>CM029021.1:69259074-69986573 GCA_016801055.1 Panax notoginseng | reverse complement strand
ACGTTGCACCTGTCATCAAAAATCAATAAGCAAACAAAAAAGAATATTGATATTAATAAGTAAACCAGATATATCTCTACTTATGAGGTGCTACAACAACATGTGCATTAGGAGAGCATTAGCACAATTTCGATGCAAGTAGTTTTACCTAGAAGATTAAAGCCTGGTTTAAGCTCAAAAGTCAAACCTGCCAGTTTGTTCTACATATGTTAATTGGATTGGGTGGCCTGATCATAATTCACATTCTGAAACCATAATTTAGTATTACCATATCAACTTGAGCCAAATTACTCTTTTTTCTTTTAAGCTTTGTAGTTCTCTTCAATATTTATAATTCTTGCATCATGTACCACACAACGGATATGTCAAGATCCAACCACTAATACAACCCAGGACATGGAACTACAAATCTGTGCTGTAAATTAGAAATGACAAAGAGGATGTCTGAAGTGTATTATATAGTTGTATTGGAAAAAATAGATGACTACTTCAACGATCATTAACATCTCAAACAAAAAAATCACATCTTTAAACAAACTTGACACAGAAAGACACATACGAGAAGTATCTATGATATAATAATTCTTCGTCTGCAATATATACACATGAACCCTATGCACTTTGAGAGAGTTATCAGTCCAAAACATGATAAGATGAAGATCTTACAATGTATCTGTTCATTACTAAGAATTTTTACAACCAAGAAAGCACCTTGGAATATCTTTAAATTATTCCGAACTATTAATACAACAAAGGCATCATTGCCTATCACCACAAAGGAGAAAGAAACAAAATTATAGAAAATTCCACAATTCCACCAAATCTTTCTTGAAGTTATTAATTTAAAATCAAATTATTGAACAACAAGTGACGAAAAAAGGAAGAAGGAAAAAGAAATGCAAGAATCAAACACAAGAGTAAAGGCAAAAGAGAAACTATTTGACATAAGAAATCTTTTAACACCGTGTCTAGGAAGTAAAAATATAGGTATTTATTTAAAGTTCAATTACATGGAATAACAAGAATTAACATTTTTTTCTCAAGAGTGTTGTTCCATGGGGACTCTTATGATTGTTTTTTTTCTTTACTTTTTGAAAAATGCATTTGGATTTGTTCACCAAATTTTAGGGGGAGAGCTATGGAGTACAGGTGGAACTCCTCTTACTAACAAAGCTTGTTGAAAATATTGTATCATTGCTTCTATAGGGAAGATACAAATTTATCTGTATTCTTTTAATCAAAGTTCCATATGGGCTTCATTTACATTTTCATTGATGTTTTCATTGATAATTTAAGAAACCAATATCAGAAAATATTGCTTGATCTCTTTTTAATTGCATGGAATCGTATGAAAGATGACTCATGGAATAAAAATACTTAATAAATAGTCCATCATAACAGAATTCGAGCTCAATAGCTTACCACTTGTATATCTCGGAGTGAGACCTTGACGTCGCCGGCAGATATTTTTAGAGATTCAAACCTGGAAACACTTAGAAGATTTATTAATTCAACTTATCATTGATGCAGAGAAATATACTTAATCAAAAGATTACAGTTAAATTATTTGATATATGGAAATCAAAAGATTATTGTTAAATTATTTATATTGTTTTTGAATACGGGATTCTTTTTCAGCTTACCCCAACTAGTTTAGGATAAGAGACCCGGTTGAGTTGAGATTGTTCGGAGATAAATCAATGCACTTATCTTTTAATTTTTGCAGGTATTGATTAGTAGGTCTTTTAATTACATTGGATATCATATTAGGAGTTGTGATCTTATTAAATTAGGTTACTTGATTTACAGTAGAATTACAGTTATTTCTAGTCTATATAAACTCATGTCAGCTCACTATTATTAAGAATTGAATATATTATTATTCTGAATTTACAGCTTGGAGCTTTTGAGTGTGTTTCTACCAATTCCCTGTGTGGATCTTCTTTCACATCCTTAATCTATATTCTAAACCTTCTCTACACATGTCCAGTACCAACCATAAATGCAACTACGCTTCGCAAGACAATGCTGGGTTTTAGCTTTAGCTTGGAAATTAAGAGGGGAGAGGGAAAGAGATAAAGAGAAGTTGATAAATGGAGCTTTGCCAATAAATGCAACATTGACTGAGTTTACGGCATGCAATTAAGAGAAACCATAATCATGGAAATATCCAGAGCAAAGAATACGATTATTTTCTGCTTCGTCATTAACAGCAGAATCTCATATCATTTGATGCCTTGCGAGTTGAGACAAAATGCAATTCATTGACAAATTAGAAACTAGAACTAGAGCTAGTTGAAGACATCGATCTCGGATATCACTACCGCGACAATTGAGAACTCCATGCAGGGAGGTGCAATGATTCCAAAATATTTCAGCAAGTAGGTTACAACGTCAATGGCAATAGTACCACTTACTTGGTTCTGAAAAGGATAAGGTTGAGGTCGTACGGCAATTGAGGATGGTAGCACTTGCTGTTCTTTTTAGTGATGGTAATGAGAACTGAGAAGAGGGGAAAGGAAAAGGGGTTGGCAGATCCAAAAAGATGAGGTGAAGAAAATAACAATTGCCAAATTTTACAACCAGAAGAAACCTGTGAACTTTGATGCACAATGGTTCCCCTGTTGTATTGAAGGCTTGTTTTTATATATATCTAGGTTATACAAATAACGAATTTGATTCTGTAGAATTAAAAAAGCCATTTAATTACATATAAAAGTTATAACTAGATTCCTCCAACCTTTATGCCAAGACTGTTTTTTTGGTTAGTATAGTGATAATCTCACATTAAAGCAGAGGGATTGCAATGGATAAAATTAAGGTAGATAAGCATAACAAAATTTCCCAGACAAGGAACTACCGTAATCAATAGAAACGCAGTCAAATAATAATAGTAATAATAATCCAATCCCCTCTCCCCCAACACACAATTTTCTGTAAAAAAAATAATAATAATTGCAGTTTCCACATAATACATGCACTAAAGAAGTAGGACCTTCAAAAATAAGTTTCACGCAAAAGTAACTACAAAAATTCCATAAAAAATATAAGCATCTGATACATGATCAGCAGTGGTGAAACAGTTCAAATTGGGGTTAGGGTTCTGATGAATTTCAGTTAATTTGAAACATTAAACCTGGTGTAGGAGATCTATAACGTCAAAAATCATGATCATCGCCATATAAACACAACAAAACCCTAAAATAGGCCACGGATCACCATAAACACCATTACAGAATCTAAATATACATACGTATATACACACACATTAACCCGTGTCAATTGGAAGAGAAATTATAATTTGCAAATTACCTGGAAAAATATATTCGCTCGATCTTTTAACTGACCTTGATTAATGTGGGTAAAATTCGCCGACTGGCTCCGTTAAGACAGAATTTAACAGAGATCGAATTGGTCGCAAGTGCTGTGACGTTGAACCATGACGCGTGAGGGTCTGAGAAGTAGAAAAGTGGGACACACCCCACGCGTGGTTCCGATTAATCCAACGACGTCCACCGGCTGATCATTTCATTGGACAACAGAATTAAACTCAAAATATAAAATACAAGATCAAATTTAAAATATTTTTAAATTAAAAATTAATGCTACTTAATTAATTTTAAAAAGTAAAAGTTTTATAAATATTATTCAACTATTTTAAAATTTTATAATTGTAATTTTTAAATATATACATATATATAAATATATATATTTAAAAGTATTTCAAATCAGCTCTAAATATTAATAGACCTATATTCTAAATATCTATATTCTAAACTAAAATGAGTGATAGTCTTTTGGTCAATTGAGAATGTTTATTTTTACAAGTAAAAAATTAATATTTTCCCAAATAAAAATTAATAATATTTGGTCAATTGAAATTATTATTTTTATTTGTGAAAATATCAATTATCTTCTTATTTACTAACTTAATACTCCCCCTTTTTAGAGAGTAAATTTGTTCTTTTTATCTATTATTTTTACATTATAATGAAGTATTACTAATTTAATTTCTTATATTATTTTTATCAAATATTATTTTATTTTTATTTTTTAATAAATTTTAAAAAGATAATATTAAAATTTTAAATCTATTTTTATTATTTAGATAATATATTAATTATATTTCTTAATTTTACATTTTTTTAAACATTAATTAAAAAAAACCATAGTGAATAATATTTTAATAGGCATAAATATTGAAAATCTCATTTAACGTAATGGAGATTTTCACAATAAAAGTAATAATAGTCGTAAGATCTTTTAAAAAATATATTTTTAATTTTAGAACTAAGAGAGTAAAATTAAAGAAGGCTTTCATATAATAAAAGGCAACTAATCCTACGAGAGTGTTGATTTTATTATAAAAAAATTACTCTCCCATCACTATTAAAAAGAATGTAAATTTTGAATTCTATTAGCATCTTAAATATTTACCAAAATAGCCATACATTTTGGAAGAAAATATTTTGAAAATCTTATTATTTATTATCTTACCTTGGATAATAAAATTGTGTAGGAGTAATGGGATTCTAGTCATTGCATAATAATTAACAAAATCTCCAATTAATATAATGAGATTCACACCATTATGTAAAAACAAGTTTGATAGATTGTGCAAAGCGGGTGCTAGTTTATATAACTTTTTTTCATAAAATTTAAATTATTTTTTATTAACACAACGTTGAGTTAAATTTATATCAGTATCATATTTACAATTGTATAATATATTTTTAAAAAAAATAGATAAGTGGATTGACATTAATGCTTTATATAACTTTTCTTTTATTTTATTGTGATATTCAAGCATGCATGTATATATAGATATAAAATTATAATTATATTCAAACATGTATTATTATTATTATTATTATTATTATTATTATTATTATTATTATTATTATTATTATTATTATTATAAAATTTATATTTAAAAATTATAAGATAATAACTAAATTATTCTTAAAATGACCACGACATGATATATGCTTTACGGTTATAAACTATCAATAGCAACCTCAATTATTGAGCTCTACTATGCGAACATGATAATTAAGCGAATATGAAAATTGGACATGAGTGCTTTACAATTACATCTATTTGTATTTTTACCACCTGTTGGAGATTTTCAATATTTATGCCTATTAACTGAATTAAACGACTCTTTTGTATGGTTAGAGGTTTAAGTCTTTAAGATAAGTTGAGAAATCGATTTAACTCACTGTAGTGTAGATGAAATGGGAGATTCTTTTTAACATATATATACCTAAAAGTTAGGCTAAGTCCTAAAAAGGATGTAAGTAGTTGGCCAAATCAAATTAATTTGGGCGGATTTTCTAGAGTAAAACTGAGGTTGAACAACCCTATGATACAGGGGATCAAGAACAAAGATGTCTGGTCATGGTGCTACTTAAATGATTAAAACATAGAGAGTTTTATCTTTTAGGAGATATTAAGTAAGCTTCTAGTTTGTAATGTGACGCCCCCAAAATTAGGTATTTATCACCCATCTTGGGTCGTCAGATACATGGTATAAAATACAAATACACACTTAATTATACAAATGTCGTGTAACATACGACAATACATAAACTGAGAGTTCTAATAGGAATATTGTCATCTAGACAATATCCATACTCAAGGAGTCCTCATTACATTTATTGTCACACTATTTAACAGAATGGTGATGACTACTAATGCTATCTTCTGGACCATCACTCTTTTCCCTGACTCGTCCCAGCTATATTCTCATTTCCTGAAGAGAACATTGAAAAAAAGGGTGAGCTCAACTAGCCCGGTAAGAAATATTATGACTAAGATAATGAAGAATAAATTATCAATAGTCTTCAACAATGTTAAACTGATAAAATACAATAGACATCAAGTTTAACTGCAGCGGAATAAGCAATCCATTAGAAGAGTCAAGTAGAGAATAAAATCTACTATCTTCTATGATTTAAAAATATTTTCATCAACTTTTATCACTGAGACTCAGCTTAATAAATAAACCACATCTTCTAATCATCCTTGTATTACGGGCCAAGGATATTCATTAAATCATTAATGATCATGACTATACCGAAAAATCCCTGGTCATAATCATACCACAAATTGTCTATCAATGCATTACAAGCCACTGAGGACTTTTACCACACCACTTATAACATCACAGTTCATGATTATACCGAATGATCCCTGGTCATAATCATACTAAGTCCATCTATGCACGTAAGCCAAAGATGACTTTTAACATAAAATAAACATGAGGATGATGACAATGTTATAGGAATTCAATTAAACAAGTTCAAGAATTAGTTTATCCAGGAACTAATAATATCCAAATTGTCAACATGATACTTCTTTGTAAAGTAACAGTCAAGAATGCTCAGAAGAATATTTTCATGAAAAGATACTGGATGAAGCGCAAATATCAAGGATATTCCACTAATTTCATGGAGTATAGAAATCAAAACTTTAACCAAATGAGTATAATAAAGAATATATGAAACTGCAAATAGATTTTCACCAGCCATGCGGTAATCCACGTATACAAATCATTTTCACAATTTAATAAGGAATGAATATAAAGGATCATTCACCATGCATGTGGCAATCCACATAGACAGGTTATTCTAACAGAATAATAAAAAATGGAATAACAGAAAGATTCACCATGCATGCGATAGAGACCGCACAGACAGGTTATTCCCAACAGAATAATAAATGCGGAATAATAAATATGGAACCAGGTCAGGTGAAATTCACACCGACATGATATTCCGACAGAATAATAAATGCAGAATAATAAATGATGGAACCAGGTCAGGTGAAATTCACACCAACAGGATATTCCGACAGAATCGTAAAGAATGGAATAATAAAAGAATTTCACCAAGTATGCGGTACTTCGCATAAACAGGTTATTCCAACATAATAATAAAGAATGGAATAACAGAAGAAGATCACCAAGTATTTGGGTAAACCAAGTATAGGGTAAACCACGTATACAGGTCATTCCACCAAGTATAGGGTAAACCACGCATACAGGTTATTCCAACAGAATAATAAAGAATGGAATAACATAAGTTCTCTTCATGAATAAGAAAGAATAACACCCCTTACCATTTTAAAGAAGAACTGAAATAAAGAAGTAGTTAAGTGGCAGAATACTCTTCTTCTTTCTCTCTATAGTTTCTCTCTCTAGAGTTCAGTGAATTCGTAAGAAAATAATGAAGGAATGAGCTTCTATTTATAGGAAAATAGAATGCATAGTAACTAATCCATGAACGGTCCAGATTGATTTACTTTAATCTGACGGTCCATATTTAAAGAAAAATCTTTTAAATAAAATATAATATATTCTATTTATAGAATAACTTTAATAAAGTATTCTGTTTTATATAAAAAGATTTTACAATGCAAAACACTATTCACAATAGAATATAATATATTTTATTCATAGAATAACTTTAATAAAGTATTCTGTTTTATATAACAAGATGTTTCTGTTTTATTTCGTTAATAATACGAATAAAACAAAACTTCATTATCGCTAAATAATTCATATTATTAATTGACAATAATTGAATCAAACTGAGTGACTTCTCACATAAGTATCAATACCGGGTGCTACTATGCAACCACACGTATTACTGTACTTTTACTACCGAGTAGTTCAACAGTATCAACGGTAAAACTTCCGCCGTTATTTTTAATAAAATATTTTTGTCGTTTTCTCAATCTGACAATAATTCCGTTGTGGGGTCCACCAATGATTGTACCGTCGTACGAATATTCCCCGTAAATAGTAACTCGTAAATAGTACTTCGACACAAAAAGTGTCTCAAATACTCGAGTGAACAATACTAGAGTGAATAGTAATTTGGGTGAATAGTAACCCGTGAATAGTAACTCGTGAATAGTGACCATGTATTTTATGACAACTTGTTTACTTTAAAAAAAATTTACATATCACCCTTAACTTTAACCTTTTATCAATTTAACCATTTACCCAAAATAGAAAAATTGAATACTTTTATTTCATAAAATTCGGGGTCTCACAATGTAACACCCCCTTTCCGAAATAGAAAGAGAGGTTACAGAGTTGGTAGATTGAACGAAAAGAGTTTAACGAACTACATTGGGATAATAATTTTTGGGTATTACATTGCTTGTTCCAGGTACGGATTCCGTACTCTTTCAGCGAGACTCTTTTGTTTTTAATTCGTTCGTTTCGTTATTCGTTTAGAAATTTAGTATTGTCTCTCATAATTGTTCCTTGTCAATTTATTGTGACAAATTATTTTGGCGTTGTTTTAGAACTCATATTTGTACTCTTTAGACTAGTGTGTCATGTCTAAATTTTATTTTATATTTATAGTGATGTACATGTTAGTATATGTTTTTGGAGACTTGTGTTGACGATTCGTTAGATTTAACATGTACATGTTAGAATCCCTTTGTTGTGTCGCATGTGTTGTGACATTATATTTTGTTAGAATACCGTAGGGTATACCTGAGCTATAACCACCTGTGGGGGTACCACAGGCATGTCCTCTTGGCACCGAGGCATGACACCTTCCGTGGCGGTGTGATCAGTCCACGGCGTCTCCGTTTTGTGCTCCGGTGGGAGTTGGCCATTTGGTGTTTTGTTGTGGGAGGCGTATGGGTCGACCCTAGTTTCTGTTCAGTTCTGTTCTGCGGATTGGTGATGTTTGTGCCAAACACGCCTTCCGATTTTACATGCATTGGATTCGCGGTCCAATGTGTGTAACTTGCCTGTGTGGCATTATTTGACTTGCCTATGTGGCATTATTTGACTTGCCTGTGTGGCAAGGTATATCTCTGTTTTTTTTAAGCTCGGTATGAAATAACACCCCGCTATTTGATTCAGCCTATTATTTCGTTGTGTTAGTTTTGTTCGTTTCGTTTCAGTTAGTTTCGTTTTATTTCATTTAATTGAGTTAATTATTTCAGTTCATTAATTGCATTCTATATCCGTACTGGGCACTTGGCTAATGCTGTGTTTTTCTTCCGGCAGGTAATCAGGGGAATCAAGGGCAAGTGTGACGAGAGCTTCCTTCTATCCAATAGCTTTGATATATTTCGTTAGGCTATGATACATTGATTTATTTGGAGTTGTAATAGTTATTTCAGATTGTGATTTGAGCCAGTATGACATTTATTATGGTTTGTCTTAAGACATTTATCAGTTATTAAGACTATTCTTTTGTGGTTTTGAGCCTTGCTATTAAATTCATTAGTTTTGTTATGTTTTGAGTAACCTCTCTTTCTATTTCGGAAAGGGGGTGTTACACACAATCTCCCCTCCTTATGGAATTTCGCCCTCGAAATTAACGTACGTACCTGATATTCGAAGAGATGAGAATACCTTACTTTCTTTTCGGATTGTACCTTTCCGGATAATTCCGCTCTATCATGATTTTTCCATTTCTCATCTCCTGTATTTCGAATATCATTCTAGAATATACCTTCAAAACAAAGGTTAATCGACATACCACAATTTATCCACTTATTAAGTAAATAATTTCAGCTTAGGTAAGTCACACCCTAGCGAAGTATATTACTCGTCTTCTAGACTAATATCTCCGTCAGTGACCATATCCCTGTAACATCAATCAACAATTTCTGTCCACAATCATATGAATAACTCATAATCATAATTGTGATTCTGAATTACTTTTCGCACCCAGGAAGAAGAAAATTTACATCACCTATCTTCACCTGAAACATCAAAAATCATGGTTATACCAAATCACAATTCCTGCTCATAATCATAAATTCATCTTTGCACTACGGCTAAAGATTTACAACTGTATAACCAATAATCAACAGTTAATCTTCGCACTACAGGCTAATGATATACAACTGTAAAATCAATAATGCTGAGACTCAGCTTAATAGTATCACGACCACGAATTATCCATGCACTACGTGCCAAAGATAATCGTGTTTTCAATTACGGTCATGATTATACCAAACAATCCCTGGTCATAATCATACCAAGTCCATCTATGCACGTAAGCCACAGATGACTTTTACCACATCTATGAATTAATATTTCATTGCTGAGACTCAGCTCAATAATTAATCCACATCATCGAATCATCCCTGCACTACAGGCCAAGGATATTCTTTAGTATCATGACCACGAATTATCCATGCACTACGTGCCAAAGATAATCGTGTTTTCAATTACGGTAATGATTATACCGAACAATCCCTGGTCATAATCATACCAAGTCCATCTATGCACGTAAGCCACAGATGACTTTTACCACATCTATGAATTAATATTTCACTGCTGAGACTCAGCTCAATAATTAATCCATATCATCGAATCACCCTTGCACTCCGGCTAAGGATATTCTTTAGTATCACAACCACGAATTATGCATGCACTACGGCTAAAGATAATCGTGTTTTCATCAACGGTCCTGATCATGCCATAAAACAATTAGTCTTTGCACTACGGCCAAAGAGAATCCATAGTCATAATCATACCAAAAACTGTCCATCAATGCATTAAGGGCCAATGAAGACTTTTTCCACATCATTTGTAACATTACGGTCATGATTATACCGAATAATCCATGGTCATAATCATACCAAGTCCATCTGTGCACTACAGGCCACAGATGACTTTCAATAAAATATAAACATGAGAATGAGGTATTGACGTATATAGGGTTTCAAACCTCTTAGAAACTTTCGCGTCATTCGCTCCTCATTATCGACCAAATGGGATGCAAACCGGGATAACTTCGCAAACTTAACCTCGTACTGCGATATAGTCATATTATTTTGCTCCAATGCTTATCTCAACATTGTTAGATGCCATTTTCAAACACTACCACAAAACAAGGGTTAATTAACATATCACATATTATCCCTATACTCTGACCGACCAATTAAATACCAAATAAACTTAGGTAGGTCATACTAGCGAAGGAATTTCCCGTCTCTCCTCTCCTAGTTCTTATCTTACATCTCAGTCAGGGATCATATCCCTAAGCTCTGACACCAACTGTGACGCCCCCAAAATTAGGTATTTATCACCCATCTTGGGTCGTCAGATACATGGTATAAAATACAAATACACACTTAATTATACAAATGTCGTGTAACATACGACAATACATAAACTGAGAGTTCTAATAGGAATATTGTCATCTAGACAATATCCATACTCAAGGAGTCCTCATTACATTTATTGTCACACTATTTAACAGAATGGTGAGGACTACTAATGCTATCTTCTGGACCATCACTCTTTTCCCTGACTCGTCCCAGCTATATTCTCATTTCCTGAAGAGAACATTGAAAAAAAGGGTGAGCTCAACTAGCCCAGTAAGAAATATTATGACTAAGATAATGAAGAATAAATTATCAATAGTCTTCAACAATGTTAAACTGATAAAATACAATAGACATCAAGTTTAACTGCAGCGGAATAAGCAATCCATTAGAAGAGTCAAGTAGAGAATAAAATCTACTATCTTCTATGATTTAAAAATATTTTCATCAACTTTTATCACTGAGACTCAGCTTAATAAATAAACCACATCTTCTAATCATCCTTGTATTACGGGCCAAGGATATTCATTAAATCATCAATGATCATGACTATACTGAAAAATCCCTGGTCATAATCATACCACAAATTGTCTATCAATGCATTACAAGCCACTGAGGACTTTTACCACACCACTTATAACATCACAGTTCATGATTATACCGAATGATCCCTGGTCATAATCATACTAAGTCCATCTATGCACGTAAGCCAAAGATGACTTTTAACATAAAATAAACATGAGGATGATGACAATGTTATAGGAATTCAATTAAACAAGTTCAAGAATTAGTTTATCCAGGAACTAATAATATCCAAATTGTCAACATGATACTTCTTTGTAAAGTAACAGTCAAGAATGCTCAGAAGAATATTTTCATGAAAAGATACTGGATGAAGCGCAAATATCAAGGATATTCCACTAATTTCATGGAGTATAGAAATCAAAACTTTAACCAAATGAGTATAATAAAGAATATATGAAACTGCAAATAGATTTTCACCAGCCATGCGGTAATCCACGTATACAAATCATTTTCACAATTTAATAAGGAATGAATATAAAGGATCATTCACCATGCATGTGGCAATCCACATAGACAGGTTATTCTAACAGAATAATAAAAAATGGAATAACAGAAAGATTCACCATGCATGCGATAGAGACCGCACAGACAGGTTATTCCCAACAGAATAATAAATGCGGAATAATAAATATGGAACCAGGTCAGGTGAAATTCACACCGACAGGATATTCCGACAGAATAATAAATACAGAATAATAAATGATGGAACCAGGTCAGGTGAAATTCACACCAACAGGATATTCCGACAGAATCGTAAAGAATGGAATAATAAAAGAATTTCACCAAGTATGCGGTACTTCGCATAAACAGGTTATTCCAACATAATAATAAAGAATGGAATAACAGAAGAAGATCACCAAGTATTTGGGTAAACCAAGTATAGGGTAAACCACGCATACAGGTCATTCCACCAAGTATAGGGTAAACCACGCATACAGGTTATTCCAACAGAATAATAAAGAATGGAATAACATAAGTTCTCTTCATGAATAAGAAAGAATAACACCCCTTACCATTTTAAAGAAGAACTGAAATAAAGAAGTAGTTAAGTGGCAGAATACTCTTCTTCTTTCTCTCTATAGTTTCTCTCTCTAGAGTTCAGTGAATTCGTAAGAAAATAATGAAGGAATGAGCTTCTATTTATAGGAAAATAGAATGCATAGTAACTAATCCATGAACGGTCCAGATTGATTTACTTTAATCTGACGGTCCATATTTAAAGAAAAATCTTTTAAATAAAATATAATATATTCTATTTATAGAATAACTTTAATAAAGTATTCTGTTTTATATAAAAAGATTTTACAATGCAAAACACTATTCACAATAGAATATAATATATTTTATTCATAGAATAACTTTAATAAAGTATTCTGTTTTATATAACAAGATGTTTCCGTTTTATTTCGTTAATAATACGAATAAAACAAAACTTCATTATCGCTAAATAATTCATATTATTAATTGACAATAATTGAATCAAACTGAGTGACTTCTCACATAAGTATCAATACCGGGTGCTACTATGCAACCACACGTATTACTGTACTTTTACTACCGAGTAGTTCAACAGTATCAACGGTAAAACTTCCGCCGTTATTTTTAATAAAATATTTTTGTCGTTTTCTCAATCTGACAATAATTCCGTTGTGGGGTCCACCAATGATTGTACCGTCGTACGAATATTCCCCGTAAATAGTAACTCGTAAATAGTACTTCGACACAAAAAGTGTCTCAAATACTCGAGTGAACAATACTAGAGTGAATAGTAATTTGGGTGAATAGTAACCCGTGAATAGTAACTCGTGAATAGTGACCATGTATTTTATGACAACTTGTTTACTTTAAAAAAAATTCACATATCACCCTTAACTTTAACCTTTTATCAATTTAACCATTTACCCAAAATAGAAAAATTAAATACTTTTATTTCATAAAATTCGGGGTCTCACATGTAAGATATTCCAATGAAAACCGTGATACAGATGGTTCAATGGTCTGAACGACCCCTCAGTAGTATGCTGAAAGATTGTCGGTCTTAATGACTATTTAATAAGTATGGAAATAACTGAAGGTCTTAATTACCTATCAGTGATACTAAAAGATACGTGGTCCAAATGACTCTAAAAGTGTTTGAAGAAAATGTTCTCATTCTTATGATTACTAATAAGAAAATTAAGAATGTTAAAGATAGAAATCTGATTTGTTTCTTATCACCAAAGTAGCTTCACAATTATTGTTCAATTGTTGAAATTTTCAGAAGAATATTTTTCTATTATTGAGATTGTTGTGTAATCAACTGTTTATTACTTGTTGATAATTTTATACTCACTCTTACAAATTTTATAATATTTACAGCTAAGCCAGAGCGGACTGAAGAATCTAGTAGAGTCGAAGGGAAGAAGAAGTTAATGTTAAAAAGAATGTTTGTAATATTAGTACAATTGTAATATTGTAAATAATATTAGATGATGTATTAGGTAAGTACTTCGTACATGGGAATAGAATGAAAGATTTGCTTAAGTTTTATAAGGATAATGTACTTATTTTTATGATATGCCCGAGCTAGATCGATTTTCTAACCCATCTAAAACCTCTGACCACTTACTTTTCGGCCCTTTGCGTCTCTAAGACCATATTAGATTGTAGGGGTGTAAGCGAGTCGAATATCAACGAACACCCTAATGCTCAGATTCGGCTTAACTCGAAAAAATTGAGCTCGAATTCGACTTGGATTCAATAAGGAATTTCTAATTTTGTGCAAAATTTAACTCAAATCATTTCTCGGACCTACTGGCTCATAAGTACTCAACTCGTTTACAAAACGAGTTAATAATGAGCCTTCAAATTGAGTTTCGAATATGAACCATTTCACTTAATATTGAACCACTACATACTAAATTGATTATTGAACTAATTTTTATATATAAAAGTTTTTACTTTTCTCTATAGAAAGAAATTACAAAGAATATAATACAAATCGCCAATCAATTCATTGATTTATTCAAGTACAAGTTTACACAATTTAATACTATACTTTATAAATTATAAAGATTGATATAAATATAATATATTTAGCTTGTTAGTATAGATCAGACCAGTATTCGAATATAATCCATCGAGCAGGTGCAAAAATTCCCCTAACGTTTACCCTAATGTTTACCGCACACCCTATACTTTTTTTGTCCAAAAGTATTCCTAATGTTATAATTTTTGGGTCGATTGTGCCCCTGGCGTTAACAAACTAGCCATGTAGACTAACGTCGACATTTTTTACTGACTAAGTTTTTTTTCTCTCTCTTTTTCCCTCAATTCATTATTATTTGTTTTTTCTTTCTCTCTCCAGATTCTCTCTCCTCCGGCCTTCACCTTCATTATCATAATCATTAGACCCTATGTGACGCCCCCAAAACAGGTATACATCACCCATCTTGAGTCGCCAGAAAATACACTACTAACAATTCCATTTATACAACTGTCGTGCAGAAAACGACCACAGTTAAACTGTGAGTTTTAATACAAATATATATAACTCTCGTGGTACCTTGACCACAAGACCTTACAATGGTACCTTATATAAAGGTACAGTCAATAATTATTTTAGAAATTAAAATCTTTAAAAAATACTCAAGGAAACCTTCGTACATGGGAGGCCATGCGTACAGGTTATGATAGATATCATATGTCCACAGAATTATCCTTGGTTGACCCAATAGTCCCCAAAGAAAAATAAGAAGATTGCTATCATCTTCTTTCCAATGGTGAGTCTTCTCTTGACATATAATTATCTCCGTTATCTCCAAGTGAGAATTATATTTCAAATAATTAAACTCCAAGATTATATAGGTAGTGCTCGTAGATATACTCAGTAAGTGGATGTGCACAACCCTGTCTTATGATAACACGAAGTCGTCTGTCATTAGACATCTTGTATGATAGTGGCAAAAACGCCCTTCCAAAGTTGGGTTCACCTCATCTTATTTGGTTCACCAAAATCAACGATTAAAATGATGTATAAAATACGACACACTTATCTATAGTTCTGAATAAAATTATTTTCATACTGTTTTAAGGGAAACCTCAACAACTATAGACCACCGTTCTAATTCTCTGTTACCCCCGCTCGACCCAGCTACACTCTTAATACTTGAAAGGAATTGTGAAGCAAAAGGGTGAGCACAAATAGCCCAGTAAAGAATATTACGACTAAAGATAATTTACATCATCAATAGCCTTCGTTAGTGATAAATCTGAGATTTAGAACATATGGTAGGTGATAAAACTTTTCAACCATAGTTGCAGCGGAACGAGCAATCCATTAGAAGAGTCAAATAAACCATAAAGTCTATTATCTTTTCCACATTAAAAATTCACCAACAATATTTTATCTGTGAGACCCCAAATTTTATGAATAAATATTTAATTTTCTCGAAATATTTTTTTTAATATTATGATATGGATTTGAGATAGTGTTATAGTTGTGGGTAGTATTTATAAATTTTAAAAAGTATGCAAATTGTTATATAATATTCGTTTGGTCGGGAAATATTCTTTTTGTCGGGGAATATCCGTACGACGACATAATCATTGGTAGACCCCACAACGAAAGTATTGTCGTAGTAAGAAAACGACATAATTATTTTTTTATAAAAATAACGACGAAAGTGTTACCGTTAAAACTGTTGAACTACTCGGTAGTAAAAGTACAGTAATATGCGTGGTTGCATAATAGCACACAGTATTGATTATTGATGCTTACGTGAGAAGTCACTCAGTTTTGTTCAATTATTGTTACAGTAATTGTTGCATAATATCTCACGTTATTTGATTCAATTGTTGTCGATATGTTATGTTATTAAATCAATAATTGAGACGGCAAAGTTATTCATATTATTATTTGTAATATTAACGATGTCTAGAAGTTATGCCAATGAGAGGTTTGGTCACCTAATTACGCGCCAATATGGAGAAATCCTTATTGGAAAGCCCTCTCTTTCTTGGGAACGACCTGGTCGATTAATATTGTGAATTATAATAAAGGTGATAAGTTTTGTTTTATTATTATTATAAATGTAATAAAATAGAAAATTTTTTATATAAAATATAATATTTTTATAAAGTTATTTGTTTTATTAGATTATAAATAGAATATATGATATTCTATTATGCATAGTGTTTGCATAGTATTTGCATAGTAAAATCTTTTTATATAAAACAGAATACTTTTATAAAGTTATTTATTTTATTAAACTATAAATAGAATAAATAATATTCTATTATGCATAGCGTTTGCATAGTGCCTGCATAGTATTTGCATAGTAAAATCTTTTTATATAAAACATAATACTTTTATAAAGTTATTCGTTTTATTATATTATAAATAGAATATATTATATTTTATTTAAAAGATTTTGTTTTATTAGAATATTTTATTAATACTGCATAGTAAATCAATATGGACCGTTCGTTTAAAAGTAAATCAATCTGGACCGTTCATGAATTAGTTATTATTCAGTCCATTCTCCTATAAATAGAAGCTCATTCCTTCATTATTTCTTACGAATTCACTGAAACTCTAGAGAGAGAAACTATAGAGAGAAACTATAGAGAGAAAGAAGAAAAGTATTCTGCTACTTCACTACTCCTATATTTAGTTTCTTCTAAGGTAAGGAGTATTATTTCTTTCGTATTCATGAAGAGAACTTCTGTTATTCCATTCTTTATTATTATGTTGGAATAACCTGTATACGTGGACTACCCTATACTTGGTGAAATTCTTCTGTTATTCCATTTTTTATTATTATGTTGGAATAACCTGTATATGCGAAGTACCGCATACATGGTGAAATTCTTCTGTTATTCCATTCCTTATTATTCTATTGGAATAACCTGTATATGTGAAGTAACGCATACATGGTGAAATTCTGTTGTTATTCCATTCTTTATTATTCCGTCAGAATATTCTGTCTGTGCGTTTATGCGTGACCTGGTTCCATTCTTTATTATTCTGTCGGAATATCCTGTCTGTGCGTTTACGCATGACCTGGTTCCATTATTTATTATTCTGTTGGAATAACCTGTCTGTGCGGTCTATCGCATGCATGGTGAATTATTCTGTTATTCCATTCTTTATTATTCTGTTGGGATAACCTGTCTATGTGGATTACCACATGCATGGTGAATGATCATTCGTATTCATTCCTTATTAAATTTTAGAAATGATCTATCTACGTGGATTACCGTATGGTGGACGAAAATCTATTTGCAGTTTCATATATTCTATTATACTCAGTTGGTTAAAGCTTTGGCTTCTATACTCCATGAAATTAGTGAAATATCCTTGATAATTGCGCTTCATCCAATATCTTTTCATAGAAATATTCTTCTGAGCATTCTTGAATTTTACTCTACAAAGTAGTATCATGTTGACAATTTGGACATTATTGGTTCTTGGATAAATTAATTCTTGAACTTGTTTTATTGAATTCTTATATCCTTGTCATCATCCTCATGTTTATATTTTGTTAAAAATCATTTGTGGCCTGTAGTGCATAGATGGACTTGGTATGATTATGATCAGGGATTATTCGGTGTAATCATGACCGTAATGTTACAAATGATGTGGTAAAAGTCCTCATTGGCCCATAGTGCATTGATGGACAGTTGTTGGCATGATCATGACCATTGATGAATACATGAATATCCTTGGCCCGTAGTGCATGGATAATTTGTGGTTGTGATACTAATGAATATCCTTGGCCGTAGTGCAGGGATGATGTGAATTATTTATTAAGCTGAGTCCCAGCGATAAAAGTGATGAAAAACCTTTTAAATCATAAAAGATAGTAGATTTTATTCTCTACTTGATTCTTTTAATGGATTGCTTGTTCCGCTGCATTTAAACTTGATGTTTATTATATTGTATCAGTTTAACACTGTTGAAGGCTAACGATAATTTATTCTGCATTATCTTAGTCATAATATTTCTTACTGGGCTAGTTGAGCTCACCTTTTTACTTTCATTGTTCTCTTCAGGAAATGATAACGTAGCAGGGACTAGTCGGGAAACGGAGTGACGGTCCAGATGATAACATTAATAGTCCTCACTATTCTATGAAATAGTGTGATAATCAATGTATTGAGGACTTATTTGGTATTTAATTGGTCGGTCAGAGTATAGGGATAATATGTGATATGTTAATTAACCATTGTTTTGTGGCAGTATTTGAAAATGACATGTGAGACCCCGAATTTTATGAAATAAAAGTATTCAATTTTTCTTATAATTACAATTCAGTAAATGATTAAATTGATAAAAGTTTAAAATTAAGGGTGAGATATGATTTTTTTTTTCAAAATACATAAGTGGTTATAAAATATTCATTATTGTCGGGGAATATTCGTTTAGTCGTGAAATATTCTTTCTGTCGGGAAATATTCGTACGACGGCGCAGTCATTTGTGGGCCCCATAATAGAATAACTGTCGGATGAAGAAAACGACAAATTTGAGTTTTTATAAATAACGGCGTAATGGTTACCGTTAACACTATTGGAATACCCGGTGGTTAAAATACAGTAATACACGTTATTGCACAGTAGCACACGGTATTGCACAATATTTTTGAAATTATTGATTCTTACGTAAGAAGGCACTACTCAATAATTGTTACAATAATTACTGTTTAATATTTTATTTTATTAATTCAATAATTACTGCGTTGATATTTTATATTATTGTTGCTCAATAATTATCACTGCACATCATCTCCATTATCAGATCAATAATTCATATTATTTGGAATAATATTATTAGATAACATTTTTGGCAATGTCTAGAAAGTTCTGTCAAGGAGAGGTTTGGTCACCTAATTGCGCGCCAGTAAGGAGAAATCCTTATCGGAAAGCCCCCTCTTTCCTGGGAACTGCCTGATTGTCATTATTGTGATTCTGTAATATTATTTGTGAATAATTAATTATTGATTTATATGATAAGGAAATATTTATTTTATGTGAATATAAATGATGGATATATTTATTTTTATATGGATAAAAATGAAGGAATTAATGCTAAGGTATTTTATCAGTATTTTGTCGGTGTTGAGGTATTAAAAATCATCCGTTTGTGGATTTCGGATATTTTTAGTTTGAAATTTGGAAAAACTCAAAGCTATAAAGTTGTAGAGAATTTGATTTCAGGCAGAATGGACATAAAATTCGTATTTTTCTGATAAACGGTCTATTTTCTATGAATTATTGAAGTTTCGAAAAATAAAATAATTTTTATTAATTTATTGGTGGGACCCACTTTGGTTGTTGAACACATGTGGGCTGCTAGATTCCTCCAAGATGGATGCCTAGGAATTCAAGGATGGCATGCGTAGGAATAAGAAAGAAAAAAAAATATTTTATTATTTTAGTCTCCTTTGGCGTTCTAAGCATTTTCCTATAAATAGGGTGCTTAGTTAGAATTAAAAATTACACCAGAATTCATAAGTTTTCTCTCTTTCTCTCTCTATATTATCGAGCGTATTTTGTGAGTATTTAGAGTGAAAGTTTACTTCGACTTTACATCCGATATTCAAGTCAGAAGTACTACTCTTTTGAGGTAAGGGATTTTAAGGGTTATTATATTTTTCAGTTCGTACTTCTTCCGACCTTCAGAAAATTTTAAAAAAATTTAAAATAATATTTTGATGAGTTTTATTGATTGTGTCCAAAAATAGTGATTTTTGAATGTATAGATTAAGAGTTATGAATTTTATGAGAAAAGACTATTTTAAAAGTATCCGCTTATAACTCCTTGTGGTTAACTCCAAAATTGATAAAATTTTTATTGGGAGTACATCTATATAATATCAGTGTACTCTGTGAATTTTGAAATTTTTGGATAAAAGTATAATTTATGATAAATGTCTAAATATTCGGCGATTTTGGCCATATGAGAAATAGTAAATGAATTTTAAAAATTCTGAGAAAAATATATGTTTAATATGGGACTATATTCTGCTCAATTCCAGAAAAGAAATATTTTTGGAACTGATTTGGTATTTTTCATGAAAATAGACTAGTTGTGAGTAAATAAATTAAATATGTTATGTGAAGTAAGAAAATTGAAAAATAGGATTTTATGGCTTGAGAATCCTATATGAGGTATATGCAGATTTTTGATGAAGGTTTTGGTTATTGGTAATGAAATCTTATGAGTTTGACATTTTAAGATGATTAAATGTATTATTTAGTAAAGTGTAAACAATTAAAATAAATTGTTTATAAGTTTAAGAAATATTATTCTTTCAATATCATTATACCGAAATATTAGTATGGATTTTATTGTGGAGTTTCTACCTTTTTTATGTCGAGATTACTATTCATGAATTACTATTCACGAGTTACTATTCACGACAAAATTAATTTCTTTTTTTGACCAAATTATCGTTAATTTATGAATCTTAATCTTGAAATTAAATCCATGTTTTGATCATATTGTATTTATTATCATATATAACATTTTTATAACCCTAACGATGATATTTCTCTTTGACTTGAGTGTAAAGATGGGTAGATTGTTGATATATCATGACTATGGGTTCTCTTTGGCCAGTAGTGCAAAGTTGAATTATTGACTGGTATGATCATGACCATTGAATTTATAATTGAATATCTTTAGTTTAAGTGCAAAGGTGAAATGAGCAACATGGTTATAATTATTGTTTATATAAAAAATTGAAATGATTATATATTTTTTTGAGATATTAATATAATTGGCCTGTAGTGCAAAGATGAACTGTTGTTGAATATCTTTGGCCTGTAGTGCAAAGATGAATTATTGATGAATATCTTTGGCCTGTAGTGCAAAGATGAATTGTTGTTGAATATCTTTGGCCTGTAGTGCAAAGATGAACCGCTGTTGAATATCTTTGGCCTGTAGTGCAAAGATGGTCTGTTGATGAATATCTTTGGCCTGTAGTGCAAAGATGGCCTGTTGATGAATATCTTTGGCCCGTAGTACAAAGATGGATTTATTAGTATGATTTTGAACAGGAACTGTGATTTGATATAATCATGATCTTTGATGTTTCAGGTAAAGACAGGTGATGAAAACTATATTCGTCCTGGGTGCGAAGAAAAATTTAGAATCACAATTATGATTATGAGTTATTCATATAATTGTGGAAAGGAACTGTTGAGTGATGTTTGTAAGACACCAACTTATTAATAAATGAAATTAAATTTTCTCTATTTATTATTTTGAAATAGAAAGGGTTAATTTGAATAATGTAGTTAGTTATGGGTAAAATGCGCAAATATTTCAAATAAGCAAGTGGTTATAAAATATTCATTTTTGGTCGGTGAATATTCGTTTGGTCGTGGAATATTCTTGCTGTCGGAGAATATTCATACGACGGCGCAGCCTTGTGTGAGCCCCATAACGGAAAGCGATTGGATGAAGAAAACGACAAGTATAAGTTATTTATAATTAACAGCGTAGTTGTTATCGTTAATACTGTTAGAATACCTGGTGGTTAAAATACAGTAACACACGGTATTGCACAAATTATTGATTCTTACGAAGGAAGACACTACTCAATAATTGTTACAGTAGTTACTGTTCAATATTTTATTTTATTGATTCAATAATTGCTGCATTGATATTTTATATTATTGTTGTTTCAATAATTGTCACTGCACAGTATTTCCCATTATCAGATCAATAATTCATATTATTTGAATAATATTATTAGATAACATTATTGATAATGTCTAGAAAGTTCTGTCTAAGGAGAGGTTTGGTCATCTAATTGCGCGCTAGTAAGGAGAAATTCTTATTGAAAAGTCCCCTCTTTCCTGGGAATGGCCTGGTTGTCATAAATGTGATTCTGTAATATTATTTGTGAATAATTAATTATTGATTCATATGATAAGGAAATATTTATTTTATGTGGATATAAATGAGGGATATATTTTTGTGGTTAAAAATGAAGGAGTTAATATTGAGGTTTTTATCAGTATTTTTGTCGGAATGGAGGTATTAAAAATCAGAATTTTTGAGATATTTTGCGGGGGTTATAATTTTTAATCCGACCGTTGGATCGTGGTAATTTTTGGATATGTTATACATATATAAGTTGAGTATATGTCCACAAATTTTGAACCGTTAAAAATGAACGTATAATTTGTTATGAATTTTACGAAATGACTGATTCAGAAATTAGGTTTTGGTGAAAAATTCTAGAATTGAGTGGGTCCCACTTTTGGTTGTTGGGGATGGTGGCTAATTTTTGGTGGGTGAAATAGTAGCAGGTAAAGCCATCAGGTTGCAGGTCAAGTCTGCTTCGGTGTGCTAACATTTTCTTATAAATAGAGGGCTAAGTTAGAATTGAAAATCACACCAGAAACAAGTTTTCTCTCTTTCTCCCTCTGGATTATTGAGTATATTTTGTGAGTATTTAGATACTTGGTGAGTTGCTATTCATCAGTGCAAGTTTCCTTCAGCGTCATATCCGATATCCAGTCAGAAGTGCTGCTCTTTTGAAGTAATGGATAGTAAGAGATTTTAAGGGTTGTTATATTTTTCAGTTTCGTAATTTTTCTGACCTTCAAAAATTCTAAAAAAATTTGAAATGATATTTTGATGAGTTTTCTTGATTGTGTTCGAAAATAGTAATTTTTGGATGTATAGATTAAGAGTTATGAATTTTATGAGAAAAGACTATTTTAAAAGTAACCGCTTATAACTCCTTGTGGTTAACTTCAAAATTGATAAAATTTTTATTGGGAGTACATGTATATGATAGGAGTATACTTTGTAAATTTCAGAATTTTTGGACAAAAGTACAATTTTTGATAAATGTCTAAATATTCGACTGTTTTGGCTATATGAAAAATAGTAAATGACTTTTAAAAATTCTGAGAAAAATATTTGTTCACTATGTGACTATATTATGCTAAATTTCAGAAAAGAAATATTTTTGGAACTGATTTGATATTTTTCATGAAAATGGTCTAGTTATAAGTAAATGAATTAAATATGTTATGTGAAGTAAGAAAATTAGAAAATAGGATTTTATGACTGGAGAATCCTATATGAGGTATATGCAGATTTTTGATGAGGATTTTGGTTATTGGTGATGAAATCTTATGAGTTTGGCATTTTGGAATGATTAAATGCATTATTTTAGTAAAGTGTAAACAATTAAAATAATTTGTTTATAAATTTAAGAAATGTTATTCTTTCAATATCATTATACCGAAATATTGGTATGAATTTTATTGTAGAATTTCTATCTTTTTGAGTCGGGGTTACTATTCACGAGTTACTATTCACGAGTTACTATTCACGGGTACTATTCACGACAAAATTAGCTTCTTTTTCTGACCAAATTATAGTTGATTTATGAATATTACTCTTGAGATTAAATATATATGTGGATTATATTAATTTTATTATCATATATAACATCTTTATAACTCTAATGATGATACTGATTTCTCTTTGACTTGAGTGTAAAGATGGGTAGATTTTTGGTATGATCATGACTATGGGTTCTCTTTGGCCAGTAGTGCAAAGTTGAATTGTTGATTGGTATGATCATGACCATTGAATTTATAAGTGAATATCTTTAGCTTAAGTGCAAAGGTGAATTGATCAACATGATTATAATTATTGTTTATATAAATTCTGAAATGATTATATATTTCTTTGAGATATTAATATATTTGGCCTGTAGTGCAAATATGAACTGTTGATGAATATATTTGGCCGTAGTGTAAATATGAACTGTTGAGGAATATCTTTGGCCTATAGTGCAAAGATGAATTATTGATGAATATCTTTGGCCTGTAGTGCAAAGATAAATTGTTGATGAATATCTTTGCCCCGTAGTGTAAAGATGACATGTTGTTGAATATCTTTGGCTAGTAGTGCAAAGATGAACAGATGTTGAGATGAACATGACCAACTGGTGATACAAATAAATATCTTTGGCCATAGTGCAAAGATGAAGTTATTAGTATGATTATGAACAGGAAATGTGATTTGGTGTAACCATGATCTTTGATGTTTCAGGTAAAGATAGGTGATGAAAATTATCTTCGTCCTAGATGAGAAGAGGAATTTAGTACCACAATTATGATTATGAGTTATTCATATGATTGTGGATCAGAACTATTGATTGATGTTACAGGGATAAACCATTGTTGATGGATTTTTAACATGGAGAAGATAATAGACTTTATGGTCTATTTGACTCTTCTAATGGATTGCTCGTTCCGCTGCAACTATGGTTGAAAATTTTTTATCATCTACCATATGCTCTAAATCTTTGATTTATTACTGATGAAGACTATTGATAATTTATTTATCTTTAGTCATGATATTCTTTAATGGGCTAGTTGTGCTCACCCTTCTGTTTCACAATTCCTTTTAGGTAATAAGAGTGTAGCTGGGTCGAGCAGGGGTAACAGGGGAATAGAACGGTGGTCATCATTTAGTAGTTATATTTGGTGAATCATCTAGGGTGAAGCGAACCCAACGTTGGAAGGGTGTTTTGTCAATATCATACAAGATGTCTAATGACATACAACCTCGTGTCATCATAAGACAGGATTGTGCTCATCCACTTGCTGAGTATATTTACGAGCACTATCTATATAATTTTGGTGTTTGTTTGAAGTATAATTCTCAATTAGAGACAATTGAGATAATGATAAGTCAAGAGAAGACTCACCATTGGGAAGAATATGATAGTAATCTTCTCATTTTTCTTTGGGGTATATTGGGTCAACCAAGGATAATTCTGTGGCCATATGATATCTATCATAACCTAGAAGCATGGCCTCCCATGTACAAAGGTTTCCTTGAGCACTTTCCAAAGATTCTAATTTCTAAAACAGTTTTTGACTATACCTTTATGTAAGGTGTTATTATGAGGTGCTGTCCACGGTTGGGACATGAGTCACATTTGGTATATATTTGTTTCCAAACTCACAGCATATGTGTTGTTATATTTTACACGACAATTGTTGTAATAAAGTTGTGGTTGTTTTCTGTACCATGTATTTGGCGACTCTGAATAGGTTGGATGGAATTGACCTATTTTGGGATTATCACAATTTTACATTGATAAAACACTGTTGGTGGACTTTTAATGTGGAGAAGATAGTAGACTTTATGGTTTATTTGACTCTTCTAATGGATTGCTCGTTCCGCTGCAACTATGGTTGAAATTTTTTATCATCTACCATATGTTTTAAATCTCTGATTTATTACTGTTGAAGGCTATTGATAATTTATTTATCTTTAGTCATGATATTCTTTACTGGGCTATTTGTACTCACCCTTTTGCTTCACAATTACTTTCAGGTAATAAGAGTGTAGCTGGGTCGAGCGGGGGTAACAAGGGAATAGAACGGTGGTCTCTAGCTGTGGAGTTCTCCCTAAGCAGTATAGAAAAGTTCATTTAGTAGTTATATTTGGTGAATCCAATAGGGTAAGGCGTACCCAACGTTGGAAGGGTGTTTTGCCACTGTCATACAAGATGTCTAATGTCATACAACCTCGTGTCATCATAAGACAGGGTTGTGCACATCCACTTGCTGAGTATATTTACGAGCACTACCTATAAAATCTTGGTGTTTGTTTGAAGTATAATTCTCAATTAGAGACAGTGGAGATAATGATATATCAAGAGAAGACTCACCATTGGGAAGAATATGATAGTAATCTTCTCGTTTTTCTTTGGGGTCTATTGGGTCAACCAAGGATAATTCTGTGGCCATATGATATCTATCATAACCTAGAAGCATGGCCTCCCACGTACGAATGTTTCCTTGAGCACTTCCCAAAGATTCTAATTTCTAAAACAGTTTTTGACTATACCTTTATGTAAGGTGTCACTGTGAGGTGCTATCCAAGGTTGGGATGAGAGTCACAGTTAGTATATATTTGTATCTAAACTCACAGCATATGTGCTGTTGTATTTTGCACGACAATTGTTGTATTAAAGTTGTAGTTGTTTTCTGTACCACGTATTTGGCGACTCAGAATAGGTTGGTTGGAATGGACCTATTTTGGGGTTATCACATTTGGTATCAGAGCTTAGGGATATGGCCTCCGGCGGAGATCGGGGAGTAGAACTAGGAGGGGAGAGAGGAGTAATCCTTCGCTAGTGTGTCCTACCTAAGCTTAATTGTTGGTCGGTCATAATATACGGATATTATGTGATACGTTAATTTGTTTAATTAACCCTTGCTTTATGGCAGTATTTGAGAATGGCTGCTGAGAATGCTAATAATAGAGTGAATGAGACTGTGGGGATACCTCTAATCACTAACCATGATAATGTGATATCAGACGAAGAAGAAATTAGAGATATTCTTGTGGTGAGTGAAGAATTGATAGTTGCACCCAAGATAGTCGCAGAGGTAACAGCTGAGAGTGAGGAAGAAGAGGTACCTGAGGAGAGTTTATTAGAGATATTATATGATCAAAATGTAGAATTGCAAAATTGTATTCATGAGTTAGAAGAGCAGGCTGAAGAACGACATGCAGTCGTGGAGCAAAATGATGCAACAATTCAAGCTTGTGTTACCCGATATGTGTTGCTTAAACAGAAGCATTCTTTGGCAGAGTATAAGATGATAAAGATGGAATCTGAGCTGAAAGAAGAAAAAATTGAACGAGTGAGAATAAGTGATACATGGGCAAAAGCCGCACGACACGTGGATATTGTGAAAAGAGATGTCTGATCTAAGAAGGCTAAAATAGATGATATGAATTTTTCTTTTTGGAAAGCAATTGGGAGAACCCAACATCGAGTTTTGAATTACCCTGTACAGAGCGGTCAACCTGAATTCGATATGGATCGAAGATTGATGATTCAGATCATGAATTAGGAGTACGACGAGGCAGTTGAGGGAGGAATATGTTCTATAAAAAAGTATATTCCAACGGTAGTGATGACGCCAAATGTTGCCCCAGACAAGTCAAAGCCGAGTAGTTCAAGGGATAGCGGTTGTCATGACTTCCCAACAAGTGAGGAACCCAAATGAAGTTATCACGGGAGATGAGTAATGGAGAAATCATGATGACCGGAGAGATAGAATCTGAAATAGAGGCAAGGTATTCTCAACTTTTCGAAATACCAGGTACGTAAATTTCGGAGACGAAATTTCATAAGGAGGGGAGATTGTAAGACCTCGAATTTTATGAAATAAAAGTATTCAATTTTTCTTATAATTACAATTCAGTAAATGATTAAATTGATAAAAGTTTAAAGTTAAGGGTGAGATATGATTTTTTTTTCAAAATACACAAGTGGTTATAAAATATTCATTGTTGTCGGGAAATATTCGTTTAGTCGTGGAATATTCTTTCTGTCGGGAAATATTCGTACGACGGCGCAGTCATTTGTGGGCCCCATAACATAATAACTGTCGGATGAAGAAAACGACAAATTTGAGTTTTTATAAATAACGGCGTAATGGTTACCGTTAACACTGTTGGAATACCCGGTGGTTAAAATACAGTAATACGCGTTATTGCACAGTAGCACACGGTATTGCACAGTATTTTTGAAATTATTGATTCTTACGTAAGAAGGCACTACTCAATAGTTGTTACAGTAATTACTGTTCAATATTTTATTTTATTAATTCAATAATTGTTGCGTTGATATTTTATATTATTGTTGCTCAATAATTATCACTGCACATCATCTCTATTATCAGATCAATAATTCATATTATTTGGAATAATATTATTAGATAACATTATTGGCAATGTCTAGAAAGTTCTGTCAAGGAGAGGTTTGGTCACCTAATTGCGCACCAGTAAGGGGAAGTCCTTATCGGAAAGCCCCCTCTTTCCTGGGAACTGTCTGGTTGTCATTATTGTGATTCTGTAATATTATTTGTGAATAATTAATTATTAATTTATATGATAAGGAAATATTTATTTTATGTAGATATAAATGATGGATATATTTATTTTTATATGGATAAAAATGAAGGAATTAATGCTAAGGTATTTTATCAGTATTTTGTCAGTGTGGAGGTATTAAAAATCATCCGTTTGTGGATTTCGGATATTTTTAGTTTGGAATTTGGAAAAACTCAAAGCTATAAAGTTGTAAAGAATTTGATTTCAGGCAGAATGGATATAAAATTCGTATTTTTCTGATAAACGGTCTATTTTCTACGAATTATTGAAGTTTCAGAAAATAAAATGATTTTTATTAATTTATGGGTGGGACCCACTTTGGTTGTTGAACACATGTGGGCTGCTAGATTCCTCCAAGATGGCTACCTAGGAATTTAAGGATGGCATGTGTAGGAATAAGAAAGAAATTTTTTTTTTTATTATTTTAGTCATCTTTGGCGTTCTAAGCATTTTTCTATAAATAGGATGCTTAGTTAGAATTGAAAATCACCCCAGAATTAATAAGTTTTCTCTCTTTCTCTCTTTATATTATCGAGCGTATTTTGTGAGTATTTAGAGTGAAAGTTTACTTCGGCTTTACATCCGATATTCAAGTCAGAAGTACTACTTTTTTGAGGTAAGGAATTTTAAGGGTTATTATATTTTTCTGTTCGTACTTCTTCCGACCTTCAAAAAATTCTGGAAAAATTTGAAATGATATTTTGATGAGTTTTATTGATTGTGTCCAAAAATGGTGATTTTTAGATGTATAGATTAAGAGTTATGAAATTTATGAGAAAATACTATTTTAAAAGTAACGGTTTATAACTCCTTGTGGTTAACTCCAAAATTGATAAAATTTTTATTGGGAGTACATCTATATAATATCTGTATACTCTGTGAATTTCAAATTATTTGGATAAAAGTACAATTTATGATAAATGTCTAAATATTCGGCGGTTTTGGCCATATGAAAAATAGTAAATGAGTTTTAAAAATTCTGAGAAAAATATGTTCAATATGGGACTATATTCTGCTAAATTTCAGAAAAGAAATATTTTTAGAACTGATTTGGTATTTTTTATAAAAATAGACTAGTTATGAGTAAATGAATTAAATATGTTATGTGAAGTAAGAAAATTGGAAAATAGAATTTTATGGCTTGAGAATCCTATATGAGGTATATGCAGATTTTTTATGAGGATTTTGGTTATTGGTAATGAAATTTTATGAGTTTGACATTTTAGGATGATTAAATGCATTATTTTGTAAAGTGTAAATAATTAAAATAAATTTTTTATAAGTTTAAGAAATATTATTCTTTCAATATCATTATACCGAAATATTGGTATGAATTTTATTGTGGAGTTTCTACCTTTTTTATGTCGAGGTTACTATTCACGAGTTACTATTTACGACAAAATTAGTTTCTTTTTCTGACCAAATTATCGTTAATTTATGAATCTTAATCTTGAAATTAAATCCATGTTTTGATCATATTATTTTTATTATCATATATAACATTTTTATAACCCTAATGATGATATTTCTCTTTGACTTGAGTGTAAAGATGGGTAGATTGTTGGTATGATCATGACTATGAGTTCTCTTTGGCCAGTAGTGTAAAGTTGAATTGTTGACTGGTATGATCATGACCATTAAATTTATAATTGAATATCTTTAGCTTAAGTGCAAATGTGAAATGATCAACATGGTTATAATTATTGTTTATATAAAAATTTGAAATGATTATATTTCTTTGAGATATTAATATAATTGGCCTATAGTGCAAAGATGAACCGTTGTTGAATATCTTTGGCCTGTAGTGCAAAGATGAATTATTGATGAATATCTTTAGCCTGTAGTGCAAAGATGAACTGTTGTTGACTATCTTTGGCCTGTAGTGCAAAGATGAACTGCTGTTGAATATCTTTGGCCTGTAGTGTAAAAATGGTCTGTTGATGAATATCTTTGGCCTGTAGTGCAAAGATGGTTTATTGATGAATATCTTTGGCCCGTAGTACAAAGATGGATTTATTAGTATGATTATGAACAGGAACTGTGATTTGGTATAACCATGATCTTTGATGTTTCAGGTAAAGACATGTGATGAAAATTATCTTCGTCCTGGGTGCGAAGAAAAATTTAGAATCACAATTATGATTATGAGTTATTCATATAATTGTGGAAAGGAACTGTTGAGTGATGTTACAAGGATAAAACACTGTTGGTGGACTTTTAATGTGGAGAAGATAGTAGACTTTATGATTTATTTGACTCTTCTAATAGATTGCTCGCTCCGCTGCAACTATGGTTGAAATTTTTTATCATCTACCATATGTTCTAAATCTCTGATTTATTACGTTTATTTGACTCTTCTAATGGATTGCTCGTTCCGCTGCAACTATGGTTGAAAATTTTTATCATCTACCATATATTCTAAATCTCTGATTTATTACTGTTGAAGGCTATTGATAATTTATTTATCTTTAGTCATGATATTTTTTACTGGGCTATTTGTGCTCACCCTTTTGCTTCACAATTCCTTTTAGGTAATAAGAGTGTAGCTGGGTCGAGCGGGGGTAACAAGGGAATAGAACGGTGGTCTCTAGCTATGGAGTTCTCCCTAAGCAGTATAGAAAAGTTCATTTAGTAGTTATATTTGATGAATCCAATAGGGTAAGGCGTACCCAACGTTGGAAGGGTGTTTTGCCACTGTCATACAAGATGTCTAATGTCATACAACCTCGTGTCATCATAAGACAGGGTTGTGCACATCCACTTGCTGAGTATATTTACGAGCACTACCTATAAAATCTTGGTATTTGTTTGAAGTATAATTCTCAATTAGAGACAGTGGAGATAATGATATATCAAGAGAAGACTCACCATTGGGAAGAATACGATAGTAATCTTCTCGTTTTTCTTTGGGGTCTATTGGGTCAACCAAGGATAATTCTGTGGCCATATGATATCTATCATAACCTAGAAGCATGGCCTCCCATGTACGAAGGTTTCCTTGAGCACTTCCCAAAGATTCTAATTTCTAAAACAGTTTTTGACTATACCTTTATGTAAGGTGTCACTGTGAGGTGCTATCCATGGTTGGGATGAGAGTCACAGTTGGTATATATTTGTATCCAAACTCACAACATATGTGTTGTATTTTGCACGACAATTATTGTAATAAAGTTGTAGTTATTTTCTGTACCATGTATTTGGCGACTCAAAATAGGTTGGTTGGAATGGACCTATTTTGGGGTTGTCACATGACATCCAAGAATGTTGAGAACATCAATGGAGTACAGGAGACCGTTGAGTCTCCAAAGATCTGTAATCAGGATAATGTGCATCAGGTAGGCGACAATCCTCAGGCAAACAACAACACTGACCAAATGATGAACGATGGAATATTCAGAGGCTTTATGCAATTCATGCAACATCAGGCAAAAGCGGCTCCTGTCCAAAATATAGGTGGAAACATTGGCAACTCTCGGAAGGTCACCGCTAAACAATTCAAGGAGCTGAGACCACTGGAGTTTTTTGGAGAGCCAAAACCACTTAAGGCGGAGACATGGATAAAAATCAACAAGATATTTGATGTCTTGGGATGCTCTGAGGAGCAAAAGGTTCCCTTTGCCACCTTCATGTTGTGAGCAGAGGCAGATTACCGGGGAGAATCTATAAAGCGTACTCAACCTGCCGCACTGAAGATGTCTTGGGAGAAGTTCCAAGAACTGTTCAATGACAAGTACTTTTTCAAAAGTATTCGTCACATGAAAGAGGTAGAGTTCATCAAGCTGGAGCAAAACAACATGACCGTGTCGCAGTACGAAGCCAAGTTTGCCGAGTTGTCCCGGTTTGCGTCCCATTTGGTTGATAATGAGGAGAGAATGACACGAATATTTTTAAGTGGTTTGAAACCCGAGATACGTAAATATCTTATCTCTCATAAACTGTGTTTATATTTAGATGTTGTTAATAGGGCTCAGTTATTTGAGCGCGATAATGAGTCAACCTAACCAAAAGAGAGTAGCCGGCAAAATGATAATATCAGTGATAAAAGTCATCGAAGCGGCGACAACAAGTGTGAAGGGAATCAACATGCCAGAAATGGTAACCACTTCGGTGGTAATCATTGTCAAAATAATAAGAATGGACATTTCAAGAAGAGGAGATTCAATAATGATGGAAAGACGTCAGCATCAACACCTGTCGTTAAGGAAGGAGAACGACCACCAATTGTATGCTTCAAATGCGGAGGGGAGGGATATATCAGTCCAAATTGCGTGATGCAGTCCAAAGCATGTTACAATTATGGAAAAGAAGGTCACCTAGCCCGATTTTGTCATGCACCAAAGTCAAGTCCAGCTGGGACGGTGGCACCAAAGGTGGATACGGACAAAACAAAGTCGATAGTTTCAGGAAGAGCATTTTTCGTGACTTCTCAAAAAGCGAGTGACCCGAACGAAGTTAGCACGGATTAGTTAATTATAAATTCTTGCGAAGTCTATACCTTATTAGATACCGGTTCTACCCATTCTTTTATCTCTCTTGCTTGCGCTCAACATTTAAATTTAACTAAGGAGAAGTTAGACTTTGACTTATTGGTTGAAACTTCGTTAGTAGAAGCCTTCGTTACCTCCACTATTTATAAATCGACACTTTCACATTACCTGTCGATCTTATCTCTTTGAAAATACTTAGTTTTGATGTGATTTTAGGAATCGATTGGTTATTTACTCATCAAGCTTTTCGTAAGGTGGTTAGCTTTCATATTCCTAACCAGCCTGTTATGCAAATTCAAGCAACTAAACCACTAAATTCAATTATTGTCATATCAAGCCATAAGTAAAGAGCCCCGGTCCTTTCGTTTTTGACTTCCCTGTGTGGAATGCACAGAAGTCAGACTTTTCGTAGGGGATGTTGTGAATGACAATGGCAAGTTGATAGGTATCAATGTGACGTGCTATCCAAGTCTTGGATGAGAGTCACAGTTTTGAATGATATTTCTATTGTTAATAAATTTTCTAACGTATTCTTGAAGACTTCTTAGCCTACCCCTAGAGCATGAAATCAAATTTTGTATTGACCCTAGTACAAAACCCATTTCTAAAACCATTAAATATTTCTTCAACCAAAATGAACGTATAATGCGCCAAAGACGTTGGCTCGAGCTGTTAAAGATTACGATCGTACCATTCAATACCATCGTGGGAAAGCGAACGTGGTAGCTGACGTGTTGAGTAGAAGATCGTATACGTTTATAAGTGCGATGTTGTTAACACAAAAACCCATTTTGTATGACTTGCAAAGGATGGAGATAGAGTTAAAGACTCCAGGGACCCATGTGATAATGGCGAATATACGAGTAGAATCGACTTTAATCGATAAAGTTAAAGTCGCTCAAGCTACACACTCGAATATGATGAATGTGAAGAAGAAGGTTCAAGAGGGCATTATTCTAGAAGCAAGAATCGACGAAGAGAGGAAATCTCAACCCTCGATTTAATTGGCCCATTTGAAATCCTCGATCGAGTTGGAACAGTGGCCTATAGACTCGTTTTACCGCCAAGTTTGTTGCGTGTTCATAACGTTCATTTTCACGTATCGATGTTACGTAAATATGTGGACAACCCGAACCACATTATTGAATTGGAATTGGACGAGATAACAGAAGATTTAATGTATGAGGAGATACGTGTTAAAATCTTGGATAAGAAGGATTATATTCGACACTCAAAGGTTATACCTCAAGAGTTAGAATTTGAAGTGAAGTCAAGGTATCCTCACCTATTCGGCATACCAGGTACGTAAGTAAATTTCGAGGGCGAAATTTTATAAGGAGGGGAGATTGTGAGCCCTCAAATTTTTGAATAAAGATTTAATTTTCCCGAAATATTTTTTTTAATATTATGGTATGGATTTGAGATAGTGTTATAGTTGTGGGTAGTATTTATAAATTTTAAAAAGTATGCAAGTTGTTATATAATATTCGTTTGGTCGAGGAATATTCTTTTTGTCGGGAAATATCCGTACAACGACATAATCATTGGTGGACCCCACAATAGAAGTATTGTCGTAGTAAGAAAACGACAGAATTATCTTTTTATAAAAATAACGGCAAAAGTGTTACCGTTAAAACTGTTGAACTACTCGGTAGTAAAAGTACAGTAATACGCGTGGTTGCATAATAGCACACGGTATTGATTATTGATGCTTACGTGAGAAGTCACTCAGTTTTGTTTAATTATTGCAACAGTAATTGTTGCATTGTATCTCACGTTATTTAACTCAATTATTGTCGATATGTTATGTTATTAAATCAATAATTGAGACGACAAAGTTATTCATATTATTATTTGCAATATTAACGATGTATAGAAGTTCTGCCAAGGAGAGCTTTGGTCACCTAATTGCGCGCCAATAGGGAGAAATCCTTATTGGAAAGCCCCCTCTTTCCTGGGAACGACCTGGTCGATTAATATTGTGAATTATAATAAAGGTGATAAGTTTTGTTTTATTATTATTATAAATGTAATAAAATAGAAATTTTTTTATATAAAACAGAATACTTTTATAAAATTATTTATTTTATTAGACTATAGAATATATGATATTCTATTATGCATAGTGTTTGCATAGTGTCTGCATAGTAAAATCTTTTTATATAAAATAGAATACTTTTATAAAGTTATTTATTTTATTAAATTATAAATAGAATATATAATATTCTATTATGCATAGTATTTGTATAGTGCCTGCATAGTGTTTGTATAGTAAAATCTTTTTATATAAAATAGAATACTTTTATAAAGTTATTCGTTTTATTAGATTATAAATAGAATATATTATATTTTATTTAAAAGATTTTGTTTTATTAGAATATTTTATTAATACTGCATAGTAAATTAATATGGATCGTCCGTTTAAAAGTAAATCAATCTGGACCGTTCATGAATTAGTTACTATTCAGTCCATTCTCCTATAAATAGAAGCTCATTCCTTCATTATTTCTTACGAATTCACTGAAACTCTAGAGAGAGAAACTATAGAGAGAAAGAAGAAAAGTATTCTGCTACTTCACAACTCCTATATCCAGTTTCTTCTAAGGTAAGGAGTATTATTTCTTTCGTATTCATGAAGAGAACTTCTGTTATTCCATTCTTTATTATTATGTTAGAATAACCTGTATACGTGGACTACTCTATACTTGGTGAAATTCTTCTGTTATTCCATTCTTTATTATTATGTTAGAATAACCTGTATATGCGAAGTACCGCATACATGGTGAAATTCTTCTGTTATTCCATTCCTTATTATTCTGTTGGAATAACCTGTATATGTGAAGTACCGCATACATGGTGAAATTCTGTTGTTATTCCATTCTTTATTATTCCGTCGGAATATCCTGTCTGTGCGTTTATGCGTGACCTGGTTCCATTCTTTATTATTCTGTCGGAATATCCTGTCTGTGCGTTTACGCATGACCTGGTTCCATTATTTATTATTCTGTTGGAATAACCTGTCTGTGCGGTCTATCGCATGCATGGTGAATTATTCTGTTATTCCATTCTTTATTATTCTGTTGGGATAACCTGTCTATGTGGATTACCACATGCATGGTGAATGATCATTCGTATTCATTCCTTATTAAATTTTAGAAATGATCTATCTACGTGGATTATCGTATGGCGGACGAAAATCTATTTGCAGTTTCATATATTCTATTATACTCAGTTGGTTAAAGCTTTGACTTCTATACTCCATGAAATTAGTGGAATATCCTTGATAATTGCGCTTCATCCAATATCTTTTCATAGAAATATTCTTCTGAGCATTCTTGAATTTTACTCTACAAAGTAGTATCATGTTGACAATTTGGACGTTATTGGTTGTTGGATAAATTAATTCTTGAACTTGTTTTATTGAATTCTTATATCCTTGTCATCATCCTCATGTTTATATTTTGTTGAAAGTTATTTGTGGCCTGTAGTGCATAGATGGACTTGGTATGATTATGATCAGGGATTATTCGGTGTAATCATGACCGTAATGTTACAAATGATGTGGTAAAAGTCCTCATTGGCCCATAGTGCATTGATGGACAGTTGTTGGCATGATCATGACCATTGATGAATACATGAATATCCTTGGCCCGTAGTGCATGGATAATTTGTGGTTGTGATACTAATGAATATCCTTGGTCGTAGTGCAGGGATGATGTGGATTATTTATTAAGCTGAGTCCCAGCGATAAAAGTGATGAAAAACCTTTTAAATCATAAAAGATAGTAGATTTTATTCTCTACTTGACTCTTTTAATGGATTGCTTGTTCCGCTGCAGTTAAACTTGATGTTTATTATATTATATCAGTTTAACACTGTTGAAGGGTAACGATAATTTATTCTGCATTATCTTAGTCATAATATTTCTTACTGGGCTAGTTGAGCTCACCCTTTTACTTTCATTGTTCTCTTTAGGAAATGAGAACGTAGCAGTGATTAGTCGGGGAACGGAGTGACGGTCCAGATGATAGCATTAATAGTCCTAACTATTCTATGAAATAGTGTGATAATAAATGTATTGAGGACTTATTTTGAGTTTGAATACTGTCTAGAAGACAATATTTGTATTAAAACTCACAGCTCTTGTTGTATATTTAAGATTGTATTTATATTCTGTACCATGTATTTGGCGACTCAGAATAAGTGATGTATACCTATTTTGGGGGCGTCACATTATCCCTGTAACATCAGTCAACAATTCCTGTCCACAACAGGTGAATAACTCATCATCATAATTGTGGTTCTAAATTCCTATTCGCACCCAGGACGAAGATAATTTTCATCACCTATCTTTACCTGAAACATCAAAGACCATGGTTATACCAAATCACAATTCCTATCCATAATCATAGTAATAAATTCATATTTCCACAACGGGCAAAAGATATTCATTAACAGTTCATCTTTCTACTCCATGCCAAAGACATGCAACTGGATTTTAGAAGAGTAAGGTAGAGCATGATATCTACTATCTTCTACGAATTAAAAGTTTTTTTATCAACTATATCGCTGAGACTCAGCTTAATAAATAAATCACATCATCGAATCATCCCTGCACTACAGGGCAAGAATATTCATTTGTATCACGACCACGAATTAACCATGCTGTGACGCCCCCAAAATTAGGTATACATCACCCATCTTGGGTCGTCAGATACATAGTACAGAATACAAATATAACTTAATAATACAACTGTCGTGTACAATACGATAAAATATAAACTGTGAGTTTGAATACACATATTATCTTCTAGAGAGTATTCATACTCAAAAGGAGTCCTCATTACATTTATTAACACACCATTACATAGAATAGTGAGGACTACTAACTAATACTATCATTCAGATCATCACTCCGTTCCCCGACTTGCCCCAGCTACGTTCTCATTTCCTGAAGAGAAAAGTGAAAGAAAGGGTGAGCTCAACTAGCCCAGTAAGAAATATTATGACTAAGATAATGCAGAATAAATTATCATTAGCCTTCAACAATGTTAAACTGATAAAATATATTAGACATCAAGTTTAACTGCAGCGGAACAAGCAATCCATTAAAAGAGTCAAGTAGAAAATAAACTCTACTATCTTTTATGATTTAAAAGGTTTTTCAACACTGCTATCGCTGAGACTCAGCTTAATAAAATAATTCACATCATCGAATCACCCCTGCACTACGGCCAAGGATATTCGTATATTCATTAATGGTCATGATCATGCCAATAACTGTCCATCAATGCACTACGGGCCAATGAGGACTTTTACCACATCATTTGTAACATTACGGCATGATTACACAGAATAATCCCTGGTCATAATCATACCAAGTCCATCTATGCACTACATGGCACAGATGACTTTCAACATTTTATAAACATGAGGATGATGACAATGATATAAGAATTCAATAAAACAAGTTCAAGAATTAATTTATCCAAGAAATAGTAACGTCCAAATTGTCAACATGATACTGCTTTGTGGAGTAAAATTCAAGAATGCTTAGAAGAATATTTTTATGAAAAGATACTGGATGAAACACAATTATCAAGGATATTCCATAAATTTCATGGAGTATAGAAGTCAAAACTTAACCAACTGAGTACAATAAAGAATGGAATAACAAAATAAATCACCATGCATGCGATAGACCGCACAAACAGGTTATTCCAACAGAATAATAAATAATGGAACCAGGTCCGGCGTAAACGCACAGACAGGATATTCCGACAGGATAATAAATAATGGAACCAGGTCCGGTGTAAAATACACAGACAGGATGTTCCAACAGAATAATAACAAGACGGAACCAGGTCCGGTGTAAAATACACAGACAGGATGTTCCAACAGAATAATAATAAAAATAGAACCAGGTCCGGTGTAAAACACACAGACAGGATGTTCCAACAGAATAATAGAAGAATGTCACCAAGTATAGGGTAGACCGCGTATACTGGTTATTCTAACAGAATAATAAAGAATGGAATAACAGAAGTTCTCTTCATGAATATAAAAGAAATAATATTCCCTACCTTAAAAAAACTGGATATTGGAAAAGTGAAGTAACAGAATACTTTTATTCTCTCTCTCTTATTCTCTCTATACTTTCTCTCTCTATAGCTTGAATGAATTCGTGAAAAATAATGAAGCCCTAGGCCTCTATTTATAGAAAAACTGAAGGTGGCTCTTGGTCTTAACGAAGGGTCAAATGACTCTTGGTCTTAACGAAGGGTCAAATGACTCTTGGTAATATTGAAGGGACAACTACTATTGACGAAAGTAATTACTATTGACCAAGGTAAATACTATTGACCAAGGTAAATACTATTGACGAAGGTAATTACTATTGACCAAGGTAAATACTATTGACGACGGTAATTACTATTGACCAAGGTAAATACTATTGACCAAGGTAAATACTATTGACGACGATAATTACTATTGACGACGGTAATTACTATTAACCAAGGTAAATACTATTGACCAAGAGACTCTTAGATGATGACATATGGCCCCCCATAAAAATAACCAAACTTACCACAACGTCTCAATTATTGATTTAATAATATAACATATTATGCAGATAATACTATGACAATAATTTAAGAGATATGATGTAGCAATTACTGTAGCAATAATTGTGTATAGCTGAGTGACTTCTCACGTAAGCATCAATAATCAATACCGTGTGCTACTATGCAACCACGCATATTACTGTACTTTTTACTACCGGGTAGTTCAACAGTTTTAACGGTTTTAACGGTAACACCTCAGCCGTTATTTTTATAGAAAGATAATTTTGTCGTTTTCTAACTACGACTATACTTCTGTTGTGGGGTCCACCAATGATTGTGCCGTCGTACGAATATTCCCAGACAAAAAGAATATTTCCCGACCAAACGAATATAATATGACAACTTGCATACTTTGTAAAATTTATAAATACTACCCATAACTATTATATCAAATCCACACCATAATATAAAAAAAATTATTTCGAGAAAAATTAAATATTTATTCATAAAATCTGGGGTCTCACAATCTCCACTCCTTATGGAATTTCGCCCTCGAAGTTTACGTACGTACTTGGTATGTCGAACATGTGAGGATACCTTGACTTCACTTCAAATTCTAACTCTTGAGGTATAACCTTTAAGCATCGAATATGATCCTTCTTATCCAAGATGTTAACACGTATCTCCTCATACGTTAAATCTTTCGCTATCTCGTCCGGTTCTAAATTAATAATGTGATTCGGGTCGTCCACATATTTACGTAACATCGATACGTAAAAAAAATGTTCTGAACACGCAACATACTTGGCGGTAAAATGAGTCTATAGGCCACAGTTCCTACTTCATCGAGGATTTCAAATGGGCCAATTAAATCGAGAGTTGAGATTTCCTCTCTTCGTCGATTCTTGCTTCTAGAATAACGCCCTCTTGAACCTTCTTCTTCACATTTATCAGCTCTGAGTATGTAGCTTGAGCGGCTTTAACGTTATCGATTAAAGTCGATTTTAATAGTATATTCGTTATCTTCACATGGGTTCGTATATTCGCACTTGTAACCGTATACGATCTTCTACACAACGCGTCAGCTACCACGTTCGCTTTTCCACGATGTTATTGAATGGTACGATCGTAATCTTCAACAGCTCGAGCCAACGTCTTTGGCGCATAATACGTTCGTTTTAGTTGAAGAAATATTTGAGGGTTTAAGAAATGGGTTTTGTACTGGGGTCAATACAAAATTCAATTTTACGCTCTGGGGTAGGCTAAGAAGTCTTCAAGAATACGTCAAGAAATTTATTAACAATAGAAATATCATTCAAAACTGTGACCCTCATCCAAGACTTGGATAACACGTCACATTGATACCTATCAACTTGCCATCGTCATTTACAACGTCTCTTACGGAAAGTCTAGCTTCGGTGCATTCCACACCAGGAAGTCAACAACGAAAGGAACGGGAATTTTTACTTATGGCTTGATATGACAATGATTGACTTTAGTGGTTTGGTTACTTTGAATTTGCATAACAGATTGGTTAGGAATATGAAAGCTAACAACCTTATGAAAAGCATGATGAGCACTTAACCAATCGTTTCCAAAAATCACATCAATGCAAGTATTTTCAAAGAGATAAGATCAACAGGTAACGTGAAAGTGTTGATTTGAACAAGATTTATAAATAGTGGAGGTAACAAAGGTTTCTCCCAACGGAATTTCAACAGAGAAATCAAAGTCTAACTTCTCCGGAGTTAAGTTCAAATATTGAACACAACTAGGTGAAATAAAAGAGTGAGTAGAACCGGTATCTAACACGGTATAGACTTCGCAAGAGTTTATGATTAGCTTACCCGCGATAACTTCATTTGGGTTTCTCACTTGTTGGAAAGTCATGACAACCGCTCTCCCTTGAACTACCCGGCTTTGACTTGTCCGGGGTAGCATTTGGTGTCATCACTATCGTTGGAATTGACTTTAATATAGGGCATATTCCACCCTCAACTGCTTCATCGTACTCCTGCTTCATGATCTGAATCATCAATCTTCGATCCATATCAAGTTCAGATTGACCGCTCTGTACAGGGTAATTCAAAACTCGATGTTGGGTTCTCCCAATTGCTGTCCAAAAAGAGAAATGTATATCATCTATTTTAGCCTTTTTGGATCGGACGTCTCTTTCTACAATATCAACACGTCGTGCGGCTTTTACCCACGCATCCTTCATTCTCACTCGTTCAGTTGTTTCTTCTTTCAGCTGATCCTTGATATTTGAATTCTCAGATTCCAACTTTAATATCTTACACTCTGCCAAAGCGTGATTTTGTTCGAGCAACACATATCGGGTAACACAATTTTGAATCGTTACATCTCTTTGCACCACGACCGCCTGTCATTCTTCAGCCTGCTCTTCTAACTCATGAACACGATTTTGTAATTCTAAGTTTTGATCATAGATTTCTTCTAACCAATTCTCCTCAGGTTCCTCTTCTTCCTCTTCTTCCTCAATCTCAGCTGCTACCTCTGCCACTAACTCGGGTGCAACTATTAGTTCTTCACTTACCACGTAGATATCTCTAATTTCTTCTTCGCCTGATATTACATTATCCTGGTTGGTGATTAGAGGTGCCACGGTCTCATTCACTCCATTGTTGACATTTTCAGCTGCCATTTTCAAATACTGCCACAAAACAAAGGTTAATTAACATATAACATATTATCCATATACTTTGACCGACCAATTAAATACCAAATAAACTTAGGTAGGTCATACTAGCGAAGGAATTCCCCGTCTCTCCCCTCCTAGTTCTATTCTCACATCCTAGCCAGGGATCATATCCCTAAGCTCTGATACCAACTGTGACGCCCCCAAAATTAGGTATACATCACCCATCTTGGGTCGTCAGATACATAACACAGAATACAAATACAACTTAATAATACAACTGTCGTGTACAATACGACAAAATATAAACTGTGAGCTTGAATACAAATATTATCTTCTAGAGAGTATTCATACTCAAAAGGAGTCCTCATTAAATTTATTAACACACCATTACATAGAATAGTGAGGACTACTAACTAATACTATCATTCGGACCATCACTCCGTTCCCCGACTTGTCCCAGCTACGTTCTCATTTCCTGAAGAGAACAGTGAAAGAAAGGGTGAGCTCAACTAGCCCAGTAAGAAATATTATGACTAAGATAATGCAGAATAAATTATCATTAGCCTTCAACAATGTTAAACTGATAAAATATATTAGACATCAAGTTTAACTGCAGCGGAACAAGCAATCCATTAAAAGAGTCAAGTAGAAAATAAACTCTACTATCTTTTATGATTTAAAAGGTTTTTCAACACTGCTATCGCTGAGACTCAGCTTAATAAAATAATTCACATCATCGAATCACCCCTGCACTACGGCCAAGGATATTCGTATATCCATTAATGGTCATGATCATGCCAACAACTGTCCATCAATGCACTACGGGCCAATGAGGACTTTTACCACATCATTAGTAACATTACGGTTATGATTACACCAAATAATCCCTGGTCATAATCATACCAAGTCCATCTATGCACTACATGCCACAGATGACTTTCAATATTTTATAAACATGAGGATGATGACAATGATATAAGAATTCAATAAAACAAGTTCAAGAATTAATTTATCCAAGAATTAATAATGTCCAAATTGTCAACATGATACTGCTTTGTGGAGTAAAATTCAAGAATGATTAGAAGAATATTTTCATGAAAAGATACTGGATGAAACGCAATTATCAAGGATATTCCACAAATTTCATGGAGTATAGAAGTCAAAAGTTAACCAACTGAGTACAATAAAGAATGGAATAACAAAAGAAATCACCATGCATGCGATAGACCGCACAAACAGGTTATTCCATCAGAATAATAAATAATGGAACCAGGTCCGGCGTAAACGCACAGACAGGATATTCCGACAGAATAATAAATAATGGAACCAGGTCCGGTGTAAAACACACAGACAGGATGTTCCAACAGAATAATAACAAGACGGAACCAGGTCCGGTGTAAAACACACAGACAGGATGTTCCAACAGAATAATAATAAAAATAGAACCAGGTCCGGTGTAAAACACACAGACAGGATGTTCTAACAGAATAATAGAAGAATGTCACCAAGTATAGGGTAGACCGCGTATACTGGTTATTCCAACAGAATAATAAAGAATGGAATAACAGAAGTTCTCTTCATGAATATAAAAAAAATAATATTCCCTACCTTAAAAGAACTGGATATTGGAAAAGTGAAGTAACAGAATACTTTTATTCTCTCTCTCTTATTCTCTCTATACTTTCTCTCTCTATAGCTTGAATGAATTCGTGAAAAATAATGAAGCCCTAGGCCTCTATTTATAGAAAAACTGAAGGTGGCTCTTGGTCTTAACGAAGGGTCAAATGACTTTTGGTCTTAACGAAGGGTCAAATGACTCTTGATAATATTGAAGGGACAACTACTATTGACAAAAGTAATTACTATTGACCAATATAAATACTATTGACCAAGGTAAATACTATTGACGAAGGTAATTACTATTGACCAAGGTAAATACTATTGACGACGGTAATTACTATTGACCAAGGTAAATATTATTGACCAAGGTAAATACTATTGACGACGGTAATTACTATTGACCAAGGTAAATACTATTGACCAAGAGACTCTTAGATGATGACATATGGCCCCCCATAAAAATAACCAAACTTACCACAACGTCTCAATTATTGATTTAATAATATAACATATTATACATATGATACTATGACAATAATTTAAGAGATATGATGCAGCAATTACTGTAGCAATAATTGAGTATAGCTGAGTGACTTCTCACGTAAGCATCAATAATCAATACCGTGTGCTACTATGCAACCATGCGTATTACTGTACTTTTTACTACCGGGTAGTTCAACAGTTTTAACGGTTTTAACGGTAACACCTCAGCCGTTATTTTTATAGAAAGATAATTTTGTCGTTTTCTAACTACGACTATACTTCTGTTGTGGGGTCCACCAATGATTGTGCCGTCGTACGAATATTCCCCGACAAAAAGAATATTCCCCGACCAAACGAATATAATATGACAACTTGCATACTTTGTAAAATTTATAAATACTACCCATAACTATTATATCAAATCCACACCATAATATAAAAAAAATTATTTCGAGAAAAATTAAATATTTATTCATAAAATCTGGGGTCTCACAATCTCCACTCCTTATGGAATTTCGCCCTCGAAATTTACGTACGTACTTGGTATGTCGAACATGTGAGGATACCTTGACTTCACTTCAAATTCTAACTCTTGAGGTATAACCTTTAAGCATCGAATATGATCCTTCTTATCCAAGATGTTAACACGTATCTCCTCATACGCTAAATCTTTCGCTATCTCTTCCGGTTCTAAATTAATAATGTGGTTCGGGTCGTCCACATATTTACGTAACATCGATACGTAAAAAAAATGTTCTGAACACGCAACATACTTGGCGGTAAAATGAGTCTATAGGCCACAGTTCCTACTTCATCGAGGATTTCAAATGGGCCAATTAAATCGAGAGTTGAGATTTCCTCTCTTCGTCGATTCTTGCTTCTAGAATAACGCCCTCTTGAACCTTCTTCTTCACATTTATCAGCTCTGAGTATGTAGCTTGAGCGGCTTTAACGTTATCGATTAAAGTCGATTTTAATCGTATATTCGTTATCTTCACGTGGGTTCGTATATTCGCACTTGTAACCGTATACGATCTTCTACACAACGCGTCAGCTACCACGTTCGCTTTTCCACGATGTTATTGAATGGTACGATCGTAATCTTCAACAGCTCGAGCCAACGTCTTTGGCGCATAATACGTTCGTTTTAGTTGAAGAAATATTTGAGGGTTTAAGAAATGGGTTTTGTACTGGGGTCAATACAAAATTCAATTTTACGCTCTGGGGTAGGCTAAGAAGTCTTCAAGAATACGTCAAGAAATTTATTAACAATAGAAATATCATTCAAAACTGTGACCCTCATCCAAGACTTGGATAACACGTCACATTGATACCTATCAACTTGCCATCGTCATTTACAACGTCTCTTACGGAAAGTCTAGCTTCGGTGCATTCCACACCAGGAAGTCAACAACGAAAGGAACGGGAATTTTTACTTATGGCTTGATATGACAATGATTGACTTTAGTGGTTTGGTTACTTTGAATTTGCATAACATATTGGTTAGGAATATGAAAGCTAACAACCTTACGAAAAGTATGATGAGCACTTAACCAATCGTTTCCAAAAATCACATCAATGCAAGTATTTTCAAAGAGATAAGATCAATAGGTAACGTGAAAGTGTTGATTTGAACAAGATTTATAAATAGTGGAGGTAACAAAGGTTTCTCCCAACGGAATTTCAACAGAGAAATCAAAGTCTAACTTCTCCGGAGTTAAGTTCAAATATTGAACACAACTAGGTGAAATAAAAGAGTGAGTAGAACCGGTATCTAACACGGTATAGACTTCGCAAGAGTTTATGATTAGCTTACCCGCGATAACTTCATTTGGGTTCCTCACTTGTTGGAAAGTCATGACAACCGCTCTCCCTTGAACTACCCGGCTTTGACTTGTCTGGGGTAGCATTTGGTGTCATCACTATCGTTGGAATTGACTTTAATATAGGGCATATTCCACCCTCAACTGCTTCATCGTACTCCTGCTTCATGATCTGAATCATCAATCTTCGATCCATATCGAGTTCAGATTGACCGCTCTGTACATGGTAATTCAAAACTCGATGTTGGGTTCTCCCAATTGCTGTCCAAAAAGAGAAATGTATATCATCTATTTTAGCCTTTTTGGATCAGACGTCTCTTTCTACAATATCAACACGTCGTGCGGCTTTTACCCACGCATCCTTCATTCTCACTCGTTCAGTTGTTTCTTCTTTCAGCTGATCCTTGATATTTGAATTCTCAGATTCCAACTTTAATATCTTACACTCTGCCAAAGCGTGATTTTGTTCGAGCAACACATATCGGGTAACACAATTTTGAATCGTTACATCTCTTTGATCCACGACTGCCTGTCGTTCTTCAGCCTGCTCTTCTAACTCATGAACACGATTTTGTAATTCTAAGTTTTGATCATAGATTTATTCTAACCAATTCTCCTCAGGTTCCTCTTCTTCCTCTTCTTCCTCTTCTTCCTCACTCTCAGCTGCTACCTCTGCCACTAACTCGGGTGCAACTATTAGTTCTTCACTTACCACGTAGATATCTCTAATTTCTTCTTCGCCTGATATTACATTATCCTGGTTGGTGATTAGAGGTGCCACGGTCTCATTCACTCCATTGTTGACATTTTCAGCTGCCATTTTCAAATACTGCCACAAAACAAAGGTTAATTAACATATAACATATTATCCATATACTTTGACCGACCAATTAAATACCAAATAAACTTAGGTAGGTCATACTAGCGAAGGAATTTCCCGTCTCTCCCCTCCTAGTTCTATTCTCACATCCTAGCCAGGGATCATATCCCTAAGCTCTGATACCAACTGTGACGCCCCCAAAATTAGGTATACATCACCCATCTTGGGTCGTCAGATACATAGCACAGAATACAAATACAACTTAATAATACAACTGTCGTGTACAATACGACAAAATATAAACTGTGAGTTTGAATACAAATATTATCTTCTAGAGAGTATTCATACTCAAAAGGAGTCCTCATTAAATTTATTAACACACCATTACATAGAATAGTGAGGACTACTAACTAATACTATCATTCGGATCATCACTCCGTTCCCCGACTTGCCCCAGCTACGTTCTCATTTCCTGAAGAGAACAGTGAAAGAAAGGGTGAGCTCAACTAGCCCAGTAAGAAATATTATGACTAAGATAATGCAGAATAAATTATCATTAGCCTTCAACAATGTTAAACTGATAAAATATATTAGACATCAAGTTTAACTGCAGCGGAATAAGCAATCCATTAAAAGAGTCAAGTAGAAAATAAACTCTACTATCTTTTATGATTTAAAAGATTTTTCAACACTGCTATCGCTGAGACTCAGCTTAATAAAATAATTCACATCATCAAATCACCCCTGCACTACGGCCAAGGATATTCGTATATTCATTAATGGTCATGATCATGCCAACAACTGTCCATCAATGCACTACGGGCCAATGAGGACTTTTACCACATCATTAGTAACATTACGGTTATGATTACACCAAATAATCCCTGGTCATAATCATACCAAGTCCATCTATGCACTACATGCCACAGATGACTTTCAACATTTTATAAACATGAGGATGATGACAATGATATAAGAATTCAATAAAACAAGTTCAAGAATTAATTTATCCAAGAATTAATAACGTCCAAATTGTCAACATGATACTGCTTTGTGGAGTAAAATTCAAGAATGATTAGAAGAATATTTTCATGAAAAGATACTGGATGAAACACAATTATCAAGGATATTCCATAAATTTCGTGGAGTATAGAAGTCAAAACTTAACCAACTGAGTACAATAAAGAATGGAATAACAAAATAAATCACCATGCATGCGATAGACCGCACAAACAGGTTATTCCAACAGAATAATAAATAATGGAACCAGGTCCGGCGTAAACGCACAGACAGGATATTCCGACAGGATAATAAATAATGGAACCAGGTCCGGTGTAAAATACACAGACATGATGTTCTAACAGAATAATAACAAGACGGAACCAGGTCCGGTGTAAAACACACAGACAGGATGTTCCAACAGAATAATAATAAAAATGGAACCAAGTCCGGTGTAAAACACACAGACAGGATGTTCCAACAGAATAATAGAAGAATGTCACCAAGTATAGGGTAGACCGCGTATACTGGTTATTCCAACAGAATAATAAAGAATGGAATAACAGAAGTTCTCTTCATAAATATAAAAGAAATAATATTCCCTACCTTAAAAGAACTGGATATTGAAAAAGTGAAGTAACAGAATACTTTTATTCTCTCTCTCTTATTCTCTCTATACTTTCTCTCTCTATAGCTTGAATGAATTCGTAAAAAATAATGAAGCCCTAGACCTCTATTTATAGAAAAACTGAATGTGGCTCTTGGTCTTAACGAAGGGTCAAATGACTTTTGGTCTTAACGAAGGGTCAAATGACTCTTGGTAATATTGAAGGGACAACTACTATTGACGAAAGTAATTACTATTGACCAAGGTAAATACTATTGACCAAGGTAAATACTATTGACGAAGGTAATTACTATTAACCAAGGTAAATACTATTGACGACGGTAATTACTATTGATCAAGGTAAATATTATTGACCAAGGTAAATACTATTGACGACGGTAATTACTATTGACGACGGTAATTACTATTGACCAAGGTAAATACTATTGACCAAGAGACTCTTAGATGATGACATATGGCCCCCCATAAAAATAACCAAACTTACCACAACGTCTCAATTATTGATTTAATAATATAACATATTATACAGATGATACTATGACAATAATTTAAGAGATATGATGCAGTAATTACTGTAGCAATAATTGAGTATAGCTGAGTGACTTCTCACGTAAGCATCAATAATCAATACCGTGTGCTACTATACAACCACGCGTATTACTGTACTTTTACTACCGGGTAGTTCAACTGTTTTAACGGTAACACCTCAGCCGTTATTTTTATAGAAAGATAATTTTGTCGTTTTCTAACTACGACTATACTTCTGTTATGGGGTCCACCAATGATTGTGCCGTCGTACGAATATTCCCCAACAAAAAGAATATTCACCGACCAAACGAATATAATATGACAACTTGCATACTTTGTAAAATTTATAAATACTACCCATAACTATTATATCAAATCCACACCATAATATAAAAAAAATTATTTCGAGAAAAATTAAATATTTATTCATAAAATCTGGGGTCTCACACATGCACTACGGGCCAAGGATAACCGTGATTTTATCAACGGTCATGATCATGCCATAAAAAAATTTCTCTTTGCACCCTTGACTGAAAAGAACCCATGGTCATGATCATACCAAAAACTATCCATCAATGCACTACGGGCCAATGATGACTTTTATCACATCATTTGTAACATTACGGTCATGATTATACTGAATAATTCTTGGTCATAATCATACCAAGTCCATCTATGCACGTAAGCCACAGATGACTTTCATCACAATATAAACATGAGGATGATGACAATAATATAAGCATTAATCAAACGAAAATAAGGATAAATATTAAAGACTTTAAATTTATCCAGAGTTTAAAATATCCCAATGTTATCAATCACATAATAATCTCATAATCTAATACCATTAATATTATAATAATATTTTAATCATTTTTTAAACTTATAAACAATTTATTTTAATTGTTTACACTTTATCAAATAATGCATTTAATCATTTAAAAATACCATACTCATAAGATTTCATCACCAATGATCAAATCCCTCATCAAAAATCTGCATATACCTTATATAGGATTTTCAAGCCACAAAATTCTATTTACCAATTTTTTAACTTCACATAACATATTTAATTCATATGTTTGTAACTAAACTATTTTCGTGAAAAATAACAAATCAGTCCCAAAAAGTTTTCTTTTCTGGAATTTAGCAGAATATAGTCCCATATTGAACATATATTTTTCTCGAAATTTTTAAAATTCATTTACTATTTTTCATATGGCCAAAACTGCTGAATATTTAGACATTTATCATAAACTGTACTTTTGTCCAAAAATCCCAAAATTTATAGGGTATACTCCTGTGATATACATGTACTCCCAATAAAAATTTTACCAATTTTGGAGTTAACCACAAGGAGTTATAAGGGTTTACTTTTAAAATAGTCTTTTTCCATAACATTCATAACTCATAATCTATACATCCAAAAATCGCCATTTTTGGACACAATCTAGAAAACTCAACAAATTAAAATTTCTAATTTTTTCAAAATTTTTGAGGGCCAGAAAAATTACGAAAGTGCAAATGGATTTTCGCCCGCCAAGCGGTAATCCACGTAGACAGATCATTTCTACAATTTAATAAGGAATGAATACGAATGATCATTCACCATGTATGCGATAATCCACATAGACAGGTTATTCTAACAGAATAATAAAGAATGGAATAACAGAAGAATTCACCATGCATGCGGTAGTCCGCGTAGACAGGTTATTCCAACAGAATAATAAAGAATAGAATAACAGAAGAATTCACCAGGCATGCGATAAACCGCACAGACAAATTATTCCAACAGAATAATAAAGAATGGTATAACAACCCTTACGAATATTGAAAGAAATATCTCTCTTCATGAATACGAAAGAAACAAATTGACATATCACAAATTGTCAACTTATCAAGTAAAAATTTCAGCTTAGGTAAGTCACACACTAGCGAAGTATATTACTCGTCTCTCCCCTCCTAATTCTAGACTCATATCTCTGCCAGCGACCATATCCCTAACCTCTGATACCAAATATGATACCCCCAAAACAGGTATACATCACCCATCTTGAGTCGCGAGGAAAAACACTACTGACAACTCCATTTATACAACTGTCGTGCAAAAAACGACCACAGTTAAACTGTGAGTTTTAATACAAATATATATAACTCTCATGGTGCATTGACCACAAGACCTTACAATGATACCTTACATAAAGGTACAATCAATAACTATTTTAGAAATTAAAATCTTTAAAAAATACTCAAGGAAACCTTCGTACATGGGAGGCCATGCGTCTAGGTTATGATAGATATCATATGTTCACAGAATTATCCTTGGTTGACCCAATAGTCCCCAAAGAAAAATAAGAAGATTGCTATTATCTTCTTCCCAATAGTGAGTCTTCTCTTGACATATACTTTTCTCCGTTGTCTCCAAGTGAGAATTATATTTCAAATAAACTCTAAGATTATATAGGTAGTGCTCGTAGATATACTCAGCAAGTGGATGTGCATAACCCTGTCTTATGATAACACAAAGTCATCTGTCATTAGACATCTTGTATGATAAAGGCAAAAACGCCCTTCCAAAGTTGGGTTCACCTCACCCTATTTGGTTCACCAAAATCTACGATTAAAATGACGTATACAATACAACACACTTATCTATAGTTCTCAATAAAATTATTTTCATACTGTTTTAAGAGAAATCTCAACAGCTATATGTGATGCCCCCAAAATAGGTATACATCACCCATTCTGGGTCGCCAAATACATGGTACAGAAACAAATACAACTTCAATAATACATTTATCGTACAAAATATGACAACACATATACTGTGAGTTTGAATACAAATATTGTCTAATAGACAGTATACAAACTCAAAAGGAGTCCTCATTATAATTATTGATACACTATTTAATAAAAATAGTGAGGACTACTAAACAACTATTTTGAATCATCACTCCATACCCCGGCTAGTTCTTGCTAAATTCTCTCCTCATGAGAAGAACAATAAAACAAAAAGGAAAAGGGTGAGCTCAACTAGCCCAGTAAAGAATATTATGACTAAGATAATATACAACAATTTATCATTAGTCTTCAATAGGAAAAAATCTGATAAAATATAATAGGCAACAAGTTTTAGATCAGCAACTGCAGCGGAAACACCAATCCATTAGAAGAGTCAAGTAGAGAAAGAATTCTACTATCTTCTAAGATTTAAAAGTCCATCATCAATATTTTATCCCTGTAACATCAATTAATATACATCTTGAATCAAATATTCATCTTTGCACCACAGGTCAAAGATATTCATTTGTATCACCACTTGGTCATGTTCATCTCAACACCTGTTCATCTTTGCACTACGGGCCAAAGATATTTATCAGTTAATCATTCATCTTTACACTACATGCCAAAGATATTCAGTAATATCATCATTTAGGACTGGGGATGATGAAAAATATTTTTAAGAAAACGAATCCAGTGAGACAAAAGGACAAATATAAGGAATTCGTATTACAGTTTATCTAAGTTTAATAATACTCCGAAATAACTAATTTTGAAGAAGAATATAAAAATACGATCAAAACATGGATACAATCAAAAATAGTAACCATAATAGACATCTTGGACAAAAAGGAGAAAATTTTATTTTTTTGGTGAATAGTGTCGTATACGTGAATAGTGTCATATACGTGAATAGTAACACCGACACAAAAAGGTAGAAATTCTATAATAAAATCCATACCAATATTTCGGTTTAATGATATTGAAAGAATAACATCATTATGAAGAAAATAGCATCCCTTACCTCAAAATAACAGTACTTCTGATCGGAATATCAGATGTAAAGCCGAAGAAAACTTGCACTGTTGAATAGAAACTCATAAAGTATCTAAATACTCACAAAATACGCTCGATAACATAGAGAGGGAAAGAGAGAAAACTTATGAATTCTGGTGTGATTTTCAATTCTAGTTAAGCACTCTATTTATAGGAAAATGCTTAGAACGCCATAGCAGACTAACCTACTACCTGATGGCTTTACCTGCTACTATTCATGCCTACCACTTTTGAATAAAAATTCCAGAACATCTCATTTCTCACCAACCAAAAGTGGGGCCCACCATATTTTTAATAAAAATATTTAATTTTTGAAACTTTAATAATTCATAATAAATAGCCCTTTTATCAAAAAAATTCGAATCTCATGTCCTTCCATAGGAAATTTAACTCTCTACAACTTTATAAGTTTAAATTTTTCCAAATTCTATCAGAAAATATCCGAAATCCACATACGAACGATTTTTAATACCTCCATTCTGACAAAATACTGATAAAACACCTCATCAATAATTCCTTCATTTATAACCACCAAAAATATATCCCTCATTTATATGTACATAAAATAAATATTTTCTTATCATATAAATTAATAATTAATTATTCACAAATAATATTACAGAATCACAATTATGACAACCAGGACGTTCTCAAGAAAGAGGGGGCTTTTCGATAAGAATTTCTTCTTACTGGCGCGCAATTAGGTGACCAAACCTCTCCTGAATAGAACTTTCTAGACATTGCCAATAATGCTATCAAATAATATGAATTATTAATCTGATAATGGGAAATGCTGTGCAGTGACAATTATTGAAACAACAATAATATAAAATATCAACGCAACAATTATTGAACCAATAAAATAAAATATTGAACAGTAATTACTGTAACAATTATTGAGTAGTGCCTTCTTACGTATGGATCAATAATTTCAAAAAAATACTGTGCAATACCGTGTGCTACTGTGCAACCACGCGTATTACTGTATTTTAACCACCGGGTATTCCAACAGTGTTAACGGTAACAACTACGCCGTTATTTATAAAAACTCAATTTTTGTCGTTATCTTCATCCGACCATTTTTCGTTATGGGGCCTATAAATGGCTGCGCTGTCGTATGAATATTTTCCAACAGCAAGAATATTCCACGACCAAACGAATATTCCTCGACAAAATGAATATTTTATAACCACTTGTTTATTTTGCAAAATTTACACATTTCACCCATAACCAATGCTGTAAGACCCCAACTTTTATAAATAAAGATAAATTTTCTATAAATATCATTTTTGAATATTATGGAGTTAATTTGATATAATGTTATAGTTGTGGATAATATTTATAAATTTTACAAAGTACGCAAGTTATTATATAATATTCGATTGATCGGAGAATATTCGTTTTAACAGAGAATATTCGTACAACGACACAATCATTGGTGGACCCCACAACGAAATTATTGTCGGATTGAGAAAACGACAAAAATATTTTATTAAAAATAACGACAGAAGTTTTACCATTGATACTGTTGAACTACTCGGTAGTAAAAGTACAGTAACACGTGTGGTTGCATAGTAGCACACAGTATTGATTATTAATACTTATGTGAGAAGTCACTCAGTTTGATTCAATTATTGTCAGTTAATAATATGACTTATTTAGCGATAATGAAGTTTTGTTTTATTCGTATTATTAACGTAATAAAACAGAAACATCTTTTTATATAAAACAGAATACTTTATTAAAGTTATTCTATAAATAGAATATATTATATTTTATTTAAAAAAATTTTCTTTAAATATGGACCATCAGATTAAAGTAATCAATCTGGACTGTTCATGGATTAGTTACTATGCATTCTATTTTTCTATAAATAGCAGCTCATTCCTTTATTATTTCTTAAGAATTCACTGAACTTTAGAGAGAGAAACTATAGAGAGAAACTATATAGGGAGAGAAAAAAAATATTCTGATACTTAACTACTTCCTTATTTTAGTTCTTCTTTAAAACGGTAAGAGGTGTTATTCTTTCTTATTCATGAAGAGAACTGTTGTTATTCCATTTCTTATTATTCTGTTGGAATAACCTGTATATGCGGTCTACCCTATACTTGGTGACATTCTTCTATTATTCTGTTGGAACATCCTGTCTGTGTGTTTTACAACGGACCTGGTTCCGTTTTTATTATTATTCTGTTGGAACATCCTATCTGTGTATTTTACACCGGACCTGGTTCCGTCTTTATTATCATTCTGTTGGAACATCCTGTCTGTGTGTTTTACACCGGACCTGGTTCCGTCTTTATTATTATTCTGTTGGAATATCCTGTCTGTGCGTTTTACGCCGGACCTGGTTCCATTATTTATTATTCTATTGGAATAACCTGTCTGTGCGGTCTATCGCATGCATGGTGATTTCTTTTGTTATTCCATTCTTTATTATACTCAGTTGGTTAAGTTTTGACTTCTATACTCCATGAAATTTGTGGAATATCCTTGATAATTGTGTTTCATCCAGTATCTTTTCATGAAACTATTATTCTCAGCATTCTTGAATTTTACTCCACAAAGCAGTATCATGTTGACAATTTAGACATTGTTAATTCTTGGATAAATTAATTCTTGAACTTGTTTTATTGAATTCTTATATCATTGTCATCATCCTCATGTTTATAAAATGTTAAAAGTCATCTGTGGCCTGTAGTGCATAGATGGACTTGGTATGATTATGGCCAGGGATTATTCGGTATAATCATGACCGTAATGTTACAAATGATGTGATAAAAGTCCTCATTGGCCCGTAGTGCATTGATGGACATTTGTTGGCATGATTATGACCATTAATGAATACACGAATATCCTTGGCTGTAGTGTAGGGGTGATTCGATGATGTGGATTATTTTATTAAGCTGAGTCACAGCGATAACAGTGTTGAAAAACCTTTTAAATCATAGAAGATAGTAGATTTTATTTTCTACTTGACTCTTTTAATGGATTGCTTGTTCCGCTGCAGTTAAACTTGATGTTCGTTATATTTTATCAGTTTGACACTGTTGAAGGCTAATGATAATTTATTCTGCATTATCTTAGTCATAATATTTCTTACTGGGCTAGTTGAGCTCACCCTTTCTTTCACTGTTCTCTTCAGGAAATGAGAATATAGCTGGGACGAGTCGGGAAACGGAGTGATGGTCCAGAGGATAGCATTAGTAGTCTTCACTATTCTGTGAAATAGTGTGATAATAATTGTAATGAGGACTCCTTTTGAGTATGAATACTCTCTAGAAGATAATATTTGTATTCAAACTCTCAGATTATGTTTGGTCGTATTGTACACGACAGTTGTATTATTAAGTTGTATGTGTATTCAGTACCATGTATCTGGCGACCCAAGATGGGTGATGTATACCTAATTTTGGGGGCGTCACAGTTGGTATCAGAGCTTAGGGATATGATCCCTGGCTAAGATGTGAGAATAGAATTAGGAGGGGAGAGACGGGGAATTCCTTCGCTAGTATGACCTACCTAAGTTTATTTGCATGGTATTTTATTGGTCGGTCAGAATATAAGGATAATATATGACATATCAATTAACTTTTGTTTTATGGCAGTATCTGAAAATGGCATCTGAGAATGTTGAGAATAGCAATGGAGCACAGGCAACTGTTGATTCACTACATATCAATAATCAGGATAATGTGCATCAGGAAGGTGACAATCTTCATGCAAACAACAACACTGACCAGATGATGAATGATGGAATGTTCAGAAGCTTTATGCAGTTCATGCAACAGCAGGCGAGAGCGGCTCCTGTCCAAAATATAGGTGGAAACACTGAAAACTCTCGGACGGTCACCGCTAAACAGTTTAAGGAGCTGGGACCACCGGAGTTTAAGGGAGAGCCAAAACCACTTATAGCGGAAACATGGATAAAGCAGATCACCAAGATATTTGATGTCTTGGGATGCTCTGAGGAGCAAAAGGTTTCCTTTGCCGCCTTTATGTTGCGAGGAGAGGCAGATTACTGGTGAGAATCGATTAAGTGTACTCAACCTGCTGCACTGAAGATGTCTTGGGAGAAGTTCCAAGAGCTGTTCAATGACAAATACTTTTCTGAAAGTGTTCGTCACATGAAGGAGGTGGAGTTCATCCAATTAGAGCAGAATAATATGACCGTGTCGCAGTATGAGGCTAAATTTGCTGAGTTGTCCCGGTTTGTGTCCTACTTAGTGGATAATGAAGAGCGAATGACGTGAATATTTTTGCGAGGTTTGAAACCTGAGATACGTCAACATCTTATTTCTCATAAACTGTGTTTGTATTCAGATGTTATGAATAGGGCTCAGTTAGTGGAGCGCGATAACGAGTCAGCGCAACCAAAAGAGAGCAGCCGACAAAATGATAATACCAGTGAGAGCAGTCATCGAAGCGATGACAACAAGCATGGAGGGAATCAACAGGCCAGAAATGGTAACCACTTCGGTGGTAATCAAGGCCAAAACAATAAGAATGGTCATTTCAAGAAGAGGAGATTCAACAATGATGGAAAGACGTCAACACCAGCACCCGTTGTTAAGGAAGGAGAACGACCACCTATCATATGTTTCAAATGCGGAGGGGAGGGGCACATCAGTTCAAACTACGCGATGCCATCTAAAGCATGTTATAATTGTGGAAGAGAAGGTCATTTAGCTCGATTTTATCGTTTACCAAAAACAAGTTCAGCTAGGATGGAGACACCAAAGGCCGTCCCAGAAAAGTTAAAACTGGTAGTGCAAGGGAGAGCGTTTGTTGTGACCTCCCAGAAAGCAAGGAACCCGAATGAGGTCATCACGGGTAAGCTTATCATAAACTCTAACGAAGTCTATACTTTATTTGATACCGGTTCTACCCATTCTTTTATTTCTCCTACTTGCGCTCATCGATTAAATTTGACTCCGGAGAAATTAGACTTTGACTTAGCTGTTGAAACTCTATTGGAGAAACCTTCATTACATCCACGGTTTATAAGTCCTGTTTGGTTCAAGTTGGTACCCACACATTACCTGTCAATATTATTTCATTAAAAATACTTGCATTTGACGTGGTTCTAGGGATTGATTGGTTAACTACTCATCATGCAAAAATTGATTATTTTCGTAAGGTTGTTAGCTTTCATATTCCTAATCGACCTATTATGCGAATTCAAGCAACCAAACCATTAAAATCAATCGTTGTCATCTCAAGCTATAAAGCTATTCGTTTATTGAAAAATGGATGTCAAGCTTTCTTAGCTCATGTCACGGATCTAAACAAAAATACGTCAGTTTTGAATGATATTTCTATTGTTAATAAATTCCCTGACGTATTCCCTGAAGAACTTCCTGGCCTACCCCCAGAGCGTGAAATTGAATTTTGTATCGACCTTGAACTCGGTATAAAACCCATTTCCAAAGTCCCATATCGAATGGCACCTATTGAACTTCAGGAGTTAAATATCCAACTGCAGGAATTGTTAGACATTGGCTTTATTCGTCCTAGTACTTCTCCTTGGGGGTGCTTCTGTGCTATTCGTGAAGAAGAAAGATGGAAGTATGCGACTTTGTATTGATTATCGGGAGTTGAATCATGTCACCATCAAAAACAGGTACCCATTGCCACGTATTGATGACCTGTTTGACCAATTGCAAGGAGCACAATTCTTTTCAAAGATCGATCTTCGTTCTGGATATCATCAGCTGAAGGTTAGAAATGAGGATATTCCAAAGACGGCTTTCAGAACTCGGTACGGGCATTATGAATTCCTAGTCATGTTCTTTGGATTGACTAATGCTCCTGCTGCCTTCATGGATATGATGATCCGAGTATTCAAGGAATATTTGGATCACTTTGTGGTCGTCTTTATTGATGACATCTTTATTTATTCCAAAAGCCGTGAAGATCATGAGCAACACTTGAGGCTGGTACTCCAAAAGCTTCGTGAATATAAGCTTTATGCCAAGTTGAAGAAGTGTGAGTTCTGGCTAGAGGAGGTAGCATTCCTTAGGCACGTAGTATCAAGTCGTGGAATATCTGTTGACCCGGCAAAGATTGAAGCTATTCAAAGCTGGGAGCAACCTAAATCAGTGACCGAAGTACGTAGCTTTCTTGGTTTAGCTGGTTATTATCGGAGATTCGTGGAAGGATTTTCTCGAATCGCTACTCCATTAACTCAGCTGACTCGGAAAGATACAAAATTCGGTTTGAGCGAAGAATATGAGAAGAGTTTTCAAGAACTCAAGAGGAGACTCATTTCAGCACCTGTTCTAACAATACCATCTGGCTCGGAGGGATTTGTCATCTACAGTGATGCTTCGAGCAAAGGGTTGGGATGCGTTCTCATGCAACATGAAAAAGTCATAGCCTATGCATTAAGACAACTCAAGGAATATAAGAGGAATTATCCTACTCATGATCTAGAGTTGGCAGCTGTTGTCTTTGCACTTAAAATTTGGAGGCATTACTTGTATGGGGAGAAGGTGGAGATCTTTACGGATCATAAAAGCCTCAAATATTTTTTCACTCAAAAGGAACTCAACATGCGACAACGACGTTGGCTTGAACTGTTGAAAGATTATGATCATACCATTCAATACCATCCTGAAAAAGCTAACGTGGTAGCTGACGCATTGAGTAGAAGATCATATGTAAGTACGAGTGCGATATTGTCAACACAAAGGCCCATTTTGTGTGACTTGCAAAGGATGGAGATAGAGTTAAAGACTCCAGGGACCCATGTGATGATGACGAATATACGAGTAGAACCAACTTTAATCGATAGAGTTAAAGTTGCCCAAGCTATAGACCTGGAGCTGATGCGTATGAGGAAGAAAGTGCAAGAAGGTGCTATGCCGGAAGCAAGAATCGATGAAGAAGGAATACTTCGAGTCAACTCTAGACTTTGTGTTCCTAACAATCCTGATTTAAAGTATGAAATCATGATGGAGGCGCACAACACACCGTTTACAATCCATCCTGGGAGTACTAAAATGTATCATGATCTTCGTCATACATTTTGGTGGAGCAATATGAAGCGAGAGATAGCGCTGTTTATCTCAAGGTGTCTAACTTGTCAACGAGTCAAAGCAGAGCATCAAGTACCAAAAGGTCCATTGCAACCACTTGAAATTCCAGAATGGAAGTGGGAGCACATTACCATGGATTTCGTTACCGGTCTTCCTAAGGTTTCTCAAGGTATAGATGCAATTTGGGTCATTGTTGATAGATTGACCAAGTCTGCTCATTTCTTACCGATACGAGAAACTTATGCACTTGAAAGTCTTGCTCGTATGTACATAAACGAGATTGTAAGACTGCATGGTATGCCAGTATCCATAGTTTCTGATCGAGACCCAAGATTCACTTCACGATTTTGGGTTAGTTTACAAAAAGCTATGGGCACGGATTTACGATTTAGTTCGGCATATCATCCTCAGACGGACGGACAATCAGAGAGGACTATTCAAACTCTAGAAGATTTATTAAGACTCTTTGTCCTTGACTTCAAGGGAAGTTGGGACAAGTTCTTACCATTGGCGAAGTTTTCTTACAACAACAGTTATCAAGCAAGTATTGGCATGGCTCCATTCGAAGCATTGCATGGAAGAAAATGTCGTTCTTCAGTATGCTGGGATGAGGTGGGTGAAGCAACGTTGTTGGGACCGGAGTTGGTACGTATGACTACAGAAAAGATTCAAGCGATCCGACAACGTATAAAAACCTCACAAGATCGACAAAAGAGTTATGCTGATCTTCATCGAAAGGACGTGGAATTTGATATAGGAGATCATGTGTTCTTACGTGTTGCTCTATGGAAAGGAGTTACGAGATTTAGAAAGAGAGGAAAGCTCAATCCTCGATTCATCGGTCCATTTTTAATTCTCGATCGAGTAGGAACTATGGCTTATAGACTCGCTTTACCACCAAGTATGTCTCGTGTTCATAACGTTTTTCACATATCCATGTTACGTAAATATGTGGAAGACCCGAACCACATTATTGAGTTAGAACCGGACGAAATAGCAAAAGATTTGACGTATGAAGAAGTTCCTGTTCAAATCTTGGATAAGAAGGAACATATTCTACGCTCCAAGGTTATACCTCAAGTCAAAGTTTTATGGAGAAACCACGATGTTGAGGAAATAACTTGGGAGTTAGAATCTGAAATAAAATCAAGGTATCCTTACCTCTTCGACATAATAGGTACGTACCCTAATTTCGAGGGAAAAATTTCATAAGAAGGGGAGGTTGTAAGACCCCAACTTTTATAAATAAAGATGAATTTTTTATAAATATCATTTTTAAATATTATGAAGTTAATTTGATATAATGTTATAGTTGTGGGTAATATTTATAAATTTTACAAAGTACGCAAGTTGTTATATAATATTCGATTGGTCGGGGAATACTCGTTTTAACAGAGAATATTCGTACAACGGCACAATCATTGGTGGACCCCACAACGAAATTATTGTCGGATTGAGAAAACGACAAAAATATTTTATTAAAAATAGCGGCGGAAGTTTTACCATTGATACTGTTGAGAACACGTGTGGTTGCATAATAGCACACGATATTGATTATTAATGCTTATGTGAGAAGTCACTCAGTTTGATTCAATTATTGTCAGTTAATAATATGAATTATTTAGCGATAATGAAGTTTTGTTTTATTCGTATTATTATCGTAATAAAACAGAAACATCTTTTTATATAAAACAGAATACTTTATTAAAGTTATTCTATAAATAGAATATATTATATTTTATTTAAAAGATTTTTCTTTAAATATGGACCGTCAGATTAAAGTAATCAATCTGGACCATTCATGGATTAGTTACTATGCATTCTATTTTTCTATAAATAGCAGCTCATTCCTTCATTATTTCTTACGAATTCACTGAACTCTAGAGAGAGAAACTATAGAAAAAAACTATAGAGAGAGAGAAGAAAAGTATTCTGATACTTAACTACTTCCTTATTTTAGTTCTTCTTTAAAACGGTAAGGGGTGTTATTCTTTCTTATTCATGAAGAGAACTGTTGTTATTCCACTTCTTATTATTCTGTTGGAATAACCTGTATACGCGGTCTACTCTATACTTGGTGACATTCTTCTATTATTCTGTTGGAACATCATGTCTGTGTATTTTACACCGGACCTGGTTCCGTTTTTATTATTATTCTGTTGGAACATCCTGTCTATGTGTTTTACATCGGACTTGGTTCCGTCTTTATTATTATTCTGTTGGAACATCATGTCTATGTATTTTACACCGGACCTGGTTCCGTCTTTATTATTATTCTGTTGGAATATCCTGTCTGTGCGTTTTACGCCAGACCTGGTTCAATTATTTATTATTCTATTGGAATAACCTGTCTGTGCGGTCAATCGCATGCATGGTGATTTCTTTTGTTATTCCATTCTTTATTATACTCAGTTGGTTAAGTTTTGACTTCTATACTCTATGAAAGTTGTGGAATATCCTTGATAATTACGTTTCATCCAATATCTTTTCATAAAAATATTATTCTAAGCATTCTTGAATTTTACTCCACAAAGCAGTATCATGTTGACAATTTGGACGTTGTTAATTCTTGGATAAATTAATTCTTGAACTTGTTTTATTGAATTCTTATATCATTGTCATCATCCTTATGTTTATAAAATGTTGAAAGTCATCTGTGGCCTGTAGTGCATAGATGGACTTGGTATGATTATGACCAGGGATTATTCGGTATAATCATGACCGTAATGTTACAAATGATGTGATAAAAGTCCTCATTGGCCCGTAGTGCATTGATGGACATTTGTTGGCATGATTATGACCATTAATGAATACACGAATATCCTTGGCTGTAGTGTAGGGGTGATTCGATGATGTGGATTATTTTATTAAGCTGAGTCACAGCGATAACAGTGTTGAAAAACCTTTTAAATCATAGAAGATAGTAGATTTTATTTTCTACTTGACACTTTTAATGGATTGCTTGTTCCGCTGCAGTTAAACTTGATGTTCGTTATATTTTATCAGTTTAACATTGTTGAAGGCTAATGATAATTTATTCTGCATTATCTTAGTCATAATATTTCTTACTGGGCTAGTTGAGCTCACCCTTTCTTTCACTGTTCTCTTCAGGAAATGAGAATATAGCTGGGACGAGTCGGAAAACGGAGTGATGGTCTAGAGGATAGCATTAGTAGTCCTCACTATTCTGTGAAATAGTGTGATAATAATTGTAATGAGGACTCCTTTTGTGTATGAATACTCTCTAGAAGATAATATTTGTATTCAAACTCACAGATTATGTTTGGTCGTATTGTACACGACAGTTGTATTATTAAGTTGTATGTGTATCCAGTACCATGTATCTGGCGACCCAAGATAGGTGATGTATACCTAATTTTGGGGGCGTCACAAAAATATTATATCAAATTAATACCTTATTATTCACAATAATAAATAGAAAAAATACGATTTTATTCATTAAAAAGTTGGGGTCTTACACTATAGACCACCGTTCTAATTCCCTGTTACCCCCGCTCGGCCCAACTACACTCTTAATACCTAAAAGAAATTGTGAAGTAAAAGGGTGAGCACAAATAGCCCAGTAAAGAATATTATGACTAAAGATAATTTACATTATCAATAGCCTTCGTCAGTGATAAATCAGAGATTTAGAATATATGGTAGGTGATAAAGCTTTTCAACCATAGTTGCGGCAGAACGAGTAATCCATTAGAAGAGTCAAATAGACCATAAAATCTATTGTCTTTTCCACATTAAAAATCCATTAATAATATTTTATCCCTGTAACATCAGTTAACAATTCCTATCCACAATTAGGTGAATAACTCATAATCATAATTGTGGTTCTAAATTCCTCTTCGCACCCAGGACGAAGATAATTTTCATCACCTATCTTTATCTGAAATATCAAAGACCATGGTTATACCAAATCATAATTCCTGTCCATAATAATACTAATAAATTCATCTTTCCACAACGGGCCAAAGATATTCATTAACAGTTCATCTTTCCACTCCAGGCTAAAGACATGCAAATATATTTTAGAAGAGTAAGGTAGAGCATAATATCTACTATCTTCTACGAATTAAAAGTTTTTCAACAACATTATCGCTGAGACTCAGCTTAATAAATAAACCACATCATCGAATCATCCCTGCACTATAGGGCAAGAATATTCATTTGTATCACGACCACGAATTATCCATGCGCTACGGGCCAAGGATAACCGTGTTTTCATCAAAGGTCATGATCATTCCATAAAAAATTCCTCTTTGCACCCTTGGCCGAAGAGAACCCATGGTCATGATCATACCAAAAACTGTCCATCAATGCACTACGGGCCAATGATGACTTTTATCACATCATTTGTAACATTACGGTCATGATTATACCAAATAATTCCTGGTCATAATCATACCAAGTCCATCTATGCACGTAAGCCACATATGATTTTCATCACAATATAAGCATGATGATGATGACAATAATATAAGCATTAATCAAACGAAAACAAGGATAAATATTAAAGACTTTAAATTTATCTAGAGTTTAAAAATATCTCAATGTTATCAATCACATAATAATCTCATAATCTAATATTATTAATATTATAATAATATTTTAATCATTTCTTAAACTTATAAACAATTTATTTTAATTAATTACACTTTACCAAAAAATACATTTAATCATTCAAAAATACCATACTCATAAGATTTCATCACCAATGATCAAATCTCTCATCAAAAATCTGCATATACCTTATATAGGATTTCCAAGCCACAAAATCCTATTTACCAATTTTTTAACTTCACATAACATATTTAATTCATATGTTCGTAACTAAACTATTTTCCTAAAAAATAACAAATCAGTCCAAAAAAGTTTTTTTTTTCTGGAATTTAGCAGAATATAGTCACATATTGAACATATATTTTTCTCAGAATTTTTAAAATTCATTTACTATTTTTCATATGGCCAAAACTGCTGAATATTTAGACATTTATCATAAACTGTACTTTTGTCCAAAAATTCCGAAATTTACAGGGTATACTCTTGTGATATGCATGTACTCCCAATAAAAATTTCACCAATTTTAAAGTTAACCACAAGGAGTTATAAGGGTTTACTTTTAAAATAGTTTTTCCCGTAAAATTCATAACTCCTAATCTATACATCCACAAATCGTCATTTATGGACACAATCTAGAAAACTCAACAAAACATCATTTTCAATTTTTTCAAAATTTTTGAGGGTCAGAAAAATTACGAAACTACAAATGAATTTTCGCCCGCCATGCGATAATCCACATAGACATATCATTTCTACAATTTAATAAGGAATAAATACGAATGATCATTCACCATGCATGCGATAATCCACATAGACATGTTATTCCAACAGAATAATAAAGAATGGAATAACAGAAGAATTCACCATGCATACGGTAGTCCGCGTTGACAGGTTATTCCAACAGAATAATAAAGAATAGAATAACAGAAGAATTCACCAGGCATACGATACACCGCACAGACAGATTATTCCAACAGAATAATAAAGAATGGTTTAACAATCCTTATGAATATTGAAAGAAATAACTCTCTTCATGAATACGAAAGAAATAATACCCCTTACCTTAGAAGAAACTAGATACTGGAATAGTGAGGTAGCAGACTTCTCTTCTTCTTTCTCTCTATAATTTCTCTCTATAATAATTGTTGTTGTGAGACTTAGTGAATTGGTGAGAAATAAAAAAAATGAGCTTCTATTTATAGAAAAATATAGTTTCAATAATTGCACATTTTGGGGCTCAAAATATTACAGTATAATACCTTCCTCTTTTTCTTTATTTTTAATTTAATCCTGCAAGTATTATCAAACTTGCACCAACTCCCCTAATAGTAAATCATGTGAATCAATAGTAAATCATGTGACTCAATAGTTCTAAATATGTGAAAAAATTAATTATAGTATAGTACCTTTATTTATACCTCTATTTTTAATTTAGTCATGCAAGTATTATCAATCTTGCACCAACTCCCCTAATAGTAAATCATGTGAATCAATAGTACACACATGTGAACACATAGTTATAAAAATGTGAAGTAATAGCAATTAATTGCTCATTTATCCGGTGAATTACCCGATTGGTCAATATAACCTCCAGACATTAATTATTATCGAAATAAATATCGATTTCCACTAACACTAATAATTTCCACACAATGGAACAATCAATTTCATCTTTAATCAACACGAACTTATTCATCATTAATATTATAACTCACAATATTTAACAACCATGTCGTTCCCAAGAAAGAGGGGGCTTTCCGATAAGAATTTCTCTTTATTGGCGCGCAATTAGGTGACCAAGCATCTCCTTGACAGAACTTCTAGACATTGTCAATATTACAAATAATAATATGAATAACTTTATCGTCCCAATTATTGATTTAATAATATAACATATTATGCAGACGATATTGTGACAATAATTGAATCAATAATATGAGAGATATGATGCAGCAATTACTGTAGCAATAATTGAGTATAACTGAGTGACTTCTCACGTAAGCATCAATAATCAATACCGTGTACAACTATGCAACTACGCGTATTACTGTACCTTTATCACCGATTATTTTATGATAACTTGCTTACTTTAAAAATTTTTTAAATATCACCCTTATCTTTAACCTTTTATCAATTTAACCATTTACTAAATATAATAGTTATAAGATAATTGAATACTTTTATTTCATAAAATTCGAGATCTCACAATCTCCCCTCCTCATGAAATTTCGCCCTCGAAATTTACGTACGTACATGGTATTCGAAGAGATGAGAATACCTTGCTTTCTTTTCGGATTGTACCTTCCCGGTTATATCCTCTGTATCATGATTTTTCCATTGCTTATCTCTTGTATTTTAGATATCATTCTAGAATATATCTTCAAAACAAAGGTCAATTGACATATCACAAATTGTCAACTTATTAAGTAAAAATTTCGGCTTAGGTAAGTCACACACTAGCGAAGTATATTACTCGTCTCTCCCCTCCTAGTTCTAGACTCATATCTCCGCCAGTAACCATATTCCTAAGCTTTGATACCAAATGTGACGCCCCCAAAATAGGTATACATCACCCATCTTGAGTCGCCAGAAAATACACTACGGACAACTCCATTTATACAACTGTCCTGCAGAAAACGACCACAGTTAAACTGTGAGTTTTAATACAAATATATATAACTCTCGTGGTGCCTTGACCATAAGACCTTACAATGGTACCTTACATAAAGGTACAGTCAATAACTGCTTTAAAAATTAAAATCTTTAGAAAATACTCAAGGAAACCTTCGTACATGGGAGGCCATGCGTCTAGGTTATGATAGATATCATATGTCCACAGAATTATCCTTGGTTGACCCAATAGTCCCCAAAGAAAAATAAGAAGATTGATATCATCTTCTTTCTAATGGTGAGTCTTCTCTTGACATATAATTATCTCCGTTGTCTCCAAGTGAGAATTATATTTCAAATAAACTCCAAGATTATATAGGTAGTGCTCGTAGATATACTCAGCAAATGGATGTGCACAACCCTGTCTTATGATAACACGAAGTCGTTTGTCATTAGACATCTTGTATGATAGTGACAAAAATGCCCTTCCAAAGTTGGGTTCATCTCACCCTATTTGGTTCACCAAAATCTGCGATTAAAATGACGTATAAAATACGACACACTTATCTGTAGTTCTCAATAAAATTATTTTCATACTGTTTTAAGGGAAACCTCAACAGCTATATGTGACGTCCCCAAAATAGGTATACATCACCCATTCTGGGTCGCCAAATATATGGTACAGAAATAAATACAACTTCAGTAATATATTTTTTGTACAAAATATGATAACACATATACTGTGAGTTTGAATACAAATATTGTCTAATAGACAGTATACAAACTCAAAAGGAGTCTTCATTATAATTATTGATACACTATTTTATAAAAATAGTGAGGACTGCTAAACAACTATCTTGAATCATCACTCTATACCCCGTCTAGTTCCTGCTAAATTCTCTACTCCTGAGAAGAACAATGGAATAAAAAGAAAAAGGGTGAGCTCAACTAGCCCAGTAAAGAATATTATGACTAAGATAATATACAACAATTTATCATTAGTCTTCAATAGGGAAAAATCTGATAAAATATAATAGACAACAAGTTTTAGATCAACAACTGCAGCGGAAACACCAATCCATTAGAAGAGTCAAGTAGAGAAAGAATTCTGGTGTGATTTTCAATTCTAATTAAGCACCCTATTTATAGGAAAATGCTTAGAACGCCATAGCAGACTAACCTACTACCTGATAGCTTTATCTGCTACTATTCATGCCTACCACTTTTGAATAAAAATTCCAGCACATCTCATTTCTCACCAACCAAAAGTGGGGCCCACCATATTTTTAATAAAAATATTTAATTTTTGAAACTTTAATAATTCATAATAAATAGCCCTTTTATCAAAAAAATTCGAATCTCATGTCCTTCTTTAGGAAATTTAATTCTCTACAATTTTATAAGTTTAAGTTTTTCCAAATTCTAATCAGAAAATATCCTAAATCCACATACGAACGTTTTTAATACCTCCATTCCGACAAAATACTGATAAAACACCTCATCAATAATTCTTTCATTTATAACCACCAAAAATATATCTCTCATTTATATGTACATAGAATAAATATTTTTTTATCATATAAATTAATAATTAATTATTCACAAATAATATTACAGAATCACAATTATGACAACTACGACGTTCTCAGGAAAGAGGGAGCTTTTCGATAAAGATTTCTCCTTACTGGCGCATAATTAGGTAACCAAACCTCTCCTTGACAGAATTTTCTAGACATTGCCAATAATATTATCAAATAATATGAATTATTGATCTGATAATGGAAAATACTGTGCAGTGACAATTATTGAAACAACAATAATATAAAATATCAACGCAGCAATTATTGAACCAATAAAATAAAATATTGAACAGTAATTACTGTAACAATTATTGAGTAGTGCCTTCTTACGTAAGGATCAATAATTTCAAAAAAATACTGTACAATACCGTGTGCTACTGTGCAACCACGCGCATTACTGTATTTTAACCACTGGAAATTCTAATAGTGTTAACGGTAACAACTACGCCGTTATTTATAAAAACTCAATTTTTGTCGTTATCTTCATCCGATCGTTTTTCGTTATGGGGCCCACAAATGGCTGCACCGTCGTACGAATATTCCCCAACAGCAAGAATATTCCACGACCAAACGAATTATACCCAACAAAATGAATATTTTATAACCACTTGCTTATTTTACAAAATTTACATATTTCACCCATAACCAAAGTATTATATCAAATTAATACCTTATTATTCACAATAATAAATAGAGAAAATTTGATTTTATTCATTAAAAAGTTGGGGTCTTACACTATAGACCACCGTTCTAATCCCCTGTTACCCCCGCTCGACCCAACTATACTCTTAATACGTGAAAGGAATTGTGAAGCAAAAGGGTGAACACAAATAGCCCAGTAAAAAATATTATGACTAAAGATAATTTACATCATCAATAGCCTTCGCCAGTGATAAATCAGAGATTTAGAACATATGATAGGTGATAAAACTTTTTAACCATAGTTGCAGCCGAATGAGCAATCCATTAGAAGAGTCAAATAGACCATAAAGTCTATTGTCTTCTCCACATTAAAAATCTATTAATAATATTTTATCCCTATAACATAAGTCAACAATTCCTATCCACAATTAGGTGAATAACTCATAATCATAATTGTGGTTCTAAATTCCTCTTCGCACCCAGGACGAAGATAATTTTCATCACCTATCTTTATCTGAAACATCAAAGACCATGGTTATACCAAATCACAATTCCTGTCCATAATCATACTAATAAATTCATCTTTCCACAACAGGCCAAAGATATTCATTAACAGTTCATCTTTCGAATCCAGGCCAAAGACATACAACTGTATTTTAGAAGAGTAAGGTAGAGCATGATATCTACTATCTTCTACGAATTAAAAGTTTTTTATCAACTTTATCGTTGAGACTCAGCTTAATAAATAAATCACATCATCGAATCATCCCTGCACTACAGGCCAAGAATATTCATTTGTATCATGACCACAAATTATCCATGCACTACGGGCCAAGAATGGAATAACAGAAGAATTCCACCATGTATGCGGTACTTCGCATAGACATGTTATTCCAATATAATAATAAAGAATAGAATAACAGAAAATTTTTACCATGTATGCGGTACTTCGCATAGACAGGTTATTCCAACATAATAATAAAGAATGGAATAATAGAAGCTTTCTTCATGAATACGAAAGAAATAATACCCCTTACCTCAAAAGAAGACTGGATACTAGAATAGTGAGGTAGCAGACTACTCTTCTTCTTTCTCTCTATAATTATTGCTCTATAGCTTTAGTGAATTGGTGAGAAATGAAGGAAGAATGAGCTTCTATTTATAGAAAAATATAGTTTCGATAATTGTACGTTTTGGGGCTCAAAATATTACAGTATAATACCTTCCTCTTTTTCTTCATTTTTAATTTAGTCCTGCAAGTATTATCAAACTTGCACCACCTCGCCTAATAGTAAATCATGTGAATTAATAGTTCATTCATGTGACACAATAGTAGAATCATGTGAAAAAACTAATTACAGTATAGTACCTCCATCTATACCTCCATTTTTAACTTAGTCATGCAAGTATTATCAATCTTGCACCAACTCCCCTAATAGTACAAGAATGTGAATCAATAGTACACACATGTGAATAAATAGATATTCATTTGTATCACCAGTTGGTCATGTTCATCTCAACACCTGTTCATCTTTGCACTACGGGCCAAAGATATTCATAAGATAATCATTCATCTTTGCACTAGAAGCCAAAGATATTCATCAAGTATCACCATTAAGGACTGAGGATGATGAAAAACATTTTAGAGAACGAATCCAGTACGATAAAAGGACAAAGTTTAGAGATTTGTACTTTAGATAATTCAAGTTTAAAAATACTCCATAATAAAATATAATGGAGAAAAATTCAAGAATGACGATCAAAATATGGATACAATCAAAGATAGTAACCATAATAGACATCTGGGATAAAGAAGAGAAAATTTCATTTTTTGGTGAATAGTGCCGTATATACGTGAATAGTGCTGTATACGTGAATAATAATCCCGACACAAAAAGTTCCAAATTTGATAAAAAGTTCAGACCAATATTTTGGCATAATGATATTGAAAGAAATAATACCATTTACAAAAAATAACATCCCTTACCTCAAAATACAGTATTTCTGACCGAAATATCGGATATGACACTGAAGGAAACTTGCACTGAATAGCAACTCTCGAAGTATTTAAATACTCACAAAATACGCTCGATAATATATATATATATATATATATATATATATATATATATAGAAAAAAAACTTGTTTCTGGTGTGATTTTCAATTCTAACTCAGCACCCTATTTATAAAAAAATGTTAGAACGCCGAAACAGACTTAACCTGCTACCTGATGGCTTTACCTGCTACTATTTTCGCTCATCACTTTTGAAATAAAATTTTAGCACATTTCTCACCAACCAAAAGTGGGGCGCACCAATTCTAGAAATTTCTTAAATATTTTAAATAATCAGTAACTTTAATAATTCATATAAAATAGCCCTTTTATCAGAAAAATTTGAATCTTATATCCATTCCACACAAAATCGAATTCTCTACAACTTTTTAGCTTTAAGTTTTTCCAAATTCCAAACCGAAAATATCCGAAATTCACAAACGGGTGATTTTCAATATCTTATAAAATTCATAACAAATCATACGTTAATTTTTAACGGTTCAAAATTTGTGGACATATACTCAACTTATATATGTATAACATATCTAAAAATCACAACGATCCAACGGTCGGATTAAAATTATAACTCACATAATAGAGCTTTAAGAACACTGTTTTGATTTTTAAAACCTCCATTCCGACAAAATACAGATAAAACACCTCAAAATTAAATCCTTCATTTATATCTACATAAAAACAAATATTTTCTTATCATATAAATCAATAATTAATTATTCACAAATAGTATTACAGTATCACAATTATGACAACCAGGTCGTTCCCAGAAAAGAGGGGATTTTCGATAAGGATTTCTCCTTACTGGCGCGCAATTAGGTGACCAAACCTCTCCTTAGACAGAACTTCCTTAGACATTGTCAATAATGTTATCTAATAATATTATTCAAATAATATGAATTATTGATCTGATAATGGAGATACTGTGCAGTGACAATTATTGAAACAACAATAATATAAAATATCAACGCAGCAATTATTGAACCAATAAAATAAAATATTGAACAGTAATTACTATAACAATTATTAAGCTTCTTACGTAAGGATCAATAATTCAATAATACTATGCAATACAGTGTGCTACTGTGCACCCACGCGTATTACTGTATTTTAACCACCGGGTATTCTAACAGTGTTAACGGTAACTACTACGCCGTTATTTATAAAAATTCAAACTTGTCGTTTTCTTCATTCGACCGTTTTTCGTTATGGGGCCCACAAATGACTACGCCGTCGTACGAATATTCCCCGACAGTAAGAATATTCCACGACCAAACGAATATTTCCCGACAAAATGAATATTTTATAACCACTTGCTTATTTTGCAAAATTTACACATTTCACCCATAACCAAAGCATTATATCAAATTAACACCCTATTATTCAAAATAATAATTAGAGGAAATTTGATTTTATTTATAATAAGTTGGGGTCATACAATGTAGCTTGAACGACTTTAACTTTATCGATTAAAGTCAATTCTACTCGTATATTCGTTATCTTTACGTGGGTCCATAGAGTCTTTAACTTTATCTTCATCATTTGTAAGTTATACGAAATGGGTTTTTGTGTTAACAATATCGCACTTGTAACCGCATACGATCTTCTACTCAACGAGTCAGCTACCACGTTCGCTCTTCCACGATGATATTGAATGGTATTATAGTAATCTTCAACAGCTCGAGCTAACGTCTTTGGCGCGTGATACGTTTATTTTGGGTGAAGAATTATTTAAGGGTCTTAGAAATGGGTTTTGTACTGGGGTTAATACAAAATTCAATTTCACGCTCTAGGGGTAGGCTAGGAAGTCTTCAAGAATACATCAGGAAATTTATTAACAATAGAAATATCATTCAAAATTGTGACTCTCATCCAAGACTTGGATAGTACGTCACATTGATACTTATCAACTTGCCACCGTTATTCACGATGTCCCCTACGGATATTCTGGCTTCAGTGTATTCCAAGACTTGGAAGTCACCAGCGAAAGGCTCAGGGCTCTTTACTTATGGCTTAATATAATAGTGATTGATTTTAGTGGTTTGGTTGCTTGAATTCACATAACAGGTTGGTTAGGAATATAAAAGCTAACAACCTTACGAAAAGCAGGATGAATAGTTAACCAATCGATTCCTAAAATCACATCAAAGGCAAGTATTTTCAAAGATATAAGATCGAACGGTAACGTGAAAGTGTCAATTTGAATCAAACAAGACTTATAAACAGTGGAGGTAACGAAGGTTTCTCCTAATCGAGTTTCAACCAATAAGTCAAAGTCTAATCTCTCCGGAGTCAAATTTAAACGTTTAGCGCAAGCAAGAGAGATAAAATAATGGGCAGAACCGGTATCTAATAAGGTATAGATTTCGCAAAAATTTATAATTAAGTAATCCGTGCTAACTTCGTTCGGGTTACTCGTTTTTTGAGAAGTCACGAAAAACGCTCTTCCTGAAACCACCGACTTTATTTTGTCCGTATCCGCCTTTGGTGCCACCGTCCCAGCTGGACTTGACTTTGGTGCTTTTCTTTGTTCTACGACCGTCTGCTGTTCTTCACCCTGCTCTTCTAACTCACGAATACGATCCTACAGTTCTATATTTTTGATTATAAAATTCTCCTTAATTCATTACTTAAAACTCTATATGAGTTCATCTCTTAATTTTCAGATTTCATTTTCTAACACTGTCACAAAACAAGGGTTAATTGACATGTCACATATTATCCCTATACTCTGACCAACCAATTAAATACCAAATAAATTTAGGTAGGTCATACTAGCGAAGGAATTCTCCGTCTCTCTCCTCCTAGTTCTTGTCTCACATCTCAGCCAGGGATCTATCCCTAAGCTTTGATACCAACTATGATACCCCCAAAATAGGTATACATCACCCATCTTGAGTCGCCAGATACATGGTACACAAATCAAATACAAACTTAATTATACAACTATCGTGTACAATACGACAAAACATAGCTGAGAATTTAAATAAGAATATTGCCTTCTAGACAATATCCACACTCAATGGAGTCCTCATTACGATTATTATCACACTTATTCCATAGAATAGTGAGGATAACTAAAGCCACTTATACTGGATTATCACTCCATTCTCCGACTTGTCCTAGCTATATTCACATTTCTTGAAGAGAACAATGAAAGAAAGGGTGAGCTCAACTAGCCCAGTAAGAAATATTATGACTAAGATAATGCAGAATAAATTATCATTAGCCTTCAACAGTATAACAACTGATAGAATACAATAGACAACAAGTTTTAGATCAACAACTGCAGCGGAAATAAGCAATCCATTAGAAGAGTCAAGTAGACCATAAAATCTACTATCTTCTATGATTTAAAAAGTTTTTCATCAACTTTATCGCTGAGACTCAACTTAATAAATAAAATCAAATCATCCCTGCACCACGGCCAAGGATATTCATGTAATCATCAATGGTCATGATTATACCGAATAATCCCTGGTCATAATCATACCAATAACTGTCCATCAATGAACTACATGCCAATGAAGACTTCCACCACATCATTCGTCACATTACGGTCATGATTATACCAAATAATCCCTTGTCATAATCATACCAAGTCCATCTCTGCACGTAAGCCAAAGATGACTTTCATCACAATATAAGCATGAGGATGATATCAATTACATAATAATTCAATAAAAACAAGTTCAAGGATAAATTTTAAAGATTTATAATTTAATTTATTCAAAAATCAATAACGTCCAAATTGTCAACATGATACTGCTTTGTGGAGTAAAATTCAAGAATAATATTCATGTACCAAAAATAATTTGGACAGAAAAGAAATATATTTTTCGGGTAAATAGTACCCCGTGAATAGTACTTCGGGAATAGTACCCTGTGAATAGTATCCCGACATGAAAAGTATCCCAAATACCCGAGTGAATAATATTCGGATGAATAATAATTTGGGCGAATAGTAACTCATGAATAGTACTCCGACACGAAAAGTGTCCCGAATATCCGAGTGAATAATACTAGAGTGAATAGTAACTAGATAAATAGTAACCTGTGAATAATAACTCGTTAAAGAAAAATACCAAAGAAAATAATAATTCATGATGAGTACAAAAGAAATGATATCTCATACAAGTATAATAGAATATACGAAACTGCAAATAGATTTTTATCCGCCATGCGGTAATTTCCACAATTTAATAAAGAATGAATACGAAGGATCATTCACCATGCATGCAGTAATCCACATAGACAGGTTATTCTAACAGAATAATAAAGAATGAAATAACAGAAGAATTCACCAGGCATGCGATAGACCGCACAGACAGGTTATTCTAACAGAATAATAAATAATGGAACCAGGTCATGCGTAATCCGCACAGATAGGATATTCCAACAGAATAATAAAGAATGGAATAACAAAAGAATTCACCAGGCATGCGATATATCGCACAGACAGGTTATTCTCAACAGAAATATAAAGAATGGAATAACAGAAGAATTCACCAGGCATGCGATAGACCGCACAGACAGGTTATTCCCAACAGAATAATAAATAATGTAACCAGGTCATGCGTAATACGCACAGACAGGATATTCTAACAGAATAATAAAGAATAGAACCAGGTCATGCGTAATACGCACAGACTGGATATTCCAATAGAATAATAAAGAATGGAATAACAGAAGAATTTCACCATGTATGCGGTACTTCGCATAGACATGTTATTCCAACATAATAATAAAGAATAGAATAATAGAAGAATTTCACCATGTATGTGGTACTTCGCATAGACAAGTTATTCCAATATAATAATAAAGAATGGAATAACAGAAGCTCTCTTCATGAATACGAAAGAAATAATACCCCTTATCTCAAAAGAAGACTGGATAGTGGAATAGTGAGGTATCAAACTTCTCTTCTTCTTTCTCTCTATAATTTCTCTCTATAATTATTGCTCTATAGCTTTAGTGAATTAGTGAGAAATGAAGGAAGAATGAGCTTCTATTTATAGAAAAATATAGTTTCGATAATTGCACGTTTTGGGGCTCAAAATATTAGAGTATAATACCTTACTCTTTTTTTTCATTTTTAATTTAGTCATGCAAGTATTATCAAACTTGCACCACCTCCCCTAATAGTAAATCATGTGAATTAATAGTTCATTCATGTGACTCAATAGTATAATCATGTGAAAAAACTAATTACAGTATAGTACCTCCATCTATACCTCCATTTTTAACTTAGTCATACAAGTATTATCAATCTTGCACCAATTCCCCTAATAGTACAAGAATGTGAATCAATAGTACACACATGTGAATAAATAGCTATAATCATGTGAATTAATAGCAATTAATTGCTCATTTATCCGGTGAATTACCCGATTGGTCAATATAACCTCCAGACATTAAATATTATCGAAATAAATGTCGATTTTTACTAACACTAATAATTCCCACACAATAAAACTATCAATTTCATCTTTAATCAACATGAACTTATTCATCATTAATATTATAATTCACAATATTTAACAACCAGGTTGTTCCCAGGAAAGATGGGGCTTTTCGATAAGGATTTCTCCCTATTAGCGTGCAATTAGATTATCTAACCTCTCCTCGACAGAACTTTTTAGACATTGTCAATATTGTAAATAATAATATGAATAACTTTGTCGTCTCAATTATTGATTTAATAATATAACATATTATAGAGATGATACTGTGACAATAATTGAATCAATAATATGAGAGATATAATGCAACAATTACTGTATCAATAATTGAGTATAACTGAGTGACTTCTTACGTAAGCATCAATAATCAATACCGTGTGCTACTATGCAACCACGTGTATTACTGTACTTTTACTACCGGGTAGTTCAACAGTTTTAACGGTAACACTCGTCGTTATTTTTAAGAAAAGATAATTATGTCGTTTTCTAACTACGATAATACTTTCGTTGTGGGGTCCACCAATGATTGTGCCGTCATATGAATATTTCCAGACAAAAATAATATTTCCCGACCAAACGATTATTTTATAACAACTTGCATACTTTGCAAAATTTTCACATATCACCCTTAACTATAACATTATATCAAATCCACACCATAATATTTAAAAAAATATTTTGAGAAATTTAAATCTTTATTCATATAATTTGGGGTCTCATAAAAGTTCTCTTTGTCTTAGGTATAATAAAGAACTGCTAATGGGTATTACAGGGATAAAATTGATGATAAACTTTTAAATCATAGAAGATAGTAGATATCATGCTTTACTTGACTCTTCTAATGGATTGCTTATTTCGCTACAGTTAAACTTGTTGTTTATTATATTCTATCAGTTTAACACTATTAAAGGCTAACGATAATTTATTCTTCATTATCTTAGTCATAATATTTCTTACTGGACTAGTTGAGCTCACCCTTTTCTTTTATTGTTCTCTTCAAGAAATGAGAATATAGCTGGGACTAGTCGGAGAATGGATTGACGGTCCAGATGGTTGTTTTAGTAATCCTCACTATTCTGTGAAATAGTGTGATAATAATTGTAATAAGGACTCCATTGAGTGTGGATATTGTCTAGAAGACAATATTTATGTTAAAATTCTCAGCTATATTTTGTCATATTTTACATGACAATTGTATAATTAAGTTGTAATTGTATTATGTACTAAGTATCTGGCGACCCAAGATGGGTGATGTATACCTATTTTCAGGGCGTCACAGCTTCTCTTTGGCCAGTAGTGCAAAGATGAATTGTTGACTGGTATGGTCATGACCATTAAATTTATAATTGAATATCTTTAGCTTATGTGCAAAGGTGAATTGATCAACATGGTTATAATTATTGTTTATATAAATTCTGAAATGATTATATATTAATATCTTTAGCCCGTAGTGCAAAGATGATATGTTGTTGAATATCTTTGGCATGTAGTGCAAAGATAAATTGTTGATGAATATCTTTAGCCCGTAGTGCAAAGATGACCTGTTGTTGAATATCTTTGGCCCGTAGTGCAAAGATGACATGTTGCTGAATATCTTTGGCATGTAGTGCAAAGATGAACTGTTAATGAATATCTTTGGCACATAGTGCAACGATGAATTTATTAGTATGATTATAAACAGGAACTGTGATTTGGTATAACCATAATCTTTGATATTTTAGGTAAAGACAGGTGATGTAAATTATCTTCGTCCTGGATGAGAAGAGGAATTTAGAACCATAATTATGGTTATGAGTTAATCACATGATTGTGGACAGGAACTGTTGATTGATGTTATAGGAATAAAACATTGTTGGTGGACTTTTAACATGGAGAAGATAATAGACTTTATGTATGACGCCCCCAAAATAGGTCCAATCCATCCAACTCATTCTGAGTCGCCAAATACATGGTACAATTGTTTGTCACATCCAAGCAGTTCTAGGAGTTGGGACCACCAAATTTCTGGGGAAAGCCAGATCTGATGATTAGGTAATATACCCATGAATTGGACATATTTGGGCTTAAATTATTGCTTTCTCGAGTCTTTTAGAAGCATTTGTACTGTGTTTAGTTGTTATTTTATAGATTCAGGAGACACAGGGGCGAATTGGGAAGTTTGAGCTGTTTAATGGCATTTTTGTGATTATTTAGAAGTATGGCGTCGGTGCGCTCTATCCAGTATTATCTACAGCGTCGGGACGCTAAGGCTCGGCCATGGTTGACCAAGAGGCACGCGAAGATTGAAGTTTGACTTGGATTTAAAGACTTAATTGAGAGGTTGATGAGAGAAAGGATTGTGGTTAGATGAGAAGAGTATAAAAAGGCTACTTTGGCTGAATTAAAGGGTCATCTACCACAATTGAAGGCTAAGGAAGGGATTACTTGAAGATTGAAGGATTTGCTCTAGAGTTCTTCTTCTCCTTATTTTTCATTTGGTGTAATTCCTTAAGGATGTTTTTCAAAAGATTGTTGGTTTTAAATTCTGTTATGAATTAATTCTTTCATTAAGACTACAATTGAACCTTTTATGTCTATAAATTAGTTGTTCAATTTATTCAAATTATTTATGTCAAAGTGAATTGTTTATCTTGTCTTGTGCTTATTGATTAATTATTTGGTCAGTAATTACCTTGTTACTCTAGAAGGATTCGAGAGAGGAAATCTAGGGTTAAAACTGGACATGATAACATGTATGCTTAGTTATTTGCATGACGAATAATTAGGGTCGTGAATTGAATAGGGATATCTGTTCACTGCATGTAACAAAGTGAAAATTGGGATTGAAGGAGTTTAATTTAATTATTTTGCATAAGAATATCACAAGATTAATTGGATTAAATAGAAGTTAATTGATCACTTGGAAAAGGGCTGTTGACACTTAGAATTCCTGTTAACAATTCAGTAGGCATAATAATTGGGATAATTGGATAATTGGTTTATAGTTCATAATTGGGAATATTGGAGTCTTAACTTTATTTATCTGAATTCATTCGTCAAATCTTAGTATTTATTTGTTTGATTTAATTTTAGAATAATCTCTTTTAATTGCCTAATTTAATTTTCTTATTTTGAAAAATTCCATTTTATGGTGGTTTAAATAAAATTGGATTGATAAAGTGCTAGTAGTTGGAATTTATTGATTAGAATTCTCTGTGGGATCGACACTTTATCTTATCACTTTATTACTTGTTGAATGTGTACACTTGCACAAATTCATTGATTGTGAAATCAACCAACAAGTTTTTGGCGCCGTTGTCGAGGAACAAATGCTGAGTTATGCCAAGTTTATGAAGGAAGTCTTGTCGAAAAAGAGGAAATTAGGTGATTTTGAGACAGTGGTGTTGACCGAAGAGTGCAGTGCAATTAACCGGAATAAGTTACCTCCGAAGCTCAAAGATCCAGGTAGTTTCACTATTTTATGTGAAATTGGAAATCAATTTTCGGGTCGAGCATTGTGTGATTTGGGGGCCAGTATAAACTTGATTCCACTATCCGTCTACAGTCAGTTTGGACTTCAAGCACCAAAACCGACGAATGTCAGTTTACAGTTGGCGGATCGGTCCGTTATATATCCAAGAGGTATCGTTGAAGATGTGTTAGTTAAAGTGGATAAATTCATCTTCCCCGCGGATTTCTTTATCTTGGATTGTGAAGTAGGCAGAGAAATTCCAATTATTCTCGGGCGACCATTTTTAGCAACGAGGAGAACATTGATTGACGTGCAAAAAGGTGAATTGACGATGCGAGTTGAAGATCAACAGGTCACCTTTAATGTATTTAAGTCGATGTCTTATCCGAAAGAAAAAGGTGAGTGTTTGCGGGTGAATATCATGGATGAATTAGTTAATCACAAGTTCAGCGAAAATTATTTAGAGGACCCGCTAGAATCCATTTTGATCGGGATGGACGACTATGGTATTGAGGATGAAGTTGAGTATGTCAAATGGCTAGATGCACTACCTTCCACCAAGAAAAGTAATCAATCCTTCGACCCTTTTGATAGGCCTGAAACGGAAGGTAAAAAGTTCAAACCCTCGATAGAAGAGCCACCAGTGTTGGAATTAAAACCGCTACCATCTCATCTACAGTATGCCTATTTAGGGAAAGATGCTACCCTACCAGTCATTGTTTTGACAGAGTTAACTGACACACAAAAAGAGAAGCTGCTAAGGGTATTGCGAGAGTTCAAAACAGCAATCGGATGGACTATAGAGGATATTTGAGGAATTAGTCCATCATTTTGTATGCATAAGATCTTATTGGAAGATAGAGCAAAACCAACCATTGAGCAGCAAAGAAGGCTAAACCCCATCATGAAGGATGTGGTGAAAAAGGAGATCATAAAATGGTTGGATGCCGACATTATTTATCCAATCTCGGACAGTTCATGGGGTAATGTAAGACCCCAACTTTTATGAATAAAGATTAATTTTTCTAGAAATATATTTTTGAATATTATGGTGTGGATTTGATATAAGGTATTATTTACAAATTTTGTAAAATAAACAAGTGGTTATATAATATTCGATTGGTCAGGGAATATTCGTCTTAACAGAAAATATTCGTACGACGGCACAATCATTTGTGGGCCCCACAACGGAAGTATTGTCATAGTTAGAAAACGACAGAATTATCTTTTTATAAAAATAACGGCGAAAGTTTTACCGTTAAACTGTTGAACTACCCGATGGTAAAAGTACAGTAATACGCGTGGTTATATAGTAGCACACAGTATTAATTATTGATGCTTACGTGAGAAGTCACTCAGTTATACTCAATTATTGCTACAGTAATTGCTGCATCATATCTCTCATATTATTGATTCAATTATTGTCACAGTATCATCTGCATAATATTTTATATTATTAAATCAATAATTGAGACGACAAAGTTATTCATATTATTATTTGCAATATTGACAATGTCTAGAAGTTCTGTCAAGGAGAGGTTTGGTCACCCAATTGCGTGCCAATAAGAAGAAATTCTTATCGAAAAGCTCCCTCTTTCCTGGGAACGACCTGGTTGTTAAATATTGTGAGTTATAATATTAATGATGAATAAGTTTGTGTTGATTAAAGATGAAATTGATAGTTCCATTGTGTTGGGATTATTAGTATTAGTGGAAATCGACATTTATTTCGATAATAATTGATGTTTGGAGGTTATATTGACCGATCGGGTAATTAATCGGATAAATGAGCAATTAATTGCTATTATTTCACATGCTTATAACAATTTGTTCACATGTGTGTACTATTGATTCACATTCATATACTATGAGGGAAGGTGGTGCAAGATTGATAATACTTGCATGACTAAATTATAAATAGAGGTATAGATGAAGGTACTATACTGTAATTAGTTTTTTCACATGATTATACTATTAAGTCACTTGAATGAACTATTAATTCACATTATTTACTATTAGGGGAGGTGGTGCAAGTTTGATAATACTTGCAGAATAAAATTAAAAATGAAGAAAGAGAGGAAGGTATTATACTGTAATATTTCGAGCCCCAAAATGTGCAATTATCGAAACTATATTTTCTAATAAATAGAAGTTCATTATTCTTTTATTCTCACCAATTCACTAAGTCTCACAAGAGCAATTATTATAGAGAGAAAGAAGAAGAGAAGTCTGCTACCTCACTATTCCAGTATCCAGTTTCTTATAAGGTAAGGGATATTATTTCTTTCGTATTCATGAAGAGAGTTATATTCTTTCAATACTCGTAACGGTTGTTATTCCATTCTTTATTATTCTATCGAAATAACCTGTCTGTGCGGTCTACCGCGTGCCTGGTGAATTCTTTTGTTATTCCATTCTTTATTATTCTGTCGGAATAACCTATATGTGCACTCTATCACATGCCTGGTGAATTCTTTTGTTATTCCATTCTTTATTATTCTGTTGGAATAACCTATCTGTGCGGTCTATCGCATGCCTTGTGAATTCTTTTGTTATTCTATTCTTTATTATTCTGTTAGAATAACATGTCTGTGTGGTCTATCACATGCATGGTGAATTCTTCTGTTATTCTATTCTTTATTATTCTGTTAGAATAACCTGTCTATGTGACTACCGCATGCATGGTGAATGATCCTTCGTATTCATTCCTTATTAAATTGTGGAAATGATCTGTCTACGTTGATTACCGCATGGCGGGCAAAAATCCATTTGCAGTTTTATATATTCTATTATACTCAGTTGGTTAAAGTTTTGGCTTCTATACTCCATGAAATTAGTAGAATATCTTAGATATTTGTACTTCATCCAGTATCTTTTCATAGAAATTTTCTTCTGAACATTCTTGAATTTTACTCCACAAAATAGTATCATGTTGACAATTTAGACGTTATTGATTTCTGGATAAATTAAATTATAAATCTTTAAAAATTTATCCTTGAACTTGTTTTATTGAATTCTTATATCATTGTCATCATCCTCATGTTTATAATATGTTGAAAGTCATCTGTGGCCTGTAGTACATAGATGGACTTGGTATGACTATGACCAGGGAATTATTCGGTATAATCATGACCGTAATGTTACGAATGATGTGGTAAAAGTCCTCACTGGCCGTAGTGCATTGATGGACTGTTATTGGCATGATCATGACCATTGATGAATACACGAATATTCTTGGCCCGTAGTGCATAGATAATTTATGGTTGTGATACTAATGAATATCCTTGGCTGTAGTGCAGGGATGATGTGGTGTATTTATTAAGCTGAGTCTCAACGATAAAAGTTATGAAAAATCTTTTAAATCATAGAAGATAGTAGATTTTATTCTCTACTTGACTCTTCTAATAGATTGCTTGTTCCGCTGTAGTTAAACTTAATGTTTGTTATATTTTATCAGTTTAACACTGTTGAAGGCTAACGATAAATTATTCTGCATTATCTTAGTCATAATATTACTTACTGGGCTAGTTGAGCTTACTCTTTCTTTCACTGTTCTCTTTAGGAAATGAGAATATAGCTGGGACGAGTCGGGGAACGGATTGACGGTCCAGATGGTTGTTTTAGTAGTCCTCACTATTCTTTAAAATAGTGTGACAATAAATGTAATGAGAACTCCATTGAGTGTGGATATTGTCTAGATGACAATATTCTTATTAAAACTCTTAGATTATGTTTTGTCATATTTTACACGATTGTTATATAATTAAGTTGTATTTAAATTTTGTACCATATATTTGGCGACTCAAGATGGGTCATGTATACCTATTTTGGGGGCGTCACAGGTAAGTCCTGTACAGTGCATACCAAAGAAAGGGGGTATGACAGTGGTGAAGAACGAAGCTAATGAGCTCATCCCCACTAGAACCGTTACAGGATGGAGAGTATGCATGAATTATCGTAAGCTAAATAAAGCCACACGCAAGGATCACTTCCCCTTGCCATTTATTGGTCAGATGTTGGATAGGTTGGCGGGACATCAGTTCTACTGTCTCTTGCATGGATATTCTGGGTACAATCAAATTATTCTATGGTACGTTTGCATTCCGTCATATGTCTTTTAGTCTATGTAATGCACCAGCAACTTTTCAACGGTTCATGATGGCGATATTCTCAGATATGGTGGAACAGAATTTGGAAGTATTCTTGGATGACTTCTCCGTGTTCGGTGATAGTTTTGATTTATGCTTGAAGAATCTGGTCTTGGTGCTGAAGCGATGTGTGGAGACTAACCTAGTTCTTAACTGGGTAAAATGTCACTTCATGGTGCATGAGGGGATAATTTTTGGGGCATAAGGTTTCTGCAGCAGGGTTAGAGGTGGATAAAGCAAAGATTGAAACGATTGAAAAACTACCTCCTCCATCATCTGTCAAGGGAATACGGAGCTTCTTGGGACATGCGGGTTTCTACAGACGCTTCATTAAAGATTTCTCGAAAATTTTGAAACCTTTATGTTCCCTCTTGGAGAAAGATGTACCGTTCAAGATGGATCAGTCATGCATTGTTGCTTTTGAAGTATTAAAGAAGAAATTGGTTTCAGCTCCAATTATAGTGGCGCCCGATTGGTCTTTGCCGTTTGAATTTATGTGCGATGCCAGTGACTACGCAGTTGGAGCAGTATTGGGACAACGTCGCGACAAAATTTTTCACACTATCTACTACTCCAGCAAGATGTTGACGGATGCTCAGTTGAACTACACGACCACCGAAAAAGAATTACTTGCGGTTGTGTTTGCCTTTGACAAGTTCAAAGCATATCTCATAGGGACCAAGGTAATTGTCTACACTGATCATTCTGCTATTAAGTACTTGATTGAGAAGAAGGATGCCAAACCGCGGTTAATACGGTGGGTATTGTTGCTACAAGAATTTGACTTGGAGATCCGAGATAGAAAAGGTACCGAGAACCAGGTGGCAGATCATCTTTCTCGGTTGGAAAACACGGAAGTTCAGCAAAAAGATAACGTTATGATTAATGAGAGGTTTCCGGATGAACAACTTCTTTGAGTAACAACGACATTGCCATGGTATGCAGATTACGTGAATTACTTGGTTGGTAAGGCATTACCCCCGGATTTGAATTCGCAACAACGAAAAAAGTTCCTCCACGATGTTAGACAATATTATTGGAACGAACCATTTTTGTTTAAGACGTGTGCGGATCAAATGATTAGACGATGTGTGCCACACGAGGAAATGGATAGCATATTAGGACATTGCCACTCATCGGATTACGGAGGTCATTACGCAGGTGATCGGACAGCGGCCAAAGTGTTACAATCGGGATTCTTCTGGCCTTCTCTATTCAAAGATGCATACCTCTATGTGTTAAAATGTGATCGGTGTTAACGAGTAGGCAATATTTCCAAACGCAATGAAATGCCACTTAACACAATCTTAGAGGTTGAACTATTCGATGTGTGGGGAATCGACTTTATGGGACCTTTTCCATCATCCTTCAATAATCAATACATTCTGTTGGTGGTCGATTACGTTTCCAAATGGGTAGAAGCTGCAGTTTTACCCACGAATGATGCCAACGTAGTCCTACGGTTTTTGAAGAAAAATATCTTCACACGATTTGGAATGCCAAGGGCGATAATCAGTGATGAGGGAACTCACTTCTGTAACAAGCAGTTCACTAAGTTGCTCATAAAGTACGGGGTTCGTCATAAAATTGTTGCCGCTCATCCCCAAACCAATGGTCAAGCGGAAGTCTCAAATTGGGAAGTTAAAAGAATCCTGGAGAAGGTGGTCAATCCGTCATGGAAAGATCAGGCAATGCATCTAGATGATTCCCTATGGGCATATCGAACAACTTACAAGAACCCTATCGGCATGTCACCTTACAGAATGGTCTACGGAAAGGCATGTCATCTCCCGGTCGAATTAGAACATAGTGCACACTGGGCCATTAGAAAACTGAATTTTGACTTACAAGCAGCGGGTGAGAAAAGGTTACTTCAATTAAATGAGATGGACGAATTCCGGTTCAATGCCTATGAGAACGCAAAACTTTACAAGGAGAAAGTCAAAACCTGGCACGATAAGAAAATCCTTGACCGGAAATTCGAACCGGGCTAACAAGTCTTGTTGTTCAACTCACGATTGCGTTTATTCCCCGGGAAGTTGAAATCTCGTTAGTCCGGGCCGTTCGTGGTTATCTCCGTCGCTCCACACGAAAATGTTGAATTCGAGGAACCGAATTCGAAGCGAACATTCAAGGTGAACGGCCAACGGCTCAAGCATTATTGGAGTGGGCCCATCGAATGCCAATCTACGGCCGTGTACCTCTCCGACCCAGCGACCAATTGAGCAACACAGAAAAGTCGGGCTGACGAAGCGTTATGGGGAGGCAACCCCAAGAATTTGATCTTATTCTGTTATTTTGTTATTTTCTCTTTTCAGTATTTAAATTAGTAGTAGGAGATTTTAATATTACAATAATGGACGTGAATTACTTGTAGGTTGAATGCTAGGAAGGCATGTGGTATAGAGGTAATACAAGCAGGACAGCTGCTTAAGGGGCTGGCAGGCAGCGCCCAACGCTAGAGGCTTACATGATATACTGAAGCATAGCACCCCGACGCTGCCTTTACGCTTTATCTCAACGCCCCGGCGCTAGGGGAAATACCCAAACACTGATGTATAGCGCCCCGACGCTCCTCATAAGGCAAATCACAGCGCCCCAGCGCTAGGACCCTTCTCTAGTTTCTGCCTTGCAGCGCCTCGGCGCTCTGTATAGGCCATTATACAGCGCCCCGGCGCTGAGGTTTGAATTGAGAGTCCAACAGGGGCTAAACTGCTGAACGGTTACACTTCTTCCCTTTAAATTTTCCTCACGTTGTCTCTTACACGCCTCTAATACTCTCATATGGTAACTGCTCCTAAAATTTTTTATATAATTTCTTACTATCCACCACAATTCCACATCTCACATTCAGTTCCTCAATCTGCGAATTCCTTTTCATCTGCTATCTCAAATTCAAAGGTATATAATGAATTACCTTCAATTGGTTGTGGATCCAAATCTTGTTAATTGTGATTTTGGTAAGTTAATATGCATCTTGATTCACATTCTCCTACATCTAAAGTGCAAATTTTCATTCTTCTGATTTTGAATATCTCATACTGCCTGTATGTGAATCACTTGTTGATTGGGATATCATGCATATATGGTGATTGACTGCTAGGGGTTTGAATTGCTAGAAAATTAAGAGTGATTCAAAGCAAAATATGAACTGCCCACAAGGTGTTCTATATTTTGCTTGACTCCATATTTTCTTGCTCAAATTCGCACAACGCCATATCCAGAGCCATTGGACTACTATTAAATGGGTATATTGTTAGTATGGGAGGGGGCTACACTGTATTGATAATTACTTAGGGTCATATTTCTATGGAACTATTGTTTTGACGAATTTGTGCATCCATGGCCTATTTGATTGTAATCGCTCAAAATCTTAGTCTACATAGTGTATAACACCTATGCACCGAATGTATACAGTCGTTAGCCACAATTTTTGTACATGTCCCATCTTGCCAAGCACTCCTTTGACCAATTATGCTATACAGACATAAAATGCGACTACTTGGTCCAATTTAACTTTCCTGCTATTATATGTTTCATTACACCCCCAACCAAGTACCAACATGAACTTATTTTGAAGTTTAGGGGTTGGGATATGGGTATGTTTATTAATATTTAATTTCTGTCCAACTCTAATACACGTGACTTCACTTTCATGCAGATTTCTTTCAATGGTATCGAAGAGTCATCGAGGAGAAGGTTCCGGGACCGCCTCGGTTCCACCTCTAAAATTTGATAGCCAAAGGTTTGTCAGCGTCGAGGCACAGGAACAATACAATAAGATGGCCACCCGCTCTCTCATCCCCGAACGAGGTTTAAGGCCCAATCAATCCAAAGACGGGGACATAGCAGTCATGATAGCTGAGAGGAATTGGTTCACACTCACCGAATAACCCGATCTAGCAGTGATTGCAGTCGTCAAAGAGTTATACGCCAATGTTTTCGAGCACTTCCACTATGGGGTATTTGTGAGAGGCAAGACTGTTGAGTTTGGCGAAGAAGACATTAACGGTTGCTACCAACTGCCGTTAGAGGGACAAAACAACGAGTATGCTAGTCTTGTGAGTCAAGGCCCTGACTATGAAACAATTATCCGTGAGCTTTGTCAATCGGGCACCACATGGACCATGCATGAACGGGGTAGTATGACATTTCGCTTATATGGAAAGGCTTGGTATGCCTTTTTATGCGCTAAACTCATGCCATGCATGCATGTTAGCCATGTCACCAAGGAGCGGGCGGTGCTGTTATATTCTATAATTAAAGGCTTCAAAATTGATGTCGGCCTCCTTATTCAGCAGTCCAATCTACGAGCTACAAGACGAGGTACCACGGGAGGTTTACCCCATCTGTCTTTAATTTGTGTTTTATGTGCCAAATTTGGGGTCAAATGGAAATCGGATGAGATGATTTAGCTCCCAATGCAGGTGTTGGACCATAAGTTGATCAGCAGGTATAAGGTGTGGACTGGTGGTGCGAATCACCCACGTGGATTGGGTTTTATAATTCCTCAAGCTGCTGCTTCACCTAGTCCACCAGCTCAAGCTCCACTCGCTTATGGTCCTTCCTCTGCAGCACACCGTGGTGTTGTTCCTGAGGCCGTCCAGCGTGAAATTGATGGTTGGTTTTACAATATTGAATCCCAAAATGTCCGTTTATCTGAACATCAAGATGCGATCTACAAGTTTTTAGTCGACTCCTTCACCGCCCAAAATGCTATGTATGCTCAGTTGTACCCTGGAGTTAATCTTACCCAATTCCCTTCTGCTCCTGTTCTGCTTGTGTTTCCCCCCTCCGATCAAGAGATGAACGAGGATGATGATGCTATACCCGAGGAATAAGCTCTTCAGAGAAGTCTTCTATTATTTTTGTTGCTAATTTTTCGCATAAGGACATTGCTCTTGATAAGTTTGGGGGTAGTTAATTTTTATTTGCATTAGTAGTTTGTTAGTAGTTTGTGGATACTTTGGGTTTTTAATTGTTGGTTAAGTGTTGCATTTAGGATTGCATATTAATTCCAGCTATTTAATAGTTACGTATGTTTGGGGCCAATGATGAAATTAAAATTGCATGAACAAGTCTAGTAAGGATTGTTAAGCTAGTGATGTGATTTTAGTGACATAATTCAAATCTTTATCTGTTTGACACTGATATTATCAGGATAGCACATTTTAAAAAATGACCATGTTGGCTAAGAAAGTCTAAATGGATAGATAATAGGGTTCTAAAGGATGAATGCTAGTGGAATAAAAGAACAATATGAATAGCTAGTGATTGCTGAATTTAGACATAAATTCAAGTTTGGGGGAAATTTGTTTTGGAGTATATAAGCTTTACAATATATATATATATATATATATATATATATATATATATATATATATATATATATATATTCCGTGGCATGCTTGTCTAGTTTTGTGGCCTTTGTTACTTGAGTAAGTAAGCCCAAAGGGATTGTTTTTACACCTAGCGCCCTAAGGTCTTAATGGCTTGGGAGTCGTTGGTCGAAAGCTCGTTAAGGTAGCACTTAAAAGCCTAAGGGAATAGAACATTGCATAGCCATGAGAAAAAAAAGTTAGATAAATAATTAATAAAGCAGGAAAAGTGCAAAAAGCCTCGTTGAAAAAAAAAATCTTAAGCATAAGTATTCCATTTTGACCCTTGGATTTTGGTAGTTATTTGAATTTAATCAAATCTAGCTTATTTGAGGAGTTCTCGAGTTTACACTGTATGATGTCTTCTAAGAAATCTATTATGTTTCATATTTTGCTTTTCATTGGTTAGCATGGTTGTTGAACACACACACGCGATATCAGTAATAACAGATTTGGATTTGTTGATTGTGGGGATATTATTGAGTTGTCTTGATATGAGCTACTAGCGTGTTATTGTGATTTTTCTGAGGCCTAATGAATATACGTGTGCTATTTGATTGCTGAAATTACGAACATGTAGTTAGTTTTAGGTGCATTTGCATTTTTGTTTAGTTTGTCATGTTGTTTTGTGTTTTGTTGCTTGAGGACAAGCAACGATTTAAGTTTGGGGGTATTTGATGATTGGGTAATATACCCATGAATTAGACATATGTGGGCTTAAATTGTTGCTTTCTCGAGTCTTTTAGAAGCATTTGTACTGTGTTTAGTTGTTATTTTGCAGATTCAGGAGACACAGGGGCGAATTGGGAAGTTTGAGCTGTTTAATGGCATTTTTGTGATTATTTAGAAGTATGGCGTCGGGGCGCTCTATCCAGTATTATCTACAGCGTCGGGGCGCTAAGGCCCGACCATGGTTGACCAAGAGGCACGCGAAGATTGAAGTTTAACTTGGATTTAAAGACTTAATTGAGAGGTTGATGAGAGAAAGGATTGTGGTTAGATGAGAAGAGTATAAAAAGGCTACTTTGGCTGAATTAAAGGGTCATCTACCACAATTTAAGGCTAAGGAAGGGATTACTTGAAGATTGAAGGATTTGCTCTAGAGTTCTTCTTCTCCTTATTTTTCAATTGGTGTAATTCCTTAAGGATGTATTTTAAAAGATTGTTGGTTTGAAATTCTGTTATGAACTAATTCTTTCATTAAGACTACAATTGAACATTTTATGTCTATAAATTAGTTATTCAATTTATTCTAATTATTTATGTCAAAGTGAATTGTTTATCTTGTCTTGTGCTTATTGATTAATTATTTGGCCAGTAATTACCTTGTTATTCTAGAAGGATTCGGGAAAGGAAATCTTGGGTTAGAACTGGACATGATAACATGTATACTTAGTTATTTGCATGACGAATAATTAGGGTCGTGAATTGAATAGGGATATCTGTTCACTGCATGTAACAAAGTGGGAATTGGGATTGAAGGAGTTTAATTTAATTATTTTGCATAGGAATATCGAAAGATTAATTGGATTAAATAGAAGTTAATTGATCACTTGGAAAAGGGATGTTGACACTTAGAATTCCCGTTAACAATTAGTAGGTATAATAATTAGGATAATTGGATAATTGGTTTATAGTTCATAATTGGGGATATTGGAATCTTAATTTTATTTATCTGAATACATTCGTCAAATCTTAGTTTTTATTTGTTTGATTTAATTTTAGAATAATCTCTTTTAATTGCTTAATTTAGTTTTCTTATTTTGAAAAATTCCACTTTATGGTTGTTTAAATAAAATTGGATTGATATAGTGCTAGTAGTTGGAATTTATTGATTAGAATTCTCTATGGGATCGACACTTTATCTTATCACTTTATTACTTGTTGACTGTGTACACTTGCACAAATTCATTGATTGTGAAATCAACCAACAAGATTTGATTAAGGCGGAAACGTGGGTCAAGTAAATTACCAAGATATTTGATGTCTTGGGCTGCACGGAAGAACAGAAGGTTCCATTCGCCACCTTTATGTTCCGCAGTGAGGCATATTACTGGTGGGAATCTGTGAAGCGTACCCAGCCAGCCGCACTCAACATGTCTTGGGAAAGATTTCAGAAACTGTTCAATGACAAGTACTTTCCTAAAAGTATTCGTCATATGAAAGAGGTAGAGTTTATTAGACTGGAACAGAATAACATGACGGTGTCCCAGTACGAGGCGAAGTTCGCGAAGTTATCCAGGTTTGCACCTCATTTGGTAGAGAATGAGGAACGAATGACGTGGATGTTTCTGAGAGGTCTAAAACCCGAGATTCGGCAATACCTTATCTCTCATAAATTTTCTTTATATTCAAATGTTGTAAACAGGGCTCAATTATTAGAGCGAGATAATGAGTATGTTCAACCGAGGGACCACGACCAGGGTCATACCAGTGACAGCAATCATCGTAGCGATGATAACCAGCGAGGAGGGAAAAATACGGATAAAAGCGGTAACTACTCGGGTGGTAATCGTGCCCATGATAATAGGAGAGGTGGGTCAAGTGGAAATTTCAAAAAGAGGAGATTCAACAATGATGGGAAGACATCAGCAGCAGCACCAGCACCAGCACCAGCAACAAATTCTAGGGGAGGAGAACGACCGCCAGTTAGATGCTACAGATGCAGGGAGGAGGGACACATAAGTCCAAACTGTTCACAGCCTTCCAAGGTGTGTTTCAATTGTGAAAAAGACGGTCATATAGCTCGATTTTGTCCTATAGCGAAGTCAAGTCCAACTGAAACAGCGTCACCAAAGGCGACTATGGACAAAACAAAGTTGGTGGTTCAAGGGAGGGCGTTTGTCATGACTGACCAAAACGCGAGAAACCTGAACGAGGTGATCACGGGTAAGCTAATCTTGAACTCTTGCAAAGTTTATACCTTACTAGATACCGGTTCTACCCATTCTTTTATCTCTCATGCTTGTGCTCAACGTTTAAACTTGACTACGGAGAAATTAGACTTTGACTTATCTGTGGAGACTCAATTAGGAGAAACTTTTATTACATCCACTGTGTATAAATCTTACTTGATCCAAGTTGGCACTATCACATTACCTATTGATCTTATCTCTTTAAAGATACTTGTATTTGATGTAAGACCCCAACTTTTATGAATAAAGAATAATTTTCTCGAAATATATTTTCTTGAATATTATGGTGTGGATTTGATATAATGATATAGTTGTAGGTAATATTTATAAATTTTACAAAGTAAGCAAGTGGTTATATAATATTCGATTGGTCGAAGAATATTCGTTTTAACAGGAAATATTCGTACGACGACACAATCATTGGTGGACCCCACAACGGAAGTATTGTCGTAGTTAGAAAACGACAGAATTATCTTTTTATAAAACTAACGGCGAAAGTGTTACCGTTAAAACTGTTGAACTACCCAGTAGTAAAAGTACAGTAATATGCGTGGTTGCATAGTAGCACACGGTATTGATTATTGATGCTTACGTGAAAGTCACTCAGTTATACTCAATTATTGCTACAGTAATTGCTGCATCATATCTCTCATATTATTGATTCAATTATTGTCACAGTATCATCTGCATAATATATATTATTAAATCAATAATTGAGACGACAAAGTTATTCATATTATTATTTACAATATTAACAATGTCTAGAAGTTCTGTCAAGGAGAGGTTTGATCACCTAATTGCGCGCCAATAAAGAAAAATTCTTATCGGAAAGCCACATCTTTCCTGGGAACAACCTGGTTGTTAAATATTGTGAATTATAATAATAATGATGAATAAGTTCGTGTTGATTAAAGATGAAATTTATAGTTCCATTGTGTTGGAATTATTAGTGTTAGTGAAAATCGACATTTATTTCGATAATAATTGATATCTGGAAGTTATATTAACCAATCGGGTAATTAACCGGATAAATGAGCAATTAATTGCTACTAATTCACATGCTTATAACTATGTGTTCACATGTATGTACTATTGATTCACATGATTTACTATTAGGGGAGTTGGTGCAAGATTGATAATACTTGCATGACTAAATTAGAAATGGAGGTATAGTTGAAAGTACTATACTGTAATTAGTTTTTTCACATGATTATACTATTAAGTCACATGAATTAACTATTAATTCACATGATTTACTATTAGGGGAGGTGGTGCAAGTTTGATAATACTTGCAGGACTAAATTAAAAATGAAGAAAAAGTGGAATGTATTATACTGTAATATTTTGAGCCCCAAAACGTGCAATTATCGAAACTATATTTTTCTATAAATAGAAGCTCATTCTTCCTTCATTTCTCACCAATTCACTAAAGCTATAGAGCAATTATTATAGAGAGAAATTATAGAGAGAAAGAAGAAGAGAAGTCTGCTACCTCACTATTCCAGTATCCAGTTTTCTTCAAAGGTAAGGGGTATTATCTCTTTCGTATTCATGAAGAGAGTTATTTCTTTCAATATTCGTAAGGGTTGTTATACCATTCTTTATTATTATGTTGGAATAACCTGTCTGTGCGATCTATCGCATGCCTGGTTAATTCTTCTGTTATTCCATTCGTTATTGTTCTGTTAGAATAACCTGTCTGTGCGGTCTATCACATACCTGGTGAATTCTTCTGTTATTCCATTCTTTATTATTTTGTTGGAATAACCTGTCCGTGTGGTCTATCGCATGCCAGGTGAATTCTTTTGTTATTCCATTCTTTATTATTCTGTTGGAATAACCTGTTTACGCGAACTACCGCATGCATGGTGAATTTTTCTGTTATTCCATTCTTTAATATTCTGTTAGAATAACCTGTCTATGTGGATTACCGCATGCTTGGTGAATGATCCTTCGTATTCATTCCTTATTAAATTGTGGAAATGATCTGTTTACGTGGATTACCGCATGGCGGGCAAAAATCCATTTGCAGTTTCATATATTCTATTATACTCAGTTGGTTAAAGTTTTGGCTTCTATACTCCATGAAATTAGTAGAATATCCTGGATATTTACGCTTCATCCAGTATCTTTTTATGGAAATATTTTTTTGAGCATTCTTGAATTTTACTCCACAAAGCAGTATCATGTTGACAATTTGGACGTTATTGATTTCTGGATAAATTAAATTATAAATCTTTAAAATTTATCCTTGAACTTGTTTTATTGAATTATTATGTCATTGTCATCATCCTCATGCTTATATTGTGATGAAAGTTATCTTTGGCTTACGTGCATAGATGGACTTGGTATGATTATGACCAGGGATTTTTCGGTATAATCATGACCGTAATGTGACGAATGATGTGGTAAAAGTCTTCATTAGCCTGTAGTTCATTGATGGACAGTTGTGGTATGATTATGACCAGGGATTATTCATTATAATCATGACCATTGATGATTAGATGAATATCCTTGGCCGTGATGCAGGGATGATTCGATTTTATTTGTTAAGCTGAGTCTCAGTGATAAAGTAGATGAAAAACTTTTTAAATCATAGAAGATACTAGATTTTATGCTCTACTTGACTCTTCTAATGGATTGCTTATTCCGCTGCAGTTGTTGATCTAAAACTTGTTGTCTTTTATATGCTATCAGTTATTATACTGTTGAAGGTTAAGGATAATTTATTCTGCATTATCTTAGTCATAATATTTCTTACTGGGCTAGTTGAGCTCACCCTTTCTTTTACTGTTCTCTTCAGGAAATGAGAATATACCTGGGACGAGTCGGGGAACGGATTGACGGTCCAGATGGTTGTTTTAGTAGTCCTCACTATTCTATAAAATAGTGTGACAATAAATGTAATGAGGACTCCATTGAGTGTGGATACTGTCTAGATAACAATATTCTTATTAAAACTCTTAGATTATGTTTTGCCGTATTTTACACGACTGTTGTATAATTAAGTTATATTTGAATTTTGTACCATGTATTTGGCGACCCAAGATAGGTGATATATACCTATTTTGGGGGCGTCACAGTTGGTATCAAAGCTTAGGGATATGATCCCTAGCTGAGATGTGAGATAAGAACTAGGATGGGAGAGACGGAGAATTCCTTCGCTAGTATGACATACCTAAGTTTATTTGGTATTTAATTGGTCGGTCAGAGTATAAGGATAATATGTGATATGTTAATTAACCCTTGTTTTGTGGCAGTATTTGAAAATGGCATCCGAAAATATTGAGATAAGCAATGAAGCAAATGAGACCATTGAGTCACCACAGATTAACACCCAGGATAATGTGCAACAGGAAGACAATAATCCTCAGGTAAACAACAACGATCAAATGATGAACAATGAAATGTTCAGAGATATTATGCAATTCATGCAACATCATGCGAGGGCGGCTCCTATCCAAAATGTAAGTGGAAACACTAATAACTCTCGGACGGTCACCGCTAAGCAGTTTAAGGAGCTGGGACCACTAGAGTTTTTTGGAGAGCCAAAACCACTTAAGGCGGAGACGTGGATAAAATAAATCAACAAGATATTTGATGTCTTGGGATGCTTCGAGGAGCACAAGGTTCCCTTTGCCACCTTCATGTTGCGAGCAGAGGCAGATTACTGGTGGAAATCTGTAAAGCGTACTCAACATGCCGCACTGAAGATGTCTTGGGAGAAGTTCCAAGAACTGTTCAACGACAAGTACTTTTCTGAAAGTATTCATCACATGAAGGAGGTAGAGTTCATCAAGCTTGAGCAAAACAATATGACCGTGGCGCAGTACGAAGCTAAGTTTGCTGAGTTGTCTCGATTTACGTCCCACTTGGTTGATAATGAGGAGAGAATAACGCGGATGTTTCTAAGAGATTTGAAACCCGAGATACGTCAATACCTAATTTCTCACAAACTGTGTTTGTATTCGGATGTTGTAAATAGGGCTCAGTTATTGGAGCACGATAATGAGTCAACCCAACTAAGAGAGAGTAGCCGACAAGTCGATAATACTAGTGGTAGCAGTCATCGAAGCGGTGACAACAAGCGTGGAGGGAATCAACTTGTCAGAAATGGTAATCACTTCGGTGGTAATCATGGCCATGACAATAAGAGTGGACATTTCAAGAAGAGGAGATTCAACAATGATGGAAAGACGTCAGCACCAGCACTTGTTGTAAAGGAAGGAGAACGGTCGTCGGTCGTATCTTACAAATGCAAAGGGGAGGGACATATCAGTCCAAACTGCGTGATGCAGTCCAAAGAATGTTACAATTGTGGAAGAGAAGGTCACCTAGCCCAATTTTATCGTGCACCAAAGTCAAGTCCAGCTGAGATAGAGGCATCAAAGGCCATCCCAGACAAGACAAAATCGGTAGTTCAAGGGAGAGCGTTTGTCGTAACCTCCCAAAAAGCGAGGAATTCGAACGAGGTGATCACGGCTAAGCTAATCATAAACTCTAGCGAAGTATATACCTTAGTTAATACCGATTCTACCCATTCTTTTATTTCTCCTATTTGCGCTCAACGTTTAAATTTGACTCCAGAGAAATTAGACTTTGACTTATCGGTTGAAACTCCGTTGGGAGAAACCTTCATTACATCCACTGTTTATAAGTCTTGTTTGATTCAAATCGGTAACAGCATGTTACTTGTCTATCTTATTTCTTTAAAAATACTTGCATTTGATGTGATTTTAGGGATTGATTGGTTAACTACTCATCATGCTAAAATCGATTGTTTTCGTAAGGTTGTTAGCTTTCATATTCCTAACCAACCTATTATGTGAATGCAAGCAACCAAACTACTAAAATCAATCACTGTCATATCAAGCCATAAAGCTATTCGTTTATTTAAAAACGGATGTCAAGCTTTCTTAGCCCATGTCACGGATTTAAATAAAAATACGTCAGATTTGAATGATATTTCTATTGTTAATTAATTTCCTGACGTATTCCCTGAAGAACTTCCTGGCCTACCCCCAGAGCATGAAATTAAATTTTGTATCGACCTTGAATCCGGTACAAAATCCATTTCCAAAGCCCCATATCGAATGGCTCCTATTGAACTTCAGGAGTTAAAAACCCAACTACAGGAATTGTTATACATCGGTTTCATTCGTCCTAGTACGTCTCCTTGGGGTGCTCCTGTTCTATTCGTGAAGAAGAAAGATGGAAGTATGCGACTTTGTATTGATTATTGGGAGTTGAATCATGTCACCATCAAAAATAGGTACCCGTTGCCTCGCATTAATGACCTGTTTGACCAGTTGCAAGGAGACAAATTCTTTTCAAAGATTAATCTTCGTTCCGGATATCATCAGTTGAAGATTAAAACTGATGACATTCCAAAGACTGCTTTCAGAACTCGGTACGGGCATTATAAATTCCTAGTCATGTCTTTTGGATTGACTAATGCTCCTGATGCCTTCATGGACATGATGAACCAAGTATTCTAGGAATATTTAGATCACTTTTTGGTCGTCTTTATTGATGGCATCCTCATATACTCCAAAACCCGTGAAGATCATGAGCAACACTTGAGGCTGATACACCAAAAGCTTCGTGAAAAAAAAGCTATATGCTAAGTTGAAGAAATATGAGTTCTGGCTTGAGGAAGTTGTAGTCATTGGGCACGTGATATCAAATCATGGAATATCTGTTGACCCAGCAAAGATTGAAGCAATTCAAAGCTACCAAAGTCAATGACCAAAGTATGTAGCTTTCTCGACTTAGCTGGTTATTATCGGAGATTCGTGGAAGGATTTTCTCGAATCGCTACTCCATTAACTCAGCTGACTCGAAAAGATACACAGTTCGGTTGGAGCGAGGAATGTGAGAAGAATTTTTAAGAACTCAAGAGAAGACTCATTTCAGCACCTGTTCTGACGATACCATCTGGCTCGGAGGGATTTGTCATCTACAGTGATGCTTCAGGCAAATGGTTAGGATGTGTTCTAATGCAACATGAGAAAGTCATAACCTATGCCTCAAGACAACTCAAAGAATATGAGAGGAATTATTCTACTCATAATCTAGAGTTGGCAGCAGTCGTTTTTGCGCTTAAGATTTGGAGGCATTACCTGTATGGAGAGAAGGTGGAGATCTATACGGATCATAAAAGCCTCAAATATTTCTTTACTCAAAAGGAACTCAACATGCGGCAATGACGATGGCTTGAGTTGTTGAAAGATTATGATCATACCATCCAATACCATCCTGGAAAAGTGAACGTAGTAGCTGACACATTGAGTAGAAGATCATATGCGGGTACGAGTGTAATATTATCAACGCAAAGGCCCACTTTGTATGACGTGGAAATGATGAAAATATAAAGACTCCAGGGACCCATGTGATGATAGCGAATATACGAGTAGAACCGACTTTAATTGATAAAGTTAAAATTGCTCAACTTACGGACCTGGAGCTGATGCGTATGAGGAAGAAAGTGCAAGAAGGTGCTATTCCGGAAGCAAGAATCGATGAAGAAGAAATACTTCGAGTCAACTTCAGACTTTGTGTTCCTAACGATTCTGACTTGAAGTATAAAATCATGATGGAGGCACACAACACACCATTTGCAATCCATCCTGGGAGTTCCAAAATATATTGTGATCTTCGACATACAATTTGGTGGAGCAATATGAAGAGAGAGATAGCGAGGTTTATCTCAAGGTGTCTAACTTGTCAACGAGTCAAGGCAGAGCATCAAATGTCAAAAGGTCCATTGCAACCACTTGAAATTCCAGAATAGAAGTGGGAGCACATTACCATGGATTTCGTTACTGGTTTTCCCAAGGTTTCTCAAGGCATAGATATGATTTGGGTCATTGTTGATAGATTAACCAAGTCTGCTCATTTCTTACCAATACGAGAAACTTATACACTTGAACGTCTTGCTAGTATGTACATAAATGAGATTATAAGATTGCATGGTATGCCAGTATCCATAGTTTTTGATCGAGACCCAAGATTCACTCCAAGATTTTGGGTTAGTTTGCAAAAAGCTATGGGCACAGATTTACGATTTAGTTCGGCATATCATCCTCAAACGGATGGACAGTCAAAAAGGACTATTCAAACTCTTGAAGATTTATTAAGACTCTGTGTCCTTGACTTCAAGGGAAGTTAGGACAAGTTCTTACCATTGGTGGAGTTTTCCTACAACAATAGTTATCAAGCAAGTATTGGCATGACTCCATTTGAGGCGTTGTATGGAAGAAAGTGTCGTTCTGCAATATATTGGGATGAGGTGGGTGAAGCAACGTTGTTAGAACCGGAGTTGGTACGTATGACTACAAAAAAGATTCAAACGATCCGACAACGTATAAAAATCTCACAAGATCGACAAAAGAGTTATGCTGATCTTCATCGAAAGGACGTGAAATTCAATATTGGAGATCATGTGTTGTTACGTGTTGCTCCATGGAAAGGAGTTACGAGATTTGAAAAGAGAGAAAAGCTCAATTCTCGATTCATTGGCCCATTTATAATTCTCGAACGAGTAGGAACTGTGGCCTATAGACTCGCCTTACCGCCAAGTATGTCTCGTGTTTATAACGTTTTTCACATATCTATGTTACGTAAATATGTGAAATACCCGAACCACATTATTGAATTAGAACCAGACGAGATAGAGGAAGATTTAATATATGAAGAGGTACCTGTTAAAATCTTGGATAAGAAGGATCATATTCTACGCTCTAAGGTTATACCTCAAGTTAAAGTTTTGTGGAGAAACCACGATGCGGAATAAATGACCTGGGAGTTAGAATCTGAGATGAAGTCAAGATATCCTCACCTCTTTGATATACCAGGTACGTACCCTAATTTCGAGGACGAAATTTCATAAGAAGAGGAGGTTGTAAGACCCCAACTTTTATGAATAAAGAATAATTTTTTCGAAATATATTTTTTTTGAATATTATGATTTAGATTTGATATAATGTTATAGTTGTATGTAATATTTATAAATTTTGCAAAGTAAGCAAGTGGTTATATAATATTCGATTGGTCGGGGAATATTCGTTTTAATAGGAAATATTCGTACGACGGCATAATCATTGGTGGACCTCACAACGAAAGTATTGTCGTAGTTAGAAAACGACAGAATTATCTTTTAATAAAAATAACGACGAAAGTGTTACCGTTAAAACTGTTGAACTATCCGGTAGTAAAAGTACAGTAATACGCGTGGTTCCATAGTAGCACACGGTATTTATTATTGATGCTTACGTGAGAAGTCACTCAGTTATACTCAATTATTGCTACAGTAATTGCTGCATCATATCTCTCATATTATTGATTCAATTATTGTCACAGTATCATCTGCATAATATATATTATTAAATCAATAATTGAGACGACAAAGTTAATCATATTATTATTTATAATATTAACAATGTCTAGAAGTTCTGTCAAGGAGAGGTTTGGTCACCTAATTGCGCGCCAATAAGGAAAAATCCTTATCGAAAAACTCCCTCTTTCCTGGGAACGACCTGGTTGTTAAATATTGTGAATTATAATATTAATGATGAATACATTCATGTTTATTAAAGATGAAATTGATAGTTTCATTGTGTTGGAATTATTAGTGTTAGTGAAAATCGACATTTATTTCGATAATAATTGATGTCTAGAGGTTATATTGACCAATCGGGTAATTAACCAGATAAATGAACAATTAATTTCTATTAATTCACATGCTTATAACTATATGTTCACATGTGTGTACTATTGATTCACATGATTTACTATTAGGGGAGTTGGTGCAAGATTGATAATACTTGCATGACTAAATTAGAAATAGAGGTATAGTCGAAGGTATTATACTGTAATTAGTTTTTTCACATGATTATACTATTGAGTCACATGAATGAACTATTAATTCACATGATTTACTATTAGGGGAGGTGGTGCAAGTTTGATAATACTTGCAGGACTAAATTAAAAGTAAAAAAAAAAAGAGGAAGGTATTATACTGTAATATTTCGAGCCCCAAAACGTGCAATTATCGAAACTATATTTTCCTATAAATAGAAGCTCATTCTTCCTTCATTTCTCACCAATTCACTAAAGCTATAGAGCAATTATTATAGAGAAAAATTATAAAGAGAAAGAAGAAGAGAAGTCTGCTACCTCACTATTCTAGTATCCAGTTTTCTTCTAAGGTAAGGGGTATTATTTCTTTCGTATTCATGAAGAGAGTTATTTCTTTCAATATTCGTAAGGGTTGTTATATCATTCTTTATTATTCTGTTGGAATAACATGTCTGTGCGGTCTATCGCATGCCTGGTGAATTCTTCTGTTATTCCATTCTTTATTATTCTGTTTGAATAACCTGTCTGTGCGGTCTATCGCATGCCTGGTGAATTTTTTTGTTATTCCATTCTTTATTATTCTGTTGGAATAACCTGTCTGTGCGGTCTATTGCATGTCTGGTGAATTCTTCTGTTATTTCATTCTTTATTATTCTGTTGGAATAACCTGTCTACGCGGACTACCACATTCATTGTGAATTCTTTTGTTATTTCATTCTTTATTATTTTGTTGGAATAACATGTCTTTGTAGATTTCTGCATGCATGGTGAATGATCCTTCATATTCATTCCTTATTAAATTGTGAAAATGATCTGTCAACGTGGATTATCGCATGGCGGGCGAAAATTTATTTACAGTTTCATATATTCTATTATACTCAGTTGGTTAAAATTTTGGCTTCTATACTCCATGAAATTAGTAGAATATCCTGGATATTTGCGCTTCATCCAGTCTTTTTTCATGAAAATATTCTTCTGAGCATTCTTGAATTTTACTCCACAAAGCAGTATCATGTTAACAATTAGGACGTTATTGATTTCTGGATAAATTAAATTATAAATCTTTAAAATTTATCCTTGAACTTGTTTTATTGAATTATTATGTCATTGTCATCATCCTCATGCTTATATTGTGATGAAAGTTATCTTTGGCTTACGTGCATAGCACTACAAGAAATAGGACTATTTCCGACGGAATTAAGGTCGACGGAATGAATTCGGTCGAAATGAATGTATTACCGACGGAATATTCAGTCGTTCATAAATCCCTCGAGGATAGTATACACTCGACTGAATTCAGTCGATCCTATACCATGCTTGTGGCGCCAAAGTTTCCCTCCAGCGCCAATAACAACCTCGACGGAAGAGCTATTAATATCAACTGATTGTTCGTCGAGGATACCGTAATGTCGACAGAACTATGATCGACGGATGTCCGTCGGAAATAAGCTTAAAACCTAATCACTAACAGACGCAAGCCTCACTTCTGCAGCTGTGCTAATTTTTTTTCCCTTCTCTCTCTGCTCTGCTGCTGCTGCGTTCTCTTTCCCTCCTCCCACTGCTCGTCCCGTCCCTCTCCTCGCCGGCCGTCGCACCTCTCCTCGTCAGCAGCCTCATCTCCGGACAAGCCCTCGTCGGCAACACCTCTCCCTCTCCTCATCGGCAGCCTCACCTTCGGCTCCCTCTGCTGCTCTCTCTCTAGTCCCTCTTTGGTCCTCCTCCTCTCTCAATTTAAGGTTAGTTTTATCAATTAATTTTAAATTTAGAACCCTAAATTTTTAGATATGTATATGGTTATGCATAGATTTGGGTATAAGTACTTAGAACCCTAAATTTTTTGTTTAAATGTTGTTGAAAGTGTTGAAATGTTGTTGAAAGTGTTGAAATAATCTGTTGAAATGTTGTTGAAGCCTAAATTTTCTTTGCAGTGTTGTTCAAATTTGGTTTTTCTGTGATAGTTTACTAAATTTGGAGCTTCATTATTTTAATTGTTTGTTCGTTAATGTTAATTACTGCCTATTTTGCATATTTGAGTATATACAATTGTTAAATTGTATTGTAAACTTGTTGGTTGTTCATATATTATAGTTGATTAGTGTCATATTTGTTAAATCCGACGGAATTCCCGATGAAATTCTGTCAGAACTCAGCAATTGTACATTCTTTTTTATATTAATTATTGTATAGTTATTAGTTTCTCAATACTAAAATACAATTTAAATAAATTGAATTATGACATATAATACAAATTAAATTAAATTAAATAAACTTTTGACTTAATTTAATTTAAGATAATAAAATTTAAATAAATTATATAATATAATAAAAAATTTAATTAAATTTAAAATAAAATAAAATAAAAAATATGATATAATATAATACAAATTACATTTAAATTAATTAAATTTAATTAATTTAAGATAATAAAATTTAAATAAATTAAATATTATAATATAATATAATACAAATACAAATAAATTAAATAATTTAAAATAAAATAAAAATATGATTTAATTTAAGATAATAGAAATTAAATTAAATTAAATTAAATTAAAAAAAAATTGAATTAATTTAATTTAAAATAATATAATACAAAATAAATATAATTAAACTGAGTAGCACTTACTTAGTTAAATAAAATCAAAATTAAATAAAATACAATAAAATAAAATAAAATACAATTAGAAACCCGTTCGACGTTCACTCATTAGGAGTGAATGTCGAATAGTCCCCAGTTTGGGACTGTTACTGGATATTATGTCTCTCACTTAGGTCAGTGCCAATGCACAGGGTGCGTTTTTATAAATTTTGAGGAACTTTCAGCTGGTGTCTCTACATGTTCTCCGAGTGCATACTTAGACTAAGTTTTCTTGGTCTATTTCGTGTACTTGGAGACCATGGGGAGGTGCTGCTGAAAATTTCTGAAAATAGTAGGAACATGCTTAAGATTGGCACTAGTGAGGAGACGCATCCAGGAGCGGGATAGAAGCCTAACCCCTATGGAGTGGAGATATAAACTAGGTAAACTAAATTTCATGCTTGGACCACATTCATGATTATTCTTGATCTAATTGGGTATTTTCTTCAATTAAAGATGGATGCCGATCGGAGTTGAATGTATCGTAGGATAAAGATTGATGGGATGGGATTAGTTGATGCGTACCGTGACGAGGTGTCTAATTTTATGAACAAAGCAATAGAACATGCTGATGATCTGAACGGAAAGATGAGATGCCCGTGTCTCAAGTGTAAGAACATGATATGGAAGACTGCCGATGAAGTGAAATTTGACTTGTATTCACGTGGGTTTGTGGATGGGTATTCGGTATAGATTCATCATGGGGAATCAGTTGAGTTTAGAGAACTGTCAGACAGTACTATAGACCAGTCAGATAACTATGACGTCGTGGAGATGTTGGTAGATGCGTATAGCCCTACGAATATTGACTGGGCTGAAAATGAGCATGCGTCAAGCAGTGCTGATCAACATAAGCCAAATGATTCAGCAGCTGCCTTCTACAAGATGCTATCTGAATCAGGGACCCCATTGTATCCTGAACACGACAAGCACACCAGGCTTTCTGCAGTGACGAAGCTTTTACACTACAAAAATGAGCATAACTGCAGTGAGAGAGGATTAAATGATTTGCTTGCTATTTTTAGGGAGTTCTTACCTAAGGATAATACCTTTCCCGCGAGTTACTATGAAGTTAAGAAGATGGTTAAGGGGTTGAATCTTGGGTATGGGAAGATCGATGCTTATGACCAGGAATTTTTTGGTATAATCATGACCGTAATGTGACGAATGATGTGGTGAAAGTCCTCATTGGCCTGTAGTTCATTGATGGATAGTTGTGGTATGATTATGACCAAGGATTATTCGGTATAATCATGACCATTGATGATTACATGAATATCCTTGGCCGTGATGCAGGGATAATTCAATTTTATTTGTCAAACTGAGTCTCAGTGATAAAGTTGATGAAAAACTTTTTAAATCATAGAAGATAGTAGATTTTATGCTCTACTTGACTCTTCTAATGGATTGCTTATAACGCTGCAGTTGTTGATCTAAAACCTGTTGTCTTTTATATGCTATTAGTTTTTATACTGTTGAAGGCTAAGAATAATTTATTCTGCATTATCTTAGTCATAATATTTCTTACTGGGCTAGTTGAGCTCACCCTTTCTTTCACTGTTCTCAACAGGAAATGAGAATATACCTGGGACGAGTCAAGGAACGGATTGACGGTCCAGATGGTTGTTTTAGTAGTCCTCACTATTCTATAAAATAGTGTGACAATAAATATAATGAGGACTCCATTGAGTGTGGATATTGTCTAGATGACAATATTCTTATTAAAACTCTTAGATTATGTTTTGTCGTATTTTACACGACTGTTGTATAATTAAGTTGTATTTAAATTTTGTACCATGTATTTGGCGACCCAAGATAGGTGATGTATACCTATTTTGGGGGCGTCACATTTGATGTGATTTTATGGATTGATTGGTTAACTACTCATCATGCCAAAATTGATTGTTTTCGTAAGGTTGTTAGTTTTCATATTCCTAGCCAACCTGTTATACGAATTCAAGCAACTAAACCACTAAAATCAGTCACTGTCTTATCAAGCCATAAAGCTATTCGTTTATTAAAAAACGGATGTCAAGCTTTCTTAGCCCATGTTATGGACTTGAACAAAAACACGTCAGATTTGAATAATATTCCTGTTGTTAGTGAATTTCCTGACGTATTTCCTGAAAAACTTCCTGGTCTACCCCTAGAACGTGAAGTTGAATTCTTTATTGATCTTGAACCGGGTACAAAGCTCATTTCTAAAACCCCATATCGAATGGCTCCTATTGAACTTCAGGAGTTAAAAGTCCAACTATAGGAATTATTAGACATCGGTTTCATTTGTCCTAGTACATCTCCTTGGGGTGCTTCTGTTTTATTTGTAAAGAAGAAAGACGGGAGCATGCGACTTTGTATTGACTACCGAGAATTGAACCATGTCACCATCAAGAATAGGTATCCACTACCTCGCATTGATGACTTGTTTGACCAGTTGTAAGGAGCGCAATTCTTTTCAAAGATCGATCTTCGTTTTGGATATCATCAGCTGAAGATTAAAACTGAGGATATTCCAAAGACAGCCTTCAGAACTCGGTACGGGCATTATAAATTCTAAGTCATGTCTTTTGGATTGACTAATGCTCCTGCTGCTTTCATGGATATGATGAACCGTGTATTCAAAGAATATCTGAATCAGTTTGTTGTTGTCTTTATTGATGACATCCTCATCTATTCTAAAAGTCATAAAGATCATGAGCACCATTTGAAGCTGGTACTTCAACGACTTCGTGACAACAAGCTATATGCCAAGCTGAAGAAATGCGAGTTCTGGCTTAAGGAAGTAGCATTCCTTGGGCACGTGGTGTCAGAACATGGAGTATCTGTTGACCCAACGAAGATTGAAGCAATACAAAGTTGGGAGCAACCGAAGTCGGTGACCGAAGTACGTAGCTTTTTAGGCTTAGCTGGTTATTATCGGTGATTCATGGAAGGATTTTCTCGAATCGCTACTCCATTAACTCAGCTGACTCGGAAAGATACAAAATTCGTATGGAACGAGGAATGCGAGAAGAGTTTCCAAGAGCTCAAGAGGAGACTTATTTCGGCACCTGTTCTGACAATACCATCTAGTTCGGATGGATTTGTTATCTACAGCAATGCTTCAGGCAAAGGGTTAGGATGTGTTCTCATACAACATGGGAAAGTCACAGCCTATGCCTCGCGACAACTCAAATAATATGAGAGGAATTATCCTACTCATGATCTGGAGTTGGCAGCAGTCATTTTTGCGTTAAAAATCTGGAGCCACTACCTGTATGGGGAGAAAGTGGAGATATATACGGATCATAAAAGCCTCAAATATTTCTTCACCCAAAAGGAACTTAACATGCGGCAATGACGTTGGCTTGAGCTGTTGAAAGATTACGGCCATATCATACAATATCATCCTGGAAAAGTAAACATTATAGCTGACGCATTGAGTAGAAGATCGTATGCGGTTACGAGTGCGATGTTGTTAACACAAAGACCCATTTTGTACGACTTACCAAATATGGAGATAGAGTTAAAGACTCCAGGGACCCACGTGATGATGGCAAATATACGAGTAGAACCGACTTTAATCGATAAAGTTAAAGCTGCTCAAACTACAGACATGGAGTTGATGCGTATGAAGAAAGTGCAAGAAGGTGCTATTTCGAAAGTAAGAATCGATGAAGAAGGAATACTTTGAGTCAACTCCAGACTTTGTGTTCCTAACGACTCTGACTTAAAGCATAGAATCATGATGGAAGCACACAACACACCATTTACAATCCATCTTGGGAGTACCAAAATGTATCATGATCTTCGGCATACATTTTGGTGGAGCAATATGAAGAGAGAGATCGCAGAGTTTATCTCGAGGTGTTTAACCTGTCAACGTGTAAAGGCGGAGCATCAAGTGCCAAAGGGTCTGTTACAACCACTTGAGATTTCGAAATGGAAGTGGGAACACATTACTATAGATTTCGTTACGGGTCTTCCCAAAGTTTCTCAAGGCATAGATGCGATTTGGGTTATTGTTGATAAATTAATCAAGTCTGCTCATTTCTTACCTATACGTGAGACTTATTCCCTTGAACGTCTTGCTCATATGTACGTGAATGAGATTGTGAGATTGCATGGCATGCCAGTATCCATAGTTTCGGATCGTGACCCAAGATTCACTTCACGATTTTGGGTTAGCTTGCAGAAAGCTATGGGCACGGATTTATAATTCAGTTCAGTATACCATCCTCAAACGGATGGGCAATCAAAAAGGACTATTCAAACTCTTGAAGATCTATTAAGACTCTGTGTCCTAGATTTCAAAGGAAGTTGGGATAAGTACTTGCCATTGGTGGAATTCTCTTACAACAACAGTTATCAAGCAAGTATAGGCGTGGCTCCATTCGAGGCGTTATATGGACGAAAGTGTCATTCTCCAGTATGTTGGGACGAGGTGGGTGAAGTAACGTTGTTGGGACCAGAATTAGTACGCATAACTACAGAAAAGATTCAAATGATCCGACAACGTATAAAGACCTCACAAGATAAACAAAAGAGTTATGTTGATCTTCATCGAAAGGACGTGGAATTTAATATTGGAGATCATGTACTGTTACGTATTTCTCCATGGAAAGAAGTAAAAGATTCGAAAAGAGAGAAAAGCTCAATCCACGATTTGTTGGTCCATTTGAGATTCTTGACCGAATAGAAAATGTGGCCTATAGACTAGCATTACCTCCAAGCATGTCTCGTATTCATAAATTTTTTTCATATATCTATGCTTCATAAATATGTGAAAGATCCAAACCACATTATTGCGTTAGAACCAGACGAGATTGCTGAAGATTTAAGGTACGAGGAGGTACCTGTCAAGATATTGGATAGGAAAGAGCATGTCCTGCGAACAAAGGTTATACCACAAGTCAAGGTTTTGTAGAGGAACCATGCTATTGAGGAAATAACCTGGGAGTTGGAATCGAAAATGAAAGCGAGGTACCCTCACCTTTCGACATTCTAGGTACGTACGTCAATTTCGAGGATGAAATTTCATAAGGAGGAGAGGTTGTAAGACCCCAATTTATTATGAATAAAATTGATTTTTCTCTATTTATTATCTTAAAATAATAAGGAATTAATTTGATATAATGCTCTGGTTATGAGTGAAATGTGTAAATTTTGCAAAATAAGCAAGTGGTTATAAAATATTCATTTTGTCAGGGAATATTCGTTTAGTCGTGGAATATTCTTACTATCGGGGAATAATCATACGACGGCGCAGTCATTTGTGGGCCCCATAACAGAATAACTGTCAGATGAAGAAAATGACAAGTTTGAATTTTTATAAATAACAGCATAGTTGTTACCGTTAACACTATTAGAATACCCGGTGGTTAAAATACAATAATACGCGTGGTTGTACAGTAGCACACGGTATTGTACAGTATTTTTAAATTATTGATTCTTACTTAAGAAAACACTACTCAATAATTGTTACAGTAATTACTGTTCAATATTTTATTTTATTGATTCAATAATTGTGGCGTTGATATTTTATATTATTGTTATTTCAATAATTGTCACGACATAGTTTTTCCTATTATTAAATCAATAATTCATATTATTTGAATAATATTATTAGATAGCATTATTGGCAATGTCTAGAAAGTTCTGTCAAGGAGAGGTTTGGTCACCTAATTGCGCGTCAGTAAGGAGAAATCTTTATCAGAAAGCCCCTTCTTTCTTGGGAACGGTCTGGTTGTCATTATTGTGATTCTGTAATATTATATGCGAATAATTAATTATGAATTTTTATGATAAGAAAATATTTATTTTATGTGGATATAAACGAAGAAATTTTAGCATGAAATAATTGTTGAAAGTTTGGCATGTTTTTTTGTGGAATTACAATTATTTTTCTGATAAAATATTCATTCAAATATATTATTATAATATTATATTTTTTTTATAATTTAAATGGAAATATTATTATAATAATATATAATTTTCAGCATACGAATAAAAGTGGAGTAAATGTTATTATTTTTATTTCGTGCACGTTTCCTTTTCCTGCAATCCTTTGTTTTCAAATTGGTGGGTGGAAGTTTTCTACAAAGCATGTTTTTTTCCAAGTTTGGTGGACCTTGCCCATAAGAATTTGAAGGCAATGAATGAAAAAAACAAGAACAGGAAAGTTTGGCATTGAATTTTTTTCCTGCAAATGCTTTGCAACTTGTTTTCAAAAGGTGGCCCCAACCTTGGGAAAAAAAAGGTAGGCATAAAAGTTTGGCAGAGTAGGCAGGTTCATCTGTTTTCCTCTGAGGTTTTACTATAAATAGGGGGTAACCCCTCCTTCCTCAACACACCAATTCATAATCAAAAATTCTTATTCTCAAATATTGTGAGTATTTTTCTTGAGTATAAGAATACTTTGAGCGTAGTTTTTCTGCAAGATTTTCTCAGAATAATATCCGATATTCTAGTCAAATTCAGTTTCTACTAAGGTAAAGGATATTATTTTATTACAATACTCATGAGAAATATTATTTTCTTTCATACTCCATATTATGTAAGCGATATCATTTCATCTTGTATTCCTAAATTTGAACTTACTATAGTAAGTATTGCTTCTGTGATTCCTGAAATGATTAGAAATTTCGCTTCATCTAAAATCATTTCATAGGAATATTGGTCTGAACTTTTTATCAAATTTGGAACTTTTTATGACTGGGTACTGTTCACGGGTATTGTTCACAGGTACTGTTCACGGGTACTGTTCATGGGTACTGTTCATGGATACTGCTCACAGTTACTATTCACGGGTACCGTTCACGGGTACTGTTCACAAAAGAAAAAAAATATTTTTTTTCTTCCCAATTATCTATTGTGACCTTTAATCTTGAAATTGAATCCATGTTTTGATATTCATTCTTGAATTTTACTCCATTATAGTTTATTATGGAGTATTTTTAAACTTGAATTGTCTAAAGTACGAATCTCTAATCTTTGTCCTTTTATCTCACTGAATTCGTTCTCTAAAATGTTTTTCATCATCCTCAGTCTTTAATGGTGATACTTGATGAATATCTTTGGCCTGTAGTGCAAAGATGAATGATTACCTGATGAATATCTTTGGCCCGTAGTACAATGATGAACAGGTGTTGAGATGAACATGATCAACTGGTGATACAAATGAATATCTTTGGTCCGTAGTGTAAAGATAAATATTTGATGCAAGATGTATATTGATTGATGTTACAGGGATAAAATATTGATGATGGACTTTTAAATTCATAGATGATAGTAGATTTCATTCTCTACTTAACTCTTCTAATGAATTGCTATTTTTGCTAAGAACGTTGATCTAAAACTGGTTGTTTATTATATTTTATCTGATTTGTTTAAGGCTAACGATAATTTGTTGTTCATTATCCTAGTCATAATATTCTTTATTGGGCTATTTGAGCTCACAGTTTTCCTTTTTGTTCCATTTTTCTTATCAGGAAGCGAGAATATAGCAGGAACCAGTCGGGGTATAGAGGGATGGTCCTAGACAGTTGTTTTAGCAGTCCTCACAATTTTTATAAAATAATGCATCAATAATTGTAATGAGGACTTTATTTGAGTGTGGATATTGTCTAGAAGACAATATTTGTATTTAAACTCACAATATGTGTTGTCGTATTTTGCACGACAATTGTAATAATAAAGTTGTAGTTATTTTCTGTACTATGTATTTGGCGACTCAGAACATGTGATGTATACCTATTTTGGGGGCGTCATAGTTGGTATCAGAGCTTAGGGATATAGTCTCTGACGGAGATCGGGGAATAGAACTAGGAGGGGAGAGACGAATAAATTCTTCGCTAGTGTGTCCTACCTAAGCTTATTTGTTGATCGATCATAATATAGGGATATTATGTGATATATTAATTTATTTAATTAACCCTTGTTTTATGGCAGTTTTTAAGAATGACATCTGAGAACGTTAATAATGGAGTGTATGAGACAGTGGAACAACCTTCAATCACTAACCAGGAAAACGTGCAACATGAAAGTAATATTCCTCCTATAAATAATACTACCGAGCAAACGATGAATGATGCAATGTTTAGAAGCTTTTTGCAGTTCATGCAAAATCAGACGAGGGAGACTCGTGTACAAAATACGGGTGGAAATGATAGCAACGTGCGGTTTGTCATAGCCAAGCAGTTCAAGAAGTTGGGACCACCAGATTTCTAGGGAAACCCAAATCCGATTAAGGCGAAAACGTGGGTCAAGCAAATTACCAAGATATTTGATATCTTGGGCTGCACAAAAGAACAGAAAGTTCCATTCGCCACCTTTATGTTCCGTGGTGAGGCAGATTACTAGTGAGAATCTGTGAAGCGTACCCAGCCAGCCGCACTCAACATGTCTTGAGAAAGATTTCAGAAACTATTCAATGACAAGTACTTTCCTGAAAGTATTCGTCATATGAAGGAGGTAGAGTTTATTAGACTGGAACAGAACAACATGAATTTATTAGTATGATTATGAACAGGAACTGTGATTTGGTATAACCATGATCTTTGATGTTTCAGGTAAAGATAGGTGATGTAAATTATCTTCGTCCTGGATGAGAAGATGAATTTAGAACCACAATTATGGTTATGAGTTATTCACATGATTGTGGACAGAAACTGTTGATTGATGTTACAGGAATAAAACATTATTGGTGGACTTTTAACATGGAGAAGATAATAGACTTTATGGTCTATTTGACTCTTCTAATGGATTGCTCGCTCCGCTGCAACTATGGTTGAAAAGTTTTATCATCTACCATATGTTCTAAATCTCTAATTTATTACTGATGAAGGCTATTGATAATTTAATTATCTTTAGTCATGATATTCTTTACTGAGCTAGTTGTGCTCACCCTTTCGCTTCACAATTCCTTTCAGGTAATAAGAGTGTTGCCGGGTCGAGCAGGGATAACAGGGGAATAGAACGGTGGTCTATAGCTATTGAGGTTCTCCCTAAATAGTATGGAAATAATTTTATTGAGAACTTTAGATAAGTGTGTCGTATTGTATACGTCATTTGATATTTAATTTTGGTGAACCGAATAGAGTGAGGCGAACCCAACTTTGGAAGGGTGTTTTGTCACTATCATACAAGATGTCTAATGACATACAATCTCGTGTTATCATAAGACAGGGTTGCGCACATCTACTTATTGAGTATATCTACGAGCACTACCTATATGATCTTGGAGTTTGGTTAAAATATAATTTTTAATTGCAGACAGTGGAGATAGTTATATGTCGAGAAGATTCACCGTTGGAAAGAACATGATAGTAATCTTCTCGTTTTTCTTTGGGGTCTATTGGGTCAACCAAGGATAATTCTGTGGGCTTATGATATCTATCATAACCTAGACGCATGGCCTCCCATGTACGAAGGTTTTCTTGAGCATTTTCTAAAGATTTTAATTTTTTAAACAGTTATTGACTGTACCTTTATGTAAGGTGTCATTGTGACATGCTATCCAAGTGGGTGTCCAGAGTCACAGTTAGTATATATTTGTATCAAAACTCATAACATATGTGTTGTTGTATTTTGCACGACAATTGTAGTAATAAAGTTGTAGTTATTTTATGTACCATGTATTTGGCGACTCAGAATAGGTTGGATGGATTGGACCTATTTTGGGGGTGTCACAATAATCATTCGACATTGTATCAAAAAACGAAACTACCTGCGTGGGTCTCCCAATACAAACCATGCGATCAATTGAAGATTCAAGGGTTTTAGCTCCGACAACCCCACGACTATCAACAAGAACTTCATGGGTCGCCTAAAATCTTTTCGGCGGCCAAAATAATTGACAAAGTACAAAATAATTTCATCAATGGGTTCAAAATTGGGTCTTAAAAAAGCCCATTTGTGAAATCCAAGAGCAGAGCGACCAGATTTGGGGAAAGATTGAGTGTGGAAAGGATAAGGGTAGAGGTTAATTTGATGCGAGAGAAACTAAAATCAAGGTGTAAAGGAAGAGAAATAAACCCTCCTGAACCAGATTCTTTGAGGAGCTTAGAGGAGAGAGAACTGACAATAATTTCTTCTTTATTTTGTGGGTTTTCAGTTACCGAAGAGAAGGGTTTAAAAGAGTTGACAGAAAATGAGTTTAGGGGGAGAGATTTGGGGGGAAGATTTGGAGAGACAAAGGAAAAGGGTTTAGAGAGAGAAAGTTATTGATGGAGATGGGGTGACAGAGTTGAAGAGGAGGAGGAGGATAAACAACATAGGAGGAGATGGTCTAGACATTTTAATCGTCTATTTCAGCTTATTAATAAAATACACATAATAAATAAACTATAATATACATAAAATATTATTTTTATACACATCAGATGTTACATTAGTATTTTTTGTTTTAATTATTTGTCATGTCAGCAAAATATGTCCAAGTGTCAATTACGTTTGTCTACGTGGCATGTCTGTTAACGTCAGGGGAACAGTCGACCCCAAAATTGTAACGTTAGAGATACTTTTGGACAAAAAAAAGTATAGGGTGCGCGGTGAACATCGAGATAAAAGTCAGGGGCATTTTTGGACTTTTGCTCAAAAATTAAATACTCGAACCCTAATATGAACGAACACCAGTATACTCGAATTCGACTCGTGTATCATTAGATAAAAAATGATTATGAATCAGATTCGACTCGTATCAACTTCAAATTCAAATTTTAAATTATATTTTCAAATCGATCTCGAGTCGAATACCGAACTATTTGGCTCGATTTACCACCCTATTAGATTGACAATGATAATAAGGCATTATGTAATACAAGCATGATATAAAATATTGCCATTACCAATTAATAATAATATTGCTAACGATTTTGAAATGGCAGACAGAAAAGACATAATCCACTTTTTTCTTCTGGACCTTTATCTATTCATAAATCATTTGTTGAAGTTGTGACGAGTTACTTTATTTTGACAAAACACTTAAAATCAAGTTTTAAATTCCTAATCATCATTATACTCCCATTTCTAAACAGATCATTCCCAATAAACAATTTAAAGTTTTTAGGGTTTTAGGTTGAACACTTTATGAACAAAGATGAGTTGTTATCGAAAAAAAAAATACTTAATTAATAAATTTATTTAGGGTTTAGTTGTCAACTTTGCATCATACTTCCTCCGTTTCAAAATTAAAAATATAATTTGACTTTTGAGATCAATCTACAACATATTAAACTTGGTACAACTCAAAAAGTTTAGAATGAATGAAATAAACTTAGTGAAATGGTCAAAAAAAAATTAAAATTTTATTCAATTCTCTTCCATCACATTTTCCCAAGCATAACAGAGCCTAAAAGAAATAATTTGTGATCCCTATTTTACTTGCCTAACTAGAAACAATCCCTAAAACTTTAAAAGCAGAGATCACACAATTATATCAAAAAAAAAACATACACACGCCAAGTTAGTGTAATAGAATCCAAAATAGTGAGAAATAAAGAAAAAAGACGATGAAAAGTGTTATCATATTATATTCTCCAGTACGTACGTGTTCCCCCACTGCCTCGTCTTTCTTGAGTTAGGTCAATGCCACTGCAAAGTGAAAGATTTGTGTTTGCATAATAGTACTAGCATAAATGCAAATGAAAATTTACAAAGATCCACAAAGGTCATTGGATACCCCCCCCCCCATCCCTCCCTCCCCTATAAGTATTCCCCCCATACATTCAAAACAAAATCTTTAAAGGTCAAGTACAGACATAATCATGATCTCATGAAAAAGTCTGGCATGGAAGAAAACAAAATTAGAGCTACTTCCTTCAAGTAAAATTGTAGTATTGATTTCTCATCATAATGTTGGATTCCTAACTACATTCCACTTGTATAAATAGTATAAACCAGGATTAGAACAAAAAAGAAAGAAGAACTAGACCACAGTGAGGCCACTACTATATCTGGGCCTTGTTCTATCTTGTAGAAGCCCTTCTTCCAATTCCACAGCCTTCCTCTTGTTATTACTGGATTGATGTTGTAGTGATGGCTGAACCTGAACCTCCTTTTGTTTTGTTTTTTGACAATCCTTATTTTTGGTTTTCATCATATGAGGTTTAAGCTTATTCACATCTGACAATCTCACCGGTTTAAGAAAAAACTCCTCTGCTCCTTCTTCCAAACATCTGTCCAATGTGATTAATCAGTTTGCCTCTTTCAGTTTAATTACAAATATGTAGGGTAGGGTCATCTTATTCTTACCTATGGATTCTTGAAGGAAAGTTCTCAGATGACATAATCACTACTGGTATGTCTCTAAATGAAGAAGATTCCTGTAGAACAAAAACAAAAGCCCTTTCAATTGCTAGCTAACAATATACCACCAATTTATAATATCCTTTTAATATCAATAATTATAGTTTTCCGAATAAATGGAAACAATCCAAGAGAACTGGTAACAAAAACAAATATATACCATCTGGAATAAATACAGGATGATTTACAAAATCCTGGCATAAACGAATAGAAAAAAGGGTGTATATAACCCATAGCATACCTTAATTTTCTTGAGCAAATCATAGCCTGTCATTCCAGGCATACAGTAATCTGTTATAATAAGATTCACTTCCACCCCCTGTAAATCATGAAACCAAACAGAAAATACTTGAATTAATTGTTGTTGGAATGGTTGGGGAATCTGAGAATTGAGGAGAAAAAGAGAGAATGGGCACCTGTTGATTAATTGGAGATATACAAGGCTCGTTTGTGTTGATTTGCTCATCATCTTCATGCAAACCAAGATATTCTAAAGCCTTGCTACCAGAATCCACTGTGGTAACTGCCATTAAAAATACCAACCAAGAAATTTAACAATGGAATCAATAAATTAATTTGGACATCAAAATAAGTTTATACCTTGATAAGATGAGGTCTTGAGGAGCCTCTCGATTAGCTTTCTATCAATGATGCTATCATCAACAGCTAATACATGAAACTCTGACTCTCTGGCCATGACCATTGCACGCACAAATTCAAGATTCAAACCAAACTATATGAATTAATTAGAAGAAGCTTAGGAGAAGAATTATAAGAAGAAGGAAGATTGGTTTGTTGTATTCTTGGTGGGTTTGTGTTTTTCTGATGATTGGAGTTGGGGAAAAGATGAGATGACGAGAAGGAAGATGGATGGAGTTTGTATTGAAATAAAACCCACCAAAATCCTCACCCCACAATTAAAGCAAGATCTGACCAGATTTCCCACAAAATTATTTACAAGTTGGTTTTGAATTAAAAGGCAAGCAATACGAAGTAAAATACAAATTATTAAGAATCAATAAAATAAAAGAATACTAAGTCCAAAATATGGGGTGCTGATTCTTGAAGTTTGGGGTGCTGATTCTTGAAGTTTGGTTTTAATATATATATATATATATATATATATATATATATATATATATATATATATATATATATGTGTGTGTGTGTGTGTGTGTGTGTGTGTGTGTGGGAAATGATCCATAGCATCTATTTGCTATAGATTAAAAAGAGGCATTTCTATATCGTAGGTTTAACAAATAAATGAATGCGATTTGATTTGGGTACACGCCGTCCGCTAGTACTACTAGCGGACGTGGTTATGGTAAATTATGGACGCTTATGCCCTCACTTAGCCCAAACAAATTGAAAAAGACAATTATTACGCAACATCCGCTAGTCTCAAAACACTTTATTCCTCATTTTCTCTCTCCTCCTTCTCCTTCTCCTTCCTCTTGCCGCCGGTGACGACCCAACCATAATGGCCAAACTCCCCTCCTCCTTCACACCCTCCCCGCCCGGCTGGACCGAAAAATCCTACTGCGATTGGACCGGCATCGACTGCGACAGCTCGAACCGGGTCACCTCCATTAATCTTGCATCCAAATCTCTCTTTGGCTCCCTCCCGTCGGAGCTCTCTCAGTTATCGCAGCTCAAAACCCTCGCCCTTCAGAGAAATTCCTTTTGGGTCTTACTAATTTACAAACTGTAAGCATTAGCGATAACTCAAAACTTTTCCCATGGGAAATTCCTCCTTATTTGACAGACAGAAAGTAGTAGTTTGGGCACATTCACGGCTGGTAATTCAAGCATTGGTGGGTCAATCCCGGATTTCTTTTATTCGTGCCCGAATTTGCAGAATCTACGGCTTTCTTACAATAATCTTACTGGGTTTTTGCCCAAATCATTAGAAGGTTCAGAAATTCAAAATCTTTGACTGAACAATCAGGTACATGGATTATCAGGCACTATTGATGTGTTATCTTCCATGTCCCAGCTCTATCAAGTTTGGCTTTACGCCAATGCTTTCACTTGTCCGGTCCCTGATCTCTCCAAATGTGCAAATCTATTTGATTTGCAGCTCAGGGATAATCAGTTCACGGGGGTAGTCCCTCTTTCGTTAGAGCTTCCGAAATTGGTTAATATTTCTTTGCAGAACAATATATTTGTTATGATTTGGATTTGGATTTCAAATATGATTTGGAAAGATTTAGAAATTTTGATGTACTGGGGATGTGATGTACTGGAAATTTGATGTACTGGGTGTTGCCGTTCGCTAGTATAACTAGCGGATTTTGGAGTTTCTGTCTGATTTATCTTGGCTAATTGGGCAATTGGGGGCATAAGCGTCCAGAATTTATCATAACCACGTCCGCTAGTACTATTAGCGTACGGCGTGTTCCCAAATCAAATTGTAGCCATTTATTTATTAAACTTACGGTAAAAATGTTATATGCCACTTTCTGATACATAGCAAATAAATACTATGGATCATTCTCCTATATATATATACAGAAATGATCAAGTAAGGGATCCTTTACTTTCTTAAAATAAGGGACTTTTTTTTTTTGCTTTTTTTTTGCTTTTTTTTTAAAACAACTAAAAAAAAAGTTTAATATTTTATGGAACTGAAATTTTTCCATAATACAATGTTTTTGGCGTGTTTTAAATACCTATACCAAAAAGTGGTGGTACAGTCTGCCCAGACTGTACATACATGTTTTGTTATGCGTACCCAAATCACACTCAAAACACTGTATTATGAAAAAATTTCAATTCCATAAAATATTAAACTTTTTTTTTAGTTGTTTTAAAAAAAAAAAGCAAAAAAAAGCAAAAAAAAAAGTCCCTTATTTTAATAAAGTAAGAGATCCCTTACCTGATCCTGACCCCATATATATATATATATATATATATATATATATATATATGGACATTAGTTATAAGGTTAACATTATTCTTCCAACGTTAATTAATACTAATATAAAATTTCATAGTGATATCTGGTGTAGCGTGACAACTTCATCTATCCCTAGTTTAGATTTAAGTGGTATTTGATAAAATTAGATAATTAAAATTTAAATTTAGTGAGGTGGTGTTTGAAATAACATCATTTAAATGAAATAATATTTAAATTTTAAAAAGATATTTAATAACTAAAAATTATAAAATATTTGAATGACTTTTTAATTTGAAAATATTAATTTTAAATTTAAAAAAAAATCTCAAATTTACTTTTTAAAAATATGTAATAATCTTAAATTTTAAAATAGATGGAGTACAATATTTATAGAATCTTCATAAATTTGAAAAAAAATTTATTAAAAGAAACATCTGTTAATAATTTAAATTTATATTTTTTCTTTACTAATTAATTATGAATGGATAAGAGGCCAATAAAATTTTCCCAAATAAATTTATACTCTTACCGAATCTGATACTGAGTTGTTAATGTATTAAGAGTCCTGTCACCTTATGCTTTGAGATCAAAAACATAAAGATGGGTCGAGTCAAGCAGTGGGACCCAATAAAATCCTCCCAAAAGATACGGGGTGAGGTAAGCAGATTTTTCTAATAAATTTTTTATTTTTTATTTTTTTAAGGGTATGAGTAGGGGCAGTGGTGCAAAGAGATGGCAATTTTATTAAGATTTGCCTCCCATCCCATGCCCATTTCCATAATATATGTCCATCCATCCATCCATCCATCTCCGATGTATATATTTTATGGATTCGATTAATATGAAATTATTTTTTTAATAAATTAATTAATTGATATATAGAATATTGACACACATATAATTTTATTTGTGTGTCAGTATTCTATTAGTCAATTGACTAACTTATTCCAAAATAAATTTCATACTAACCACTTTCATATTTTGTGGTTATATAAATATATAATATAAAATACAAAATAGTATAATTGTTCATGTATGCATCCGTTCACTAGAATTGTGTATATTTTTAAATTAGAATGTTGATCTCCCATAAAAACATGAAACCCCTTAATTTAAAGGCTAATTAAAGAATTGATTTGACATATTAATAACATACTACCAAATTGCAAGTCCTATGTAAATAACTGAATGTTTTTCCTTACATACTAGTTGTACGTACTACTCCGAACTCCAAAGAGATTATGAAGAAAAAGTAAACAAACATCATTATTTAATTAATTAATTAATTAATTAATTAGTTAGTTAATTAAACTCTCAAGGTTTGAAGTAATCAAACCCTAGCCATCAAATTAAGCTTAAATGAACCTCAAGTTTTATCATCTTATTTTCATAATTTTGGTAGTAACACGTACACTTCTAACTTGTGCTATACAAAATTGCTTTCAAACTTACAATGTTGTAGATAATGTGGGGCATTTGTTTTTGTTGCTTGCAAAGATTCCTGGACACACCATGATATATGTGTAGGAGTGGGTGTAGGGGTGAGTGAGGGGGGGGGGGCATATATATTATTATATATAATAATTCAATTGATGTAATATTTGATTTAAAATAATAATAATTGATAGCATTTGAAATAATTAATAACATTCTTTTTTTAAAAAGATAACATTCTAGAAAATAAATTATATTTAAAAATTAATATTTAATTAAAACTATATTCCAGAGGATCATATTGGATAAACCAGAGGGTCATAATTAACGTGATTAATATCCAAATAGTAATCAAAATAATATTTTTTCCAATATGATAAAAAAAAAAGGAAGGATATTAAATTTTTCAAAATAAATGTTTTAGCATTTTTTATATGATTTTGATTCTCCTAAAATAAAATAAATATTTTGAAAAAACAAGGTTAACTTACCCGTTGTAAGGAGAGGGAATGAGATTAAAGATTTGATGATTAAAATTATTAGAGCTAACTTTTCTAATATGACTCGATTATTTGAGTATTCATCTTTCTTGTTTTTCCCCAAAAACCTAACCTATGAGTTCAATATTCCCCAACTAAATTCGGTCACCTTTAATACGTAGTAGTAGAATCAGTAACCCCTCCATCAAAGTGTATTTGATTTTTAAATTTGAATTTTTTTTTCTCATTACTTTAATATTTTGGAATGAAATAAGAAGGGGTGTTGACCTGTTGGCAAACATAATTGAAATTAATTAATTAATTCCTTTGACATGATTGATCATGCATATATATATATATATATATATATATATATATATATATATATATATATATATATAAGGGTTCTATCCACAGCAACCAGTTGTTGTGGAATAATCTTTTTTTTAGCCTTGTGTTAATTTTTTTTTTGCTCCAGCTGCTACAATACAAGGTTCAAAAAGGGTTGCTCCACAACAACCGATTACTGTAGATAGAACCACACACACACATAAAATAAAACAGAACCCATTTTAAATCTTTCATTTGACAAAGCACAAGGACGGTTCAGATTCATTTTAACTTAATTCTTCCAACTTAATCTAAAAGCTCATATTTCTTCCCGCCCAAATAAAATTCACTCCTACACCCTACTCTCTCTCATGTTCACACACAAAATATTTTTCTCTCCTATCTTCTTCACACACACAAATAAATAATAATAATAATAATAATAATAATACAAATAATAATTATAATAGTACTAATAATAATAATAATAATAACTATTATTATTATTATTATTATTAGTATTAGTACTATTATAATAGTACTAATAATAATAATAGTAATAATAATTATAATAATAATTATTATTATTGTTATTATTATTATAATAGTACTAATAATAATAAATATTATTATAATAGTAATAATAATAATAATAATAATAATCTTCTTCACACACACAAACAAATAATAATAATAATAGTACAAATAATAATTATAATAGTACTAATAATAATAATAGTAATATTAATTATAATAATAATAATAATAATTATTGTTATTATTATTATAATAGTACTACTAATAATAAATATTATAATAATAATAATAATAATAATAATAATAATGGTAATGGTAATAATTTTAATAATAATAATTTGTTACAATAATAATTATTATTATAATAGTAATAATAATTATAATAGTAATTATTATTATTATACTATAATAGTAATAATAATAACAACAACAATAATAATAATAATAATAATAATAATAACAACAACAACAACAACAACAACAACAACAACAACAACAACAACAATAATAATAATAATAATAATAATTGTAATACCCCAAACTTTATGAAATAAAAATATTCAATTTTTTCTTATAATTATTATTCAGTAAATGGTTAAATTGATAAAAAAAAAAGTTAAAGTTAAGGGTGATATATGTAAAATTTTCAAAGTAAACAAGTGGTCATGAAATATTCTTACTATCGGGGAATATTCGTACGACGGCGCAGCCTTGTGTGGGCCCCATAACGAAAAATGGTCGGATGAAGAAAACGACAAGTATAAGTTGTTTATAAATAACGGCGTAGTTGTTACCGTTAACACTGTTAGAATATCCGGTAGTTAAAATACAGTAATACGCGGTGTTGCACGATAGCACACGATATTGCACTAATTATTGATTCTTACGTAAGAAGACACTACTCAATAATTATTACAGTAATTACTGTTCAATATTTTATTTTATTGATTCAATAATTGCTCAGTTGATATTTTATATTATTGTTATTTCAATAATTGTCACTACACAATATTTTTTATTATCAGATCAATAATTCGTATTATTTGAATAATATTATTAGATAGCATTATTGACAATGTCTAGAAAGTTCTGTCTAAGGAGAGGTTTGGTCACCTAATTACGCACTAGTAAGGAGAAATCTTTATTAAAAAGCCCCCTCTTTCCTCGGAACAGTCTGGTTCTCATTATTGTGATTCTGTAATATTATTTGTGAATAATTAATTATTGATTTATATGATAAGGAAAATATTGTAAGACCCCGAATTTTATGAAATAAAAGTATTCAATTTTTCTTATAATTACAATTCAGTAAATGGTTAAATTGATAAAAAGTTAAAGTTATGGGTGAAATGTAAAAAATTTTCAAAATAAACAAGTGGTTATAAAATAATCATTGTTGTCGGAGAATATTCGTTGGTCGTAGAATATTCTTTATGTCGGGGAATATTCGTACGACGGCGCAGCTATTTGTGGGCCCCATAAAGGAAAACGGTCGGATGAAGATAACGACAAAAATAAGTTATTTATAAATAACGGCGTAGTTGTTACCGTTAATACTGTTGGAATACCTGGTGGTTAAAACACAGTAATACGCGTTGTTGCACAGTAGCACACGGTATTGCACCAATTATTGATTCTTACGTAAGAAGGCACTACGCAATTAGATGACCAAACCTCTCCTTAGACAGAACTTTCTAGACATTGCCAATAATGTTATCTAATAATATTATTCAGATAATATGAATTATTGCTCCGATAATGAAAAATACTGCGTAGTGACAATTATAAAATATCAACGTAGCAATTATTTAATCAATAAAATAAAATATTGAGTAGTGCCTTCTTACTGTAACCATTATTGAGTAGTGCCTTCTTACGTAAGAATCAATAATTGGTGCAATACCGTGTGCTACTGTCCAACAACGCGTATTACCGTGTTTTAACCACCGGGTATTCCAACAGTATTAACGGTAACAACTACGCCGTTATTTATAAACAACTTATTTTTGTCGTTTTCTTCATCCAATCGCTTTCCGTTATGGGGCCCACAAAAGACTGCGCTGTCGTACGAATATTCTCTGACAGTAAGAATATTCCACGACCAAGCGAATATTCCCCGACAACAATGAATATTTTATAACCACTTGCTTATTTAAAATATTTGCGCATTTTACCCATAACTAACCACATTAATCAAATCAACCCTTACTATTTCAGAATAATAAATAGAGGAAATTAAATTTCATTTATTAATAATTTAGGGTCTTACAACCTCCACTCCTTATGAAATTTCGTCCTCGAAATTAACATACGTACCTGGTGTTTCGAAAAGATGAGGATACCTCGCTTTCATTTCCGTTTCCAACTCTCAGGTCATTTCCTCAATAGCATGGTTTCTCCACAAAACTTTAACTTGTGGTATGACCTTCGTGCGTAGGACATGCTCCTTCCTATCCAAGATCTTGACAGGTACCTCCTCGTACGTTAAGTCTTCGGCTATCTCGTCCGGTTCTAACTCAATAACGTGGTTCGGATCTTTCACATATTTACGAAGCACAGATATATGAAAAATATTATGAACACGAGACATACTTGGAGGTAACGCGAGTCTATAGGCCACATTTCCTACTCGGTCAAGAATCTGAAATGGACCAATAAATCGTGGATTGAGCTTTCCTCTCTTCCCAAATCTTGTAACTCCTTTCCATAGAGCTATACGTAATAATACATGATCCCCAATGTCAAATTCCACGTCCTTTCGATGAAGATCCACATAACTCTTTTGTCGATCCTGTGCCGTTTGTATACGTTGTCGAATCGTTTGGATCTTCTCTGTAGTCATTCGTACCAACTCTGGTCCCAACAACGTTGCTTCTCCCACCTCATCCCAACATACTGGAGAGCGACACTTTCGTCCATACAATGCTTCAAAGGGAGCCACACCTATACTTGCCTGATAACTGTTGTTGTAGGAGAATTCCACCAATGGTAGGTACTTATCCTAACTTCCTTTGAAATCTAGGACACAAAGTCTTAATAGATCTTCAAGAGTTTGAATAGTCCTCTCTGATTGCCCATCCGTTTGAGTATGGTATGCCGAACTGAACCGTAAATCCGTGCCCATAGCTTTTTGCAAACTAACCCAAAATCTTGAAGTGAATCTTGGGTCACGATCCGAAATTATGGATACTGGCATGCCATGCAACTTTACAATCTCATTCACGTACATACTAGCAAGACGTTCAAGGGAATAAGTCTCCCATATCGGCAAGAAATTAGCAGACTTGGTTAATCTATCAACTATAACCCAAATAGTATTTATGCCTTGAGAAACCGTGGGAAGACCCGTAACGAAATCCATGGTAATGTGTTCCCACTTCCATTTCGGAATCTCAACTAGTTGCAATGGACCCTTTGGTACTTGATGCTCCGCCTTTACACGTTGACAAGTTAAACACCTCGAGATAAACTTTGCAATCTCTCTCTTCATATTGTTCCACCAAAATGTATGTCGAAGATCACGATACATTTTAGTACTTCCAGGATGGATTGCAAATGGTGTATTGTGTGCCTCCATCATGATCTTGTACTTCAAATCAGAATCATTAGGAACACAAAGTCTGGAGTGGACTCGAAGTATTCCTTCTTCATCGATTCTTGCTTCTACAATAGCACCTTCTTGCACTTTCTTCTTCATACGCATCAGCTCCAGGTCTGTAGCTTGAGCAACTTTAACTTTATCGATTAAAGTTAGTTCTACGCGTATACTTGACATCATCGCACTCGTTCCTGCATATGATCTTCTACTCAACGCGTCAGCTACCACGTTTGCTTTTCCAGGATGGTATTGAATAGTGTGGTCGTAATCTTTCAACAGCTCGAGCCAACGTCGTTGCCGCATGTTGAGTTCTTTTTGAGTGAAGAAATATTTGAGGTTTTTATGGTCTGAATATATCTCCACTTTCTCCCCATATAGATAGTGCCTCCAGATCTTTAGCGCGAAAACGACTGCTGTCAACTCTAGATCATGAGTAGGATAATTCCTCTCATATTCTTTAAGTTGTCGCGAGGCATAGGCTATGACTTTCCCACGTTGCATGAGAACACATCCTAACCCTTTGCCTGAAGCATCGCTGTAGATAACAAATCCATCCGAACCAGATGGTATTGTCAGAACAGGTGCCGAAATGAGTATCCTCTTAAGCTCTTGGAAACTCTTCTCGCATTCTTCTCTCCATACGAATTTGATATCCTTCCGAGTCAGCTGAGTTAACGGGGTAGCGATTCGAGAAAACCCTTCTACGAATCTACGATAATAACCAGCTAAGCCCAGAAAGCTACGTACATCGGTCACCGTCTTTGGTTGCTCCCAGCTTTGTATTGCTTCAATCATCGCCGGGTCCACAGATACTCCATGTTTTGACACCACGTGTCCTAGGAATGCTACTTCCTCAAGCCAGAACTCGCATTTCCTCAATTTAGCATATAGCTTATTTTCACGCAGCCTTTGGAGTACCAGCTTCAGATGGTGCTCATGATCTTCACGGCTTTTGGAATATATGAGGATGTCATCAATAAAGACAACAACGAACTGATCCAAATAATCCTTGAATACTCGGTTTATCATATCCATGAAAGCCGCAGGAGCATTAGTCAATCCAAAAGACATGACTAAGAATTCATAATGCCCGTACCGAGTTCTAAAGGCAGTCTTCGGAATATCCTCAGTTTTAGCCTTCAGCTGATGATATCCAGAACGAAGATCGATTTTTGAAAAGAATTTTGCTCCTTGTAACTGGTCAAACAGGTCATCAATACCAGGTAGCGGATACCTATTCTTGATGGTGACATGATTTAATTCCCGGTAATCGATACAAAGTCGCATACTCCCGTCTTTCTTCTTTACAAATAAAACAGGAGCACCCCAAGGAGATGTACTAGGACGAATGAAACCGATGTCCAACAACTCTTGTAGTTGGACTTTTAACTCCTGAAGTTTAATAGGAGCCATTCGATATGGGGTTTTAGAAATGGGCTTTGTACCAGGTTCAAGATCAATAAAGAATTCAACTTCACGTTCTGGGGGTAGACCGGGAAGTTCTTCAAGAAATACGTCAGGAAAGTTACTAACAACAGGAAAATTATTCAAATTTGACGTGTCTTTATTCAAATCCATAACATGGGCTAAGAAAGCTTGACATCCGTTTTTCAATAAACGAATGACTTTATGACTTAATATGACAGTGATTGATTTTAATGGCTTTGTTGCTTGAATTCGAACAACAGGTTGATTAGGAATATGAAAACTAACCACCTTACTAAAACAATCAATTTTGGCATGATGAGTAGTTAACCAATCAATTCCTAAAATCACGTCAAATGCAAGTATCTTTAAAGAGATAAGGTCAACAGGTAAGGTGATGGTGCCAACTTAGATCAAACAAGATTTATAAACAGTGGATGTGATGAAAGTTTCCCCTAACGGAGTCTTCACAGATAAATCAAAGTCTAATTTCTCCGGAGTCAAGTTTAAACGTTGAGCACAAGCAGGAGAAATAAATGAATGGGTAGCACCGGTATCTAGTAAGGTATAAACTTCACATGAATTTATGATTAGCTTACCCGTGATCACCTCGTTTGGGTTCCTCGCATGTTGACCAGTCACGACAAACGCTCTTCCAGGAACCGTTGACTTTGACTTTTCTGGGGCAGCCTTTTGAGTCACCGTCCCCGCTGAACTTGGTTTCGCTACCGTACAATCTCGAGCGATATGTCCTTCCTTTCCACAATTATAGAATACATTGAACTGTTGTGGACAGTTTGGGCTGATATGTCCCTCTTTTCTACATTTATAGCATATGACCGGTGGTCGTTCTCCTCTCTTGGAACCAGTTGCTGCTGGTGCTGACATATTCGTATTATCATTGTTGAATCTCCTCTTTTTAAAATCTTCTCCCGACTCGCTTCTTCAATTTTCATGGCCACGATTACCACCAGAGTGGTTGCCGTTCTTCTTTGTATTTTTCTTTCTCCGCTGGTTATCATTGTTCTGATGACTGTTGTCACCGGTATGATCCTGGTTGTGGTCCCTCGGTTGACCATACTCGTTATCTCGCTCTAATAATTGAGCCCTGTTGACAACATCTGAATAGGGAGAAAATTTATGAGAAATGAGATATTGACGTATGCCGGGTTTCAAACCTCTCAGAAACATCCGCGTCATATGTTCCTCATTCTCCACCAAATGAGGTGCAAACCTGGACAACTCTGCAAACTTCGCCTCGTACTGGGACACCGTCATGTTGTTCTGCTCCAGTCTAATAAACTCCACTCCTTTATATGACGAACACTTTCAGGAAAGTATTTGTCATTGAACAGTTTCTGAAATGTCTCCCAAGACATGCTGAGTGCGGCTGGATGGGTACGTTTCACAGACTCCCACCAGTAGTCTGCCTCGCCACGGAACATAAAGGTGGCGAATGGAACCTTCTATTCCTCCGTACATCCCAAGACATCGAATATCTTGGTAATTTGCTTGACCCACGTTTCCGCCATGATCGGATCCGGCTTTCCCTTAAATTCTGGTGGTCCCAACTCTTTGAACTACTTGGCTGTGACCAGCTATGCGTTGCCATTGTTTCTTCCTATATTTTGAACAGGAATCTCCTTCGTCTGGTTTTGCATGAACCGCAAAAAGCTTTTAAACATCTCATCGTTCATCGTCTGCTCAGTGGTATTGTTCACAGGAGGAACATTGCCAGCCTGTTGCACGTTCTCCTCGTTGGTGAGGACAGGTGTCTCCATGGTTTCATTTACTCTACTGTTAACATTCTCAGTCGACATTCTCAAATACTGTCATAAAACAAAGGGTTAATTTAACAAATTAACAAATCACATAATATCCCTATATTATGACCGACCAACAAATAAGTTTTGGTAGGACACACTAGCGAATGATTTACTCGTCTCTCCCCTCCTAGTTCTATTCCCCGATCTCCGCCAGAGATCATATCCCTAAGCTCTGATACCAACTGTGACGCCCCCAAAACAGGTATACAACACCCATTCTGAGTCGTCAATAACATGGTACAGAAACAACTACAACTTTATTAATACAACATAAAAACTTTGAGTGTAAATACAAATATTGTCATCTAGACAATATCCACACTCAAATAAGTTCTCATTACAATTATTGGTACAATATTTTACAAAAAAAATGGTGAGGACTACTAAAACAACTTCCTAGAACCTTCATTCCATATCCCGACTAGTACTTGCTACATTCTCGCCTCCTGAGAAGAAAATGGAACAACAAGGAAAAGGGTGAGCTCAACTAGCCCAGTAAAGAACATTATGACTAAGATAATATAAAACAAATTATCGTTAGTCTCCAACAGGGAAAAATCTAATAGAATACAATAGACAACAAGTTTTAAATCCATATTCGCAGCGGAAAATAATAATTCATAGAAGAGTTACGTAGAGAATGAAATCTACTATTATCTATGAATTTAAAAGTCCATCATCAGCATTTTATCCCTGTAACATCAATCAATATTCATCTTCGCACTACAGGCCAAAGATATTCACTAGTTGGTCATGTTCATCTAAACACATGTTCATCTTTGCACTACGGGCCAAAGATATTCATCATAAATAATTAATCTTTGCACTACAGGCCAAAGATATTCAATTATATCATCATTTAGAACTGAGGATGATGAAAAATATTTTAAAAGAAACGAATCTAGTGAAACAAAATAATAAATATTAAGGATTCGTATTTCAGCTATTCCATGTCCAAAAATACCTCATAAATAATCATAGTGGAGTAAAATTCAAGAATGATCAAAATATGGATACAATCAAAGCTAGTATCCAGAATAGATATTTTGTACAAAAAGAAGAAAATTTTATTTTTCGGTGAATAGTAACTCGTGAATAGTAACTCATGAATAGTAACCCCGACATGAAAAGTTCCAAATTTGATACAAAGTTCAGATCAATACTTCTGCATAATGATATTGAAGAAAATAATATCATTTAAGAAGAAATAACATCCCTTACCTCGGAAAGACGGTACTTCTGACTGGAATACTAGATATAGTGTTGAAGAAAACTTGCACCGTATAGCAACACTCAAAGTATCAAATATTCACAAGAATACGCTCGATATAGAGAGAGAAATAGAGAGAAACTTGTGTTTCTGGTGTGACTTTTAATTCTAACCTAAACACCCTATTTATAAAAAAATGCTTAGAACACCAAAATAGAAAATTTAATATAATATTAATATATTTATCAAATTTTTCTTAGCCCACCTCTAGACATCTGATCTCAGCCCATTTATATCACATGTTAGCCCACTTAAATGCCAAAAAACGTTTTTCTTCAAAATAATAAATAAAACTTCCAAAAATCAATTATTTCGGAACTTCAGAACTTCAATAAGTCATAATAAATAGCCCTTTTATCAGAAAATTCGAATCTTGTGAGTTTTTATAGAAAATTCAATTCTCTACAACTTTACAGAAGAAAGTTTTTCCAAATTCTAAACAGAAATTGATCGAAATCTACAAACGGACGATTTTACAGTCAATAATAAATTTTCGGTCAAGAATTGTGTCCACCAATACACAAAACATGTGTTAATTATTTAATGCCACAAAAATACTCTTCCTCCTCATATACTCATATATCTAACATTCATTGTAAAAATATCACCATCAATATATTATTAAAATAATATATTTAAATGAATTATTTTATCAGAAAAAGATAAAATATTAATTTTCAACAATAGTCACATTAAAAATTTTTTCCATCTATATCCACATAAAATTAATATTTTCCTCATTATATAAATCAATAATTAATTATACACAAATAATATTACAGAATCACAGTACTGGCAACCAGGCCGTTCCCAGGAAAGAGGGGGCTTTCCAATAAGGATTTCTCCTTACTGGCGCGCAATTAGATGACCAAACCTCTCCTTAGATAGAACTTTCTAGACATTGCCAATAATGTTATCTAATAATATTATTCAGATAATATGAATTATTGCTCCGATAATAGAAAATACTGCGTAGTGACAATTATAAAATATCAAAGTAGCAATTATTTAATCAATAAAATAAAATATTGAACAGTAATTACTGTAACCATTATTGAGTAGTGCCTTCTTACGTAAGAATCAATAATTGGTGCAATACCGTGTACTACTGTGTAACAACGCGTATTACCGTGTTTTAACCACCGGGTATTCCAACAGTATTAACGGTAACAACTACGCCGTTATTTATAAACAACTTATTTTTATTGTTTTCTTCATCCAATCGCTTTCCGTTATGGGGCCCACAAAAGACTGCGCCGTCGTACGAATATTCTCTGACGGTAAGAATATTCCACGACCAAGCGAATATTCCCCGACAACAATGAATATTTTATAACCACTTGCTTATTTAAAATATTTGCGCATTTTACCCATAACTAACCACATTAATCAAATCAACCCTTACTATTTCAGAATAATAAATAGAGGAAATTAAATTTTATTTATTAATAATTTGGGGTCTTACAACAATAATGATGATATTTTTACAATGAATGTGTGATATATGAATAAATGAGGAGGAAGAGTATTTTTATTACAATAAATGTTTAAAATATGTTTTGTGTGTTGGTGGACCCTATTTTTGACTGAAATTTGATTATAGCTTGTAAAATCGTCCGTACGTGGATTTCGGTCAATTTCTGTTTGGAATTTGGAAAAACTTAAACTTACAAAGTTATAGAGAATTGAATTTCTTATGAAAGAACATAAGATTCAATTTTTTTTTGATAAAATGACTATTTATTATGAATTATTGAAGTTCCAGAATAATTAATTTTTGAAGTTTTAATTATTTTTTTATGAAAAATGTTTTTGTTATGTTTGGGGGGCCCCACTGGTTGTTAAAATGGCTGAATTCAGTTATTTAAAGTGGGCATAGGAAATTTATATAAATATATTAATATTTTATTAAATTTTCTGCTTCGGTGTTCTAAGCATTTTCTTATAAATAGGGTGCTTAGGTTAGAATTGAAAATCATACCAGAAACTGAAGTTTTCTTTCTCTCTATATTATCGAGCGTATTTTTGTGAGTATTTAGATATCTTGAGTATTGCTATACGGTGCAAGTTTCCTTCAGCACTATATCCGATATTCAAGTCAGAAGTACTGCTCTTTTGAGGTAAGAGATATTGTCATTATTATGGTAAGGGATAGTAAGGGATTGTAAGGGTTATTATGTTTTTCAGTTTTATAATTTTTTCGACCCTCAAAAATTCTGAAAAAATTTGAAATGATAATTTGATGAGTTTTCTAAATTGTATCCAAAAATGGTGATTTTTGAATGTATAGATTAGGAGTTATGAATTTTATGGGAAAAGACTATTTTAAAAGTAAACCCTTATAACTCCTTGTGGTTAACTCCAAAATTGGTAAAATTTTAATTGGGCGTACATATATATAACAGAAGTATACTCTGTAAATTTCAAAATTTTTAGACAAAAGTACAGTTTATGATAAATATTTAATTATTCGGCAGTTTTGGCCATATGAAAAATAGTAAATGAATTTTAAAAATTCTAAGAAAAATATATGTTCAATATGGGACTATATTCTGCTAAATCTTAGAAAAGAAAATTTTCTGAGACTGATTTGGTATTTTTTAAGAAAATGGACTAGTTATGAGTAAATAATTTAAATATGTTATGTGAAGTAAGAAAATTAGAAAATAAGATTTTATGGCTTGAGAATCCTATATAAGGTATATGCAGATTTTTTATGAAGGTTTTGGTTATTGGTGATGAAATTTTATGAGTTTGACATTTTAGGATAATTAAATACATTAATTAGTAAAGTGTAAATAATTAAAATAAATTATTTATAAGTTTAAGAAATGAATAAAATATTGTTGTAATATTAATAATATTAGATTATGAGATTATTAAGTGATTTATAACATTTGAATTAAAATGTTATAACTATTGATATGAATTTTATTGTGAAACTTTATCTTTTCGTGGCGGGTTTACTATTCACGTATACGATACTATTCATATATATGGCACTATTTACGTATACGGTACTATGTACGAATATGAGTTACTATTTATGAATTACTATTCATGAGTTACTATTCACGAGTTACTATTCACAACAAAATTATTTTCTTTTTCTGACCAAATTATCGTTGATTTATTAATCTTACACTTGAGATTAAATCTATGTGTTGATTATATTATTTTTATTATCATATATAATATTTTTATAATCATGGTGATAAAATTTCTCTTTGACTTGAGTGTAAAAATAGGTAGATTATTGGTATGATCGTGAGTGTGTGTTCTCTTTGGCCAGTAGTGCAAATATGAATTATTGACTGGTACGATCATGACCATTAAATTTATAATTGAATATCTTTAGCTTAAGTGCAAAGGTGAATTGATCATCAACATGGTTATAATTATTGTTTATATAAAATTCTGAAATGATTATATATTTCTTTGAGATATTAATATCTTTGGCCTGTAGTGCAAAGATGACCCGTTGTTGAATATCTTTGGCCTGTAGTGCAAAGATGAACTGTTAATGAATATCTTTGGCCCATAGTGCAAAGATGAAGTTATCAGTATGACTATGAACGGGAACTGTGATTTGGTATAACCATGATCTTTGATGTTTTAGGTAAAGACATATGATTAAAATTATCTTCGTCCTGGGTGCGAAGAGGAATTTAGTATCACAATTATGATTATGAGTTATTCACATGATTATGGACAGGAACTGTTGATTGATGTTACAGAGATAAAACATTGTTGGTAGACTTTTAACATGGAGAAGATAATAGACTTTATGGTCTATTTGACTCTTCTAATGGATTGCTCGTTCCGCTGCAACTATGGTTAAAAAGTTTTATCATCTACCATATGTTCTAAATCTCTGATTTATTACTGATGAAGGTTATTGATAATTTAATTATATTTAGTCATTATATTCTTTACTGGGCTAGTTGTGCTCACTTTTTTGCTTCACAATTCTTTTAGGTAATAAGAGTGTAGCTGGGTCGAGCGGGGGTAACAGGGGAATAGAACGGTGGTCTCTAGCTGTGGAGGTTCTTCCTAAATAGTATGGAAATAATTTTATTGAGAACTTTAGAATAGTGTGTTGTATTTTATATATCATTTAGTAGTTATATTTGGTGAATCAAATAGGGTGAGGCGAACCCAACGTTGGAAGGGTGTTGTGCCACTATCATACAAGATGTCTAATGGACTTTGTGTTATCATAAGACAGGGTTGTGCACATCTACTTGCTAAGTATATCTACGAGCACTACCTATATAATCTTGGAGTTTGATTGAAATATAATTCTCAATTGGAGACAATGGAGATAATTATATGTCAAGAGAGACTCACCATTAGAAAAAATATGATTGAGATCTTCTCATTTTCTTTGGGGTCTATTGGGTCAACCAAGGATAATTCTGTGGGCATATGATATCTATCATAACCTAGACGCATGGCCTCACATGTACGAAGGTTTTCTTGAGTATTTTTCAAATATTTTAATTTCTAAAACAGTTATTGACTGTACCTTTATGTAAGGTGTCGTTGTGACGTGTTATCCAAGGTTGGGATGAGAGTCACAGTTGGTATATATTTGTATCAAAACTCACAACATATGTGTTGTTGTATTTTGCACGACAATTGTAGTAATAAAGTTGTAGTTATTTTCTGTACCATGTATTTGGCTACCCAGAATAGGTTGGATGGATTTGACTTATTTTGGGGGCGTCAGAGTTGGTATCAGAGTCATAAGTAAAGAGTCCCGAGCCTCTATCTGGTGACTTCCTGTTGATGAGGGATGCACCGAAGTCAGACTCTCCGTAGGGGACGCCGTTCTGCGATGGCAAGCTGATAGGTACCCTGGTGAGGTGCTGACACAAGTTGGTGTCCAAAGTCACAGTTGGTATCAGAGCTTAGGGATATGGTCTCTGGCGAAGATCAGAAAATAGAACTAGGAGAGGAGAGACGAGTAATATCCTTCCATAGTGTGTGTCTTACCTAAGCTAAATTTTCTTACTTACGTTGACAAATTATGATATGTCAATTAACTTTTGTTTTGAAGCTGTATTCTAGAATGATATCTGAAATACAGGAGATGAGCAATGGAGAAATCATGATGACCGGGGAGATAGAATCTGAAATAAAAGCAAGGTATTCTCAACTCTTCGAAATACCAGGTACGTAAATTTCGGGGACGAAATTTCATAAGGATGGGAGATTGTAAGACCCCGAATTTTATGAAATAAAAGTATTCAATTTTTTCTTATAATTATTATTCAGTAAATGGTTAAATTGATAAAAAAAAGGGTTAAAGTTAAGGGTGATATATGTAAAGTTTTTAAAGTAAACAAGTGGTCATGAAATATTCTTTTTGTCGGGGAATATTCGTTTGATCGTAAAATATTCTTACTGTTGGGAAATATTCGTATGACGGCGCAGCCTTGTGTGGGCCCCATAACGAAAAATGGTCGGATAAAATAAATGACAAGAATAACGGCGTAGTTGTTACCGTTAACACTGTTAGAATACCCGGTTGTTAAAATACAGTAATACGCGGTATTACACGGTAGCACACGATATTGCACCAATTATTGATTCTTACGTAAGAAGGCACTACTCAATAATTGTTATAGTAATTACTGTTCAATATTTTATTTTATTAATTTAATAATTGCTACGTTGATATTTTATATTATTGTTGTTTCAATAATTGTCACTACATAGTATTTTCTATTATCAGATCAATAATTCGTATTATTTGAATAATATTATTAGATAGTATTATTGGCAATGTCTAGAAAGTTCTATCTAAGGAGAGGTTTGGTCACCTAATTGCTCGTCAGTAAGGAAAAATTCTTATTAGAAAGCCCTCTCTTTCTTGGGAACAGTCTGATTGTCATTATTGTAATTCTGTAATATTATTTATGAATAATTAATTATTGATTTATATGATAAGAAAAATATTTATTTTATGTGGATATAGATGGAAAAAAATTTAATGTGACAATTGTTAAAAATTGATATTTTATCTTTTCTGATAAAATATTTCATTTAAATATATTATTATATTTCAATAATATAATAATGGTGATATTTTTACAATGAATGTGTGATATATGATTAAATAAGTAGGAAGAGTATCTTTGTTACAATAAATGTTTAAAACATATGTTGTGTGTTGGTGGACCCTATTTTTGACTGAAATTTGATTATAGCCTGTAAAATCGTCCGTATGTGGATTTCGGTCAATTTCTGTTTGGAATTTAGAAAAACTTAAACTTACAAAGTTGTAGAGAATTGAATTTTCTATGGAAGAACATTATATTCGAATTTTTCTGATAAAAGGGCTATTTATTATGAATTATTGAAGTTCCAGAATAATTGATTTTTGAAGTTTTAATTATTTTTTTTATGAAAAACTTTTTTGTTATGTTTGGGGGGCCCCACTGGTTGTTGAAAAGGCTAAATTAAGTTATTCAAAGTGGGCGAAGAAAATTTATATAAATATATTAATATTTTATTAAATTTTCTACTTTGGTGTTCTAAGCATTTTCCTATAAATAGGGTGCTTAGGTTAGAATTGAAAATCACACCAGAAACTGAAGTTTTCTTTCTCTCTATATTATCGAGCGTATTTTTGTGAGTATTTAGATATCTTGAGTGTTGCTATACGGTACAAGTTTCCTTCAGCACTATTGTGACGCCCCTAAAATTAGGTATACATCACCCATTTTGGGTCGCCAGATTCATGGTACAAAATTCAAACACAACTTCATTTATACAACTATTGAGCTGTCGTATAGAATACGACCACAGTTAACTATGAGTTTTAATACAAATGTATGTAACTCTCATGGTATCTCGACCACAACCTTACAATGATACTTTACATAAAAGTATAGTCAAAAACTGTTTTAAAAATTAAAATATTTGGGAAGTGCTCAAGGAAACCTTCGTACATGGGAGGCCATGCGTCTAGGTTATGATAGATATCATATGTCCACAGAATTATCCTTGGTTGACCCAAAAGTCCCCAAATAAAAATAAGAAGATTACTATCATCTTCTTTCCAATGGTGAGTCTTCTCTTGACATATAAATATCTCTGTTGTCTCCAAGTGAAAATTATACTTCAAATAAACTTCAAGATCATATAGATAGTGCTGGTAGATATATTCAGCAAGTGGATGTGCACAACCATGTCCTATGAGAATACGAGGTTGTATGTCATTAGACATCTTATATGATAGTGGCAAAACACCCTTCCTAAGTTGGGTTCGTCTCACCCTATTTGATTCACCAAATATAACTACTAAATGATGTATAGAATACAACACACTTTTCTATACTGTTTAGGGAGAACCTCCACAGCTATCACACTATTTTATAGAATAGTGAGGACTACTAATGATATCATCTGGACCGTCACTCCGTTTCCCGACTAGTCCCTGCTGTGTTCTCACTTCCTGAAGAGAACAATAAAAGCAAAAGGGTGAGCTCAACTAGCCCAGTAAAGAATATCATAATTAAAGCTAATTTACATCATCAATAGCCTTCATCATTAATAAATCAGAGATTTAGAACATATGGTAGCTGATAAAACTTTTCAACCAAATTTGCAGCGGAACGAGCAATCCATTAGAAGAGTCAAATAGACCATTAGGTCTATTATCTTCTCCATGTTAAAAGTCCACCAATAATGTTTTATCCCTGTAACATCAATCAACAATTCCTGTCCACAATCATATAAATAACTCATAATCATAATTGTGATTCTAAATTCCTCTTCGCACCCAAGACGAAGATAATTTTCATCAACTATATTCACCTGAAACATAAAAAATCATGGTTATACCAAATCACAATTCTTGTTCATAATCATACTAATAAATTCATCTTTGCACTACGGCTAAAGACATACAACTGTATTTTAGAAGAGTCAAGTAGAGCATGATATCTACTGTCTTCTATAAATTAAAAATGTATAACCAATATTTTATCGCTGAGACTCAGCTTATTAAATAATCCACACCTTCGAATTATCCATGCACTACGGCCAAGGATATTCGTTAGTATCACATCCATGAATTATCCATGCACTACGGCCAAAGATATTCATTATTATCACATCCATGAATTAATATTTCATCGCTGAGGCTCAGCTCAATAATTAATCCACATCATCGAATCATCCCTCCACTACAGGCCAAGGATATTCATTAGTATCACGACCACGAATTATCTATGCACTACGGGCCAAACATAATCGTGTTTTCATCAACAGTCCTGATCATGCCATAAAACAATTCATCTTTGCACCCTTGGCCGAAGAGAATCCATAGCCATAATCATACCAAAAACTGTCCATCAATGCACTACGGGCCAATGAGGACTTTTTCACATCATTTGTAACATTACAGTCATGATTATACCGAATAATCCCTGGTCATAATCATACCAAGTCCATCTATGCACTACAGGCCACAGATGACTTTCAACATAATATAAACATGAGGATAATGACAATGACATAATAATTCAATAAAACAAGTTCAAGAATTAATTTATCCAAGAATCAATAACATCCAAATTGTCAACATGATACTGCTTTGTGGAGTAAAATTCAAAAATACTCAGAAGAATACTTCCATGAAAAGATACTGGATGAAGTGCAAATATCAAGGATATTCCACTAATTTTATAGAGTATAGAAGTCAAAGTTTTAACCAACTGAGTATAATAAAGAATGGAATAACAAAAGAAATCACCATGCATGCGATAGACCGCAGAGACAGATTATTCCAACAGAATAATAAATAACGAAACTAGGTCCGGCGTAAAACGTACAGACAGGATATTCCAACAGAATAATAAAGAATGGAACCAGGTTTGGCGTAAAATGCACAGACAGGATATTCTGATAGAATAATAAATAATGGAACCAGGTCTAGCGTAAAACGCACAGACTGGATATTCCGACAGAATAATAAAGAATGAAATAACAGAAGAATTTCACCATGTATAGGGTAGCCCGCGTATACAGGTTATTCCAACAGAATAATAAATAATGAAATAACAGAAGTTCTTTTCATGAATACAAAAGAAATAATACCCCTTACGAGTACAACAAATAATATCCCCTACCGTAAAAGAAACTTGATATCGGAGTAGTGAAGTAGCAGAATACTTTTTTTCTTTCTCTCTATAGTTTCTCTCTCTAGAGTTTCAATGAATTCGTAAGAAATAATGAAAGAATGAGCTTCTATTTATAGAAGAATGGACTGCATAGTAACTAATTCATGAACGGTCCAGATTGATTTACTTTTAATCGGACGGTCCATATTTAAAGCAAAATCTTTTAAATAAAATATAATATATTCTATTTATAATATAATAAAACGAATAACTTTATAAAAGATTTTACTATGCAAATACTATTCAGGCACTATGCAAATACTATGCATAATAAAATATAATATATTCTAATTATTGTCTAATAAAACAGATAACTTTATAAAAGTATTCTGTTTTATATAAAAAGATTTTACTATTAGCCTAATAAAACGAATAACTTTATAAAAGTATTATGTTTTATATAAAAAGCTTTTCTGTTTTATTACATTAATAATACTAATAAACAAAACTGAGTGACTTCTCACGTAAACATCAATAATCAATACCGTGTGCTACTATGCAACCACGCGTATTACTGTACTTTTAACACCGGGTGTTTCAACAGTTAACGGTAAAACTTTCGCCGTTATTTTCATAAAAATATTTTTGTCGTTTTCTCAATCCGACAATAATTTCATTGTGGGGTCCATCAATGATTGTACTGTTGTACGAATATTTTTTGACAAAAAGAATATTCTCCGACTAATCGAATATTTCCCGACACAACAAATATTTTATATCAACTTGCTTACTTTGAAAAAAAAAATTCACATATTACCCTTAACTTTAAACTTTTATCAATTTAACTATTTATCAAAATAGAAAAATTGAATACTTTTATTTCATAAAATTCGGGGTCTCACAACTATATCCGATATTCAAGTAAGAAGTACTGTTCTTTTGAGGTAAGAGATATTGTCATTATTATGGTAAGGGATAGTAAGGGATTGTAAGGGTTATTATGTTTTTTAGTTAAGTAATTTTTTTGACCCTCAAAAATTTTGGAAAAATTTGAAATGATAATTTGATGAGTTTTCTAAATTGTGTCCAAAAATAGCGATTTTTGGATGTATAGATTAAGAGTTATAAATTTTATGAGAAAAGACTATTTTAAAAGTAAACCCTTATAACTCCTTGTGGTTAACTCTAAAATTGGTGAAATTTTTATTGGGCGTACATATATATAACAGAAGTATACTCTGTAAATTTTGAAATTTTTAGACAAAAGTACAGTTTACGATAAATATTTAAATATTCGGCAGTTTTGACCATATGAAAAATAGTAAATAAATTTTAAAAATTCTGAGAAAATAGATGTTCAATATGGGACTATATTCTGCTAAATCCCAGGAAAAAAAAAATTTCTGGGACTGATTTGGTATTTTTTATGAAAATGGACTAGTTATGAGTAAATGAATTAAATATGTTATGTGAAGTAAGAAAATTGGAAAATAAGATTTTATGGCTTGAGAATCCTATATAAGGTATATGCAGATTTTTTATGAAGGTTTTGGATATTGGCGATGAAATCTTATGAGTTTGGCATTTTAGGATGATTAAATACATTAATTAGTAAAATATAAATAATTAAAGTAAATTATTTATAAGTTTAAGAAATGATTAAAATATTATTATAATATTAATAATATTAGATTATGAGATTATTAAGTGATTTATAACATTTGAATTAAGATGTTATAAATATTGATATGAATTTTTTTGTGAAACTTTATCTTTTCGTGTCGGGGTTACTATTCACGTATACGACACTATTCACATATATGACACTATTTATGTATATGACACTATTTATGTATACGGTACTATGTACGAATATGAGTTACTATTCATGAGTTACTATTCACGATAAAATTATTTTCTTTTTCTGACCAAATTATCGTTGATTTAAGAATCTTACTCTTGAGATTAAATCTATGTGTTGATTATATTATTTTTATTATCATATATAATATTTTTATAATCACGGTGATGAAATTTTTCTTTGACTTGAGTGTAAAGATGGGTACATTATTGGTATGATCGTGAGTATGGGTTCTCTTTAGCCAGTAGTGCAAAGATCATGAATTGTTGACTGGTACGATCATGACCATTGAATTTATAATTGAATATCTTTAGCTTAAGTGCAAATGTGAATTGATCATCAGCATGGTTATAATTATTGTTTATATAAAATTCTGAAATGATTATATATTTCTTTAAGATATTAATATCTTTGGCCTATAGTGCAAAGATGACATGATGTTGAATATCTTTGGCATGTAGTGCAAAGATAAACTGTTAATGAATATCTTTGACCCGTAGTGTAAATATGAAGTTATCAGTATGATTATGAACGGGAACTGTAATTTGGTATAACCGTGATCTTTGATGTTTCAGTTAAAGACAGGTGATGAAAATTGTGACGCCCCCAAAATAGATATACATCACCCATCTTGAGTCGCCAAATACATGGTACAAAAAATAACTACAACTTTATTAGTACAATTGTCGTGCAAAATACAACAACACATATGTTATGAATTTTGATACAAATATATACCAACTGTGTGTAATGCCCCAATCCCACATCGAAAGATAGATAGGGGAAACATTTATCTGTATATAAAGAAATAAGTTACTACCAATAGTACCTTCAAGTCATGACCTTTTGGGTGAGCATGTGGTGGGCTAAGATGACCCAAGAAGATTCTATTGAGCCAGTGATTTAAGGCCTTATTTTGATGGATTTGATTTGATTCGGACTCGAGATTTTACTCGAGATTTGTTTCGGACACGGGATTTGACCCGGGTTGTTTCATATGGTATCAAAGCCAACTCTCAAAAGCTCGGGTCAGGTCATTCGATCGGGTTGCCGGAGGTGGGGACACGAAGGCTGGTGGTATTATCCCACAATGTAGAGATGGAGGTCCAGAGGTGGGAACACAAAGCCAGCCGGTATTATCCCACAATGGCTAGAAAGGCAAAGATTTTTGGGCTGTGTGTTAGATCGGTTCTGACGGGGACATCAGATATTTAAGTGGGGGAGTTTGTAATGCCCCAGTCCCATATCGAAAGATAGATAGGAGAAAAATTTGTCTGTATATAAGAAAATAAGTTACTACCAATAGTACCTTCAAGTCATGACCTTTTGTGTTAGCCTGTAGTGGGCTAAGAAGACCTAAGAAGATACTATTGGGCCAGTGATTTAAGGCCTTATTTTGATGGATTTGATTCGATTCAAACTCGAAATTTGACCCGAGATTTGTTCCGGACTCGGGATTTGACCCGGGTTGTTTCACTGTGACTCTCATCCCAACCTTGGATAACACGTCACAATGACACCTTACATAAAGGTACAGTCAATAACTGTTTTAGAAATTAAAATATTTGAGAAGTGCTCAAGAAAATTTTCGTACATGGGAGGCCATACGTCTAGGTTATGATAGATATCATATGCCCACAGAATTATCCTTGATTGACCCAATAGACCCCAAAGAAAAACGAGAAGATTATTATCATATTCTCTCCAATGGTGAGTCTTCTCTTGACATATAATTATCTCCACTGTCTTTAATTGAGAATTATATTTCATCCAAACTCCAAGATTGTATAGGTAGTGCTCGTAGATATACTCAGTAAATGGATGAGCACCACCATGTCTTATGATAACACGAAGTCGCATGTCGTTAGACATCTTGTATGATAGTGGCAAAACACCCTTCCAACGTTAGGTTTGCCTCGCCCTATTTGATTCACCAAATATAACTACTAAATGATGTATAAAATACAACACACTTTTCTATACTGCTTGGGGAGAACATCCACAGCTAGAGACCACCGTTCTATTTTTCTGTTACCCCTGCTCAACTCAGCTACACTCTTATTACCTGAACGGAATTGTGAAGCAAAAGGGTGAGCACAAATAGCCCAGTAAAGAATATCATGACTAAAGATAATTAAATTATCAATAGCCTTCATCAGTAATATATCAGAGATTTAGAACATATGGTAAAAGATAAAAGTTTCCAACCATAATGCAGTGGAATCAACAATCCATTAGAAGAGTCAAGTAGAACATAATGTCTACTATCTCCTCTAGATTAAAAGTCCATCATTAATATTTCATTCCTGTAATAATCATCAACAGTTCTTAGTGATACCCAAGACAAAGAGAACTCTCATCACCTATCTTCACCTGAACCACCACATATTATAATTAAATCACATTTCATATTTATAATCAAGTAAATCAACAGTCCATCTTTGCACTACATGCCAAAGATATTTATTAACTGTAAAACCAATGACCAACAATCCATCTTTGCACTACTGACCAAAGATATACAACTGTAAAACCAATAACCAACAGTCCATCTTTGCACCATAGGCCAAAGATATACAACTTTAAAACCAATAGTGCTGAGACTCAGCTTAATAGTATCACGACCACGAATTATCCATGCACTACGGGCCAAGGATATTCGTGTTTTCAAATCGGTAACCGCACGTTACCTGTCGATCTTATTTCTTTGAAAATACTTGCATTTGATGTGATTTTAGGGATTGATTGGTTAACTACTCATCATGCTAAAATCGATTATTTTTATAAGGTTGTTAGCTTTCATATTCTTAACCAACCTATTATGCGAATTCAAATAACCAAACCACTAAAATCAATCACTGTCATATCAAGCCATAAAGCTATTCGTTTATTGAAAAACGGATGTCAAGCTTTCTTAGTCCATGTCACGGATTTAAATAAAAATACGTCAGATTTGAATGATATTTCTATTGTTAATAAATTTTCTGACGTATTCCCTGAAGAACTTCCTAGCATACCCCCAGAGCATGAAATTGAATTTTGTATCGACCTTAAATCCAGTACAAAACCTATTTCCAAAGCCCCATATCGAATGGCTCCTATTGAACTTCAGGAGTTAAAAACCCAACTACAGGAATTGTTAGACATCGGTTTCATTCGTCCTAGTACGTCTCCTTGGGGTGCTCCTGTTCTATTCGTGAAGAAGAAAGATGGAAGTATGCGACTTTATATTGATTATCGGGAGTTGAATCATGTCACCATCAAAAATAGGTACCCGTTACCTCGTATTGATGATCTGTTTGACCAGTTGTAAGGCGCCAAATTCTTTTCAAAGATCGATCTTCGTTCTGGATATCATCAGTTGAAGATTAAAACTGATGACTTTCCAAAGACTTCTTTCATAACTCGGTACATGCATTATGAATTTCTAGTTATGTCTTTTGGATTGACTAATGCTCCTGCTGCCTTCATGGATATGATGAACCGAGTATTCAAGGAATATTTGAATCACTTTGTGGTCGTCTTTATTGATGACATCCTCATATACTCCAAAACCCGTGAAGACCATGAGCAACACTTGAGGCTGATACTTCAAAAGCTTTGTGAAAATAAGCTATATGCCAAGTTGAAGAAATGCGAGTTCTGGCTTGAGGAAGTAGCATTCCTTGGGCACGTAGCATCAAGTCATGGAATATCTGTTGACCCAGCAAAGATTGAAGCAATTCAAAGCTGAGAGCAACCTAAGTCGGTGACCGAGGTATGTAGCTTTCTCGGCTTAGCTGGTTATTATCTGTGATAACCCGGGATTTCGAATAATCCGAATTTGCGAATAAATTTTTTTTTAATTAATATTAATATTAATTATCAATTTAGTGACAAGTATCTATGATACGAGTTGAGAGAATGAGTCAATTTATGTATTGACTAAGAAATTAGAGTAGAATTGTGCTTCACAGGAATAGAAACCCTAACCCTAAGTCCGGATAGAGATTTGGTAGAAAATATAATTAAAATAATTATATTAATGAGTATGTGTTTGTACTGTATAGATTTATTGATCAATGATTGATATGATAATGTTTAATATTAATAAACCCTAATAAGGGATTAGAAACCCTAATCTCAGATTTAGAAAATCGTTTGTACAGTTAAAAACCCTAATTATATTTTAGTTATCTTAATTTCTATTTTACAAACCTAATTGTAATTTAGAAATTTTATTTTTCTATTTAGAAATCCTAATTCGTGGGTTGTAAACCCTAATGACCAATTACGACCCTAATTACTTAATTAGCAATTTAAATTAGGAATTATTAATCCTAATTAGCAATATTTTAGTATGATTAAGAAATTTTAATCTAATTAGAAAATTCTAATTATAATTTAGAAATATTAGTTTTTGATTTTTTTTTGAACTTAAATTAGAAATTTTAGAAAATCAAATTGCTAAAGCCTAAAGGGTTCAAACCCTAACCCAAACCTTAAACCCTAAGAGTTTGTGCATTAGACAAGAATGCCATTAAAATTAATTTACAAATGACCAAAATGCCCTTTATGGGATTTTTATTAGATTACTTGTAAATCTTGGTAAATGTAGTAGGTGACCAACTCTTGACCAACTCTCTTGACTTTGGGACATGAAAAATCTCAGCAACCAGCCCCTATGTGACAGCAAATTCATCCATATCATCAGCCATAGCAACACATCATATTATATAAGTGTTAAAGAGAGAAAATACATAGAATTTGTTCATTTGCTATCTAGCTCTCACCAACTCCTTCTCCCATCCAAAGCTACGAAATCCTCTAGTATATTAGTCCTTAGAACATCCACTTGATCACCTAGATCAGATTTGGAGAGCAAGAGCAAAGATTTAAAGAAAGAAGGTGTAAACCTAATTTTTATTTTTGATCCATGTTGCTAAGAAAAAGTTTTTGTTTATATGTTTAGATCTTTGCTAGATGATGTTTAATGATGATCTATGTTGATATAACATAGATCCATAGCATCAAAATGCTTTAAAATTGAGTTTTTCCAAAACTGTCAAGAACATGGTTTGTGGTCTGACAAGCTAATGTCAGGCGCCACAGATTCGTGTTTGTTTATGATTCTTGTTGTTTTATGTTTTGGATCTGTTATTTGGTATGGGGTCTTTAATCTGCAAGTAGTTTTATAGCCATCTGATGTCCCGATTGCACGATATTAATGGTCAAAGAAGGTTGACTGAGCATGACAAGATCTTTGAAGGTCCATATCTGTCAGGTTGTTTGTTGTTTGTTGATTTTGTTGTACACATGTTGTAGTATGTTGTTTGGCCTATAGATCCATGTTTTAAAATTCCTTATATCGCTAACAGAATTGAAGTAGGGGGTGGTCAAACTAGGCCCTCGGCACTGACTTGCTGTTTCTGGGAAACCTAGAAAATTGAAGAACAAAGCTTCTGACAGGGTTTGACCGAGGCATATCTTGTGGATCGGTTGTTGTTAAACTTATGTATTGCTTTGTAAATGTTCTATGACATAATTACTATAGCGTGGAATGTGACGACCCCAAAACAGGTCCATTCCATCCAACCTATTCTGAGTCACCAAATACATAGTACAGAAAATAACTACAACTTTATTACAACAATTGTCGTGCAAAATACAACAACACATATGCTGTGAGTTTGGATACAAATATATACCAAATGTGACTCATGTCCCAATCGTGGACAGCACCTCACAATGATACCTTACATAAAGGTATAGTCAAAAACTGTTTTAGAAATTAGAATCTTTGGGAAGTGCTCAAGGAAACCTTCGTACATGGGAGGCCATGCGTCTAGGTTATGATAGATATCATATGGCCACAGAATTATCCTTGGTTGACCCAATAGACCCCAAAGAAAAATGAGAAGTTTACTATCATATTCTTCCCAATGGTGAGTCTTCTCTTGACATATCATTATCTCCACTGTCTCTAATTGAGAATTATACTTCAAACAGACACCAAGATTATATAGGTAGTGCTCGTATATATACTCAGCAAGTGGATGAGCACATCCCTGTCTTATGATGACACGAGGTTGTATGTCGTTAGACATCTTGTATGATAGTGGCAAACCACCCTTCCAACGTTGGATACACCTTAACCTATTGGATTCACCAAATAAAACTACTAAATGAACTTTTCTATACTGCTTCGGGAGAACATCCACAGCTAGAGACCACCGTTCTATTTCTCCGTTACCATCGCTCGACCCAGCTACACTCTTATTACCTGAAAGGAATTGTGAAGCAAAAGGGTGAGCACAATTAGCTCAGTAAAAATATCATGACTAAAGATAATTAAATTATCAATAGCCTTCATCAATAATAAATTAGAGATTTAGAACATATGGTAAATGATAAAAATTTTAACCATAGTTGCAGCGGAACGAGCAATCCATTAGAAGAGTCAAATAGACTATACAGTCTATTATCTTCTCCATGTTAAAAATCCATCAACAATGTTTTATTCCTGTAACATCAATCAACAATTCTGGTCCACAATCATATGAATAACTCATAATCATAACTGTAGTTCTAAATTCCTCTTCTCATCCAGGACGAAGATAATTTTTACCACCTATCTTTACCTGAAACATCAAAGATCATGGTTACACCAAATCACATTTTCTGTTCATAATCATACTAATAACTTCATCTTTGCACTACGGCCAAAGATATTCATTTGTATCACCAGTTGGTCATGTTTATCTCAACATCTGTTCATCTTTGCACTACTGGCCAAAGATATTCAACAACATGTCATCTTTGCACTACGGGCCAAAGATATTCATCAACAATTCATCTTTGCACTACATGCCAAAGATATTTATCAATATTTCATCTTTGCACTACAGGCCAAAGATATTCCTCAACAGTTCATATTTGCACTACGGCCAAATATATTCATCAACAGTTCATATTTGCACTACGGCCAAATATATTCATCAACAGTTCATATTTGCACTACAGGCCAAATATATTAATATCTCAAAGAAATATATAATCATTTATATAAACAATAATTATAACCATGTTGATCATTTCACCTTTGCACTTAAGCTGAAGATATTCAATTATAAATTCAATGGTCATGATCATACTAGTCAATAATTCAATTTTGCACTACTGGCCAAAGAGAACCCAAAGTCATGATCATACCAATAATCTACCCATCTTTACACTCAAGTGAAAGAGAATTTCAACATCAGGGTTATAAAAATGTTATATATGATAATAAAAATAATATGATCAATATATAGATTTAATCTCAAGAGTAATATTCATAAATCAACTATAATTTGGTTAGAAAAAGAAACCAATTTTATCGTGAATAGTAACTCGTGAATAGTAACTCATGAATAGTAATTCGTGAATAGTAACTCCGACACAAAAAGGTAAAAATTTCACAATAAAATACATACCAATATTTCGGTATAATGATATTGAAAGAATAATATTTTTTAAGCTTATAAATAATTTATTTTAATTGTTTACACTTTACTAAATAATGTATTTAATCATTCTAAAATGCTAAACTCATAAGATTTCATCACCAATAACCAAAACCCTCATCAAAAATATGCATAAACCTCATATAGGATTCTCAAGTCATAAAATCCTATTTTTCAATTCTCTTACTTCACAAAACATATTTAATTCATTTACTCATAACTAGACCATTTTCATGAAAAATACCAAATCAGTTCCAAAAATATTTCTTTTCTGGGATTTAATATAATATAGTCCAATAGTGAACATATATTTTTCTCAGGATTTTTAAAAGTAATTTACTATTTTTCATATGGCCAAAACAGTCGAATATTTAGACATTTATCAAATATTGTACTTTTGTCCAAAAATTCTGAAATTTACATAGTATACTTCTATCATATACATGTACTCCCAATAAAAATTTTATCAATTTTGGAGTTAACCACAAGAAGTTATAAGCGGTTACTTTTAAAATAGTCTTTTCTTATAAAATTCATAACTCTTAATCTATACATCCAAAAATCACCATTTTTGGACACAATCAAGAAAACTCATCAAAATATCATTTCAAATTTTTCCAGAATTTTTGAAGGTCAGAAAAATTACGAAACTGAAAAACATAACAACCCTTAAAATCCCTTACTATCCCTTACCTCAAAAGAGCAGTACTTCTGATCGGTATAAGGCTGAAGGAAACTTGCACTGATGAATAGGAACTCACAGAGCATCTAAATACTCATAAATTATACTCAATAATCTAGAGAGAGAAAGAGAGAAAACTTATGAATTCTGGTGTGATTTTCAATTCTAACTTAGCCCTCTATTTATAGGAAAATGTTAGCACGCCGAATCAGACTTAACCTGTAACCTGATGGCTTTACCTGCTACTATTCCCACCCACCACATTTGAATAAAAATCTCAGCATATTTCTTCACCAACCAAGAGTGGGGCCTACCAATTCTAGAATTTTCTACCAAAATGATTAACTCCGAAAATTCAACAATATCTGAATTAGTCATCTCGTAAAATTCATAACAAATCATACGTTCATTTTTAACGGTTCAAAATTTGTGCACATATACTCAACTTATATATGTATAACATAGCCAAATATTACCACGATCCAACGGTCGGATTAAAAATTATAACCCTCGCAAAATATCTTAAAAACCCTAATTTGATTTTCAATACATCCGTTCCGACAAAAATACAGATAAAACACCTCAACATTAACTCCTTCATTTTTGACCACAAAAATATATCCCTCATTTATATCCACATAAAATAAATATTTCCTTATCATATGAACCAATAATTAATTATTCACAAATAATATTACAGAATCACATTTATGACAACCAGGCCGTTCCCAGGAAAGAGGGGGCTTTCCAATAAGGATTTATCCTTATTGGCGCGCAATTAGGTGACCAAACCTCTCCTTAGACAGAACTTTCTAGACATTGCCAATAATGTTATCTAATAATATTATTCAAATAATATGAATTATTGATCTGATAATGAGAAATACTATGCAGTGACAATTATTGAACAACAATAATATAAAATTTCAACGTAGCAATTATTAAATCAATAAAATAAAATATTGAACAGTAATTACTGTAACAATTATTGAGTAGTGCCTTCTTACGTAAGAATTAATAATTTCAAAAATACTGTGCAATACCGTGTGCTACTGTGCAATAACGCGTATTACTGTATTTTAACCACCGGGTATTTCAACAATATTAACGGTAACAATTACGCCGTTATTTGTAAAAACTCAAATTTATCGTTTTCTTCATCCGACAGTTATTCGTTATGTGGCCCACAAATAGCTGCGCCGTCGTACAAATATTTTCCGACAGAAAGAATATTCTACGACCAAACGAATATTTCCCGACAACAATGATTATTTTATAACCACTTGCTTATTTTGAAAAAAAATTCACATTTCACCCATAACTTTAAACTTTTATCAATTTAACCATTTACTGAATAGTAATTATAAGAAAAATTGAATACTTTTATTTCATAAAATTCGGGGTCTTACATGGAACCATTAAACAACATTAATCATAACTGGAACACCTTAGAAATTGAGCTTCAAAGTAGCACCACGAAACTGACTGGGTTTCTGGGTTACCCAGAAAACCCAGGACAGCTCTGACAGTGTTTTGCAAGGCTAAGATCTTTCATCTGAGTTGTTGTTGGACCAAGATGTTAGTTTATAATTATAGTATTACATATATACTACCAAATAAGTGTCTTAGCGAGCCCAGAACATGCATAACCAGAGGATTTCAAGCGGTCAAACCGAAGACCTTGAACACTGACTTTGTCAGTGTTATTGAGCCAAGAACACTTAAGACAACAATCAAGTGTCACTAAAGGCCTACAGCGACGGTTTTGAATTATTTTATTTTCAGGATTTCCGGTAATTAATGAAAAATAGAAAATAAATTATAAAAATTATTAAAAATGGTTTTAAAAATTATTTTAAATTATGAAAAATATTTTTTGACCAATTACAATATTTTTATTTAATATTTATAATTATTCAAATATTAAAGGTATTTAATTTATTTACTTAGTGTATTAAATAAATTAGAAGAAAATGAATTAATATTATGAAAAATAATTTTAAATAAGAATAATGTATTTAAAAATATTTTGAGTTATAAAATGTGACTTTTAATATTTTTGGAGCATTTTCATTAATAATTTAATATTAATTATATTAGATTTATTTAATTACTAAATTAAATAAATAAGTTAAAAATGATTTTTAATGATTTAAAAATCATTTTAAATAAGAATAAAGTGTTAGAAAATATTTTAAATTATAAAAATATAATTTTTAATATTTTTGGAGAATTCACATTAATGAATTAATATTAATGATATTAGATTTATTTAATTATGATATTAAATAAATAAATTAAAAATGATATTATTGATTTAAAAATTATTTAAAAGTGAGAAAAATGTTTTAAACATATTTTAAGTTATAATTAATGACTTTTAATATTTTAAAAATAATTTCACTAATATTTAGATATTAATGGTGATGATTTAAAAATGATTTCAATTATTTTAAAAATTCATTTAAGTAGAATATTTGTGACGCCCCCAAAATTAGGTATACATCACCCATCTTGGGTCGTCAGATACATAGTACAGAATACAAATACAACTTACTAATACAACTGTCGTGTACAATACGACAAAACATAAACTGTGAGTTTGAATATAAATATTATCTTCTAGAGAGTATTCATACTCAAAAGGAGTCCTCATTACATTTATTAACACACTATTACATAGAATAGTGAGGACTACTAACTAATACTATCATTCGAACCATCACTCCGTTCCCCGACTTGCCCCAGCTACGTTCTCATTTCCTGAAGAGAACAGTGAAAGAAAGGGTGAGCTCAACTAGCCCAATAAGAAATATTATGACTAAGATAATGCAGAATAAATTATCATTAGCCTTCAACAATGTTAAACTGATAAAATATAATAGACATCAAGTTTAACTGCAGCGGAATAAGTAATCCATTAAAAGAGTCAAGTTGAAAATAAACTCTACTATCTTTTATGATTTAAAAGGTTTTTCAACACTGTTATCGCTGGGACTCAGCTTAATAAAATAATCTACATCATCGAATCACCCCTGCACTACGGCCAAGGATATTCATATATTCATTAATGGTCATGATCATGCCAACAACTGTCCATCAACGCACTACGGGCCAATGAGGACTTTTACCACATCATTTGTAACATTACGGTCATGATTATACCGAATAATCCCTGGTCATAATCATACCAAGTCCATCTATGCACTACAGGCCACAGATGACTTTCAACATTTTATAAACATGAGGATGATGACAATGATATAATAATTCAATAAAAAAAGTTCAAGAATTAATTTATCCAAGAATTAACAACGTCCAAATTGTCAACATGATACTGCTTTGTGGAGTAAAATTCAAGAATGCTTAGAAGAATATTTTTATGAAAAGATACTGGATGAACCGCAATTATCAAGGATATTTCACAAATTTCATGGAGTATAGAAGTCAAAACTTAACCAACTGAGTACAAAAAAGAATGGAATAACAAAAGAAATCACCATGCATGCGATAGACCGCACAGACAGGTTATTCTAACAGAATAATAAATAATGGAACCAGGTCCGGCGTAAACGCACAGACAGGATATTCCGACATAATAATAAATAATGGAACCATGTCCGGCGTAAACGCACAGACAAGATATTCCAACAGAATAATAAATAATGGAACCAGGTCCGGTGTAAAATACACAGACAGGATGTTCCAATAGAATAATAACAAAACAGAACCAGGTCCAGTGTAAAACACACAGACAGGATGTTCCAACAGAATAATAACAAAACGGAACCATGTCCGGTGTAAAACACACAGACAGGATGTTCCAACAGAATAATAATAAAAACGGAACCAGGTCCGGTGTAAAACACACAGACAGGATGTTTTAACAGAATAATAGAAGAATGTCACCAAGTATAGGGTAGACCGCGTATACAGGTTATTCCAACAGAATAATAAGAAATGGAATAACAACAGTTCTCTTCATAAATAAGAAAGAATAACACCCCTTACCGTTTTAAAGAAGAGCTGAAATAAGGAAGTAGTTAAGTAGCAGAATACTCTTCTTCTCTCTCTCTATAGTTTCTCTCTCTAGAGTTCAGTGAATTCGTAAGAAATAATGAAGGAATGAGCTGCTATTTATAGAAAAATAGAATGCATAGTAACTAATCCATGAACGGTCCAGATTGATTACTTTAATCTGACGGTCCATATTTAAAGAAAAATCTTTTAAATAAAATATAATATATTATATTTATAGAATAACTTTAATAAAGTATTCTGTTTTATATAAAAAGATGTTTCTATTTTATTTCGTTAATAATACAAATAAAACAAAACGTCATTATCGCTAAATAATTCATAGTATTAACTGACAATAATTGAATCAAACTGAGTGACTTCTCACATAAGCATTAATAATCAATACCGTGTGCTACTATGTAACCACACGTATTACTGTACTTTTACTACTGAGTAGTTCAACAGTAACAATGGTAAAACTTCCGCCGTTATTTTTAATAAAATATTTTTGTCGTTTTCTCAATCCGACAATAATTTCGTTGTGGGGTCCACCAAAGATTGTGTCGTTGTACGAATATTTCCTGTTAAAACGAATATTCCCCGACCAATCGAATATTATATAACAACTTGTGTACTTTGCAAAATTTATAAATATTACCCACAACTATAACATTATATCAAATTAACTCCATAATATTCAAAAATGATATTTATAGAAAATTCATCTTTATTGATAAAAGTTGGGGTCTTACAATATTGATGATATAACATTAGTATTTTTATATTATTAAATATTAATGACAATAAGATTATTTGATAATTAAATCATTTAAAAATGATTTAAGTGTTTGAAAAATTATTATAAATTATAATAATTGTTTATAAATTATTTAAAGCTTCCGAAAAATATTATAAACGATATTTGACTTATCTAAAATAATATTGAAGCTTAGAGACTAAGATTGTTAGACAATCAATGTGTTAATTGTCAGATAGGGTGACCAAAACACCGAGATGAGACCAAAGTCCAACCAGACTGAACTAGTTAGACTTGATAAGTGTTTATATAGGTTATAAACACTAATGTGGCTATGTGGTAATGTTCCTAGGAGATGTTTGACTGTAAATTACAGTATTACGTGATATGAAATATTATGCTAATTGTGAGACCGATATTATTGGTTATAGGTCTTACGAACGCAGTTAATTATATTGTGTAGCTGTAATCAATGCGGAAGGTAAGTTTCCTAACTCAACCTTGAGTTATATTCATTCAATTATTATAATGGTTAATTATTGCTAATTATACCATGTCCAGGGAATTTATTGTTAAATATTCGCAGTTAGTGCATGATTAAAATTCAAATTGAATTACTGTTGTTAGATATTTATATCTGTAGAAACTAATATTGATATTACAGATAATTCTTGTTTATTATCAAATTATATTGAGAAATGTCTTAGCTAATTATTCTGGCTAGACGAACATTTGTTAGAACTTGATAAATACGAGAAGAGAAATCAATTGTTATTGATAGATCGATGCCAATTATTTCGGTTAGATCAATAAGTAGATAGAATTTGAAATCACAGTATTTCGTTGTTAAATCAAAAATCTTGATTCTGAGACTGAGAAGAACAACCTTTTATATAAAGGGAACATTTTGGGTTGTATATTCGACCATTGTGCGCTGTTAAGTACTATGCATAATATAGGGTATAATAAAGCTGATCACTTGTTATACTTACAGAGGGGTATGATTTAATCTTTATGATTATCTGATACGCCTGAGTATGTATCAATGTAAATCTTTGATAGATACCCGAGAAAATAAGTTCAAAGATCTGGTGAGATCACTCGGCATAAATTTGGAAAATATTCCACTTTGTTATTGCGTAGAATTGATTCTTGTTTATTCAATAGAATATCGTACAAACTTGAAAGCGTTGTACTCTTTCATTATTATAATATTGTGTTGCATAGAAAGGGAGAAGCCTTGTTATTGATTAACGCATTGTTCAGCTAATTCAAAGTTCCCCGAACTTTGGTGTCCTTCTATCAAAATAGATAGTCTATTATTCTGATACTTACACATTCATTGTATATCTTAACTTGCGGGGCAAATTTGTTGCTCACCCTTGCTAAATAAAACTTTTCAGCTAGGGAAGAAGTGGTAGAAGGTCCTGTGAAGAACAAGGGCAACGACATATTGATTAATTAGTTATGAATGACATTATTATTATGTTATATTTGTGAACCCTTTTTGTATAATTAAAGGGTAAGTTTGTAATGTTAAGGTTAGAGAACCTGGGATAATGTATTAACTATATCAGTTAATGAAGTGTATATTCCTATTTAAAAATAAATAGGTAGTTAAATGTTATTTATATCGTGGATCGTGAACACCAAACTCGGGGGTCAGGTAACCCGGATTTGGGGGTGTCACAGGTTGGTATCAGAGTTGTAGTGACCAAGGTGTCACCAGTTAGTAGAAGCGCTGTAGGTTATAAACCTTAAGTGGGGTGGGAAAAAAAACCCTAGGATTATAACCATAAGTGAAATAGAGAAAACTCATTTAGAGTTCTAAGTGAAGGATTGCCGAAATATATCGATAGAGAGATATGTGGACACATAGTGTGAGAAGTTCGTACAAGAGAAGTATTAATCAAGTCATTTAGACTGATTGTAGGATGTCTGGAGAAGGTGAAAAGAGTGCAGAGATGCTAGCGGCTGTTACACTAGTGCCAGTAGCCGAGGTGCCAGCGCAAAGCGAGTTAGTTGAAGAGGTGGGAAAAGATGAATCAATGGTTAATCTTGGGAGCGATCATGGCGATTATCCCGAGATGTATCTGAATGGTGATGAGGAGGCAGAGTCCGAAGAAGCTAAGGTGGAGAAAGAGAATAAGGTTAAAGTTGGAGAACAAGATCAGTTATCTGTAGAAGTCCAGGAACTCCGAAGTAAAGTGTTTCTCTTGGAGGAGTTGTGGAAGACAGAGCGAGTGTTATGCGAAATGACTGAAGAACGGAACGAGCTGAAGGCGCAGGTGGACAGGATGAAGACCGAAGGTGGTAGATCGTCTAAAGAAACAATCAAGTAGCAGAAAGACAAGAAAAAGAGAAAGAGGGACAACGACATCGATAATTCTAAAAATTCAAACCCGAAGAAGAAGCAAGTCTGCAGCAAGTGTGGAAAGACTTATGTGGGAGAATGTTTGATGAAGAAGATCGTGTGCTTCAATTTTAAGCAGGAAGGACAAATTTTCCTATAGTGTCCTAAGCCGAAGGCAACAAGTGTCACAGTAAGAAGAAGATTGGTGAAGGGAGTGGACGGTAGATAGTTTAAAGTTTTAGCGATACTATCTTTTGATAGTGTATCGAGAAATATGTGTGAACATATGTAAATATATATGAGTGAAATCTTATATTCATACACTCATATAATTGTGGCAAGTTCCTAAACCCCTAGGTGTGGTAAGTTTGACGAACTGGGAATAGTTATGTGTGAGTGGAGAATGAAAACTTTTTGTATAAAGTTAGAGAATTACAACTTTTGTTTAAAGTTGTGTTGTTAATCCTGATATTATTTAAAAAGGGATAATGTTATGTGTTAAGAGCTAAATGTATTGTGTGCTATTTGAATAAATATGCAATTATATGAGAATTTTTTTTTATTCTTATTGTGTTATTAATAAGAATCTGTGTAAAGAAGGAGAATTAATGTAAGATTTTTATCAGATAATGCCGCCAAGAAAGGGAAGCCTAAAGAGAAATATGGAAGAACAATTTTTGATTCTGAAGCAGGAAGATATGACGGTGACAAAATATTTTATCAAGTTCAACGAGTTAGCAAAATTTGCTCCACATCGAGTGGACACTGAGGAGCTTAAAGCACGATGTTTTAGGAAAGGATTGAAATCGTTAGTACTCGAGAAGTCGGATGTGCTGTAAATTAGTTCATTTTCAACGTTATTAGAAAAAGCCATTATCGCTGAAGGAGAAATTGAAGCTGTATTGAAGAATAGTCAAGAAAAAAGAAGGAAGGCTGAAGGAAATATTATGATAGGTGATAATGGAGGTAGTAATCTTAACAAACGTAAGAGGGATGGTGATATTAATAATCCAGTAGAGATTAGGAAGAAAGGTGTGCCGTGTGTAGTTTGCGGGAAGCGTCATCAAGGAGTTTGTTTGAAGAACAAAGGAGTCTGTTACAACTGTGGTCAAGAAGGACACATGTCACCCCAGTGTCCCATTCCGAAGAAGACACAAGGTTGTTTTGCTTGTGGATCGACCGATCATCTGGTCAGGAATTGTCCGAAGAGAAATGTAGAGAGGAAAAATGCCAACAAGGGACCCGGTAGCGAAACCTTGGAGATTCAAGGACTTGCACAGCCAAGAAGACCAACAACCTTCACTTTTAGCATGACAGTTCCAAATGCAGCAACTGCCCGTGAAGAGGCGACAGGTAACGAGTTCGGATAGAAATTAAATTACGCGAGAAATACGAGTTAGATATTTCTGTGGACTGTTTTCTTTTATAGATTCAAGTCACAGGTTAAAAATTTGAGACACAATTTAATAGTGTATTGATAAAAATAAATTGATGATACAACTTTAAAAGATTGTAGAGAATAAGAAAGCGGTGATTCTGAGGACGGAATCCTTTTAAGGAGGGGTGAATGTGATAACCCGGGATTTTGAATAATCTGAATTTACGAATAAATTTTTTTTTAATTAATATTAATATTAATTATCAATTTAGTGACAAGTATCTATGATACGAGTTGAGAGAATGAGTCAATTTGTGTATTGACTAAGAAATTAGAGTAGAATTGTGCTTCACAGGAATAGAAACCCTAACCCTAAGTTCGGATAGGGATTTGGTAGAAAATATAATTAAAATAATTATATTAATGAGTATGTGTTTGTACTGTATAGATTTATTGATCAATGATTGATAGGATAATGTTTAATATTAATAAACCCTAATAAGGGATTAGAAACCCTAATCTCAGATTTAGAAAATCGATTGTACAGTTGAAAACCCTAATTATATTTTTGTTATCATAATTTCTATTTTACAAACCTAATTGTAATTTAGAAATTTTATTTTTCTATTTAGAAACCCTAATTCGTGGGTTATAAACCCTAATGACCAATTACAACCCTAATTGCTTAATTAGCAATTTAAATTAGGAATTATTAATCCTAATTAGCAATATTTTAGTATGATTAAGAAATTTTAATCTAATTAGAAAATTCTAATTATAATTTAGAAATATTAATTTTTGATTTTTTTTGAACTTAAATTAGAAATTTTAGAAAATCAAATTGCTAAACCCTAAAGGGTTCAAACCCTAACCTAAACCCTAAACCCTAAGGGTTTGTGCATTGGACAAGAATGCCATTAAAATTAATTTACAAATGACCAAAATGCCCTTTGTGGGATTTTTATTAGATTACTTGTAAATCTTGGTAAATGTAGTAGGTGACCAACTCTTGACCAACTCTCTTGACTTTGGGACATGAAAAATCTCAGCAACCAGCCCCTATGTGACAGCAAATTCATCCATATCATCAGCCATAGCAACACATCATATTATATAAGTGTTAAAGACAGAGAAAATACATAGAATTTGTTCATTTGCTATCTAGCTCTCACCAACTCCTTCTCCCATCCAAAGCTACGAAATCCTCTAGTATATCAGTCCTTAGAACATCCACTTGATCACCTAGATCAGATTTGGAGAGCAAGATCAAAGATTTAAAGAAAGAAGGTATAAACCTAATTTTTATTTTTGATCCATGTTGCTAAGAAAAAATTTTTGTTTATGTGTTTAGATCTTTGCTAGATGATGTTTAATGATGATCTATGTTGATATAACATAGATCCATAGTATCAAAATGCTTTCAAATCGAGTTTTTCCAAAACTGTCAAGAACATGGTTTTTGGTATGACAAGCTAATGTCAGGCGCCACAGATTCGTGTCTGTTTATGATTCTTGTTGTTTTATGTTTTGGATTTGTTATTTGGTATGGGGTCTTTAATCTGCAAGTAGTTTTATAGCCATCTGATGTCCCGACTGCACGATATTAATGGTCAAAGAGGGTTGACTGAGCATGACTAGTCACTTTCTGGGTAACCCAGAAAGTGAAAAATATTGTCTGACAAGATCTTTGAAGGTCCATATCTGTCAGGTTGTTTGTTGTTTGTTGATTTTGTTGTACACATGTTGTAGTATGTTGTTTGGCCTATAGATCCATGTTTTAAGATTCCTTATATCGCTAACAGAATTGAAGTAGGGGGTGGTCAAACTAGGCCCTCGGCACTGACTTGCTGTTTCTGGGAAACCCAGAAAATTGAAGAACAAAGCTTCTGACAGGGTTTGACCGAGGCATATCTTGTGGATCGGTTGTTGTTAAACTTATGTATTGCTTTGTAAATGTTCTATGACATAATTACTATAGCGTGGAACCATTAAACAACATTAATCATAACTGGAACACCTTAGAAATTGAGCTTCAAAGTAGCACCACGAAACTGACTGGGTTTCTAGGTTACCCAAAAAACCCAGGATAGCTCCGACAGTGTTTTGCAAGGCTCAGATCTTTCATCTGAGTTGTTGTTGGACCAAGATGTTAGCTTATAATTATAGTATTACATATATATTACCAAATAAGTGTCTTAGCGAGCCCAAAACATGCATAACCAGAGGATTTCAAGTGGTCAAACCGAAGACCTTGAACACTGACTTTGTCAGTGTTATTGAGCCAAGAACACCTAAGACAACAGTCAAGTGTCGCTAAAGGCCTACAGCGACGGTTTTGAATTATTTTATTTTCAGGATTTTCGGTAATTAATGAAAAATAGAAAATAAATTATAAAAATTATTTAAAATAGTTTTAAAAATTATTTTAAATTATGAAAAATAATTTTTGACCAATTGGAATTTTTTATTTAATATTTATAATTATTTAAATATTAAAGGTATTTAATTTATTTAATTAGTGTATTAAATAAATTAGAAGAAAATGAATTAATATTATGAAAAATAATTTTAAATAAGAATAATGTATTTAAAAATATTTTGAGTTATAAAATGTGAATTTTAATATTTTTGGAGCATTTTTATTAATAATTTAATATTAATGATATTAGATTTATTTAATTACTAAATTAAATAAATAAGTTAAAAATGATTTTAATGATTTAAAAATTATTTTAAATAAGAATAAAGTGTTAGAAAATATTTTAAATTATAAAATATAATTTTCAATATTTTTGGAGAATTCTCATTAATGAATTAATATTAATGATATTAGATTTATTTAATTATGATATTAAATAAATAAATTAAAAATGATTTTATTGATTTAAAAATTATTTAAAAGTGAGAAAAATGTTTTAAAAATATTTTAAGTTATAATTAATGACTTTTAATATTTTGAAAATAATTTCATTAATATTTAGATATTAATGGTGATGATTTAAAAATGATTTCAATTATTTTAAAAATTTATTTAAGTAGAATATTGATGATTTAAAAATATTTTAAGTTATTAACAATAACTTTAATATTTTGACAAATATAACATTAATATTTTTATATTATTAAATATTAATGATAATAAGATTATTTGATAATTAAATCATTTAAAAATGATTTAAGTGTTTGAAAAATTATTATAAATTATAATAATTGTTTATAAATTATTTAAAGCTTCCGAAAAATATTATAAATGATATTTGACTTATCTAAAATAATATTGAAGCTTAGAGACTAAGATTGTTAGACAATCAATGTGTTAATTGTCAGATAGGGTGACCAGAACACCGAGATGAGACCAAAGTCCAACCAGACTGAACTAGTTAGACTTGATAAGTGTTTATATAGGTTATAAACACTAATGTGGCTATGTGGTAATGTTCCTAAGAGATGTTTGACTGTAAATTAAAGTATTACGTGTTATGAAATATTGTGCTAATTGTGAGACCGATATTATTGGTTATAGGTCTTACGAACGCAGTTAATTATAGTGTAGCTGTAATCAACGCGGAAGGTAAGTTTCCTAACTCAACCTTGAGTTATATTCATTCAATTATTATAATGGTTAATTATTGCTAATTATACCATGTCCAGAGATTTTATTGTTGAATATTCGCAGTTAGTGCATGATTAAAATTCAAATTGAATTACTGTTGTTGGATATTTATATCTGTAGAAACTAATATTGATAGTACAGATAATTCCTGTTTATTGTCAAATTATATTGAGAAATGTCTTAGCTAATTATTCTGGCTAGACGAGCATTTGTTAGAACTTGATAAATACGAGAAGAGAAATCAATTGTTATTGATAGATCGATGCCAATTGTTTCGGCTAGATCAATAAGTAGATAGAATTTGAAATCACAGTATTTCGTTGTTAAATCAAAAATCTTGATTCTGAGACTGAGAAGAATAACCTTTTATATAAAGGGAACATTTTGGGTCGTATATTCGACCATTGCGCGCTGTTAAGTATTATGTATAATATAGGGTATAATAAAGCTGATCACTTGTTATACTTACAGAGGGGTATGTTTTAATCTTTATGGTTATCTGATACGCCTGAGTATGTATCAAAATAAATCTTTGGTAGATACCCGAGAAAATAAGTTCAAAGATCTGGTGAGATCACTTAGCATAAATCTGAAAAATATTCCACTTTGTTATTACGTAGAATTGATTCTTGTTTATTCAATAGAATATCGTAGAAACTTGAAAGCGTTGTACTCTTTCATTATTATAATATTGTGTTGCATAGAAAGGGAGAAGCCTTGTTATTGATTAAAGCATTGTTCAGCTAATTCAAAGTTCCCCGAACTTTGGTGTAATTCTATCAAAATAGATAGTCTATTATTCTGATACTTATACATTCATTGTATATTTTAACTTGCGGGGCAAATTTGTTGCTCACCCTTGCTAAATAAAACTTTTCAGCTAGGGAAGAAGTGGTAGAAGGTGCTGTGAAGAACAAGGGCAAAGACGTAGTGATTAATTAGTTTTGAATAACATTATTATTATATTGTAGTTGTGAACCCTTTTTGTATAATTAAAGGGTAAGTTTGTAATGTTAAGGTTAGAGAACCTGGGGTAATGTATTAACTATATCAGTTAATAAAGTGTATGTTCCTATTTATAAATAAATGGGTAGTTAAATGTTATTTATATTATGGATCGTGAACACCAAACTCGGGGGTCAGGTAACCCGGATTTGGGGGTGTCACATTATCGGAGATTCGTAGAAGGGTTTTCTCAAATCGCTACTCTATTAACGCAGCTAACTCGAAAAGATACAAAATTCGTTTGGAGCGAGGAATGTGAGAAGTGTTTTCAAGAACTCAAGAGTAGACTCATTTTAGCACCTGTTCTGATAATACCATCTGGCACGGAGGGATTTGTCATTTACAGTGATGCTTCAGGCAAAGGGTTAGGATGTGTTCTCATGCAACATGGGAAAGTCATATCCTATGCCTCACGACAACTCAAAGAATATGAGAGGAATTATCCTACTCATGATCTAGAGTTGACTGCTGTCGTTTTTGCACTTAAGATTTGGAGGCATTACCTGTATGGAGAAAAGGTGGAGATCTATGCGGATCATAAAAGTCTCAAATATTTCTTCACTCAGAAGGAACTCAACATGACGCAACGACGTTGGTTTGAGCTGTTAAAAGATTATGATCATACCATCCAATACAATCCTGAAAAATGAACGTAGTAGCTGACGCGTTGAGTAGAAAATCATATGCGGGCACGAGTGCATTATTGTCAACATAAGGGCCCATTGTGTATGACTTACGAAGGATGGAGATAGAGTTAAAGACTCCAGGGACCCATATGATGATGGCGAATATACGAGTAGAACCGACTTTAATTGATAAAGTTAAAGCAGCTCAAGCTACAGACCTGGAGCTGATGCATAAGAAGAAGAAAGTGGAAGAAGGTGCTATTCCGAAAGCAAGAATCGATGAAGAAGGAATACTTCGAGTCAATTCTAGACTTTGTGTTCCTAACGATTCTGACTTGAAGTATAAAATCATGATGAAGGCGCACAACACACCGTTTGCAATCCATCCTGGGAGTACCAAAATGTATCGTGATCTTCGTCATACATTTTGGTGGAGCAATATGAAGAGAGAGATAACGCTATTTATCTCAAGGTGTCTAACTTGTCAACGAGTCAAGGCGGAGCATCAAGTGTCAAAAGGTCCATTGCAATCACTTGAAATTCTAGAATAGAAGTGGGAGCATATTACCATGGATTTCGTTACTGGTCTTCCCAAGGTTTCTCAAGGCATAGATGCGATTTGGGTCATTGTTGATAGATTAACCAAGTTTGCTCATTTCTTACCGATATGGGAAACTTATACACTTGAACGTCTTGCTAGTATGTATATAAACGAGATTGCAAGATTGTATGGTATGCCAGTATCCATAGTTTCTGATCGAGACCCAAGATTCACTTCAAGATTTTGGGTTAGTTTGCAAAAAGCTATGGGCACGGATTTACGATTTAGTTCGGCATATCATCCTCAGACGGACGGAAAATCAGAGAGGACTATTCAAACGCTTGAAGATTTATAAAGACTTTGTGTCCTTGACTTCAAGGGAAGTTGAGACAAGTTCTTACCATTGGTGGAGTTTTCCTACAACAATAGTTATCAAGCAAGTATTGGCATGGCTCCATTTGAGGCGTTGTATGGAAGAAAGTGTTGTTCGCCAGTATACTGGGATGAGGTGGATGAAGCAACGTTATTGGGACCGGATTTGGTACGTATGACTATGGAAAAGATTCAAACAATCCGACAACGTATAAAAACCTCACAAGATCGACAAAAGAGTTATACTGATCTTCATTGAAAGGAGGTGGAATTCAAGATTGGAGATTATGTGTTGTTACGTGTTGCTCCATGGAAAGGAGTTACGAGATTTGGAAAGAGAGGAAAGCTCAATCCTCGATTCATTGGCCCATTTATAATCCTCGAATGAGTAGGAACTGTGGCCTATAGACTCGCCTTACCGCCAAGTATGTCTCGTATTCATAATGTTTTTTATATATCTATGTTACGTAAATATGTGAAAGACCCGAACCACATTATTGAATTAGAACCAGACGAGATAGTGGAAGATTTAACGTATAAAGAGTTACCTGTTAAAATCTTGGATAAGAAGGATCATATTTTACGTTCTAAAGTTATACCTCAAGTCAAAGTTTTGTGGAGAAAATCACGATGTGGAGGAAATGACCTGGGAGTTAGAATCTGAGATGAAGTCAAGATATCCTCACCTCTTCGACATATCAAGTATGCATCCTAATTTCGAGGACGAAATTTCATAAGAAGGGGAGGTTGTAAGACCCCAACTTTTATGAATAAAGATTACTTTCTCTCGAAATATATTTTTTGAATATTATGGTGTGGATATAATATAATGTTATAGTTGTGGGTAATATTTATAAATTTTGCAAAGTAAGCAAGTGGTTATATAATATTTGATTAGTCAGGAAATATTTGTTTTAACAGAAATATTCGTACGACGGCACAATTATTGGTGGATCCCACAACGGAAGTATTGTCGTAGTAAGAAAACAAAAGAATTATCTTTTTATAAAAATAACGACGGAAGTGTTACCGTTAAAACTATTGAACTACTCGGTAGTAAAAGTACAGTAATACGCGTGGTTGCATAGTAGCACACGGTATTGATTATTGATGCTTTCGTAAGAAGTTACTCAGTTATACTCAATTATTGCTATAGTAATTGCTGCATCAAATATCTCATATTATTAATTCGATTATTGTCACAGTATCATCTGCATAATATGTTATATTATTAAATCAATAATTGAGACGACAAAGTTATTCATATTATTAAATTGTAATCTTTACAATGTCTAGAAGTTCTATCAAGGAGAGGTTTGGTCACCTAATTGCGCGTCAATAGGGAGAAATCCTTATTGGAAAGCCCCCTCTTTCCTGGGAATGACCTGGTTGTTAAATATTGTGAGTTATAATATTAATGATGAATAAGTTCGTGTTGATTAAAGATGAATTTTATTGTTCCATTGTGTTAAAATTATTTGTGTTAGTGGAAATCGACATTTATTTCGATAATAATTGATGTCTGGAGGTTATATTATTCAATCGGGTATTCGGGGCACTTTTCGTGTCGGAGTACTATTCACGAGTTACTATTCACCCAAAAAATATATTTCTTTTTGGTCCAAATCATTTTTTGGTACAATATTATTTCATGAGGAGATGTGCTAATTATTCAGACCGTTGGTTGAAATTATAATAGTAAATCAATATGAATCGTTGATTTAAAGTTTTAATAGTAACTTGTCCTTTCAGTTTTCCAAGAGTTATTTGTCCCTTCAGTTTTCCAAGAGTTATTTGTCCCTTCAGTTTTCCAAGAGTTATTTGCCTCTTCGGTGTTTCAAGAGTTAATTGTCCCTTCGCAAATAGTAGTTGTCTCTTCAATATTACCAAGAGTCATTTTGACCCTTCGTTAAGACCAAGAGCCACTTTCAGTTCTTCTATAAATAAAAGCCCATTCCTTCATTATTTCTTACGAATTCACTGAACTCTAGAGAGAGAAACTATAGAGAGAAAGAAGAAAAGTATTCTGCTACTTCACTTTTCTAATATCCAGTTTCTTCTAAGGTAAGGGGTATTATTTCTTTCTTATTCATGAAAAGAACTTTTGTTATTCTATTCTTTATCATTATGTTGGAATAACCTGTTTATGCGAAGTACCGCATACATGGTGAAATTCTTTTGTTATTCCATTCTTTATTATTATGTTGGAATAACCTGTTTATGCGAAGTACAGCATACATGGTGAAATTCTTCTATTATTCTGTTCTTTATTATTCTGTCAGAATATCCTATCTGTGCGTTTACGCCGGACCTGGTTCTATTGTTTATTATTCTGTCGGAATATCATGTCTGTGCGTTTATGTGACAACCACAAAATAGGTATACAACAACCAACTCATTCTGAGTCGCCAAATACATGATACAGAAAATAACTACAACTTCATTATCATAATTGTCGTACAAAATACAACAACACATATGTTGTGAGTTTTGATACAAATATATACCAACTGTGACTCATGTCCCAACCTTGGATAACACGTCACAATGGGACCTTACATAAAGGTACAGTCAATAACTGTTTTAGAAATTAAAACCTTTGGAAAGTGCTCAAGGAAACCTTCGTACATGGAAGGCCATGTGTCTAGGTTATGATAGATATCATATGTCTACAGAATTATCCTTGGTTGATCCAATAGACCCTAAAGAAAAACGAGAAGATTACTATCATGTTCTTTCCAATGTTGAGTCCTCTCTTGACGTATAACTATCTCCACTGTCTGCAATTAAAAATTATATTTTAAACAAACTCCAAGATCATATAGGTAGTGATCGTAGATATACTCAGCAAGTGGATGTGCACAACCCTGTCTTATGATAACACGAGGTTGTATGTCATTAGACATCTTGTATGATAGTGGCAAAACACCCTTCCAAAGTTGGGTTCGCTTCACCCTATTTGATTCACCAAATATAACTATTAAATGACGTATAAAATACAACACACTTATCTAAAGTCCTTAATAAAATCATTTTCATACTCTTTAGGGAGAACCTCAACAACTATAGACCATCGTTCTATTCCCATGTTATCCCCGCTCGACCCAGCTACACTCTTATTACCTAAAAGGAATTGTGAAGCAAAAAGGTGAGCACAAATAGCCCAGTAAAGAATATCATGACTGAAGATAATGAAATTACCAATAGCCTCCGTCAGTAATAAATTAGAGATTTAGAACATATGGTAGATGATAAAACTTTTCAACCATAGTTGCAGCGGAACGGGCAATCCATTAGAAGAGTTAAATAGACCATAAAGTTTATTATCTTCTCCATGTTAATAATCCACCAATAATATTTTATCCCTGTAACATCAATCAACAATTCCTGCCCACAATCATATGAATAACTTATAATCATAATTGTGGTCCTAAATTTCTCTTCTCATCCAGGACGAAGATAATTTTATCACTTGCCTTTACCTGAAACATCAAATATCATGATTATACCAAATCACAGTTCCTGTTCATAATCATACTAATAAATTCATCTTTGCACAACGGGCCAAAGATATTCGTTAACAGTTCATCTTTGCATTACAGGTCAAATATATTCAACAACAAGTCATCTTTGCGCTACGGGCCAAAGATATTCAACAACAGGTCATCTTTGCACTACGGGTCAAAGATATCCATCATTAATTCATCTTTGCACTACAGGCCAAAAATATTCATCATTAATTCATCTTTGCACTATAGACCAAAGATATTCATTGCTCAAAGAAATATAAACAATAATTATAACCATGTTGATCAATTCACCTTTGCACTTAAGCTAAAAATATTCAATTGTAAACTCAATGGTCATGATCATACCAGTCAACGATTCAACTTTGCACTACTGACCAAAGATAATCCATAGTTACGATCATACCAATAATCTACTCATCTTTACACTCAAGTCAAAGAGAAATTTCTTCACCAGGATTATAAAAATGTTATATACGATAATATAATCAAAATATGGATTTAATTTCAAGAGTAAGATTCATAAATCAACGATAATTTGGTCAGACCAATTTTGTCGTGAATAGTACCCCGTGAATAGTAACTTCGACACGAAAAGATAAAGTTTCACAATAAAATTCATATCAATATTTATAACACATTAATCCAAATGTTATAAATCACATAAAAATCTCATAATTTAAGATTATTAATATTATAACAATATTTTAATTATTTTTTAAACTTATAAACAATTTATTTTAATTGTTTACACTTTACTAATTAATGTATTTAATCATCCTAAAATGCCAAACTCATAAGATTTCATCACCAATAACCAAAACCCTTATAAAAAATCTGCATATACCTCATATAGGGTTCTCAAGTCATAAAATCATATTTTTCAATTTTTTACTTCACATAACATATTTAATTCATTTACTCATAACTAGTCTATTTTCATAAAAAATACCAAATCAGTATAAACAAATTTTCTTTTCTGGGATTTAGCAGAATATAGTCTCATATTGAACATATATTTTTCTGAGAATTTTTAAAATTCATTTACTATTTTTCATATGGCCAAAACTGCCGAATATTTAGACATTTATCATAAATTGTACTTTTGTCCAACAATTACGAAATTTACAGAGTATACTTCTGTCATATACATGTACTCCCAATAAAAATTTTACCAATTTTAGAGTTAACCACAAGGAGTTATAAGGGTTTACTTTTAAAATAGTCTTTTCCCATAAAATTCATAACTCATAATCTATACATCCAAAAATTGACATTTTTGGACACAATCTAGAAAACTCATCAAATTATCATTTCAAATTTTTCTAAAATTTTTGAAGGTCGAAAAAATTAAGAAACATGAAAAAAAATAATAACCATTAAAATCTCTTACCTCAAAAGAGCAGTATTTCTGACCAGAATATCGGATGTAAAGCCGAAGGAACCTTGCACTAAATAGCAACTCTCAAAGTATCTAAAAATACTCATAAAAATATGCTCGACAATATAGAGAGAGAAAACTTATGTTTCTGGTATGATTTTCAATTCTAACATAAGCACCTATTTATAGGAAAATGCTAGAACGCCACAGAAGACTAAATAATAAAATATTATTATTATTATTATTTCTCTTCTTCTACGCAAGCCACCTTTGACAAATCTACAGCCACCACAATTGAAGAACCAATTCAGCAAAAATCAAGAGATAAAAGGACAAGTTGGTCCCACCTTCTAGAATAGTTCCACCAAAATCATTTATGAAAATAATTTTCGAATCAGTCACCTCTTAAAATTCATAAAAAATCATACGTTAATTTTTAACGGTTCAAAATTTGTGGATATATGCTCAACGTATATATGTATAACATATCCAAAAATCACAACGATCCAACAGTCGGATTAAAAATTATAACTCACGCAATATATCTCAAGAACACTAATTTTTCGGATTATGAGTCCTTCAGACCAGTTTCATTCAAACAGTCACTACGAAAAATTCACAATAAATTTTTGGGTGATTCCAATTTCTACGGTTAGCTTACTTCCAGGGCTTTCTTTTGATATATGGCTCATCTCCTAACTCATTATACACAAAGAGTTGTGGATTTTATAACATCAAGTAATAAACTAACTTTTCTAAAAATCCCATATTTTGTTCTTCTTTTGATTTCTAGATTTCTCTCATTTGATTCATGCATCGTGAATTTAGTGTAATATATCACCATTATTATATTATTATACTATCACATTATACACTTATAATGTAATATAATAATATATTTGAATGAATTATTTTATCAGAAAAGATAAAATATCAATTTTCAACAATTGTCACTATAAAACATCTCATCATTAATTCATTCATTTATATCCACACAAAATAAATATTTTCCTATCTATCATTTATATCCACATAAAATAAATATTTTCTTATCATATAAATCAATAATTAATTATTCGCAAATAATATTACAGAATCACAATAATGACTACCAAGCAGTTCCCAGGAAAGAGGGGACTTTTCGATAAGGATTTTTTCCTATTGGAGCGCAATTAGATTATCTAACCTCTCCTTGACAGAATTTTCTAGACATTGCCATTAATGTTATCTAATAATATTATTCAAATAATATGAACTATGCCGTCGTCGGGATTTTTTAATTGTCCCTTTCCGTTACTTGTTCTTTGGTGTTCTCATTTTAGGTGAGATTTGTTTGAAAAAATAAGTAAAAAAGGTCCGACATATATAATGTCGACGATGGACTGTTAAGAGTCACCAGTTAGTTTTTTAAATGATTGTACCAATACAACCGAGAAAAGGTTTGCACATTGATCCAGTGATGTGACACTGCTAAACGGGTCTGTGAAACAGAGATTCATTAGGGTCTGGGGACTTGGTTATGCTGAGGGAAGGTGTTAGGCACCCCCCGACATCCGTGTTACCACGGTGACCGCCTCTTTTCAAGAAACTATTATCTGAATGTGTGTGTGTGTGTGGGTCAATGTGCTGTTATTTGGAAGTAGAGCGAGGCCTCGTTCACACCTATATACACAGGGTTTGAATTTTATGTAAAAATTCAATTTTAAGCAAAATATGGCAGTGATGTTTTATAAAAGAGATTTTTTAAACCCTAATGCTCAATAGTAATTAAGACCTTTTACACTCCTATTTTATTAAGTGTTCGGCTTGATTGATTTTATTAAGTGCTGAATTCCTCGTAAGTATGAAAATCATCTGAGGAAATTCAAACATCACAGAATAATTTACAAGCTGCTTACAGCTGAAAATGTCCATCACGGGAACCGAATCTAGATCCAATGGGATGAATCTGTGATCACATGATTCCTAGGCGCACAGAATACTGTAACTTATATGAAAGCAGTAAGCAGATATATATATATAAAAGCTGTAAATATATATATATATATATATATACAGACATAATCACCAACCACGAAGCACCTCCATGGGGGATCAGAAATGTAAATAAAACTGTAAAAGCTATCAACTGCCACGGAAGAAATTCCAGGCGGGACGAAATGTACAGAAAGCTGTAAAAAACGGTCAACCACCACAAAGTAAACTCCAAGTGGGACGAAATGTATATATATATATATATATATATATATATATATATATATATATATATATATATACAAACTAAAAATAAACTACGGATCGAAGTTCGGGCAAAAGTGTGCAACACGACTCTCAACGTGTAGAAGGGTGTGTGCAAAGATGAAGAGAAAAACTTTAAAGTGTGAAAGAAGGCTTACAGTGGGTTGTCAAAGAAGACTTCAATATCTTTAAAGTGGGTAAACACTGACTTTTGTAGGTATAAAATAAGCTATATATGCACAAGTGTTTAAAATATGCTCGAAAATATAGAGAGATAAAACTTATGAATTCTGGTGTGATTTTCAATTCTAACTTAAGCGCCTATTTATAAGAAAATGTTAGAACGCCATAGGAGACTAAATAATAAAATAATATTATAATTTCTTTCTTTTCTCCTACGCATCCACTCTTGAAAAATCATCAGCCACCACAGTGTGGCCCACCCAAAATCAACACATGTATTCAACACCAACCAAAAGTGGGTCCCACCCAATTTTAATAAAAAATATTTTATTTTTTGAAACTTCAGTAATTCATAATAAATAGCCTTTTATCAGAAAAATACGAATTTTATGTCCATTCCACACGAAATCGAATTCTCTACAACTTTGTAGCTTTAAGTTTTTCTAAATTCCAAACAGAAAATATTCGAAATCCACAAACGAACGATTTTCAATACCTCATAAATTCATAACAAATCATACGTTAATTTTTAACGGTTCAAAACTTATAGACATATACTCAACTTATATATGTATAACATATCCAAAAATCATAACGATCCAACAGTCGGATTAAAATTATAACTCGCGCAATAGAGGTTCAAGAACACTGATTTGATTTTTAATACATTCATTCCGACAAAAATACTGATAAAACACCTCAACGTTAATTCCTTTAATTATATCCACATAAGAAATATATATTTTCTTATCATATAAATTAATAATTAATTGTTTACAAATAATATTAAAGAATTACAATTATGGCAATCAGGTCGTTCTCAGGAAAGAGGGGGCTTTCCAATAAAGATTTCTCCTTACTGGCGCGTATTTAGGTAACCAAACATCTCCTTGACAGAACTTTCTAGACATTGCCAATAATGATATCTAATAATATTATTCAAATAATATGAATTATTGATCTGATAATGGGAAATATTGTGCCGTGACAATTATTGAAACAACAATAATATAAAATATCAATGCAGCAATTATTGAATCAATAAAATAAAATATTGAACAGTAATTACTGTAATAATTATTGAGTAGTGCCTTCTTACGTAAGGATCAATAATTCAACAGTACTGTGCAATACCGTGTGCTACTGTGCAATAACGCGTATTACTGTATTTTAACCACAGGATATTCCAACAGTATTAACGGTAACCATTACGCCATTATTTATAAAAACTCAAACTTGTCGTTTTCTTCATCCGACCGTTTTCTGTTATGGGCCCACAAATAACTGTGCCATAGTACGAATATTCCCTGACAGCAAGAATATTCCACGACTAAACGAATATTCCCCGACAATAATGAGTATTTTATAGTCACTTGTTTATTTTGAAAAAAAAAATCATATATCACCCTTAACTTAACTTTAACCTTTTATCAATTTAACAATTTACTGAATAGTAATTATAAGAAAAATTGAATACTTTTATTTCATAAAATTCGGGGTCTTACAATAATTATCTTCGTCCTGGGTGCGAAGAAGAATTTAGAATCATAATTATGATTATGAGTTATTCACATGATTGTGGACAGGAACTGTTGATTGATGTTACAGGGATAAAACATTATTGGTGGACTTTTAACATGAAAAAGATAATAGACTTTATGGTCTATTTGATTCTTCTAATAGATTGCTCGTTCTGCTGCAACTATGGTTGAAAAGTTTTATCATCTACCATATGTTCTAAATCTCTGATTTATTACTGATGAAGGCTATTGATAATTTAATTATCTTTAGTCATGATATTTTTTACTGGGCTAGTTGTGCTCACCCTTATACTTCACAATTCTTTCAGGTAATAAGAGTGTAGCTGGGTCGAGCGGGGGTAACAGAGGAATAGAACAATGGTCTCTAGCAGTGGAGGTTCTCCCTAAACAGTATGAAAATAATTTTATTGAGAACTTTAGAATAGCGTGTTGTATTTTATACATCATTTAGTAGTTATATTTGGTGAATCAAATAGGGTGAGGCGAACCCAACGTTGGAAGGGAGTTGTGCCACTATCATACAAGATGTCTAATGACATGCGACTTCTGTAATAACCTTGAATTTCAAGTCACTATATATGTATGTACATTATTGATATTTAAAACTTTGTGCTATATAGTGATTTAATATGTGACAACATATGTGAAGTGGTGCATGAATCAATAAACATATATACTATAGTTATGGATATATACATTTATATATTTCTTTAAAAATGAAAGCTTCATAACCTAATTATACATTAGGTGAGACAATTAAATAACCTAAGGGTTATGGTAATAAGGAAAGGTTAGTATTTAATATGTATACTAACTTAAGTGGATAATCTTGTTATTTCAAGTGAATAATAATTTTAAACCTATTTCTAGCAAACCTAATTAGGTTATGAGCTAAAGTCACATGTATAAATTAAATTTTATAAGATTGGGAATGGAAACCCTAAATAAATAATTTGGGTAACATATATTAAAATTGTTAGACTATGTTTATTACGTGGCCCAAAACAATTAAAGGAGAAGCCCAAAAGAAATAAAATGCAAGCCCAAACTTAGCCCACTTGATTAAGGGTATTTTAAACTTTTGATTAATCAAATTTGTGCATTAAAATAAAAGCAAAATGGAGGAGATAATGGGGACAAGGGGACCGGCCATATTAGGCCTTTTAAGGCAACAAAATTGTGCTAATCAAGTTCCTTAATTAGTAACTCTTACATCAAGTACAAGTATATCCATCTCCCATTAGTAGAAAATATACTTAGCACCCTTAATCACATGATTAGGCTCAATTGGAAGAGATAAGGTAAAGCCTTTTATCCAAGGGACAACAAAAGTATGGGGGATATTGGTTAAATCCACATTTCACTTGCTAGACATTTCATCTCTCTCATTCTTCTTCTTCTGTTTTTCTCCCAAGCTAGCAAAATACAAAGAGAGAAAAGAGAGAGAGGGGTTCAGTTTAGAGAGAGAGAGTGTGTGACGCCCCCAAAGTAGATATATTACACCCATTCTGAGTCGCCAAATACATGGTACAAAAAGCAAACTACAACTTTAATAATACAATTGTCGTGCAAAATACGACAACACATACTGTGAGTTTAAATACAAATATTGTCTTCTAGACAATATCCACACTCAAATAAGTCCTCATTATAATTATTCAAACACTATTTTATAGAAATAGTGAGGACAGCTAAAACATCTTTCTAGAACCATCACTCCATACCCCGACTAGATCCTGCTATGTTCTCACCTCCTGAGAAGAAAAATAGAACAAAAAAGAAAAGGGTGAGCTCAACAAGCCCAATAAAGAATATTATGACTAAGATAATATACAACAAATTATCATTAGTATTCAACAGGAAAAAATCTGATAAAATATAATCGACAACAAGTTTTAGATCAACAACTGCAGCGGAAACATCAAACCATTAGAAGAGTCAAGTAGAGAATGAATTCTTCTATCTTCTAAGATTTAAAAGTCCATAATCAATATTTTATCCCTGTAACATCAATTAATAATCATCTTTAACCAAATATTCATCTTTGCACTACAGGCCAAAGATATTCATTTGTATCACCAGTCAGTCAAGTTCATCTCAATACATGTTCATCTTTGCACTACAGGCCAAAGATATTCATTAGGTAATCATACATATTTGCACTACAGGCCAAAGATATTCAGTAATATCATCATTTAGGACTGAGGATGATGAAAAATATCTTTAAAAAAATGAATCCAGTGAGACAGAAGGACAAATAGTATGGATTCGTATAACAGTTTATCCAAGATCAATAATACTTCATAATAATCAATTGTGAAGCAGAATTCAAAAAATAAAGATCAAAACATGGATACAATCAAAGATAGTAGCCATAATAGACATCTTGGACAAAAAAGGAAAATTTTATTTTTCGGTGAATAGTGCCGTATTCGTGAATAGTGCCGTAAACGTGAATAGTGTCGTATACGTAAATAGTAACTCCGACACAAAAAGTTCTAAATTTGATAAAAAAACTCATATCAATATTTCAACATAATGATATTGAAGAAAATAATATAATTTAAGAAGAAAATAATATCCCTTACCTCAAAATATCAGTACTTCTGGTCGGAATACCGGTATTAGGCTGAAAGAAACTTGCTCTGATGAATAGAAACTCTCAAAGTATCTAAATACTCACAAAATACACTCAATAATCTAGAGAGAGAAAGAGAGAAAACTTGTTTCTGGTGTGATTTTCAATTCTAACTTAACCCTCTATTTATAGGAAAATGTTAGCACGCCGAAGCAGACTTAACTTGCAACCTGATGGCTTTACCTGCTACTATTCCCACCCACCACATTTGAATAAAAATCTCAGCATATTTTTTCACCAACCAAGAGTAGGGCCCACCAATTCTAAAATTTTTTACCAAAATTATTAACTCCGAAAATTCAACAATTTCTGAACCAGTCATCTCGTAAAATTCATAATAAATCATACGTTCATTTGTAACGGTTCAAAATTTGTGGACATATACTCAACTTATATATGTATAATATATCCAAAAATTACCACGATCCAACGGTCGGATTAAAAATTATAACCCCCGCAAAATATCTCAAAAATCCTGATTTTTAATACCTCCATTCCGACAAAAATACTGATAAAAACCTCAACATTAACTCCTTCATTTTTAACCACAAAAATATATCCCTCATTTATATCCACATAAAATAAATATTTCCTTGTCATATGAATCAATAATTAATTATTCACAAATAATATAAGAATCACATTTATGACAACCAAGCCGTTCCCAGGAAAAAGGGGGCTTTCCAATAAGGATTTCTCCTTACTAGCGCGCAATTAGATGACCAAACCTCTCCTTAGACAGAACTTTCTAGACATTGCCAATAATGTTATCTAATAATGTAAGACCCCGAATTTTATGAAATAAAAGTATTCAATTTTTCTTATAATTACTATTTAGTAAATGATTAAATTGATAAATGTTAAAGTTAAGGGTGATATATGAATTTTTTTTTCGAAATACACAAGTGGTTATAAAATATTCATTGTTGTCGGGGAATATTCGCTTGGTCGGGGAATATTCTTACTGTCGGAGAATATTCGTACGACGACGCAGTCTTTTGTGGGCCCCATAACGGAAAGCGATTGGATGAAAAAAACGACAAAAACAAGTTGTTTATAAATAACGGCGTAGTTATTACCGTTAATACTGTTGGAATACCCGGTGGTTAAAGCACAGTAATACGCGTTGTTGCACAGTAGCACACGATATTGCACCAATTATTGATTCGTACGTAAGAAGGCACTACTCAATAATTGTTACAGTAATTACTGTTCAATATTATATTTTATTGATTCAATAATTACCGCGTTGATATTTTATATTACTGTTGTTTTAATAATTGTCACTACACAGTATTTTCTATTATCGGAACAATAATTTATATTATCTGAATAATATTATTAGATAACATTATTGGTAATGTCTAGAAAGTTCTGTCTAAGGAGAGGTTTGGTCATCTAATTGCGCGACAGTAAGGAGAGATCCTTATTGGAAAGCCCCCTCTTTCCTGGGAACGGTCTGGTTGCCAGTATTGTGAATTTGTAATATTATTTGTGTATAATTAATTATTGATTTATATGATGAGGAAAATATTGATTTTATGTGGATATAGATGGAGAAAATTTTTAATGTGACAATTGTTGAAAATTAATATTTTATCTTTTTCTGATAAAATAATTCATTTAAATATATTATTTTAGTAATATATTAATGGTGATATTTTTACAATGAATGTGGGATATATGAATAAATGAGGAGAAAGAGTATTTTTGTTGGATTAAATGTTTAACACATATTTTGTGTGTCGGTGGACACAATTCTTGACCGAAAATTTATTATTGACTGTAAAATCGCCCGTTTGTGGATTTCGGTCAATTTTTATTTGGAATTTGGAAAAACTTTCTTCTGTAAAGTTGTAGAGAATTGAATTTTCTATAAAAACTCACGTGATTTGAATTTTCTGAATAAAGGGCTATTTATTATGAATTATTGAAGTTCCGAAATAATTGATTTTTAGAAGTTTTATTTATTTTTATTAACAAAAACATTTTTTACACTTTGGTGGGCCCCACTTGCACATGTTGATGGCTGAATCTAGATTTTCAAAGGTGGGCTAAGGAAAATTTATAATTATATTATTATTTTATTAAATTTTCTGCTTTGGTGTTCTAAGCAATTTTCTATAAATAGGGTGCTTAGGTTAGAATTGAAAATCACACCAGAAACTAAAGTTTTCTCTCTATTTCTCTCTCGATATATTGAGCGTATTCTTGTGAGTATTTTGATACTTTGAGTGTTGCTATACGGTGCAAGTTCGTTCAGCGTTATTCCAGTCAGAAGTACTGCTCTTTTGAGGTAAGGGATAGTAAGGGATATTGTCGTAAGGGATGTTATTTTTTCAATGATATTATTTCTTTCAATATCATTATACCGGAATATTGGTAAGATTTTTCTTGTGAAATTCTTATCTTTTCATGTCGGGGTTACTATTCATGAGTTACTATTCACGAGTTATTATTCACGAGTTACTATTCATGAGTTACTATTCACGAGTTACTATTCATGAGTTACTATTCACGGTGGATTACTGTTCACGATGGGTTACTATTCATAAGTTACTATTCACGAGTTACTATTCACGGGTACTATTCACTACAAAATTGGTTTCTTTTTCTAACCAAATTATAGTTGATTTATGAATATTACTCTGGAGATTAAAACTATATATTGATTATATTGATTTTATTATCATATATAACATTTTTATAACCATGATGTTGAAATTCTCTTTCACTGGAGTGTAAAGATTGGTAGATTATTGGTATGATCATGACTAGGGTTCTCTTTATCCAGTAGTGAAAAGTTGAATTGTGACTGGTATGATCATGACCATTGAATTTATAATTGAATATCTTTAGCTTAAGTGCAAAGGTGAATTGATCAACATGGTTATAATTATTGTTTATATAAATTTTGAAATGATTATATATTTCTTTGAGATATTAATATATTTGGCCTGTAGTGTAAATATGAACTGTTGATGAATATATTTAGCCTGTAGTGCAAATATGAACTGTTGAGAAATATCTTTGGCCTGTAGTGCAAAGATGAATCGTTAATAAATATCTTTGGCATGTAGTGCAAAGATGACTTGTTGTTGAATATCTTTGGCCTGTAGTGCAAAGATGAAATGATAATGAATATCTTTGGTCGTAGTGCAAAGATAAAATTTTTAGTATGATTATAAACAAGAACTGTGATTTGGTATAACCATGATCTTTGATGTTTCAGGTAAAGACATGTGATAAAAATTATCTTCATCCTGGATGCGAAGAGGAATTTAGAATTACAATTATGATTATGAGTTATTCATATAATTATGGAAAGGAACTGTTGATTGATGTTACATGGATAAAACATTGTTGGTGGATTTTTAACATGGAGAAGATAATTGGCTTTATGGTCTATTTGACTCTTCTAATGGATTGCTCGTTCCACTGCAACTATGGTTGAAAAGTTTTATCATCTACCATATGTTCTAAATCTCTGATTTATTACTGTTGAAGACTATTGATAATTTATCTTTAGTCATGATATTCTTTACTGAGCTAGTTGTGCTCACCCTTCTGTTTCACAATTCCTTTCAGGTAATAAGAGTGTAGCTGGGTCGAGCGGGGGTAACAGGGGAATAGAATGGTAGTCGTCATTTAGTAGTTATATTTGGTGAATCAACTAGGGTGAGGCGAACCCAACGTTGGAATGGTGTTTTGCCACTATCATACAAGATGTCTATTGGGTCAACCAAGGATAATTCTGTGGCCATATGATATCTATCATAACCTAGACGCATGGCCTCCCATGTACGAAGGTTTCCTTGAGCACTTTCCAAATATTCTAATCTCTAAAACAGTTTTTGACTATACCTTTATGTAAGGTGTCATTGTGAGGTGATGTCCACGGTTGGAACATGAGTCACATTTGGTATATATTTGTATCCAAACTCACAGTTTATGTTTTGTCGTATTGTACACGACAGTTGTATTAGTAAGTTGTATTTGTATTATGTACTATGTATCTGACGACTCAAGATGGGTGATGTATACCTAATTTTGGGGGCGTCACAAATAATATTATTCAAATAATATGAATTATTGATCTGATAATGGAAAATACTGTGCAGTAATAATTATTGAAATAACAATAATATAAAATATCAACACAGCAATTATTGAATTAATAAAATAAAATATTGAACAGTAACTACTGTAACAATTATTGAGTAGTGCATTCCTTCGTAAGAATCAATAATTCTAAAATACTGTGCAATCCGTGTGCAACTGTGCAACCACGTATATTACTGTATTTTAACCACCGGGTATTCCAACAGTGTTAATGGCAACAACTACGCCGTTAATTATAAACAACTTATACTTGTCATTTTCTTCATCCAATCGCTTTTCGTTATGGGGCCCACAAAAGACTGTGCCGTCGTACGAATATTCCCCGACAGCAAGAATATTCCATGACCAAACGAATATTCTCAGATGAAAATGAATATTTTATAACCACTTGTTTATTTAAAATATTTGCGCATTTTACCCATAACTAACCATATTAATCAAATTAACCCTTTCTATTTCAAAATAATAAATAGAGAAAATTTAATTTCATTTATTAATAAGTTGGAGTCTTACAACCTCCCCTCCTTATGAAATTTCGTCCTCGAAATTGACGTACGTACCTGGTGTTTCGAAAAGGTGAGGATACCTCGCTTTCATTTCTGATTCCAACTCCCAAGTCATTTCTTCAATAGCATGGTTTCTCCACAAAATCTTAACTTGTGGTATAACCTTCGTGCATAGGACATGTTCTTTCCTATCCAATATCTTAACAGGTACCTCCTCGTACGTTAAATCTTCGGCTATCTCGTCTGGGTCAACGCAATAATATGATTCGGGTCGTCCACATATTTACGTAACATCGATACGTGAAAAACGTTATGAACACACGATATACTTAGCGTTAAGACGAGTCTATAGGCCACAGTTCCTACTCGATCAAGGATTTCAAATAAATCGAAGGCTTGAGCTTTCTTCTCTTCATCGACTCTTACTTCTAGAATAACACATTCTTACACCTTCTTCTTTATATTCATCAGCTCCAGGTATGTACCTTGAGCGGCTTTAACGTTATCGATTAAAGTCGATTTTAATCGTATATCATCACGTGGGTCCCTAGAGTCATTAACTCTATCTCTATCATTTATAAATTATACAAAATAGGTATTTGTGTTCAACAATATCGCACTCGTACTCGCGTACAATCTTCTACTCAACGCGTCAGCTACCACGTTCGCTTTTCCAGGATGGTATGGTCAGAACAGGTTCCGAATGAGTCGCCTCTTAAGCTATTAGAAAATCTTCTCGTATTCCTCGCTCCATACAAATTTTATATCTTTCTGAGTCAGCTAAGTTAACGGAGTAGCGATTCGAGATTCGAGAAAATACTTCCACGAATCTCCGATAGTAACCAGCTAAGCCCAGAAAGCTACGTACTTTGGTCACCGACTTTTGTTGCTCTCAATTGTGATTCATATCCCAATCTTGGATAGCACGTCACAATAGCACCTATTGTTTTACCACCACACAAATATAGAGTCCCTTACGGAGAGTCTGACTTTGGTGCATTCCACAAAGGAAGTCACCAGATAGAGGCTCGGGTACCAACTTCTATAGTTGGGTTTTTAACTCCTGAAGTTCAATAGGAGCTATTCAATATGAGATTTTAGAAATGGGTTTTGTATCGGGTTGAAGATCAATACAAAAATTCAATATCACGCTCTGGGTTAGGCCAGGAAATTCTTCAGGAAATACGTCAGGAAATTCACTAACAACAGAAATATCCTTCAAATCTGACGTATTTTTGTTCAAGTCCATGACATGGGCTAAGAAAGCTTGACATCCATTTTTCAATAAACGAATGACTTTATGGCTTGGTATAACAGCGATTGATTTTAGTGGTTTGGTTGCTTGAATTCGCATAACAGGTTGCTTAAGAATATGAAAACTAATAACCTTACGAAAACAATCAATTTTGGCATGATGAGTAGTTAACCAATCAATTCCTAAAATCACATCAAAAGTAAGTATCTTTAAAGAGATAAGGTCAACAGGTAATGTGATTGTGCCAACTTGGATTAAGCAAGATTTATAAACTGTAGATGTAATGAAAGTTTCTCCTGACGGAGTCTCCACAGATAGGTTAAAGTCTAATTTCTCCGAAGTCAAGTTCAAACGTTGAGCACAAGCAGGAGAGATAAAAGAATGGGTAGAACCGGTATCTAATAAGGTATAAACTTCGCAAGAATTTATAATTAACTAACCCGCTATACCTTCGTTCGGGTTCCTCGCGTTTTGGGCAGTCACGACAAACGCTCTTCCAGAAACCGCCGACTTTATTTTGTCCGTATCCGCCTTTGGTGTCACCGTCCCAGCTGGACTTGGTTTTGCTATAGTACAATCTCGAGCGATATGTCCTTCCTTTCCACAATTATAACATACTTTGAACTGTTGTGGGCAGTTTGGACTTATGTGTCCCTCCTCTCCGCATCTGTAACATCTAACTGGCGGTCGTTCTCCTCCCCTAGAATTTGTTCCTGGTGCTGGTGCTGCTGTCGACGTCTTCCTGTCATCGTTAAATCTTCTCTTCTTGAAATTTCCACTTGACTCACCTCTCCTATTATCATGGCCACGATGACCACCCGAGTGGTTACCACTTTTGTCTGTATTTTTCCCTCCTTGCTGGTTCTCATTGCTCCGATGACTGCTGTCACCAGTATGACCCTGGTTATGGTCCCTCGATTGAACATACTCATTATCTCGCTCTAATAATTGAGCCCTGTTTACAACATCTGAATATAAAGAAAATTTATGAGAGATAAGATATTGCCGAATCTCGGGTTTTAGACCTCTTAAAAACATGATTGTCATTCGTTCCTCATTTTCGACCAAATGAGATGCAAACCTGGATAACTCTGCAAACTTTGCCTAGTACTGGGACACCGTCATGTTGTTTTGTTCCAGTCTAATAAACTCTACCGCCTTCATATGACGAATACTTTCAGGAAAGTACTTGTCATTAAACAGTTTCTGAAACGTTTCCCAGGACATGTTGAGTGCGTCAGGCTGGTTACGCTTCACAGACTCCCACCAGTAGTCTGCCTCACCGCGGAACATAAAGGTGGCGAATGGAACCTTCTGTTCCTCCGTGCATCCCAAGACATCGAATATCTTGGTAATTTGCTTGACCCACGTTTCCGCTATGATCGGATCCGGCTTTCCCTTAAATTCTGATGGTCCCAATTCTTTGAACTGCTTGGCTTTGACAAACCGCGCGTTGTTATCATTTCCACCCGTATTCTGCACACGAGTCTCCCTCGTCTGATTTTGCATGAACTGCAAAAAACTCCTAAACATTCCATCATTCATAGTTTGCTCGGTAACGTTGTTTACAGGAGGAATATTGTCTTCCTGTTGCACGTTCCCCTGGGTGGTGATTAAAGGTGTCTCCATGGTTTGATTTACTCCATTATTAACGTTCTCAGCTGCCATTCTTAAATACTGCCATAAAACAAGGGTTAATAGTCATGTCATATATTATCCCTATACTCTGACCGACCAAATAAACACCAAATAAACTTAGTCAGGTCATACTAGCGAAGGAATTCTCTGTCTCTCCCCTCCTAGTTCTTGTCTCACATCTCAGTCAGGGATCATATCCCTAAGCTCAGATATCAACTGTGACGCCCCCAAAGTAGGTATACTACACCCATTCTGAGTCGCCAAATACATGGTACAAAAAGCAAACTACAACTTAAATAATACAATTGTCGTGCAAAATACGACAACACATACTGTGAGTTTAAATACAAATATTGTCTTCTAGATAATATTCACACTCAAATAAGTCCTCATTATAATTATTCAAACACTATTTTACAGAAATAGTGAGGACAGCTAAAACATCTTTCTAGAACCATCACTCCATACCCCGACTAGATCCTGCTATATTCTCACCTCCTGAGAAGAAAAATAGAACAAAAAGGAAAAGGGTGAGCTCAACTAGCCCAGTAAAGAATATTATGACTAAGATAATATACAACAAATTATCATTAGTATTCAACAGGGAAAAATCTGATAGAATGAAATCGATAACAAGTTTTAGATCAACAACTGCAGCGGAAATAGCAAACCATTAGAAGAGTCAAGTAGAGAATGAATTCTACTATCTTCTAAGATTTAAAAGTCCATCATCAATATTTTATCCCTGTAACATCAATTAATAATTATCTTTAATCAAATATTCATCTTTGCACTACAGGCCAAAGATATTCATTTGTATCATTAGTCAGTCATGTTCATCTCAACACCTGTTCATCTTTGCACTACAAGCCAAAGATATTCATCAGGTAATCATACATCTTTGTACTACAGGCCAAAGATATTCAGTAATATCATCATTTAGGACTGAGGATGATGAAAAATATCTTTAAAAAACGAATTCAGTGAGACAGAAGGACAAATTGTAGGGATTCGTATAACAGTTTATCCAAGATCAATAACACTTCATAATAATCAATTGTGAAGCAGAATTCAAAAAATAAAGATCAAAACATGGATGCAATCAAAGATAGTAACCATAATAGACATCTTGGACAAAAAGAAAAAATTTTATTTTTCGGTGAATAGTGTCGTATTCGTGAATAGTGCCGTATACGTGAATTGTGTCGTATACGTGAATAGTAATCCCGACACAAAAAGTTTTAAATTTGATAAAAAAAACTCATATCAATATTTTAGCATAATGATATTGAAGAAAATAATATCATTTAAGAAGAAAATAATATCCCTTACCTCAAAATATCAGTACTACTGGTCGGAATACCGGTATAAGGCTGAAAGAAACTTGCTCTGATGAATAAAAACTCTCAAAGTATCTAAATACTCACAAAATACACTCAATAATCTAGAGAGAGAAAGAGAGAAAACTTGTTTCTGGTGTGATTTTCAATTCTAACTTAGCCCTCTATTTATAGGAAAATGTTAGCACGCCGAAGCAGACTTAACCTGCAACCTGATAGCTTTACCTGCTACTATTCCCACCCACCACATTTGAATAAAAATCTCAACACATTTCTTCACCAACCAAGAGTGGGGCCCACCAATTCTAGAATTTTCCACCAAAATCATTAACTCCGAAAATTCAACAATTTCTGAACCAGACATCTCATAAAATTCATAATAAATCATACGTTCATTTTTAACGGTTCAAAATTTGTGGACATATACTTAACCTATATATGTATAACATATCCTAAAATTACCACGATCCAACGGTCGGATTAAAAATTATAACTCCCGCAAAATATCTCAAAAATCCTGATTTTTAATACCTCCATTCCGACAAAAATACTAATAAAAACCTCAACATTAACTCCTTCATTGTTAACCACAAAAATATATCTCTCATTTATATCCACATAAAATAAATATTTTCTTATCATATGAATCAATAATTAATTATTCACAAATAATATTACAGAATCACATTTATGACAACCAAGCCGTTCCCAGGAAAGAGGGGGCTTTCCAATAAAGATTTCTCCTTACTAGCGCGAATTAGATGACCAAACCTCTCCTTAGACAGAACTTTATAGACATTGCCAATAATGTTATCTAATAATATTATTCAAATAATATAAATTATTGATCTGATAATGAAAAATATTGTGCAGTAACAATTATTGAAACAACAATAATATAAAATATCAACGCAGCAATTATTGAATCAATAAAATAAAATATTGAACAGTAACTACTGTAACAATTATCGAGTAGTTCATTCCTTCGTAAGAATCAATAATTCTAAAATACTGTGCAATTCGTGTGCAACTGTGCAACCACGCGTATTACTGTATTTTAACCACCGGGTATTCCAACAGTGTTAACGGTAACAACTACGCCATTAATTATAAACAACTTATACTTGTCGTTTTCTTCATCCAATCGCTTTCCGTTATGGGGCCCACAAAAGACTGCGCCGTCATACGAATATTCCCCGACAGTAAGAATATTCCACGACCAAACGAATATTCTCAGATGAAAATGAATATTTTATAACCACTTGCTTATTTAAAATATTTACGCATTTTACCCATAACTAATCATATTAATCAAATTAACCCTTTCTATTTCAAAATAATAAATAGAGAAAATTTAATTTTATTTATTAAAAAGTTGGGGTCTTACAGAGAGAGGAGTGTACTAGCTTGGTTAATGCACCCTAAGATTATAAATTACTTTGGTAAATCAAGGAAGGTTGCTACTAGATCAAGATATATCCTAAACCTCCATCTTCTTCTTCTATTTTGTGTTATACCAAGATTTGTTGGGGTTATAAACTAATACTCAAGATACCCTAGTTTTACATATCATCATGTATATAACTAAGTATCTTGAGTGTTAGATCAAAGGTTTAGAGGAAGAAAATGAGCATATGTTCTCGTAGGGGTTAAACCCTGTTTTTCTTCCACTAAATCTTGTGTAAATCAAGTTTTACAACTTGAATTTGTGATCCGTCGAAGGGGGGTGCTAGATACATGAGTTATCTAGTAAAACCAAGTGGTAGAACACAAATCTACCAAGTATTGAAGCCTTGGGGGCTATTTTTCCCAAAACAGTCCACATAGAGTATTAAGGTTTTAAAATCCTAAAAAGCTACTGTCTCCATTTTTCTTAAGGCTGTTTCGGATAGTTTCAAGTCTTTTAAAAATCTGGGAAAAATCACAGAGGTACCTTGAGAAGTTATCTACGTGTACGAAAAAGAACGGACACGTTTCGATTTATAGGTTGTGCGTAATGGCTATTTCCGTAAAGGACTCCTAAATATTAACACCCGAATTTCTCACAGTGTATACACTAGAAAATTCCAAAAATTTTACAGTATGTTCATTTGTGTTATGAGGGTATACCCTAAAAATTTTAGAATTTTCTGAGCAAAACTCGATTTATGAAAAATGAAGCAAGATCCGAGTGTTTTGGGCACTTTAAAATTAGTAAATCACTTTCTAAAATTTTAGAAAAATTTGGGGATCATTGTTGGGTCATATACTGTCCAAATCCTGAAAGAAGAATTTTTGGAATCAGTTTGGTATTTTTTCTAAAAATGATGAAGTTATGAATAAAAAGAAATAAATAGTTAAATGGTGTCTTAAATAAGAAAAATGTGATTTTAATGCTTGAACACTCTTAATATATAATATTATGACTATTTTAGGGCATTTTGATAATTTATAATAAGAAATATTATTTATGACCTTTTATGGATATTAAATAAGTGATTTAATAAAGGGTGAACAATTAGAATAAATTGTTTATTGATCTATGATAGACACGTAATTCATATATTTAATTATCCCTAATTTTGTCCTTTTAATTATATTAGTTTATTAAATTAATATGTTTTATTTTATTTTGTAAGATTTAATATTTGTTGCAATAAAGTCAAAAAATCTTGGTGATCAAGGGATATTTAATGCATTTATTCATATAAGAAATATCCAAGAAGAATCCTACAAGGAGTAGGAAAGAGGTTGAACAATCTTGGTGTGCAAGTTAAATCCAACAACAGAAGGGAAAGTATATCTAGAAGATTTTTTTTTTGAGAAGTTGATGGGAAGCAAAACTGTCCAAGTTCAATTAGGGTTCCAAGTTATTTTCCCTATAAATAGGCCTCTTGTTTTAGAGAGAAGGGCACCACTTATTATTTTCTTTTTCTTAATTCTTCACTAGTGTAGAAGGGAGTAACATATTTAGAGTTTGTTTTTTTCTTATTCCAATCACGTGTGAAACTACTGTCAGGGAGTATTTGTATCTTTCTTTTATTTATATAATAGAAATTCTATTTTTAATCATTGTTCTTATTTCATGCGAATTGTAGTACTAATATTATTTGTTTTTATTTTTAATTCCATGGCTAGCTAAATTTTTAATACCTAGGATTATGATGAAACTAAGTATTTCATAATAATATTTTCTTTCCGTTCCAAAATTAATGCATAATTATTTTCGCCTTCATATTTTCTTCCGCATAAATTACATATGATTTTTATATTGATTGCGAGGTTTTGATAAGTTATAGTTAATCTGTGAATTTTTCATAACTTATGCTTGCCCATATTAATTATATGAATCATTATTTTTAAAGGGACGGGAGAATAATTTGGGAATTGATTTAGGAAATAAGAAATTATTTATTATGTTAATATTTGGTGGATTCTAATTCCTAGGTATCTTTTCTCATTAATAGTTTCCGTTTTTAATTAGTAGTTTGAATAATTTAGTTAATAAATTTTCTCCACCATATTTATTTCTAATTCGCCTAAAATATTAATTAAGGATATATTAAAGAATTAATCTAGTCTCTGTGGGTTCGACCTGTACTTGCCAGTTCTTCAATTTGACACTGTGCACTTGCAGTTACATATTTTTATCACATCAAGATTTTGGCGCCGTTGCCGAGGACTAAAATTAATTTTTATTTATTCCTTAATTTTTATTTATTCGAATTAGCTTTAACTCTATATTTTTTTTCCCCAGGATTATTGAAGTTGGTCGAAGGAGCGAAAAGATAAAAATTTTGTTGCTGCTCTTTCTTCAGTACTTCGTATCTCCATATTTAAAAAAAAATTTAGCTTTTATTATTATTAATATTTTTTTTATTTGCCGCATTCATGCATTCACTCACGTAGAGCACATCCTGTTAGGTTTTTATTTTTATTTATTATTATTATTTTTTTTTTGTCAAATATAAACTGTGGTGATTGCTGGAGGATTGAGGTACGTCAAAATTTCTCATTCTTTCGTAATTCACATAGTTTTAGGACACTTTATTTGTTTACAGTTTTTTTTATTATTTGTGCATTTTCATCTTTAATCTAACAATAAGGGCACAACCCTTAACAAGATAAGGTGGGGATTTCATCACCCTTCCTTGGCTCACAAACAACCCAATTTGCATTTTGCATGACCATGACCTAATAAAATCAAGTAGACGTTGGCCCCTAGGACCCTCGAGCTCAATTAGGACAAGAAACTCCAAGAGGAGTCTGAATTTTAAATTAATCAAACTACTGGTGTCTAGGCAAGTGGTTCAAAAGGTATACGCCTAAAGATTGTGTGGTTAATCAATTAGTCACCGTTTCTACGGAGAGACTCCCACCTTTCTTACACTTACCTGGCTAGTGGTGTGATTAATTTCGAATTTGGTGAACCTTGCGGTGTAACTTGGAACAGTTAGGAGCTGTCTAGATTTTAATTAGGTTGACCTTAGAAGTAAATTTATTGTTATTTTTTATTTTATTTATTTTTTTTTGTTTTTTTTTTATTTTTTTTTGTGCTTATCTGCTTATTTGTTAAGTAGTGTATGTAAAAAGTGTGGATTAGGGACGAAACATCCCGATTAGTGAGAACACTTGATTTTTCGGATTTCACTTTAAAAGATCTCACTTTAAGAAAAATGGAGGGCGCACAAACTGTTTCTTTAAGGGATCGATGTTATCCTTCCCGCTCTGCCCAACCTTCATGTATCAGTCTACCACCGGTAACTGGTAATAATTTTGAACTTAAGCCACATTTTATAAATATGTTACCTAGGTTCACAGGGATAGAAGATTCATATTTATTTATTCAGGAATTTGAGGAAGTTTGTGCCCTAATGAAAATTCAACAATTGTCTGATGACTCAATTAGGCTAAGATTTATAACATTTGCTTTAAAAGATAATGTTAAAAAATGGTTATATAGCCTACCAAATAATTCCATATCAACCTGGGATGGATTTGTTGTTACATTTCTAAAAAATTATTTTTCAAATCATAAAATTGCTAAAATTCGGACTGCAATTCATCAATTTTACCAACATGAAAAAGAGTCATTTTGAAAATATTTTGATAGATTTAAAAATTTGTTATCCCAATGCCCATACCACGGAATTGAGAAATGGAGATTGTGTCAAATTGCTTACGAAGGTTTAGACTATCCCACTAAAACAATGTTAGAGTCAATGTGTAAAGGGGATTTTTTGAATAATGATGAGGAAAAGGCTTGGGAGTTTTTAGAAGACTTAGCAGAAAAAATCATGCAATGGGAAACCACCCGAGAGACAGATAAACCTAGTTCATCGAGGGGTGTTCATACAATTGACAATTCAATTGCTACCGAAGTTAAGTTGGCTGGTGTACTTAAAAGACTTGAAGATTTAGAAACTAGGGGACAATCACACGTGAACCAAGTCTCAACACCACCACCTTTGTGTCTAAAGTATAATTCACCAAGCCATGTGATTGAGGAATGTCCTAGAGTCGTGCCCCAATTTGAAGAATATGAACAAGTCAATGCAATGTTTCAACGGCCTAGGAATGACCCATTTGCACCAACTTATAATCCTGGTTGGAGAAATCATCCTAATTTTGCATGGAACCAAGGACCCTACCCAAATAATTCTTCAAATCAGGTCAATCAGTCTCTAAATCAATCTTTTCAACCTTACCAAAAGTCAAATCCTGGTCCATACCAAAATTCAAATCCAGCACCTCAATATCCACCAGGTTTTTCTAATGAAAGTGAGAGGAGACTTAGCACCTTAGAGAAAAGTGTGAGCACCTTAGAGAAGAGTGTGGAAACTGTAATAAAATCCATTTCTCGCCTAGAAATCCAAATGAGTCAATTGGCCACTACAGTTAGTGAAAGAGAGAAGGGTAAACTTCCTAGTCAACCTGAGACCAATCCAAAATTTTCAGTTTCTACTCAAAAACCTTATCATGTTAATTCACTTGAAAACAACCAAGTCAATCATGTGAATTCTGTAATTTCTTTAGGGTCTGGAAATTATTTTAACAATCATGCTAGAATTGATAATGAAGAAGAGAAAAATTTAAATGTTGAATCTAATAATCCATCTTCAAAGTTAGCCCAGCCTGAAAAGCCCACAAACTCTGAGTCAGTAGGTCTATCTACTCAGCGTGTGTCAAAAAATGATCAAACCACATCTTCTGAATCAAATGAAAAAGTCTTCAAACCTAAAGCCCCATTCCCTCAAAGACTTATTTCAAATAAGCAGTCAGCCCAGTTGGACAAAATTCTAGAAGTGTTCAAACAAGTAAAAATTAATATTCCTCTTTTAGATGCCATTTAACAAGTTCCCTCATATGCTAAATGTCTAAAAGATTTGTGCACACATAAAAGAACCACTCATGTTCCTAAGAAAGCTTTTTTAACAGCTCATGTTAGTTCTATCTTGTCATGTCAAGTCCCTGTGAAATATAAGGACCCCGGTTGTCCTACTATTTCATGCATCATAGGTGACACCTTAATTGAAAAGGCTTTACTTGATTTAGGAGCTAGTGTGAACCTATTACATTTTCTGTGTACCAAACCTTAGGCTTAGGGGAGTTGAAAAAGACAAGTGTCACACTCCAACTAGGTGACCGTTCTGTTACAGTGCCAAAAGGAATAGTTGAAGATGTACTCATTAAGGTTGGTGATTTTATCTTCCCTGTTGACTTTGTTGTCCTTGAAACCCAACCTGTTGTCAATCCCAAGGGTCAAATTCCTATAATTTTAGGTAGACCATTTCTAGCAACTTCTAATGCGTTAATCAACTATAGAAATGGACTTATGAAATTGACATTTGGGAACATGACAATTGATTTAAATGTGTTTAATGTGGGAAAGCAACCTTGTGATTTTTCAGACCAACCCGTTGAAGTGAACATGATTCAGGTCATGTCCGACAATGAACTTACAGGAGAAGACGAAATTTTTAATTTTTGTCTAAATCATTTTGGTCAAAATTGGGATGAAACAAAATATGTAAATGAGGTTAATGAAATGCTAGAGTCGTCAACATCAATGTCTTACTCTAAATGGGAACCCGAGACTGAGCCATTAATCTTGCAATCTTCAGAACCTCCTGAAAAGAGTCCACCAGAGTTAGAACTCAAACCTCTACCTGATAATCTTAAATATGCCTATTTAGGTCCCTCCAAAACTCTTCCTGTAATCATTGCTTCTGATTTAACAAACACACGGGAGGAAGAGTTATTGACCATCTTGAGAGAAAACAAGGAAGCCATAGGATGGAGTATAACTGATATTAAGGGGATCAGTCCAACAATTGTCCAACATAGGATCCATTTAATAGATGATGCTAAACCTGTGAGAGACCCACAAAGGCGTTTAAACCCGGTTCTAAAAGATGTTGTTAAGAAAGAAATTCTCAAGTGTCTAGATAATAGGATCATCTATCCCATTTCTGATAGCTCGTGGGTATGTCCTGTTCAGGTGGTACCTAAAAAGTCTGGTTTAACTGTGGTTCAAAATGAAGCTAATGAGTTAGTTCCCACTCGTGTCCAATCAGGTTGGAGGGTTTGCATAGACTATAGAAAACTCAATGCTGCCACAAGAAAGGATCATTTTCCTTTACCCTTCATTGACCAAATTCTAGAAAGATTAGCTGGTCATGCTTACTATTGTTTCCTTGATGGTTACTCGGGCTACTTTCAAATTCCCATAGCCCCAGAAGACCAAGAAAAAACCACTTTCACTTGTCCTTATGGAACCTTTGCATATCGTCGTCTGCCTTTTGGGCTATGTAGTGCCCCTGCCACCTTTCAAAGATGCATGATGAGTATTTTTTCTGACATGGTGGAGAAATTCCTATAAATTTTCATAGATGATTTTTCCATATTTGGGTCTACATTTCATGAGTGCCTTAACCACCTTGACTTAGCTTTAAGGAGATGTAAGGAAACAAATTTAATCCTGAATTGGGAAAAATGTCACTTCATGGTAAAAAAAAGGAATTGTTCTTGGTCACATCATATCTGAAAAGGGAATTGAAGTAGATAAAGCCAAGATTGACCTCATTGCCAATCTTCCACCACCTAGGACAGTCAATCCTAGGACATGCAGGCTTTTATAGGCGATTTATTAAAGATTTTAATAAGAAAGCAAGGCCCTTGACCAATCTTCTAGGTAAAGATGCAAAATTTGAATTTAATAAAAAATGTCTTCAATCTTTTGAACAACTCAAAAAGGAGTTAACTTCAGCTCCTATCATCAAATCACCTGATTGGAGACAACCATTTGAGTTAATGTGTGATGCATCTGACTATGCAGTTGGTGCTGTTCTAGGGCAAAGAATCAACACGATTCCCCATGTCATATACTATGCTAATAGGACTTTGAATGATGCTCAATTGAACTATTCAACTACTGAAAAAGAACTTCTAGCTGTAGTTTTTGCCCTAGAAAAGTTTCGATCTTATCTTATTGGGTCTAAAATAATTATTTACACTGACCATGCCGCTCTCAAACATCTTCTTTCAAAAAAAGATTCAAAAGCACGTTTAATTCGTTGGGTCTTATTGCTCCAAGAATTTGACCTCGAGATACGAGACAAAAAAGGTTCTGAAAACGTGGTAGCTGATCATTTGTCACGTTTAGTTGTGGAGTCCAACTCTGACCTGCCCTTAAATGAATTTTTCCCAAATGAGCAGCTTTTCTCTATATCTGCTACACCTTGGTTTGCTGATATTGTGAATTACCTAGTGACTAGTGAGATTCCTTCCCATTGGTCCAAACAAGACCGATCCAAGTTTCTTTCACAAGTCAAACACTTTTATTGGGATGACCCCTATTTGTTTAAATATTGTCCTGATCAAATCATTAGGAGGTGTGTACCCGACCACGAGTTTAGAAGTGTTCTGTCCTTTTGTCATGACCAAGCTTGTGGAGGACATTTTGGAGGCAAAAAGACGGCCGCCAAAGTCCTCCAATGTGGTTTCTATTGGCCTAGTCTATTCAAGGATGCCACATCATTTTGTGCCAATTGCAATAGGTGTAAACAATTAGGGAGGATCACTAGGAGGAATATGATGCCAATGCAACCTATTCTAGTCATTGAATTGTTTGATGTATGGGGAATCGATTTCATGGGCCCATTTCCAAATTCTTTTGGGAATCTGTACATTTTACTTGCGGTGGATTACGTGTCTAAGTGGGTAGAAGCTATACCAACCAAGACCAATGACAACAAAGTTGTTGTCAAATTTTTGAAAGAGAACATTTTCTCTCGCTTTGGTACCCCTAGGGCCATAATCAGTGATCAAGGAAAACATTTCTGCAATCAGCCTTTTGCATCCTTGCTAAAAAAGTACTCCATCACCCACAAGCTTGCAACATCATATCATCCTCAAACAAGTGGTCAGGTAGAAGTCTCAAATAGGCAAATAAAACAAATCTTGGAAAAAACGGTGAGTTCCAATAGAAAAGACTGGTCTCTAAAATTGTTAGATGCATTGTGGGCTTACCGTACTGCCTTTAAAACTAATTTAGGGATGTCACCATATCGGCTTGTGTTTGGAAAAGCTTGTCACTTACCTGTTGAACTTGAACATCGTGCTTTGTGGGCCATAAAACAGTTGAATTTTGATATGTCCACCGGTGGGAGTCATAGACAATTGCAATTAGCTGAGTTAGATGAGATTAGGAACGATGCTTATGAAAATGCTAAAATTTACAAGGAAAGAACAAAAGTGTTTCATGACAAAACAATTTTGAGAAAATCATTTTCACCTGGACAAAAAGTTCTCTTGTATAATTCTAGGCTACATTTATTCCCTGGAAAATTGCGTTCTAGATGGGATGGACCTTTTGTAGTGAAGGTAGTTTACTCTCATGGGGCAGTTAATATTGAAAATTCAAATAGTGGAGAAATTCTCAAAGTGAATGGTCAACGACTCAAACTTTTTTTAGAAATGCCGACCGAACCAAAGGAGGTGGTATACCTTGTTGACCAACCTGATTTAGTATGACTGGCACTGCACTTTTAAGTTTGTACGTATATTTTTCTTTTGTCCAATATTGTCATCCGGTTTCTGCCCCATCGTACAAGGTATAATTCTTTCATATCTTTGTTCTCTTTTCTTCATTTGCATACATTGAGGACAATGCATGATTTAGGTATGGGGGGGAGTTTGTTTGTATTAGATTTTTTTTTATTTTTTATTTCTCTTTTTAGGAAAAAATAGTAAAAAAAAAACACGAAAAAAGTATTAAAAAAAATATATTTTGTTTGCCTTTTTATGCATTGGATTAATTCTAATAAGTGTTTGTGGAGCAAAACTCATGAGTAAGATTGAAAGATTTAGAACTCTTAAATTTTTGATAAGATGCGAAATCTTAGTTCAAAACACCATCCGGATTAAAATTGATTTCACAAGCATTTTTGCACTTCACGTTTACACTAATTCTTAGTTGTGGGGTATAAATCATGATTCGAGTAATTTCAAAGAAAAAAAAAAGAGAAAAAAAAAAAGAAAAGAAAAGAAGAAAGAATGAAAAAAATGAAGTTGAAAAAAAAAGAAGAAATAAATAACTGCTTCAATGTCCATTAAACGAAATAAATGGGTATCCAAGCCTCGGGAAGCATCGATATTCACGCTAAAAAGTGTGATGGATAATAGCAGCTTGACTAGTCTAATTTTGTGGCCTTTGTTACTCGAGTAAGTAAGCCCTTAGGGGTGTCTCTACACCTAATGCCCTAAAGCCATCTGGTTTGGGAGTCATTGGTCCAACGCTCGCTCTACATGGGTAACTCTGACAAGCCTAAGAAAATGAGACATTGCACAAGTCAAGAATCAAAATTGAAAAAAATGGAAAAAAAAAGAAAAGAAAAAAAATGAGCTTGCTTGATTTTCATGGTAAAAATTCCTACTAAGAGTTACATCATATACACATGCATACATCACATGGAATTGATTTAATGAAGGATGGTGTCTAAAATAAAAAGATTGAGTATTTTTGATAAGGTGAAAGTGTGATTTTGAATTTAATCTTGCTTATGTATAATGCCCATAAATATTTAGAAGTTTTCTTTCAATTTCATAATTTGTTGAACCCAAAAAATATATTTTTGAATTTTGTGGGTATATTCACTGCAAACCCTCACGAGACACAACTCGTCCACTTGGGTAACCTTGGGGTTTAAAGGCTTGTTGCACATGCTAAGTGCAATCATGTTTCCTACGGAAATGGGGTAGTTTAATTTTTATTTTATTTTATTTTTATTTTACTCGAGGACGAGCAAAAGCTAGGTATGGGGGTATTTGATAGACACGTAATTCATACATTTAATTATCCCTAATTTTGTCCTTTTAATTATATTAGTTTATTAAATTAATATGTTTTATTTTATTTTGTAGGATTTAATATTTGTTGCAATAAAGTCAAAATCTTGGTGATCAAGGGATATTTAATGCTTTTATTCATATAAGGAATATCTAAGAAGAATCCTACAAGGAGTAGGAAAGAGGTTGAACAATCTTGGTGTGCAAGTTAAATCCAACAACAGAAGGGAAAGTATATCTAGAAGATTTTTTTTTGAGAAGTTGATGGGAAACAAAACTGTCCAAGTTCAATTAGGGTTCCAAGTTATTTTCCCTATAAATAGGCCTCTTGTTTTAGAGAGAAGGGCACCACTTATTATTTTCTTTTTCTTAGTTCTTCACTAGTGTAGAAGGAAGTAACATATTTAGAGTTTATTTTTTTCTTATTCCAATCACGTGTGAAACTACTGTCAGGGAGTATTTGTATCTTTCTTTTATTTATATAATAGAAATTCTCTTTTTAATCATTGTTCTTATTTCATGCGAATTGTAGTACTAATATTATTTGTTTTTATTTTTAATTCCATAGCTAGCTAAATTTCTAATACCTAGGATTATGATGAAACTAAGTATTTCATAATAATATTTTCTTTCCGTTCCAAAATTAATGCATAATTATTTTCGCCTTCATATTTTCCTCCGCATAAATTGCATATGATTTTTATATTGATTGCGAGGTTTTGATAAGTTATAGTTAATCTGTGAATTTTTCATAACTTATGCTTGCCCATATTAATTATATGAATCATTATTTTTAAAGGGACGGGAGAATAATTTGGGAATTGATTTAGGAAATAAGAAATTATTTATTATGTTAATATTTGGTGGATTCTGATTCCTAGGTATATTTTCTCATTAATAGTTTCCGTTATTAATTAGTAGTTTGAATAATTTAGTTAATAAATTTTTTCCACCATATTTATTTCTAATTCGCCTAAAATATTAATTAAGGATATATTAAAGAATTAATCTAGTCTCTATGGGTTCGACCTGTACTTGCCAGTTCTTCAATTTGACACTGTGCACTTGCAGTTACATATTTTTATCATATCAATCTAATAAATTATTAAAATATTATTATGATATTAATAATATTAAAATATAATATTATTAAGTAAATAATAATATTCGAGATTAAATAAAATGTTATTAAAAATATAATAACATTAGTAAAGGAATAAAATATTATTAAATAATTAATGATATTAGTAAATAAATAAAATATTATTAAAATATTAATACTATTAGTAAATGAATAAAGTATTATTAATTGATTAATGATACTAAAGCATAAGTAAGATATTATTAATGTAATAATATTAATGCATAATTAAAATGTTATTAAGAGTATTAATAATATTAGTAAAATATTAAAATATTATTAAGATGTTAATAATATTAGTAAGCGAATAAAAGTATTATTAGCTAATAATACTAAGAGGTGAATTAAATATTATCAAGATTAATAATATTAGGTGAATTAAAGGTATTTGTTATTTAATAGTAACATTATCGAGGCAAGATAATATTTTGAAGAACTAAATATAATATATGATATCAATGTGATTACATAATCTAATGTTATGCTATGACTAATTGAAAGATTAACTATAGGTCTCTCAAAGGAAGATAATTAAACTGCCTAGCGAATAGAATTTAATTGCGTAGTCGTAACCTACAAACGAGGCAAGTTCCCTAACTCAAACTCGAGTTATTATTTTTAAAGCATGTTAGTGAATAATTATTGATGATTATTCACCTCTATATGGATTATTGAGATTCGCACTTGGTGCAATTGAATTCATGTTCTATTATTATTGAACTGCGAATTAAATTAAAGTTCTTCATTCATGAACTGTTTATGAGATAGATCTATGCTAATTATATCAACTAGATTAAACATGTTTAAATTTGTTAAATCAAATGTGTTTTAAAAAGTTGTTCTTATTAAATTGATATGATAAGAACTCTTGACTGAGAAAAGGGACGAATTTGATTAAGGCATGATATCGATGCTGGATTATTAAGTGTTTATGCATAAATCACATGGTATGAAAGGCTGATCCCCTTGAATACCAAAACTTATTAAGAGGTTCAATTTAAATGACTAAGAACCTTGACAAATATTCATGGTTATTTCAAAACCACCCAGTACATGTTATTCAATTATTCGAATATTCAATTATTGATTATTAATTTATGTTTCTTCACAATCTTATACTATTGTTGAACATTGAAAGCAAAACTTCTTTCTAGTCATGATATATCTCCCTTGTATATAAATTTGCTAAGCAAATTAGTTGCTTACCCTTGCTATATCATGACATTTATTTTAATTAAGCCCAAAGAATCCAATGTGAAAGACAAAGGCAAGGGCAAGATCCATGAATAGTTTAGAATGAATGATTAATTATTATTATCTGATGAAATTTCTTATGTAAACCTTTTGTAATATGAATGGTGTGTTTAGGTTAAGGTTAAGAAGACCTTGGGACTATGTTATGCAATTTTATTATAATGAACAATGTATGTTTATTATTTCGTAATAGTTATGGAATGCTTATGATGATGATAGATCGTGAGCACCGAATCTGAGGTTAGAGAACCTGAATTTGGGGGTGTCACAAATTCGTGTTATCATAAGACAGAGTTGTGCACATCCACTTGCTGAGTATATCTACAACCACTACCTATATAATCTTGGAGTTTGGTTGAAATATAATTCTCAATTGGAGACAATGGAGATAATTATATGTCAAGGGAAGACTCACCATTGGAAAGAACATGATAGAGATCTTCTCATTTTCTTTGGGATCTATTGGGTCAACCAATGATAATTCTGTGGGCATATGATATCTATTATAACCTAGACGCATGGGCTCCCATGTACGAAGGTTTCCTTGAGTATTTTCTAAATATTTTAATTTTTAAAACAATTATTGACTGTACCTTTATGTAAGGTGCTATTGTGACGTGCTATCCAAGGTTGGGATGAGAGTCACAGTTGGTATATATTTGTATCAAAACTCACAACATATGTATTGTTGTATTTTGTACGACAATTGTAGTAATAAAGTTGTAGTTATTTTCTGTACCATGTATTTGGCGACCCAGGATAGGTTGGATGGATTGGACCTATTTTGGGGGCGTCACAATAATAATAATAATAATAATAATAATAATAATAATAATAATAATAATAATAATAAAAATAATAATAATAATAATTGTTATTATGGTGGTATGGTGAATTATAAAATTGTTATTGATGATTTTTAAGTTTTATAAACAGGTTTAAATTTTTTTGGATATCTATTTTTAAAGAAAAATTAATTATTGTGGAGGTTTGGTGAATTATGATAATTGTTATATCTAATTATATGTTATTTTAAATTATAAAAAAAAATTTAATATAATATTTTTCGAATTTTAATCTAAATTTTAATTACGTCGTATCTTTAAGCACGCATAATTAGTAGTATATATATAATTCGTGCATGCCTAATTTCGGCATGTGCTACTGCTACAACAATCAGTTGTATAAGGTGACAAACTTGAAAGCTAGCTAGCTACTGCACTATAATTAGCTAACAACACAACAATATTAATTAATTAATTAATTAATTGGAGGACATGATCAGCATGCATGCATGCATGGGGTCGGGCGGTCGGCACATGAAAGAGGGTAAGTTTGAAAAGGATTTATATATATATATATATATATATATATATATATATATATATATATATATATATATATATATACACGGTTCGTCTCTAAAGCGAACTTTAAAGAGCGAATCAAAGACGAATCGTCGTCTTTGGTGTCTATGACGACAGTTCGATCTGTCGCCATAGCCATGTAGTCTTTGGGACGGGTCGAACCGTCGCCATAGACACCAAAAACGACAGTTCGTCTTTAGTTCGCTTTTTAAAGTTCGCTTTAGAGACTCTCCGTATATATATATATATATATATATATATCGGTCGAGATCAAGAGTATTCTCCTTAAATAACATTCCTCCTTAAATAGTATTTTTTTATTAAACTACGTCGTTTTGGAGGGACGCGGTAGTATTTTTATAAATACGCGATGACATTATATTTATAAAAATACCACCGCGTCCCTCTAAAACGACGTCGTTTTAATAAAATAATGCTCTTTAAAAAAATATTATTTAAGGAGAATACTTTTGATCTTTACCGTGTATATATATATATATATATATATATATATATATATATATATATATATATATATATATATATCACTCTTGTCAAACTCAACCCCAATATTTGTCCCTGTCAACAACACATTCATACAGCATGCGATTGCGAGGTTATTGGTTAGTTGTTGTTAACTACTCCAAATATTAGTTTTTAATTACCCCTTCACTGGTCTATATCTATGTATATGTACGTAACACACAATCTCTATACTACACTATATAATCACTTATCACATGTACTACTTTTGATTGGTCCCCTCATCCCTAGCCTAGTCACTGCCTCAGGATCTGCTGGTCCCTTCCGCCAAAGATCTCATCTCATCTCATGTCTCTCTCCCTCTTTTCCTAATTACCTACTCACGGCCAAATTTCTGTTTAATATTAATTAATACCCCTAAAAAGTATACTTTTTTCAACCAACACTACTTTTTCTTATATATAACCATTCAATTGACACTATTTTTATAAGTGGAGGGAGTACAAATTAGGGAAAAGTCTATCCCAAACATGCAAATTTAACCCATATATTGTTTATCAATGTGCACTTGTCATTATCCTATGTTGGGCACCGAATATAGGAACTACCGGTGTATGCGAGTAATATCTCATTAATCACGTATATTTTAGTAATATATTATGCCATAACATGTATGACGTTTTGGATTATATTATTTATTTTAAATTATTTAACATTTTATATAATTTAAAAGAATTAATCATAATCTTTTCAAAATTACATTTTATAAGAAAATATTACAAATGAAAAAGAAAGTATGAAATATGTATATAGTAAAAGGTATACTAGACAATATATTAATACTATATTTAATGTTATACAATTATTTCTTTAATTTATGTGCACAACTCTAAAACGTCATATATTATAAGACGGAAAGAATAATTTAGACGTAACTTTAACATCCTTACGTAATAATATAATTATACATAATCTCTGAACAAATTGTGAGTTTTATTTCAGAGAGAAGAGAAAAAAAAGAATGGGAAGAGAAAGAAAAAATTCGTTTTTAATGAAACCATATAAATTAGGATGAATTTATTAATGAAAACGAAACGAGGGCGCGGAATGAAAAAGAACAAAGAGTCTAAATCACATGCTTGTTCGTAAATTTTTAAAAAAATAATACTTCAATAATTAAAAAAAATCTTAAATGAAATGAAGAATACGAGATTAATTGTTATGATACGACTCTATATTGAATACGAAACGAAAAAGAACAAAGTAATACGACTCTATTTTATTCACCCACAGCCACATGCATGAGAGTCCACGATGAAAAACTATTACGTACATTGAATAAAATATAATAATAATTTCTTATGAAAACTATTACATTGAATCCTCCACCCCACCAAGACTATTAGTTTAAGAGATACGACCGTAAATTAATTAAAATATGCTTTGAGAATATAAAAACAAATAATATGGGTGGTTTTTAAGTTATATTTTATAGGCTTTAAAGCTTAAAAAATAAGTCCTTAATTAATTACGTAGATTTAACGGGGAAGATATGTAACAAAATATTATACACTAACTTAAGAAAAAGTCCTTTTTTTTAAATAACAAAAAACATACTGAAGAAAAAGTTGACTTTACTATAATCATTAATCAGTTATCAAGAATATCAAATTACCTATAATAATTAACTAATTCTGAAAGTGACCTTTGATTTTAAAATGTGTATGTGAAAATGTTGTTACCCTCATTTTTGTATGCATGGAGTACGTACAACGGAATGATATATATAATTAGGATTTTACATTAATATATTATTACAATTCTTTTGAACCAAGTTCAATGGCAACAAATGATATATGTATTTCTTGCTTTTTAGAATCTCATTTTTGAGCCAAAATGAAAATTTGTTTTTTCAGACGAAATTATACATATTGTCGTCGGTCAATGAGGTATTAGTTTACTTTCGTGGTTAAAACTGATGTATTGTGTGATCTTTAGGTTTCAAGTTTGATTATCAATTTGGTGAGTTTATTTCTTTTATTATGGAAAGTTTGTTTCTTGTTTATGTTAGGTATGTTTGTGAGTTTATTTATTCCTCTGTTAATCATGTTTAATTGGTTCTTAATATTGTTAATAGTAATTGCGAGTTTATTTCTTTCATTACGAGAGAAAGGCAGGTTTGTAAGTTTATTTCTTCCTCTTTATATAATAATAATGATGTATTGGATTATGAAATTATAATATTTCGCCCTAACCAGAGTTGTCAATTAATGTCTTCTTTATTAGGGTAAGCAATATACTACTCCCTCCGTCCCTATTTGTACAACTGATACTACTATTTTTTTTTATTACTTCTACTAATTCTTCCTACAACTGCTGCTGAATGTACTCTTTTTGCAGCATTAAATTAAACTTGGGTGGGTGTCTGAAAGGAGAGGAGGCCCCAATGGTGTCTCACTCCAATGAAGGATTTGATAAATCAAAACTATGATTCTTTCTTGCTGGGTGGGTATTGTGGGTCAAGTGTGCTTTATAAAAAGAACATGGCAAAAAGGTCTTGTGGGTTTAAGTTGTGTCCATATCTTGTACTCCATCAAACGAGAGACAGATCTACCCTACTCAATTCATCCATCCATTTTCTAATTAATGACTTTGTAAAACGATTTAGTTTCAATCATATACTACACACAATAAAATTATTGTAAGCATAATAAAATTTACTTATTTAAACAATACTATCTTTCAATTATAAATCTAATACCTAAAAGCAAAACAACCATCAAACAAAAAATATTTACATATAAATTGAAACAACACATGTCAAATTCCAAGTTCCGAACAAATCTTAGGTCAAATTGAATCAAATCCATCCAAACAATGTCTTAAATCACTAGTACAATAATATTTTCTTGGGTCATTTTAGCCCACCACAGACGAATCAAATTCATCCAAATAAATAATATGGGTCATCTCAGTCCACCACACACACCCAAAAAATCATGACCGAAAGTAATATTGTTAGTAATTTAATTTCTTATGTATAAATAAATTTTTTCTATACTTTTTTCATGTAGAATTTGGGTGTTATATAAATTTATAACAAATCCTAATATGCAACAAAGAAAAGTAAAAAGACAAATAAATTTTTTATTAGAGCGTAACTATATATATATATACACACATACAGCGGATCAGGTTCGGACTTCCAGACCTGATCAGATCCGAACCCTTTTTTTTTAAACAACTAAAAAAAAAGTTTAATATTTTATGGAACTGGAATTTTTTCATAATACAATGTTTTGAGCGTGACTTGGATACATATAACAAAATATGTATGTACAGTCTGTACAGATCTATTTTGTTATACGTATCCAAATCACATCCAAAACATTGTATTATATAAAAATTTCAATTCCATAAAATATTAAAAAAAAGCAAAAAAAAAAGTCCGTATTTTAAGAAAGTCTGGGAGTCCGGATAGGAACCGGACTCTATATATATATATATATATATATATATATATATATATATATATATATATATATATATATATATATATATATGAGAGAGAGACAATATTAATTTTAAAAGACTATATTTTTTATAAAAGACTACATTTCCTATAAAGAACTATATTTTCCTATAAAAAAAAACTACATTTCTTATAAAGGACTACATTTTCGTATAAAAGATTATATTTTTTTATAAAAGACCACATTTTCCTATAAAAGACTACATTTCCTATAAAACACTATATTTTCTTAGTTTGAAAATCTAAATAATTTATGTTTCCTTTAATTTTTGTTATAAAATCTATATTTTTGTTAAAGTGGATATTTTTTGGTGTTCAGAAAAAATTTTGTACAAATACTTTTATTTAATAATAACATCTCAATTAAAATACAAATAGTTTGATCCAAAATTTATTCCTAAATAGAGGTTTTACTGTATATATTATATTGTATTGTATAAACGAGTGCTTGATAGCAAACATCTTGCATTTTGTGCACGTATAATTGTATAAAATATAAAATAGTAAAATAATGAGTACATAAAACAACAAGGCGTGACTTCTACGGCGACATTTTTTTTTGACATTGAGTAGCGACATTTTTTATTTTTTTTATTTTTTTGGTATTTTTTTTTGTAGTACCTCTCAAAAAATATATAGTATTTATTCCAACTGAAATTTTTATAAAAAACTGTATTTTAGGTGTAATTTGGATACAAGAAAGAAACAGGAATGTACAGACTGTGCATACCATGTTTCTTGTATGTATCCAAATTACATCTAAAACACTGTTTTTTATAAAAATTTCAGTTGGAATAAATACTATACATTTTTTGAGAGGTACTACAAAAAAAAATTTAAAAATAAAATAAAAAATAATGTCACTAACAATGTCAACAAAAAATATCCCCCTAGATTAATTCTTTTTGATGATAAATTATTAACTTCTCTAATACCCTTTTATTAAGTTCTTACAAATTCTTTTGTTTTTAGGACTAGCTATAAACTCCCAAAATATTTTAAGTTGATTTTTTAAAATTAATTTAAAATATTTTTTTTAACTCTAAATTGAGAAGAGCTTTTTAAATTTTTATCAATATAATAATAAATATTATAAAGTATTTAAAAAATATTATGTATTATAATATTAGATGACTGGTCTTAATTTTATATTTAAAAATATTTTAAATTGACTTTTAACAACGAATAATATTTTTATAATTTGAAAGGGAGGAAGTATGGGATCCGGATCCTCTATGAGGATTTCTCTGTGAGAATTTTGTTGTGGAGTTGACAACACATTAAAAAAAATTCAATAGCTCACAACTCTTTTTTTGTTTGTGTATCAAAACGACGTCGTTTTGATAAAAAAAAAATTTTACAAGTTGACAAAATATTAGAAGCCACCAAACGCCGTTTATTTTTACATATAATTATTTTAAATTTTTTGATTATTCTGTATATGATTTTTTTTTTATATTTAATGTAAGACCCCAACTTATTAATGAATAAAATCAAATTTTCTCTAAATATTATTGTGAATAATAAGGGGTTAATTTGATATAATACTTTGGTTATGGGTGAAATGTGCAAATTTTATAAAATAAGCAAGTGGTTATAAAATATTCATTTTGTCGAGAAATATTCGTTTGGTCGGGGAATATTCTTGCCGTCGGGAAATATTCGTACGACGGCTCAGCCTTGTGTGGGCCCCATAACGGAAAGCGATTGGATGAAAAAAACGACAAGTATAAGTTGTTTATAAATAACGGCGTAGTTGTTACCGTTAATACTGTTGAAATACCTGGTGGTTAAAATACAGTAGTACACGGTATTGCACCAATTATTGATTCTTACGTAAGAAGGCACTACTCAATAATTGTTACAGTAGTTATTGTTCAATATTTTATTTTATTGATTCAATAATTATTGCGTTGATATTTTATATTATTGTTGTTTCAATAATTGTCACTGCACAGTATTTTCCTTTATCATATCAATAATTCATATTATTTGAATAATATTATTAGATAACATTATTGGCAATGTCTAAAAAGTCCTGTCTAAGGAGAGGTTTGGTCATCTAATTGCGCGCCAGTAAGAAAAAATTCTTATTGGAAAGCCCTCTCTTTCCTGGAAACGGCCTGGTTGTCATAAACGTGATTCTGTAATATTATTTGTGAATAATTAATTATTGATTCATATGATAAGGAAATATTTATTTTATGTAGATATAAATAAGGGATATATTTTTGTGGTTAAAAATGAAGGAGTTAATGTTGAGATTTTTATCAGTATTTTTGTCGGAATGGAGGTATTAAAAATCAGGGTTTTTGAGATATTTTACGGGGGTTATAATTTTTAATCCGACCGCTGGATCGTGGTAATTTTTGGATATGTTATACATATATAAGTTGAGTACATGTCCACAAATTTTGAACCGTTAAAAATGAATGTATGATTTATTATGAATTTTACGAGATGACTGGTTCAGAAATTGTTGAATTTTTGGAGTTTATCATTTTGATAGAAAATTCTAGAATTGGTGGGCCCCAATCATGGTTGGTGAAGAAATATGCTGAGATTTTTATTCAAATGTGGTGGGTGGGAATAGTAGCAGGTAAAGCCATCAGGTTGCAGGTTAAGTCTGCTTCGGCGTGCTAACATTTTCTTATAAATAGAGGGCTAAGTTAGAATTGAAAATCACACCAGAATTCATAAGTTTTCTCTCTTTCTCTCTCTAGATTATTGAGTGTATTTTGTGAGTATTTAGATACTTTGAAAGTTGCTATTCAGCACAAGTTTCATTCAGTCTCATATCCGATATTCAGTCAGAAGTACGATTATTTTGAGGTAAGTGATATTATTTTCTTCTTAATGATATTATTTTCTTCAATATCATTATGCTGAAATATTGATATGAGTTTTTATCAAATTTGAAACTTTTTGTGTCGGGGTTACTATTCACGTATACGGCACTATTCACGTATACGGTACTATTCACGAATACGGCACTATTCACCGAAAAATAAAATTTTCCCTTTCTGTCCAAGATGTCTATTATGGTTACTATCTTTGATTATATCCATGTTTTGATCTTTATTTTTGAATTCTGCTTTACAATTGATTATTATGAAGTATTATTGATCTTGGATAAACTGTTATACGAATCCCTAATATTTGTCCTTCTGTCTCACTGGATTCGTTCTCTTTAAGATATTTTTCATCATCCTCAGTCCTAAATGATGATATTACTGAATATCTTTGGCCTGTAATGTAAAGATGAATATTTGGATAAAGATGATTATTAATTGATGTTACAGAGATAAAATATTGATGATGGACTTTTAAATCTTAGAAGATAGTAGAATTCTTTCTCTACTTGACTCTTCTAATGGTTTGTTGTTTCCGCTGCAGTTGTTGATCTAAAACTTGTTGTCGATTATATTCTATCAGATTTTTTCCTGTTAAGGACTAATGATAATTTGTTGTATATTATCTTAGTCATAATATTCTTTACTGGGCTAGTTGAGCTCACCCTTTTCCTTTTTGTTCCATTTTTCTTCTCAGGAGGTGAGAACATAGCAGGATCTAGTCGGGGTATGGAGTGATGGTTCTAGAAAGATGTTTTAGCAGTCCTCACTATTTCTATAAAATGGTGTTTGAATAATTGTAATGAGGATTTATTTGAGTGTGGATATTGTCTAGAAGACAATATTTGTATTTAAACTCACAGTATGTGTTGTCGTATTTTGCACGACAATTGTATTATTGAAGTTGTAGTTTGCTTTCTGTACCATGTATTTGGCGACTCAGAATGGGTGTTGTATACCTATTTTGGGGGCGTCACAGTTGGTATCAGAGTTTAGGGATATGATCTCTGGCTGAGATGTGAGACAAGAACTAGGAGGGGAGAGACGGGGAATTCCTTCGCTAGTATGACCTGACTAAGTTTATTTGGTGTTTATTTGGTCGGTCAGAGTATAGGGACAATATATGACATGACTATTAACCCTTGTTTTATGGCAGTATTTAAGAATGGCAGCTGAGAACGTTATTAATGGAGTAAATCAGACCGTGGAGACACCTTTGACCACCACCCAGGGGAACGTGCAATAGGAAGGCAATATTCCTCCTGTAAACAACGTTACCGAGCAAACGATGAATGATGGAATGTTTAGGAGCTTTTTACAGTTCATGAAAAATCAGACGAGGGAGACTCGTGTGCAGAATACGGGTGGAAATGATAACAACACGCGATTTGTCACAGCTAAGCAGTTCAAAGAATTGAGACCACCAGAATTTAAAGGAAAGCCGGATCCGATCATAGCGGAAACGTGGGTCAAGCAAATTACCAAGATATTCGATGTCTTGGGATGTACGGAGGAACAGAAGGTTCCATTCGCCACCTTTATGTTCCGCGGTGAGGTAGACTACTGGTGGGAGTCTGTGAAGCGTACCCAGCCTGACGCACTCAACATGTCCTGGGAAACATTTCAAAAACTGTTCAATGACAAGTACTTTCCTGAAAGTATTCGTCATATGAAGGAGGTGGAGTTTATCAGACTGGAACAAAACAACATGACGGTGTCCCAGTACGAGGCGAAGTTTGCAGAGTTATCCAGGTTTGCACCTCATTTGGTCGAAAGTGAGGAACGAATGACAAGGATGTTTCTGAGAGGTCTAAAACCCGAGATTCGACAATATCTTATCTCTCATAAATTTTCTTTATATTCAGATGTTGTAAACAGGGCTCAATTATTAGAGCGAGATAATGAGTATGTGCAACCGAGTGACCACAACCAGGGTCATACCGGTGGCGGTAGTCATCGAAGCAATGAAAACCAGCAGGGAGGAAAACATTCGGACAAAAGCAATAAACACTCTGGTGGTAATCGTGGTCGTGATAATAAAAGGAGCGAGTCGGGAGGAGATTTCAAGAAGAGAAGGTACAACAATGATAATGTGAAGACGTCTGCACAAACATCAACTGTTTCTAGGGGAGGAGAACGACCACCGGTCGTATGTTACAAATGTGGAAAAGAGGGACATATCAGCCCAAACTGCCCACAACAATCCAAGGTATGTTATAACTGTGGAAAGGAGGGTCATATAGCTCGAGAGTGTTCTGTAACAAAACCAAGTTCAGCGGGGATGGTGACTCCAAAAGCTGTCCCGGATAAGTCAAAATCAGCGGTTCCTGGAAGAGCGTTTGTCTTGACTGGCCAAAACGTGAGAAACCCGAACGAGGTGATCACGGGTAAGCTAATCTTGAATTCTTGCGAAGTTTATACTTTACTAGATACCGGTTCTACCCATTCTTTTATCTCTCCTGCTTGTGCTCAACCTTTAAACTTGACTCCGGAGAAATTGGACTTTGACTTATCTGTTGAAACTCCGTTGGGTGAAACCTTCGTTACATCTACAGTTTATAAACCTTGCATGATCCAAGTTGGCACTATCACATTACCTGTTGATCTTATCTCTTTAAAGATACTTGCTTTTGATGTGATTTTAGGAATTGATTGGTTAACCACTCATCATGCTAAAATTGATTGTTTTCGTAAGGTTGCTAGTTTTCATATTCCCAACCAACCTGTCATACGAATTCAAACTACTAAACCACTAAAATCAGTCACTATCATATCAAGCCACAAAGCTATTCGTTTATTGAAAAACGGATGTCAAGCTTTCTTAGCCCATGTTATGGATTTGAACAAAGACAAGTCAGATTTGAATAATATTTCTATTGTTATAGAATTTCCCGATGTATTTCCTGAAGAACTTCCTGGTCTATCCCCATAGCGTGAAGTTGAATTCTTTATTGACCTTGAACCCGGTACAAAGCCCATTTCTAGAATCTCATATTGAATAGCTCCTATTGAACTTCAGGAGTTAAAAACCCAACTATAGAAGTTGGTACCCGAGCCTCTATCTGGTGACTTCCTTTGTGGAATGTACCAAAGCCAGACTCTCCGTAAGGGACTCTATATTTGTGTGGTGGTAAAACAATATGTGCCATTGTGACGTGCTATCCAAGATTGGGATATGAATCACAATTGAGAGCAACCGAAGTCGGTGACCAAAGTACGTAGCTTTCTAGGCTTAACTGGTTATTATCGGAGATTTGTGGAAGGATTTTCTCGAATCGCTACTCCGTTAACTCAGCTGACTCGGAAAGATACAAAATTCGTATGGAGTGAGGAATGCGAGAAGAGTTTTCAAGAACTCAAGAGGAGACTCATTTCGGCATTTGTTCTGACAATACCATCTGGTTCGGATGGATTTGTTATCTACAGCGATGCTTCAGGCAAAGGGTTAGGATGTGTTCTCATGCAACATGGAAAAGTCATAGCTTATGCCTCACGACAACTCAAAGAATATGAGAGGAATTATCCTACTCATGATTTGGAGTTGGCAGCAGTCGTTTTTGCGTTGAAGATCTGGAGACACTACTTGTATGGGGAGAAAGTGGAGGTCTATACGGATCATAAAAGCCTCAAATATTTCTTCACCCAAAAGGAACTCAACATGCGACAGCGACGTTGGCTCGAGCTATTGAAAGATTACGATCATACCATCCAATATCATCCTGGAAAAGCGAACGTAGTAGCTGACGCATTGAGTAGAAGATCATACGCGAGTACGAGTACGATATTGTTAAACACAAAGACCTATTTTGTATAATTTATAAATGATAGAGATAGAGTTAATGACTCTAGGGACCCACGTGATGATATACGAGTAAAATCGACTTTAATCGATAAAGTTAAAGCTGCTCAAGCTACGAACATGGAGCTGATGCGTATGAAAAAGAAAGTGCAAGAAGGTGCTATTCCAGAAGCAAGAATCGATGAAGAAAGATTACTTCGAGTCAACTCCAGACTTTGTGTTCCTAACGATTTTGACTTGAAGCATAGAATAATGATGGAGGCACACAACACACCGTTTGCAATCCATCTTGGGAGTACCAAAATGTATCACGATCTTCGACATACATTTTGGTGGAGCAATATGAAAAGAGAGATCGCGGAGTTTATCTCGAGATGTTTAACTTGTCAATGTATAAAAGCGGAGCATCAAGTACCAAAGGGTCCATTGCAACCATTTGAGATTCTAAAATGGAAGTAGGAACACATTACTATGGATTTTGTTACGGGTCTTCCCAAGGTTTCTCAAGGCATAGATGCGATTTGGGTTATTGTTGATAGATTAACCAAGTCCGCTCATTTCTTGCCGATACGTGAGACTTATTCCCTTGAACGTCTTGCTAGTATGTACGTGAATGAGATTGTGAGATTGCATGGCATGCCAGTATCCATAGTTTCGGATCGTGATCCAAGATTCACTTCACGATTTTGGGTTAGCTTGCAGAAAGCTATGGGCACGGATTTACGATTCAGTTCGGCATACCATCCTCAAACGGACGAACAATCAGAGAGGACTATTCAAACTCTTGAAGATCTATTAAGACTATGTGTTCTAGATCTCAAAGGGAGTTGGGATAAGTACCTACCATTGGTGGAATTCTCCTACAACAACAGTTATCAGGCGAGCATAGGTGTGGCTCCATTCAAGATGTTGTATGGAAGAAAATGTCGTTCTCCAGTATGCTGGGACGAGGTAGGTGAAGCAACATTGTTGGGACCAGAGTTGGTACGCATTACTACAGTGAAGATCCAAACGATTCAACAACGTATACAAACGGCACATGATCGACAAAAAAGTTATGCGGATCTTCATCGGAAGGACGTGGAATTTAATATTGGGGATCATGTAGTATTACGTGTTGCACCATGGAAGGGAGTTACAAGATTTGGGAAGAGAGGAAAGCTCAATCCAAGATTTGTTGGTCCATTTGAGATTCTTGAGCGAATAGAAAATGTAGCATATAGACTCGCATTACCTCCAAGCATGTCTCGTGTTCATAATATTTTTCACATATCTATGCTTCGTAAATATGTTAAAGACCCGAACCACATTATTGAGTTAGAACCAGACGAGATAGCTGAAGATTTAACGTACGAGGAGGTACCTGTTAAGATCTTGGATAGGAAAGAGCATGTCCTACGCACAAAGGTTATACCACAAGTTAAGGTTTTGTGGAGAAACCATGCTATTGAAGAAATGACCTGGGAGTTGGAATCAGAAATGAAAGCGAGGTATCCTCACCTTTTTGAAACCTCAGGTACGTACGTCAATTTCGAGGACGAAATTTCATAAGGAGGGGAGGTTGTAAGACCCCAACTTATTAATGAATAAAATCAAATTTTCTCTAAATATTATTGTGAATAATAAGGGGTTAATTTGATATAATACTTTGGTTATGGGTGAAATGTGCAAATTTTACAAAATAAGCAAGTGGTTATAAAATATTCATTTTGTCGGGGAATATTCGTTTGGTCGTGAAATATTCTTGCTGTTGGGGAATATTCGTACGACGGCGCAGCCTTATGTGGGCCCCATAACGGAAAGCGATTGGATGAAAAAAACGACAAATATAAGTTGTTTATAAATAACGGCGTAGTTGTTACCGTTAATACTGTTGGAATACCCAGTGGTTAAAATACAGTAGCACGCGGTATTGCACCAATTATTGATTCTTAAGTAAGAAGGCACTACTCAATAATTGTTACAGTAGTTATTGTTCAATATTTTATTTTATTGATTCAATAATTATTGCGTTGATATTTTATATTATTGTTGTTTCAATAATTATCACTGCACAGTATTTTCCTTTATCATATCAATAATTCATATTATTTGAATAATATTATTAGATAACATTATTGGCAATGTCTAGAAAGTTCTGTCTAAGAAGAGGTTTGGTCATCTAATTGCGCGCTAGTAAGGAGAAATTCTTATTGGAAAGCCCCCTCTTTTCTGAGAACGGCCTGATTGTCATAAATGTGATCTGTAATATTATTTGTGAATGATTAATTATTGATTCATATGATAAGGAAATATTTATATTATGTGGATATAAAAAAGGGATATATTTTTGTGGTTAAAAATGAAGTAGTTAATGTTGAGGTTTTTATCAGTATTTTTATCGAAATGGAGGTATTAAAAATTAGGATTTTGAGATATTTTGTGGGGGTTATAATTTTTAATCCGACCGTTGGATCGTGGTAATTTTTGGATATGTTATACATATATAAGTTGAGTACATGTCCACAAATTTTGAACCGTTAAAAATGAACGTATGATTTATTATGAATTTTACGAGATGAGTGGTTCAGAAATTGTTGAATTTTTGGAGTTTATCATTTTGATAGAAAATTTTAGAATTGGTGGGCCCCACTCTTGGTTGGTGAAGAAATGTGCTGAGATTTTTATTCAAATATGGTGGGTGGGAATAGTAGCAGGTAAAGCCATCAGGTTGCAGGTTAAGTCTGCTTCGGCGTGCTAACATTTTTCTATAAATAGAGGGCTAAGTTAGAATTGAAAATCACACCAGAATTCATAAGTTTTCTCTCTTTCTCTCTCTAGATTAATGAGTGTATTTTGTGAGTATTTAGATACTTTGAAAGTTGCTATTCAGCACAAGTTTCATTCAGCCTCATATCCGATATTCAGTCAGAAGTACGGTTATTTTGAGGTAAGGGATATTATTTTCTTCTTAATGATATTATTTTCTTCAATATCATTATGCTGAAATATTGATATGAGTTTTTATCAAATTTGGAACTTTTTGTGTCGGGATTACTATTCACGTATACGATACTATTCACGTATACGGTGCTATTTACGAATACAGCACTATTCACCGAAAAATAAATTTTTTTCTTTCTGTCCAAGATGTCTATTATGGTTACTATCTTTGATTGTATCCATATTTTGATCTTTATTTTTGAATTCTGCTTCACAATTGATTATTATGAAGTATTATTGATCTTGGATAAACTGTTATACGAATCCCTAATATTTGTCCTTCTGTCTCGCTGGATTCGTTCTCTTTAAGATATTTTTCATCATCTTCAGTCCTAAATGATGATATTACTGAATATCTTTGGCCTGTAGTGCAAAGATGTATGATTACTTGATGAATATCTTTGGCCTGTAGTGCAAAGATGAACAGGTGTTGAGATGAACATGACTGACAGGTGATACAAATGAATATCTTTGGCCTGTAGTACAAAGATGAATATTTGGATAAAGATGATTATTAATTGATGTTACATGGATAAAATATTGATGATAGACTTTTAAATCTTAGAAGATAGTAGAATTTTTTCTCTACTTGACTCTTCTAATGGTTTGCTGTTTTCGCTGCAGTTGTTGATCTAAAACTTGTTGTCGATTATATTCTATCAGATTTTTCCCTGTTGAGGACAAATGATAATTTGTTGTATATTATCTTAGTCATAATATTATTTACGGGGCTAGTTGAGCTCACCCTTTTCCTTTTTGTTCCATTTTTCTTCTCAGGAGGTGAGAACATAGCAGGATCTAGTCGGGATATGGAGTGATGGTTCTAGAAAGATGTTTTAGCAGTCCTCACTATTTCTGTAAAATGGTGTTTGAATAATTGTAATGAGGATTTATTTGAGTGTGAATATTGTCTCGAAGACAATATTTATATTTAAACTCACAGTATGTGTTGTCGTATTTTGTACGACAATTGTATTATTGAAGTTATAGTTTACTTTCTGTACCATGTATTTGGCGACTTAGAATGGGTGTTGTATACCTATTTTAGGGGCGTCACATTTAATAACTTAGGTTGCTATTAATATTAAGATAACTACAAACTTGGCTCAAAAAAATGAATAAATATATCGGTTATAATTATCGTTAATATTTTTAATGTGGCTTTAGTTATATATTTTTCGTTTATTATTATTTTTGTTTGTTTATTTATATTATTATTTATTATTATTATTATTATTATTATTATTATTTATATTTATTTGTTCCATAAAAAGAGTTTACTCTCACCATTTAAAATATTATTATTATTTACTCTAACCATTGGGCCGTCTGGGTCAACAAAAAAAATATTCTAGACCTATCAATTATTATTATTATTTACATATTCTTTTATTTCTTTTTTTATTATTAATAATCATACTCCTTCCGTCCCAAATTATCTGTTTTTTTAGCAAAAAAATGTTGTCCCACGATATCTGTTTTTTCAAGATTTCAATGCATTTTTCCCTTTATTTTTCAAGTTTGCCCCTTTACCCTAATTAATGATAGTCATTACTCTCATTCATGTATCTCCTCTTTTTTAAGCATCTTTTCATATTCTCACCAATAAGGATTCATGCACAGAAAATAAAAAAGTCAACACATAAGGGCATTTTAATATTTTTATCACACATATTGGTATGTGTGTGAAACTCTAAAAAAGCAGATAATTTGGAACGAATGGAGTATTATTTTACATCTCTTAATCTACTGCTCAACGGAGACAATCACCATCACAACTCAAATACTATTTTAAATGTACTTTTTTTACTTTACTTTGCTTGTTTGGTAAAAGTAAACTGCGTTTGGTAGTTTTCAATTTTCTATCAACTTGTAAAAAAAAATTCTATCAAAACGACGTCATTTTGATACACAAACAAAAAAAAGAATTATAAACTATTGAATCTCCTTTTAAATATATTGTCAGTCTCACAGTAAAATCTTCACACGATCGTCAAAGATGATCCTGATTCGGAAGTATGTATTACAGTACTTTAGGAAAGGTAATTTCTATATAATTTGGAAATTGAAATTTCCATCATGAGGAACATGTGCTACTCATAGACTTGGTTTACGCATGGTAAATGGCCCATAGTTACAAAATCTTTTTTGCCAGCCTTTTACTTTATTTTATTTTGAATGTTTCCAGGTCATTTAGGTATTGTATATGCAACTATGCAAGCACACTTTGTATGGAACAAATTAATTAATTAATTAGGATGAAAAGCAATGCTCCGTCGTCCTATGTGATTAAGCAGAGTATTTGGGCATGATTACTTAAGAAATTAAGTGGCAGAACAACCCCACTTCAATACAATATGATGTGTCCCTAAAAGGCTCCATCTCCATGGGACACACTAAGACAGTATTTGATAAAATTAGATGAAATAGTTAATTTGAATGAGCTGAATAAAATAGAATTTTGAATATTAAATAAAAAAAGTTATTTGATAATTACATGTCTGAAATATTTAAATATAATATTTTTATTATTTTACCCTTCTGAAAAAATTCAAAATTAATGTAAATTTATTTAATATTACTTAATATAATAGTTAATATTATAAAAAAAATAAATATAAAATACTTCATTCAGCCAAAAAATCTAACCGATTCAGGCATTCAGATGATTTTTATTCATAACAAACGCACTGAATGGCTAAACGATTCAACTATTCAGCCATTCAACTATAAACAAACAGCTTCTAACCCTACATTTGGCCCCTGAATTCTGAATAATTCCACAACAATTTTGATTATTGTCGATACAAGGTACGAGTTTTAGTGTGCATATGGTACAATACATCAATGTAGTAGTACCTCATTGTGACATTATAAAAAGGTGATGTGGTATTGAAAGTTCCCAACTACTTGATCAAATTAATACTCTCAAACTAAAATAATGTTATATTTTTTTGAAGTTTCACATGACTTGAATCAAGTCGCGTACAGTTTTTGAGTGTTAAGTGCAAAGTATGAAGTCAATTGTGGATTTCTTTTTCCTTTTTAATGCCAACACAACACAGGTCATATAATTATGAATAGATTGGGCTTGAGCCGAAATGTGGGCTTTTCAACATTAGAACTTTCAAAAGCAAATTAAACCCTTGCCTATTGAAGAACTGCTAAGATACACATATTATTAGGTTAGGTTATTACTTTGGGATTATGAGTATATTTGGTGTCCAATTGACCTTTTTTTTCTTCTGATTATCTATTATTATGTTTGAAAGGTTTACTATTGTAATATTTTTTATTGTAATTTTTTCATTATTTGTAACGAGTAAATAGAAAATTAAACTTCCAATTACCCATAGAGCGATAGATAGGCCACTTAAGACGACATTACTCTAGTCCAGTTTAATTGGACTAAATTCCATTTATAAAGCAATTGAAGAGGAAAACTTGGTCAAACTTTAAGCCTAGAGATTCAATTTATATTGGACAGTATAATAAATCTTGGGTTATTTACATTTTTTAGTACATTTTTAGAAAAAATTATAATAAAAGTGATCCAGAAAATATTTACAAAATTAATATATTTTTAATATTTTATTTACAAAATTAATGCATTTGGTATCCCTTTAATTTAGTTAGATGTTTTAATGGGTTGCTGATGTGGCAAATTAGTTTTGTAATTATGTAACTGTTCCCAGTTGTTTCTCTCAGCTGTGACGATTTAAATTGCATGTCAAACTCGAGTAGTTGTGCATTCTATATATGGTGCAGTTGGTAACAAAACCTTCATACAAAGGTAACCATTTTAGTTTATGTGGGTAACCAAATAGTTACTCTCTCTGTCCCATGATAAAAGTCCTTATTACTATTTTGGATAATCCCATGTTAAATGCCCACTTTCCTTTAATAATCAAACTTTTACATATTTTTTCTTATTATACCCATAACATTAAATATCTCATATTTTTCTTATTCTAATTCTCTCTCCATATTTAATAAGTATGAAGAGAGAATATTTTGAATTGAATAGCTAAAAAGTCACTCTCGCACCTACATTAAAAATAATTAATGACATATTATTATGGATAATTTTATTATTTCATTCTTCTTCTTAATATGCGTGAAAAGTCCACCAGAACTTTTATCCTAGGACGGAGGGAGTATAAAATTTTTTTAGAACAGTTATCAAATGTTACATGTATTTGTTTTATTTATCTTGTTAAACCATGGAATCACAGAGTAATCATGTGAAACTGCAAAATATTATTCAATATTGTATAACACAATCTCGATTACCTTACATCAATAAAAAAAGTGCAGTTGGTAGTCAAACCTTCATACAAAGGTAACCATTTTAATTTTTGTGGTTAACCAAATAGTCATAAATAAAATTCAGAACAATTAGCAAGTGTTACATGTATTTTTTTTTTATTTTGTTAAACTATGATGGAATCAGAGATTAGTCGTGTGGTTTTCTTTTTACTTAATATAAGAAGAAAAAAATATAAAATATCAATTGGTAGCTAAACCTTCATACAAAGGTAACCATTTTAATTTTTGTGGGTAACTAAAATGGTTGCCTTTTATATATAACCATCTCTTAAACTCATCTCCATCCTCACATACAAATTCATTTGAAAACAAAAATATATTCTCTCCAGTCAAATTGCCCCCAATTTTAAACCCTAGAATTTTCGATGGCTCCCAAGGCAGATAAGAAGGCCGCCGAGAAGAAACCCGCTAAGGATAAGAAAACGGTCGTCGCAGAGAAGAAACCTAAGGCTAGAAAGAAGCTGCCAAAGGAGGGAGACGCTGTTGTCGGAGACAAGAAGAAGAAGAGAGTGAAGAAGAGCGTGGAAACTTACAAGATCTACATCTTCAAGGTGCTAAAGCAGGTCCATCCTGACATCGAAATCTCGAGCAAGGCGATGGTGATCATGAACAGTTTCATCAATGATATCTTCTAGAAGCTCGCTCAGGAGTCTTCGAGGCTTGCCAAGTACAACAAGAAGCCGACGATTATCTCAAGGGAAATAAGGACGAGGGCGGTGTAACTAGAGCTCCGCGGCGAAGGAAGAGGATGAAGGGGAGGAGAGAGGAGACGGTGAGGAAGATAATAAAATGGGCGGATGAGAGACGTAACGTTTAATATGTTTGGTTATTGTGTTGCACTCTTTTTTTAATTATTTTGTGAATGCACTAATTTTATAATTACTTTCTAATTATTGTATAGTAATATAAAAAACCCATAAATCTTTTATGAAGTGTTATAGAGCCTTTATTTAGAAAAGGCCATACGTATTGCCGCCTCTATTCATGTTGGTTGTGGTTGGTACAAAAATGCTGTAAGTGGTATTACTCCGATCCAATCCAAACGTAACATAAGTGATAAACAACAACTTCTACGAAAACAATTTTATTTAATTTGTCAATTTTTATTTTTGTGTAAAAAAAGATTATTTCTTTAGACAATAGTACAAATGATTCGGTTAAAGCCTCTAATTAGTATTTGTTTAGGTACTAAAACACGTTCTGATGTACCAGGGTTATGAAAAGTTCTCTTTTCGGCTCATGAACAATGCCTTCAAGATATCCATTAGAATTTTGTTAGTAATTCCTTGAAGTTATCCATTACAATGCCTTCAAGTTATCCGTTAAGCAAAAGATATTATATCCTTATATCAACCCGAATGTCAATTTGTTCTTTCGCTCAATTTGTTGAGGTTTCTTATTAACCCAACACCACATTTGGGTTCATAATACAATTTGACAGCTATAAGAAAATATATGTAGAGCAAACTATTACACTAATAAAATAATGGAAATGAATAAGATACTTCTTAATATAAGAAGACTTTTATTAATATAAGATACTTCTTTTCGACGAACTCCGGTAGTTTCAGCCTTTGAGCTCTCAAGCCCTGCCAAATCTATGAGGTTCTGCAAGAACAAATAGAGTATATAGAAATCAAAATAAATTACAACCCCAATTCGTGAATCGATTTCACAGTGAAGCCCCAATTCGATTTCACAGTTGAGCTCTAATTCGATTCAAAACCCCAATTCACGAATTTCCAATTCGATTTCACAGTGAAGCCCCAATTCAATTCACAGCCCCAATTCATGTTTTGCTTCATGTCATTGCATCATGTAGGGGTGAGCATGGTGCGGTTTGAAGTCCAAACCGCACCCGAAACCGCTTAGGCGCGGTTTGAAAAATTCAAAACCGCACCCGAAACCGCTTGTGATTGGTGCGGTTCGGTTTTAAAGTGTGCGGTGCGGTTTTAATCGGTGCGGTTTCGGTTCCAAAACCAATTGAAACAACAAAAAAGTTTAAGCCTTCAATAAAATTTAACATAAAACTTACATCGAGCAATTAACTTAGTGACAAAGTTGACAATGAGAATTATATCAAGCATGCTTTAAAATTAAAATATGCGCTATATAAAACAACGGAGACTATTCGATAACAAGCAAGAATGTTTATCTAGTTCTCCAAAAATTAAAAGTATATACTGAAGATAGAATAAAATATATTGCAGGGAGGACTAAAAATAATCTATTAGACTATTACAATTATAGCATTGACATTAACCAATGCATCAAGTGCTCGAGCCCCTCAACTATAAGCCCCTCCAATAACGCATCAAATAAATTCAAAATTTCAAAACCCAATTGCTTAATTTTTGACTCTATAACCTCTAACATTTTCTTTCAATTGGTGAAAAAATAACAATGCAAGACTGGGGTTTTCTCTGAGCGTGTTCAAGTGAAAAGTAACTTTATAATTTACCAGAAATAATACATATATACACACACATGGTGTGGTATTTTATGCGATTTGGTTTTGGCTAGTAACCAAATCGGAACCGTAAATTTGGTTATTCAACCCACCTAAAACCGCCACATACGCCAGAACCGTTGGTGCTGTTTTAATTGGTGCGGTTCGTGCGGTTTTTGGTGCGATTTCGGTTCCAATTTGATTACTTGCTCAGCCCTAATCATGCTTGATTGGGGGCATAAGAATTCTTTTTAACCCAGTCCGCTAGTATAACTAGCGGACGACGTGATCCCCTTTTTAATCACAGCCCTTGATAATTGCTTTGTAGAAAGTTAGGATGCTATTCATCAATTTTTCATCCATAGTAAATAAATATTATGAATCACTACCCATATAAAACCTAGAAATCATTATACTGAAATCTAGAAATCTTTATCGAATCGGAGATGAGAGTCATCACGGAAGTCGAGATCGAACTGATGAGCTAGGTGTTTGATTTGGTTTGAAATAGTTGGATTCGTATTTTTCCCTTCTACAACTTCTTTATTTTGGTTTGGAACGGGAGTTATGTTTTGGGGAAAAACCAATTATACAGAAGCTTTGTTTTTTTTTTTTGTTTTCAACCAAACGACGTCGTTTTTGGCCGACTTTATAAACAAAAAATTTGTATAACTGTGCATACCCATTTTCTCCACATATATGTGTGTGTGTGAACTATGATTGGTGGGAACTAAGGCCCGCCAGCTCTATAGCTTATGGATCTCACAGCACCAACTTTTGTAATTTTCCAGCCCATCATATTCTTGGTTTTAGCAGAGAACAAATACTATACATTAGTAGGGACACTTTATTTTGTGGATCATAACATTCCCAACATGATAAATTAATTTTAAAGTTCACTTTTATTTACGCCTTTAATTTGTCCCAAATTAAATTTTTTTAATTTAACTTACATATATACTAGTTAATTTCATAATTATTAATTAAACACATGTATTTCAAATTTTGAAATCCCAAACATTGAACTTAGTAGTACATTCTATATAATTTACAATTATAATCTCTCCATTACTTATTCTTAAAAAAAAAAGGTTCGGGATGAAGGGGAGTAGGTATCATTTTCTCCAATAGTACTGTTGTGTTAATTTTCATAATAAGAGAAAATTACTGGAGTTTAGATTACTCAGTAAAGCTACTTGACCTAGCTAGCAATAGCATCATAGCATGCATAGTATTGAAGATTTAGATTTTGGGATATATGGGCTACTACTCTATAAATTTTATGAGTTACAATCAATGCTCTCTTATATTGAATGTCTCATTTCTATATAGAATAATTTATCTTCTTAATTTATTGATTTAAAGTTTTTAAACGGATGAAGTTTAATTAGTATCTTTGGCAGAAATCAAAAGTCCAGTCTCAAAGATAAAACTATATGTGCATGAAATTAAAGATCGTTTGACTATTTCTTTTGTCAATATATAACTTTCTCGTAAATTAAAATTAATTTTAAAACTGAATTAATTATCTCATAATTAATCAAAGTTTTGGAAGATATAGTAGTATATCAATGAGCAAATTATAAACATTAATTAATTATATGACCGTTACACATTTTATATTTTAGAGAAAATTAGAGTATATACATATTATATTAATTTATTATAAGATCCTAACATAACATCTCATGTCAACTCAATAAAATCTTGTCCTTTTGGACTGTTAAAAAAAGAGAGTAATAATCTCCAAAACTAATTATCACCAAAACTAATTATATTTGAGGGCGACAAACATTTAAATAGATTATCACCACCTACTCGCTCTATCATTCCTCTCTCAGCTTGTAGTTTGTGTGGCTTTGGGAAATCTATGTTCAGTTCTCTCCCACGTACCAAGCCATGAACTCAAAATACCTTTTAGCTTCATTAACATTTCTACTCATATCCATCGTATTATCGGTTGATCTTTCTAGGTTTCTCTCCGATCATCTCTCCGGCGAAGACAAGTCAATATCCAATTATGATGAGGACTACTTTGAAGACACAGAAGTGATTCCAATTGTGGGTGCAGTTGGTCCCGAGAGCATTGCTTTTGACCCCATCACCGGTGATGGTCCATACACCGGAGTCTCTGATGGCCGGATAATTAAATGGGATCAAAGCGAGCGCCGGTGGATCAACTTCGCCGTTACGTCTCCGGAGAGGTGCATGCTACTTTACCATGAGCCTTATTCTATCATATATATATATATATATATATATATATATATATATATATATATATATATATATATATATATATATATAGCAATAAACATATACATATGCATACACACGATTAAGGGTTTAATGAGTGGTGGGAGCACATGTCCTCATTTTATATGTTCACTTGTGCCTTTAATTTAAATTTTTGACACCTGACCTCTTATTTAATTTTAGAATTAATTGATATTAAATAAGAGTTCAGGTGTCAAAAATTTAAGTGAAGGACACAAGAGGACATGTAAAATGATGCATATAGAATGGATCCGGTTAGTATGAAGTTTATTTGTTTATAAGTTGGTCAATTGATCAATAGAATGTTGACACATATAAAATCTCGTCTGTGTGTCAACACTCTATTGATTTATTGACCAACTTATTCAAAAATAAATTTTATGCTAGCCACTTCCGTATAGAATGGATAATGAAATGTGAACGACATTATATTTGACTTTTTTGTAACAAACTCGAGCGGTACATAACACATTTCTTTTAGAATAAAAGTGGGTTTTTGGTATATATCGTTTTCTCCTACGCTAGTTACCAAATTCCTACATCACAAAAGCAAAAAAAATGGAGCAAAGCAATTCTTAATAATATATAAATATTTGCTTATAGTCTTATATTTTGTACGTACATAATTATATAAAATATTTATTTTATTGAAAAAAATAGTCTTTTTAATTTTGTTCCTAATTTATTTATGAACTTTTAAAATTTAAGCTGCAATGTAAATGGTACTTCACTAGAAAAACAAACCGGCCAACTTGTTTTTGCATGCAGGCAATATACTAAATGGGTTGCCGAAAAATAAATGTTAAAGAGTACTGTTAGACCCTTGTCAACTTGACATGCGGTTGACACTCAAATTGTGTAGCAGCGTACGGTAGCTTGGCACATCGTGCGGCAGCTTGGCGCAGTAGGCGGCAACAAAGCACAGCGTGCGACAGTTGGGCGCAGTGTGCGGCAGATTTGGGCCTTTGTCGAAAGACAAGGTTGGACCTTGACATACACATGGGTTGACACAGACTTGACATGCGGGACGCCCGGATAGCATGTCAAGCTAAGTCTTGACACTCAGTTATTGGACAAGGCGCATGCATGCAGCAGTGAGCAGCAGCGTGCGGCAGCCAAGGGCGCTGTGCGCACTTAGTCGGCAGTGTGCGGCAGGCAAGGGTACATAGTCGGAAAACGAGTTTGGCACTTAGTCTTTTGGGCAGCAATGAGCAGCGTTGTGCAGCAGTGGGCGACACTAGGCAGCAAGTTGGGTCATTGGGCAGCAAATAGGCTATGTCAGAAAACTAACAAATCTAGAGGGTTTGCATTATGCTTCCTCAGACAGATCTGATGTCCAGTGCTGACACTTTGGAAATTTTTATAAGTGCTATTATAAGGGGGGGTGCTCCGTGAAGGTCACCCGGGGCCATGGGCAGGTGCCATGGGCGAGGCGTGCTGGGCGTTGGGACATTGTTGGGCTCCCTTACAACAATGTCTAATATCGGATTGTGGCTTTGGATCGAATCAAAGACTCGTTCATGAGCGGGGCATGATCGAGCAAGAACGTTGCTGGGCGAACGTTGGGCATGGTAAGGTGATGGGTTTGGCATGTCAAAACAATGTCAAGGATGAGCTTGGCATACGGTTGGCATAAGACCAAGGACTAACGGACGATTGGCTTGGTGACACATGAGGTGGGCTAAACGTGGGCACGGCATAGGCGGAGCCTAGCGTGCTAAAATAGTGCATGGGTTTAGACGAGGCGGGACTAAACTAAAATGGGGGCAAAGGCAACATCACATGTTGGGCTACGAGGGGTGTCAAACAACGCGAGGCGTTGGGCTGCGTGACAACAGAAGGTGTTAGGCAATGCACAAGATGGTGCTAGTCATGCTGAGCTGAGCAGCATGCAAGGCTGATGCACATCTAGGCTAACAGATCAGGCTGGCGTGCACAGTTGGCTTAGGCTGTGACTTGGACTGAGTCAAGGAGCAGTTAAGGTGCAGTTTGGGGCGCCAGATTGCACAAACATGGGGGGACAAGCGTGTCAGCAAGTGGGCAGCAACTGGGAGATAATGCAAGGCAGTTGTGGGCAGTTACCAAGTAGTGGGCAAGGTGCTAGACAGCAGTTGAGGCAGTTACCTGTGGTGGGTAAGCTGACCTGGCAGCAGTTGACGGCAACAACCAGCTAGTGGGAAACATGGCCAGACATCAGATTGCATGACCCAAGGATGCGTGGCACATGCTGACATGATCCGTAGTGGGCAGTTTTGGGGGAACTGCCACCCCTTTGTTGGCAGCACCTTATTGGTGCAAACCTTTTGGCAGTTGGGGGTGTCAACTGACCATTAGGCTATAAATAGCCAGTGCTGGGAGCACAAATAAGGAAAACATATATAGCAGGGCATATATGTGAGTTAGGTTTTGAGAGCTGAGTTTTGTAAGCCTTTGGACGAATTTCCTAGTTTATTGAGATTGCAATAAAAGGTTGGGCGTTTTGCCTGTAAATTCGTGTGTTGCCCATTGTGTGCTTGCTAATTACTTGTTCCAAGCAGTAAACCATACAAACAGGGTGTGTGTGAGTTCTGTTGGTGCAAACAGTGCGACGGGCAGCACTGTGCGGGTTGGCTGACTGGTTGAGGAGGCAACCAGGCCATCACAGGGCGAAAGTTTGGTAAAAAATTTTGGGACCAGACGTGACCCGTGTGACAAGTACCATTGAGTGATTGATTTGAAGAAAAAAGTAGTACTCAATATGTTAAGAGTCATACGACAATAAATACATGTTGATTGTAAAAACTTATATATATAGATATGTTAAAATTAAGAATAATTCGGTCTTAATTTATTTTATTTTGTTACTTGAAATATCAGCTAAATCATAATCTAATTTAATTTGTCATAAATTTATCCATATATAAAAATCATTTCTCATATACTAACTAGGATCGACAAGTAATTAAATAAAAAGTAGTCTATCCGTTCTAAAAAAATGATATAAATACAATTTTCACACAAACTAAGGGAGTATTTGATAAAAACTGAATGAGCTGAATCTGAGGGAATGTTTGATAAAAATTGAATGAATCTGAATCTGAATCTGAATGAGCTGAATCTGAATGAAAAAAATTGTTTGATAATTAACATGTCTGAAAAATCTGAATAACAAAATTTTAGTATTTTACCTCTTTGAAAAAATTCAAAGTTGTTGTAAATTTATTTAATATTACTTAATATAATATTTTTTTTTACTTTATTCAACTGCTCATTCAGTGGTGTAATAATGTTGACGTCAGTGGTGTAATATTATATTTTTTTTCTTTTACCTGTATAATTTTAATTATATTACTCCATTCGTTTTGTTTTAAACGTCTTAATTGGTTTTAGCACGCTAATTAAAAATATTTTTTTATCTAAATTGCCCTTCTAAAATACTCTCTCCGTTACTTAATATAAGTCATTTTAGAAAATTATTTATGTTCCTTAATATAAGTCGTTTGAGAATTTCAAGTAAGCATTAATTGCTTAATTTTTAATATTACCTTAAATAATAAATATAACTTTAGTTCTCTCACTATTTTTTTTTTCAATAAATAACACTCTTTTTTTTTCAATACAATTGCAATATAAATAATTGATATTATATTTAATACTATACAATCATTTCCTTAATACTTGTGCTCAACTCTAAAATAACTTATATTAAAAAATAGATGGAGTACTTTTTAATTGAAGTATCCATACACTTTTTTATGGGCCCAACATTAATTATTCTATGTTAGTTCCCGCATGAATCAATTCTCTAGATCATTTTTATTATTATTCTCACATTCTAATAAATATATTTCTCTCTTTAAACCCACCCACTAATTACATGCATATCTCCATGCATGCAAATCTACCTTTGTTGGTATTAATTTTTAGCAATTTTATCATTTTTGTTGTTATTATCACATTAAATAGAAGAGATGTTATAATGATAATATGAGAGAGAAAGTGGTATAAAAATACATCTTTTCCCAATGTAAACATTTTATTATTTCTTAAGTTTCCAACAAAAGTTGACTAAAAAGATTATGAGGGTATAAATGGAAAAATAAGATAAAAATAGTTACTAATATAGAAATAGGACATTTATTGTGGAACATCCTAAAAAGGAAATTAGGACGTTTAATACGGGACGATGAAGTATTATTTTATCTTTATTATATTTTTTTTATCTTTTATTTAGTCTTCTAAATTTTATAAAACTTAGATTTTATCTCATATAATTTACACACAACGCGTGTAGGATTGCAAATGAATCAAACCGATTCGAACATGTTCGAGTAATATGATCGAACCAACACTCATGCGCGAGTTTGATCGTTAGCAGTTCGCGAGCATGATCGAGTTCGCTAACATGAACAGTTTGCGAACGTTTTCGAATACATGCTCGTTCACGAACATTTTGACGAACACGTTAGTTGATTATATTTCCAACTTTCAAGTCGGTAAATAAATTTCACATGTAAGAAATCAAACCACTCAAACTTATGTTTGAAATCGAACTACTCGAACTTTTCGAACCGAACCGAACTCGAATTGTTTGCAAACACAGATGAATCGAATCACATGATTAGCGAACATGTTTGATCACCCCTGCACTACGGCCAAGGATATTCTTTAGTATCACGACCATAATTATCCATGCACTACGGGCCAAGAATATTTGTGTATTCATTAATGGTCATGATCATGCCAACAACTATCCATCAATGCACTACGGGCCAATGAGGATTTTTACCACATCATTTGTAACATTACGGTCATGATTACACCGAATAATCCCTGGTCATAATCATACCAAGTCCATCTATGCACTACAGGCCACATATGACTTTCAACATAATATAAACATGAGGATGATGACAATGATATAAGAATTCAATAAAATAAGTTCAAGAATTAATTTATCTAGGAACTAATAACGTCCAAATTGTCAACATGATACGGCTTTGTGGAGTAAAATTCAAGAATGCTCAGAAGAATATTTCCACGAAAAGATACTGGAGAAAGCGCAAATATCAAGGATATTCCACTAATTTCATGGAGTATAGAAGTCAAAACTTTAACCAACTAAGTATAATAAAGAATGGAATAACAAAAGAAATCACCATGCATGCGGTACGTCGCATAGACATGTTATTCCAACAGAATAATAATAACGGAACTAGGTAAGGCAAAATTTGCACCGACATGATGTTCTAACAGAATAATAAAGACGGAACCAGGTCTGGTGTAAAACACACAGACATGATGTTCCAACAGAATAATAATAAAGACGGAACCAGGTCTGGCGTAAAACGTACAGACAGGATATTTCGACAGAATAATAAATAATGGAACCAGGTCCGGCGTAAACGCACAGACAGGATATTCTGACAGAATAATAAATAATGAAATAACAGAAGAATTTCACCAAGTATAGGGTAGCCCGCGTATACAGGTTATTCCAACAGAATAATAAATAATAGAATAACAGAAGTTCTCTTCATGAATACAAAAGAAATAATACCCCTTACCTTAAAAGAAACTGAATATAAGAATAGGGAAGCAGCATAATACTTTGTTATAGTTTCTTTATAATTTCTCTCTCTAAAGCTTCAGTGAATGCGTAAGAAATAATGAAGGAATGAACTTCTATTTATAGAAGAATGGAAAGACACTGTGCAAGGATTTATTATGGATGCAATAATTCATATCATACGAATCCTTTGGTTGATTGAATTCAATTGAACTTTCCTAACACAAACAAAAATTAAAATAATATATATATATATATATATATATATATATATATATAAATATAAATATAAACACATGCTATAAATATCATAATCACTCACACCCACCATTTATTCACACTTCAATTTTCTTCCGACAATGTCATATCCCCCTCCCCCACACAAGACTTTTATTTAATATCTATATATATATATATATATATATATATATATATATATATATATATAAGTAACAAAACTGGGATAACTTCTACCGACAATTTGAAAAATGGATAAATGGGGGTCCATAAAATACGTCAAAACTTACAACAATTACTATAGCAATAATTGAACAAAACTGAGTGACTTCTCACGTAAGCATCAATAATCAATACCGTGTGCTACTATGCAACCACGCGTATTACTGTACTTTTACTACCGAGTAGTTCAACAGTATTAACGGTAAAACTTCCGCCGTTATTTCAATAAAATATTTTTGTCATTTTCTCAATCCGACAATAATTCTGTTGTGGGGTCCACCAATGATTACGCCGTTGTACGAATATTTCCTGCTAAAATGAATATTCCCCGACCAATCTAATATAATATAACAACTTGCATACTATGCAAAATTTATAAATATTACCCACAACTATAACATTTTATCAATTTCACTCCATAATATTCAAAAATAATATTTATAGAAAATTCATCTTTATTCAAAAAGTTGGGGTTTTTACAGAGGGGGCGTCCAGTACATGCTGTACCGGACTAACGACCGGTACAATGTACTTTTTTTATTTTTATTTTTTAATTTTTTTAACCACAATTATCAGAATAATAAATAAAAAATAATAGAGCAAGTTTGAACAAAAAACTGTAAGAAAAATATATATATTTTTTATTGAAAAACTACAATAAACAGTTTACAGTGTTTTTTCAATAAAAAAATATTTTTTTTACAGTTTTTTGTTCAAACTTGCTCTATTATTTTTTATTTATTATTCTGATAATTGTAGTTAAAAAAATAAAAATAAATAAATAAATAAAAAATTAACACTGTACCGGTCGTTAGTCCGGTACAGCACCTCCCCCCAATTATACTTTGTGGGCCTATCTTATCTTCAAGTATCCATACTTTCAAATCAACAATTTCGAGATACCTGGCTGGACCACAACCCAATCTGATCCATGCCTGAAATTCTACAGACAGGTCCCACGACACCTTTTATTTTTGGGTCCTTAACACTAATATACAACAATTAGAAAGTAATTACAAAAATAAAACATACACAACATAATTACAAAAATAAAATATACACAATATTACGTGCTAAAATCACTTGTCATTAACTCCTACACGTCAGTTACCAATTTTCATATTTACAATTAACTGCACCTAAAATCATGCAACTTTGAAATTGGAACAACAGATCAACGACAAATCTATCGGAGAAGACAAAAACTTCTGTCGCGACTTTGAGATCAGAGAAGACGAAATATTTTGTCACGACGCAACTCTGAAATCGAAAATAGCATACAACATCAACAACTTCTTCAAGTTTAGTAACCGAAAACTCACGACCACTGAGTGATTGTTGATTACAAGATCAACAGCCCATTCGATACAAACTTGAATATTGAGGTGTGTGAATTTAAAAGTTATATGCATATAGTTAACTATGGATACTACGAACTCCTATATTGGTTACCTTTCTTAAGTTTTTCGCACCAAAAAATGGTCACTGTAACGACCGAGAAATTCAGTTCTTATTGTAAAATAATTTTATTAATTTAAATAATAATAAAATCCTATTTTATGTGTTATCAAGATGGTTGTCTTGTATAACCTATTGATGTTAGAATGTCGTAGTATTTGAGCTACGTGGATGAATTAAAGTGTTTGAATTTCCAAGATGAAAATAAAAGTTTTCCGAGAAATTTTCTGAAAAACACTATTCATCGGTATTTGCTCGGGGTATAATTTTGGATTTTCGAGAAATACGTAATGATGGAATAATAAGGTGAGATGGATTATGTAATAAAAATCTAGTTATTGAAAAAATGATATTTCGCTTGTGGACTTAATTTATAAACGTTAAGGAAGGCAAAATAGTAATGAATAGGTAATAATGGTATGATACTTATGTATTGTACAAAGAAATAGAAATGAGTATAATACGAAGAATTATACGAGGTTGTATGAAGGGTGAATTATCGTATATAAATTCTACATGAATTAGAATACGAAAATAATACATAAACTATATGTATTATGAAATGTTAAATGGACTTGGAAAGATTGTTGGGAATTAATATAAGTCCAAGGGAATTAAAGGGAGAGGCCCAATTATTAAGTAAGGAATCAACTAGTGGTTTGTTCATATAAAGCCCAATGATTTAATCTAATCTTAGCCCAAACTTAAGTCTAATAAAATGGGTTGACCCATGGGGCAAACCATATCAAAATGGTTAATATGTGATGACCAAGACTTAAGAGTAATGACCAAGTTAAATGAGTAATGACCAAGCAAAAGATAAGAGAGTGGTTAACAAGTAATGAATAGTAAGGAGGTGGCTTAAGGAGGTGGGATGTTTTAAAGACCAAACTACCCTAACTTTGCAAGTTCTATAAATAGAGAATACTTACAAACATTTGTTGGTTGTTTAAATAATCTAGACTTCTCAAAGTGATTAAGTGTTAGAGACAATAAGCTACAATAAGTCACTTCCATAAGCCAAGAAGAATAAGCAAGCTACTTACCAAGACAACAAAGAGTAAGACTTCTTCTCCAATCATCTTCTATCTCTACTATGATAGGATGATAAAAAAAGTTGGATTAAGAAACATAAATGAGTAAGTAATGAACTTAAGCCAATTAAGTTGGCAATAAGTCATTTAAGCTAACATAAGTTATAACTTATGAGAAAATAATATGAACTTATAAGAAGTTTATTAAAAGAGAATTGATATGAAGGTAAAAGAAGTTATATGATCATATGTATTATGTATACCTAAGTAAAGTTATAGGTGAAGCACATGTAAAGTATGATGATTAAGAAACTCTAATTGTCATAAGTCATGAATAATCCAATCTTAAGGAGTTTATAATTTGATAAGTTATAAGCTCATGAGGAGTCAAAGTACAACAATGAAAATAAGTTGTTGTATTATGTATATTGAGATGTTCACATGATGAATGAAGTTCATTTGTTATGTTGAACAAATCATAAGAATGAAGATTTGCCGAAAATTGCACGATTGGACGACGATCGTCGAATTCGTAAAATTCTCGGAATGGAAGCCAAATTTTGTGTTTGATCACGGAATCATTGCTTTACAATGGAGTTAAGTCATATTTGGCATTTAAGAGTTACGGACTCGAAAATGTCCGGATTCCAACTTAGAACGAAGAAACTAGCGTTGAACGTTCACGAACGTTTATCGTTTCGTTAAAAAAATGAACTAATAGGTGAATTTTTAGCAAACGAAGTCAAATAGATAAAATTCTTGGATGATCATGTAGATTATGAAATTTGAGAACCGTAGGCTTTTGAACGAGCCAATTCGGACTTATAACGAAGAAGTTATGCGTCCGGGAAGTTCACAAAATTTTAAAACTGAAATTTTTATCTGGTGCACAGAGTTGGCGCCGCGGCGCCAACCCAAGGCAAATGACCCGCGCCGCAACGCCATGTACAATACCAAAAATTTTTGGAGAGTCGCGCCGCAGCGCGGTCCATTAAGTAAGGACTCGCACCCCAGCGCCAAGTCCGGGACATGCTAGAATAATGCTCGCGCCGCAGCGCGAGATGTAAGTGTAAAGCTGGCGCCGCAGCGCCAGTCTCAGAACAAAGATAGTAATGAAGGTTTTTAAGTACAAAGAAAGGAAATGGAAATAAACACAAACTAAAGGAAGGTAATGTAACATTGTTTAAACTTTATTAAACCTTAAGGAATGTAATGTAAAGGTTAAGATAACCTAGTCGAATATAAATGTAATGGTAATGTTAAACCGGAATGAATAGTAACTGAATCTAATACACGATTAAATTGAAATGAAGGGTATGATATAGTCATATACATATTTGATTATATGTGACCTAATGTAAAGTCATTATGTGATCATGTATTATAGAGACTTGAACGACTTGAACATAAAGATAATTTATCGTAGCAGACGCTAAAGGCAAGTATTCTAACTCTTGTTTCAATTCAATCTGAACAAGTTTAAGATTCATGTATTCTTTTGCATGAATTGAGGTATGTTGAGGTTAAAGCCAATCCCCTCTGGCTAGACTTGATAATCTACTCTTGCATTATCAAATATTGCTATCTTTTGTCAACTACTTGATATGGTTTCAAAAGAAGACTGAAATGTTAAACAAATGTTTTGTCGGTAAAACGACAGGCACGTGAGGTTGCCAAATGATTAAACATACATACATTTAATGGATGTAGTGTTGATCAACATAGAGTACAATAGGCTAATCACCTAGAAGTGCTCGTAAGTAATATCGGGCTTACGGAATTCGTTCTGGGTTGTCCTTTTCAATACAGAATGAATACTCAAGGTCTTTGACCGAAGTGAATATTTTACTAACTATTGTTGTTATTGTAAATCATTTTGAAAGAAAAGATGAAGTGCTACTTTGAATTATCAATAGTATTTCATAACTATTGTTCAGTTATTGAAGATATACGATTTGTATGTGTCAGGCATGTTGTTATTAAATTATTATACTTGCTGAGCTAGCCATGCTCACTCTTGCTTGAACCATATGAATGCAGCTAAGGCCGAACGTCCCGAAGGATCAAAAAGGGATAAAGGAAAAGCTAAGGCAGATTGTTAAGCTGTCTTGTAAATAGTATAGGTCTATTGTTGTAATGTAACTGATATTATGACAAAGAACCTTTGTAATAGGTATAGAACCTGGGAATTATAAATATTACTTTAATATATAAGAGTTATATTCGTTCTTTTAGACTTTTCAATTGAATGAATGTATGAATGTTGTACAGTATTGCACCATCTGTCGGGTTAGAAGATACCCGAATTTGGGGGCGTTACAGTCACAAAGTAAGAATACGGAATGTTTTGATTCCAAAATGCATTTGAAAATATGTTTTATATTATGGTTACTAAATAGATATAAATTGGTTACTGTTTATTATAAATTTGCTCGTTGAATAATGTTTATTTGATTGTTTCAATTTTTTAATTGAGTTCTACTAATTTTTTTTATATTAATTGATACTCATTAAATACATTGGTTACCTTCCTACAACATGCTGGTTACTGTCTAATGCTGTCTTGGTTACTGCATAATATTACTGTTTAACGCTGACTTGGTTACTTACTAATGCTAAATTGGTTACTTCGTAACATTATATTGGTTACTGTCTAACGCTGACTTGGTTACTGTCTAATACTGTTTTGGTTATTGCATGACGGTACTGACTAAAGCTAACTTGGTTACTGACTAATAATGACTTGGTTACTGTGTAACATTATATTGGTTACTGACTAATGCTGATTTTGTTACTGTGTAACATTATAATGGTTACTGACTTGGTTGCTGTTTAAAATTATAATGGTAACCAAACAAATATTACTGACTAATGCAGACTTGGTTATTGAAAAATGCTGACTTGGTTACTGACTAATGCTGACTTGGCTACTGACTAATACTGATTAGGTTACTATGTAAAATTATAATGGTTACTCATCAAATACATTGGTTACCTTCCTGCAACATGCGGGTTACTGTTTAATACTGTCTTGGTTATTGTGTAGCATTATGCTGTCTTCGTTAATGCATAATATTACTGATTAACGCTGAATTGGTTACTTACTAATGCTGAATTGATTACTTCGTAACATTATATTGGTTACTGTTTAACGCTGACTTGGTTACTGTCTAATGCTGGCTTGGTTACTGCATAATCGTACTTACTAATGCTAACTTGGTTACTGACTAATAATGACTTGGTTACTATGTAACATTATATTAGTTACTGACAAATGCTGACTTTGTTACTATGTAACATTATATTGGGTACTGACTAATGCTGGTTACTGTCTAATGCTGTCTTGGTTATTGTGTATCATTATGCTGTCTTGGTTAATGCATAATATTACTGACTAATGATTACTTGGTTACTGTCTAACGCTGACTTGGTTACTGTCTAATGCTGGCTTGGTTACTGCATAATGGTACTGACTAATGCTGACTTGGTTACTGACTAATAATATATACTATTTATTTCCATTGTAAGATGAATGTACAAATGTGTTTTATATTTTGGTTACTAAAATTATGTAGTTTGATTACCGGCTAACATTGATTTGGTTACTTTTCAATACTTATTCTGTTGACAGACAATGGAGATGATTCCAGTTGTACTTTATTTCAACGGCACATGGGCTGATAGTAACCAATACACCAAATTTGAAGTTACCGAGTTCCATCAACTAATTCGTTCAAAGAAATGCAAAACAAAATATACAGTGCATTACGGCTAGACACAAACGCAACAATATTGTCAATTAAATTTTAGATTAGAAGCGACATTCCACTGATCAGTATATCAGATGAAGCAACCTTACAATTCTTTCTTGAAATGAGTAGAAAATCTGATGAACAAGGTAAATTCCCACTGATTATAGATATTGAACACAGAATGGGACGTACAATAATCATGCATAACTTGACAAATGTAGAAGAATCTACAATTCACGATGTAACGCCAATCAGATCAACACAAGGGAATTCAGCACTAGTTCCACTAGCAAGACAAGATTGTCAAATTGGAACGCAATATGCTGATCAGCTTGCAATGGAAATTATTGAACAACAATGAGATAGACAACATGACAAATCATACGCAGAAGAAGGATATGATGATGTAATATCAGATCCGAATGAACGTGAAGTAAAATTACATCAAACCTACAAAGACAAAAAAATCCTATCACAAGCTATGAGGCTGCATTCAATCAGGAAAAACAGACAACACAAAGTTCAGCGAACAAGTTATAGAGACTTTGTGCTAGTGTGCGTATACGATGAAAATAGCAAATGGAAGATGAGAGCATCAAGTTTTTGAAAAACTAGTATGTTCAAGGTGAGAGAATTCAATGACATCCACACTTGTTCAGTCAATGTATTGCTGGGAGACCACAAACAGGCAAATAGTGAGTTGGTCAGTGAATGCATAATACAAAAATTAACAAATTTGAAGAAAATATACACACCAACCGATATTGTGGAGGACATGATGTTAGAATATAATGTGTCTATCTCTTACCAAAAAGCATGGAGATCGAAGGAGAAAGCGTTGGAAAAGGTGAGAGGAAATCCACACGACTACTCACTGATCCCATCATGGTTACACATGCTGAAGATAACAAATCCAGGTAACACTTTAAAACATTTTATTGGTTTTTCGTGATTAGTTGGTTACCCAATTCAACTGATTTGGTTACCAAGCATTAGTCAATAATATTATGCAGTAACCAATGCAGCATTAATCAGTAACCAATTCAGCATTATACAGTAACCAATATAATGTTACACAGTAACCAAGACATCATTAGACAGTAATCAAGACAGTAACCAGCATGTTGCATGAAGGTAACCAATGTATATTTATATTAATGGTTACTCATTAAATATATTGGTTACCTTCTTGCAGCATGCTGGTTATTGTATAATGCTGTCTTAGTTACTGTGTAACCATTATACTGTGTAATGATGTCTTGGTTACTGTCTAATGTTGTCTTTGTTACTGCCTAATGCTGTATTGGTTACTGCATAATATTACTGACTAAATACATTGGTTACTTTCCTGCAACAAATACATTGGTTAATTTAAATTTTGTTACTGTCTTGGTTATTGTCTTGGTTAACCAATATGACTAAATACATTGGTTACTGTCTAATGTTGTTTTGGTTACTGTCAAATGCTGTCTTGGTTACTGTCTAATGCTGTCTTGGTTACTGCATAACCACTCACTATTTATGTGAGATGGATCATGCGAAAATATCTAATACATTTGTTACCTTCCTGCAACATGCTAGTTATAGTCTAATGTTGTCTTGGTTATTGTGTAGTATTATGCTGTCTTGGTTAATGCATAATATTACTGACTAATGATGACTTGGCTACTGACTAATTCTGAATTGGTTACTGCGTAACATTATATTGGTTACTGTTTAATGCTGACTTGGTTACTGTCTAACGCTGACTTGGTTACTGCATAATCAGGTTCCGTCACAGCCCTTGAGTTGGAAACAAATGGTCGTTTCAAGTATTTATTCTTTGCCATTGGAGCATCCATTCAAGTATGGCACCATTATTTTCCAATCATTGTAATCGATGGCACGCTCATACAATCAACTTACGGGGGACACTACTGATAACAAGCACACAAGATGCAAACCGAAACATTGTTCCGATTGCTTTTTCAGTGGTTGACAGCGAAAATGAATTGTCTTGGAGATGGTTTTTCGTAAATTTGAGAATTGCCTGTAGAGTTAGGGAAGGTCAATGTATTGTTTCAAATAGATATGAAGCCATTATACAAGGACTGAATTTTGTGTTTTCGGATGTCATGCATGGTTCCTGCACATACCATATACTGAAAAATATAAAAAACAGATTCAAAAAGAAAGGAGAAGAAGTTAAACAGGCTTACAACGGGGCTTGTAGAGCTTACACTGTTGAACAATTCAACAAATACATAGTTGAACTTGATGCCATTGATCCTTGAATAAGGACATATTTAGAGGAAGAGGTCAATTTGGATAGGTGCACCAGGCTCCATGGGACTGTAAGCAGGTACTCAACAATAACTTCAAATACTGCCGAATCTATTAACAATGTAATCAAGTTTATCAGGGATCTTCTGATTGCGTCAATGATTGAATGCCTACATTGTCTGGTTCAAAGATGGTATTTCACAAATAAACAAGTAGCCATATCAACATTTACAATACTTTCCACAACAGCTGAGAGAAGGTTGCAATCTAATATCGTTAAATCAAAGATACTTAAGGTAATTAATACAAAATTTAAATTATGGCATCCTAAGTTGCATTTACTTTTTATGGAGATCTATTTGTTCACTATTGGTTACCTGTATATGCTGATAATTTTAACAACATTAAAAATAACTATAATTATTACTGACTAGTACTAACTTGGTTACTGACTAATGCTAACTTAGTTACTGTGCAACATTATATTGGTTACTGACTAATACTGAATTGCTTACTGTGTAACAATATAATGGTTACTGATTAATGCTGATTTGGTTACTGTGTAACATTATACTGGTTACTGAGTAATACTGACTTAGTTACTTTATAGAATAATAATGTTATTGTGTTTTATAATTGTTTCTTTTATATTGGTGGTTACTTATTGACTACGTTGGTTACCTTTATGCAAATGTTAATCTGATTGTATACATTGGGTGTTGTGTACTAGTTAATTGGTTACTGTATATTTCGTATGCAACTGTTAATCTGATTGTATACATTGGGTGTTGTGTACTAGTTAATTGGTTACTGTATATTTGGTTGCTAAAGCATATTAATGTACACTTGTACTGATGTGCAAATGGTTACATTTTTATATTCGTGATTACATATTAGATACAAATGGTCACTGTTCTGTAATATGTACGTACAAATGTGTTTTATATTCTGGTTACTAACATTATGTAATTCGGTTACTGGCTAGCATTTATTTGTTTACTTTATTATATTTATTCCGTTTTCAAACAATGAAAATGATTCCAATTAACACACTTAATTTATGTTGTAGGTTGAGACATCAAACTTAGTGATTTTCAATGTTTATGATGTCTCTAAACTGTAAGACCCCAACTTTTATAAATAAAGATGAATTTTTTTTATAAATATCATTTTTGAATATTATGGAGTTAATTTGATATAATGTTATAGTTGTGGGTAATATTTATAAATTTTGCAAAGTACGCAAGTTGTTATATAATATTCGATTGGTCGGGGAATATTCATTTTAACAGGGAATATTCGTTTTAACAGGGAATATTCGTACAACGACACAATCATTGGTGGACCCCACAACGGAATTATTGTCGGATTGAAAAAAATGACAAAAATATTTTATTAAAAATAACGGCTGAGGTGTTACCGTTAAAACCGTTAAAACTGTTGAACTACCCGGTAGTAAAAGTACAGTAATACGCGTGGTTACATAGTAGCACACGGTATTGATTATTGATGCTTACGTGAGAAGTCACTCAGCTATACTCAATTATTGCTACAGTAATTGCTGCATCATATCTCTTAAATTATTGTCATAGTATCATCTGTATAATATGTTATATTATTAAATCAATAATTGAGACGTTGTGGTAAGTTTGGTTATTTTTATGGGGGGCCATATGTCATCATCTAAGAGTCTCTTCGTCAATAGTAATTACCGTCGTCAATAGTATTTACCTTGGTCAATAGTATTTACCTTGGTCAATAGTAATTACATTCGTCAATAGTATTTATCTTGGTCAATAGTATTTACCTTGGTCAATAGTAATTACCTTCGTCAATAGTATTTACCTTGGTCAATAGTAATTACTTTCGTCAATAGTAGTTGTCCCTTCAATATTACCAAGAGTCATTTGACCATTCGTTAAGACCAAGAGTCATTTGACCCTTCGTTAAGACCAAGAGCCACCTTCAGTTTTTCTATAAATAGAGGCCTAGGGCTTCATTATTTTTCACGAATTCATTCAAGCTATAGAGAGAGAAAGTATAGAGAGAATAAGAGAGAGAGAATAAAAGTATTCTGCTACTTCACTTTTCTAATATCCAGTTCTTTTAAGGTAGGGAATATTATTTCTTTTATATTCATGAAGAGAACTTCTGTTATTCTATTCTTTATTATTCTGTTGGAATAACCAGTATACGCGGTCTACCATATACTTGGTGATATTCTTCTATTATTCTGTTAGAATATCCTGTCTGTGTGTTTTACACCGGACCTGATTCCGTCTTTATTATTATTCTATCGGAATATCCTGTCTGTGTGTTTTACACCGGACCTGGTTCCATTATTTATTATTCTGTCGGAATATTCTGTCTGTGCGTTTACGCCGGACCTGGTTCCATTATTTATTATTCTATCAGAATATCCTGTTTGTGCGTTTACGCCGGACCTGGTTCCATTATTTATTATTCTGTTAGAATAACCTGTCTGTGCGGTCTATCGCATGCATGGTGATTTCTTTTGTTATTCCATTCTTTATTATACTCAGTTGGTTAAGTTTTGACTTCTATACTCCATGAAATTTGTGGAATATCCTTGATAGTTGCGTTTCATCCAGTATCTTTTCAAGAAAATATTCTTCTAAGCATTCTTGAATTTTACTCCACAAAGCAGTATCATGGTGACAATTTGGACGTTGTTAATTCCTGGATAAATTAATTCTTGAACTTGTTTTATTGAATTCTTATATCATTGTCATCATCCTCAAGTTTATAAAATGTTGAAAGTCATCTGTGGCCTGTAGTGCATAGATGGACTTGGTATGATTATGACCAGGGATTATTCGGTGTAATCATGACCGTAATGTTACAAATGATGTGGTAAAAGTCCTCATTGGCCCGTAGTGCATTGATGAACAGTTATTGGCATGATCATGACCATTAATGAATATATGAATATCCTTGGCCGTAGTGCAGGGGTGATTCGATGATGTGGATTATTTTATTAAGCTGAGTCCCAGCGATCACAGTGTTGAAAAACCTTTTAAATCATAAAAGATAGTAGAGTTTATTTTCTACTTGACTCTTTTAATGGATTGCTTGTTCCGCTACAGTTAAACTTGATGTCTATTATATTTTATCAGTTTAACATTGTTGAAGGCTAATGATAATTTATTCTGCATTATCTTAGTCATAATATTTCTTACTGGGCTAGTTGAGCTCACCCTTTCTTTCACTGTTCTCTTCAGGAAATGAGAACGTAGCTGGGGCAAGTCGGGGAACGGAGTGATGGTCCGAATGATAGTATTATTTAGTAGTCCTCACTATTCTATGTAATGGTGTGTTAATAAATGTAATGAGGACTCCTTTTGAGTATGAATACTCTCTAGAAGATAATATTTGTATTCAAACTCACAGTTTATGTTTTGTCGTATTGTACACGACAGCTGTATTTGTAAGTTATATTTGTATTCTGTACTATGCATCTGACGACCCAAGATGGGTTATGTATACCTAATTTTGGGGGCGTCACAGTTGGTATCAGAGCTTAGGGATATGATCCCTGGCTAAGATGTGAGAATAGAACTAGGAGGGGAGAGACGGGGAATTCCTTCGCTAGTATGACCTACCTAAGTTTATTTGCATGATATTTAATTGGTCGGTCATAATATAAGGATAATATATGACATATCAATTAACTTTTATTTTGTGGCAGTATCTGAAAATGGCATCTGAGAATGTTGAGAATAGCAATGGAGCACAGGCGACTGTTGATTCACCACATATCAATAATCAGGATAATGTGCATCAGGAAGGTGACAATCCTCATGCAAACAACAACACTGACCAGATGATGAATGATGGAATGTTCAGAAACTTTATGCAGTTCATGCAACAGCAGGCGAGAGTGGCTCGTGTCCAAAATATAGGTGGAAACACTGAAAACTCTCGGACGGTCACCGCTAAACAGTTCAAGGAGCTGGGACCACCAGAGCTTAAGGGAGAGCCAAAACCACTTATAGCGGAAACATGGATAAAGCAGATTACCAAGATATTTGATGTCTTGGGATGCTCCGAGGAGCAAAAAGTTCCCTTTGCCGCCTTTATGTTGCGAGGAGAGGCAGATTACTGGTGGGAATCGATTAAGCGTACTCAACCTGCCGCACTGAAGATGTCTTGGGAGAAGTTCCAAGAGCTGTTCAATGACAAATACTTTCCCGAAAGTGTTCGTCACATGAAGGAGGTGGAGTTCATCAAATTGGAGCAGAATAATATGACCGTGTCGCAGTATGAGGCTAAATTTGCTGAGTTGTCCCGGTTTGCTTCCCACTTGGTGGATAATGAAGAGCGAATGACGCGAATGTTTTTACGAGGTTTGAAACTTGAGATACGTCAACATATTATTTCTCATAAACTGTGTTTGTATTCAGATGTTGTGAATAGGGCTCAGTTAGTGGAGCGCGATAACGAGTCAACGCAACCAAAAGAGAGCAGTCGGCAAAATGATAATACCAGTGAGAGCAGTCATCGAAGCGGTGACAACAAGCGTGTAGGGAATCAACAGGCCAGAAATGGTAACCACTTCGGTGGTAATCAGGGCCAAAACAATAAGAATGGTCATTTCAAGAAGAGGAGATTCAACAATGATGGAAAGACGTCAGCACCAGCGCCCGTTGTTAAGGAAGGAGAACGACCACCTATCATATGTTTCAAATGCGGAGGGGAGGGGCACATCAGTCCAAACTGCGCGATGCCGTCTAAAGCATGTTATAATTGTGGAAGAGAAGGTCATTTAGCTCGATTTTATCGTTTACCAAAAACAAGTTTAGCCAAGATGGAGACACCAAAGGCCGTCCCAGAAAAGTCAAAACCGGTAGTGCAAGGGAGAGCGTTTGTTGTGACCTCCCAGAAAGTAAGGAACCCGAATGAGGTCATCACGGGTAAGCTTATCATAAACTCTAACGAAGTCTATACTTTATTTGATACCGGTTCTACCCATTCTTTTATTTCTCCTACTTGCGCTCATCGATTAAATTTGATTTCGGAGAAATTAGACTTTGACTTATCTGTTGAAACTCCATTGGGAGAAACCTTCATTATATCCACGGTTTATAAGTCTTGTTTGGTTCAAGTTGGTACCCACACATTACCTATCGATCTGATTTCATTAAAAATACTTGCATTTGACGTGATTCTAGGGATTGATTGGTTAACTACTCATCATGCAAAAATTGATTGTTTTCGTAAGGTTGTTAGCTTTCATATTCCTAATCGACCTATTATGCGAATTCAAGCAACCAAACCATTAAAATCAATCGTTGTCATCTCAAGCCATAAAGCTATTCGTTTATTGAAAAACGGATGTCAAGCTTTCTTAGCTCATGTCACGGATCTAAACAAAAATACGTCAGTTTTGAATGATATTTCTATTGTTAATAAATTCCCTGACGTATTCCCTGAAGAACTTCCTGGCCTACCCCCAGAGCGTGAAATTGAATTTTGTATCGACCTTGAACCCGGTACAAAACCCATTTCCAAAGCCCCATATCGAATGGCTCCTATTGAACTTCAGGAGTTAAAGATCCAACTGCAGGAATTGTTAGACATTGGCTTTATTCGTCCTAGTACTTCTCCTTGGGGTGCTCCTGTGCTATTCGTGAAGAAAAAAGATGGAAGTATACGACTTTGTATTGATTATCGGGATTTGAATCATGTCACCATCAAAAATAGGTACCCATTGCCACGTATTGATGACCTGTTTGACCAGTTGTAAGGAGCACAATTCTTTTTAAAGATCGATCTTCGTTATGGATATCATCAGCTGAAGGTTAGAACTGAGGATATTCCAAAGACGGCTTTTAGAACTCGGTACGGGCATTATGAATTCCTAGTCATGTCCTTTGGATTGACTAATGCTCCTGCTGCCTTCATGGATATGATGAACCGGGTATTCAAGGAATATTTGGATCATTTTGTGGTCGTCTTTATTGATGACATCCTTATTTATTCCAAAAGCCGTGAAGATCATGAGCAACACTTGAGGCTGGTACTCCAAAAGTTTCGTGAATACAAGCTTTATGCCAAGTTGAAGAAATGCGAGTTCTGGCTGGAGGAGGTAGCATTCCTTGGACACGTAGTATCAAGTCGTGGAATATCGGTTGACCTGACAAAGATTGAAGCTATTCAAAGCTGTGAGCAACCTAAATCAGTGACCGAAGTACGTAGCTTTCTTGGTTTAGCTGGTTATTATCGGAGATTCGTGGAAGGATTTTCTCGAATCGCTACTCCATTAACTCAGCTGACTCAGAAAGATACAAAGTTCAGTTGGAGCGAAGAATGTGAGCAGAGTTTTCAAGAACTCAAGAGGAGACTCATTTCAGCACCTGTTCTAACAATACCATCTGGCTCGGAGGGATTTGTCATCTACAGTGATGCTTCGAGCAAAGGGTTGGGATGCGTTCTCATGCAACATGGAAAAGTCATAGCCTATGCATCAAGACAACTCAAGGAATATGAGAGGAATTATCCTACTCATGATCTAGAGTTGGCAGCTGTTGTCTTTGCTTACTTGTATGAGGAAAAGGCGGATATCTTTACGGATCATAAAAGCCTCAAATATTTCTTCACTCAAAAGGAACTCAACATGCGACAACGACGTTGGCTTGAACTGTTGAAAGATTATGATCATACCATTCAATACCATCCTGGAAAAGCGAACGTGGTAGCTGACGCATTGAGTAGAAGATCATATGCAAGTACGAGTGCAATATTGTCAACACAAAAGCCCATTTTATGTGACTTGCAAAGGATGGAGATAGAGTTAAAGACTCCAGGGACCCATGTGATGATGGCAAATATACGAGTAGAACCAACTTTAATCGATAAAGTTAAAGCTGCTCAAGCTATAGACCTGGAGCTGATGCGTATAAGGAAGAAACTGCAAGAAGGTGCTATGCCGGAAGCAAGAATCGATGAAGAAGGAATACTTCGAGTCAACTCCAGACTTTGTGTTCCTAACAACCCTGATTTAAAGTATGAAATCATGATGGAGGCGCACAACACACCGTTTGCAATCCATCCTGGAAGTACCAAAATGTATCATGATCTTCGTCATACATTTTGGTGGAGTAATATGAAGAGAGAGATAGCGTTGTTTATCTCAAGGTGTCTAACTTGTCAACGAGTCAAAGCGGAGCATCAAGTACCAAAAGGTCCATTGCAACCACTTGAAATTCCAGAATGGAAGTGGGAGCACATTACCATAGATTTCGTTACCGGTCTTCCTAAGGTTTCTCAAGGTATAGATGCGATTTGGGTCATTGTTGATAGATTGACCAAGTCTGCTCATTTCTTACCGATACGAGAAACTTATACACTTGAACGTCTTGCTCGTATGTACATAAACGAGATTGTAAGACTTCATGGTATGCCAGTATCCATAGTTTCTGATCGAGGCCCAAGATTCATTTCACGATTTAGGGTTAGTTTATAAAAGGCTATGGGCACAGATTTATGATTTAGTTCGGCATATCATCCTCAGACGGACGGACAATCAGAGAGGACTATTCAAACTCTAGAAGATTTATTAAGACTCTGTGTCTTTAACTTCAAGGGAAGTTGGGACAAGTTCTTACCATTGGTGGAGTTTTTCTACAATAACAGTTATCAAGCAAGTATTGGCATGGCTCCATTCGAAGCATTGTATGGAAGAAAATGTCGTTCTCCAGTATGCTGGGATGAGGTGGGTGAAGCAACGTTGTTGGGACCGGAGTTGGTACGTATAACTACAGAAAAGATTCAAACAATCCGACAACGTATAAAAACCTCACAAGATCGACAAAAGAGTTATGTTGATCTTCATCGAAAGGACGTGGAATTTGATATAGGAGATCATGTGTTCTTACGTGTTGCTCCATGGAAAGGAGTTACGAGATTTGGAAAAAGAAGAAAGCTCAATCCTCGATTCATCGGTCCATTTTTAATCCTCGATCGAGTAGGAACTGTGGCTTATAGACTCGCTTTACCGCCAAGTATGTCTCGTGTTCATAACGTTTTTCACATATCCATGTTACGCAAATATGTGGAAGATTCGAACCACATTATTGAGTTAGAACCGGACGAAATAGCGGAGGATTTGACGTATGAAGAAGTTCCTGTTCAAATCTTGGATAAGAAGGAACATATTCTACGCTCCAAGGTTATACCTCAAGTCAAAGTTTTTTTGGAGAAACCACGATGTTGAGGAAATGACTAGAGAGTTAGAATCTGAAATGAAATCAAGGTATCCTTACCTCTTCGACATACCAGGTACGTACCCTAATTTTGAGGGCAAAATTTCATAAGAAGGGGAGGTTGTAAGACACCAACTTTTATAAATAAAGATGAATTTTTTTATAAATATCATTTTTGAATATTATGGAGTTAATTTGATATAATATTATAGTTGTGGGTAATATTTATAAATTTTGCAAAGTACGCAAGTTGTTGTATAATATTCAATTGGTCGGGGAATATTCGTTTTAACAGGGAATATTCGTACAACGACACAATCATTGGTGGACCCCACAACGGAATTATTGTCGGATTGAAAAAAATGATAAATATATTTTATTAAAAATAACGGCTGAGGTGTTACCGTTAAAACCGTTAAAACTGTTGAACTACCCGGTAGTAAAAGTACAGTAATACGCGTGGTTGCATAGTAGCACACGGTATTGATTATTGATGCTTACGTGAGAAGTCACTCAGCTATACTCAATTATTGCTACAGTAATTGCTGCATCATATCTCTTAAATTATTGTCATAGTATCATCTGTATAATATGTTATATTATTAAATCAATAATTGAGACGTTGTGGTAAGTTTGGTTATTTTTATGGGGGGCCATATGTCATCATCTAAGAGTCTCTTCGTCAATAGTAATTATCGTCGTCAATAGTAATTACCGTCGTCAATAGTATTTACCTTGGTCAATAGTATTTACCTTGGTCAATAGTAATTACCTTCGTCAATAGTATTTACCTTGGTCAATAGTATTTACCTTGGTCAATATTAATTACCTTCGTCAATAGTATTTACCTTGGTCAATAGTAATTACTTTCGTCAATAGTAGTTGTCCCTTCAATATTACCAAGAGTCATTTGACCCTTCGTTAAGACCAAGAGTCATTTGACCCTTCGTTAAGACCAAGAGCCACCTTCAGTTTTTCTATAAATAGAGGCCTAAGGCTTCATTATTTTTCACGAATTCATTCAAGCTATAGAGAGAGAAAGTATAGAGAGAATAAGAGAGAGAGAATAAAAGTATTCTGCTACTTCACTTTTCCAATATCCAGTTCTTTTAAGGTAGGAAATATTATTTCTTTTATATTCATGAAGAGAACTTCTATTATTCCATTCTTTATTATTCTGTTGGAATAACCAGTATACGCGGTCTACCATATACTTGGTGATATTCTTCTATTATTCTGTTGGAATATCCTGTCTGTGTGTTTTACACCGGACCTAGTTCCGTCTTTATTATTATTCTGTCGGAATATCCTGTCTGTGTGTTTTACACCGGACCTGGTTCCATTATTTATTATTCTGTCGGAATATCCTGTCTGTGCATTTACGCCGGACCTGGTTCCATTATTTATTATTCTATCGGAATATCCTGTTTGTGCGTTTACGCCGGACCTGGTTCCATTATTTATTATTCTGTTAGAATAACCTGTCTGTGCTTTCTATCGCATGCATGGTGATTTCTTTTGTTATTTCATTCTTTATTATACTCAGTTGGTTAAGTTTTGACTTCTATACTCCATGAAATTTGTGGAATATCCTTGATAGTTGCGTTTCATCCAGTATCTTTTCAAGAAAATATTCTTCTAAGCATTCTTGAATTTTACTCCACAAAGCAGTATCATGTTGACAATTTGGACGTTGTTAATTCCTGGATAAATTAATTCTTGAACTTGTTTTATTGAATTCTTATATCATTTTCATCATCCTCATGTTTATAAAATGTTGAAAGTCATCTGTGGCCTGTAGTGCATAGATGGACTTGGTATGATTATGACCAGGGATTATTCGGTGTAATCATGACCGTAATGTTACAAATAATGTGGTAAAAGTCCTCATTGGCCCGTAGTGCATTGATGGACAGTTATTGGCATGATCATGACCATTAATGAATATACGAATATCCTTGGCCATAGTGCAGGGGTGATTCGATGATGTGGATTATTTTATTAAGCTGAGTCCCAGCGATCACAGTGTTAAAAAATCTTTTAAATCATAAAAGATAGTAGAGTTTATTTTCTACTTGACTCTTTTAATGGATTGCTTGTTCCGCTACAGTTAAACTTGATGTCTATTATATTTTATCAGTTTAACATTGTTGAAGGCTAATGATAATTTATTCTGCATTATCTTAGTCATAATATTTCTTACTGGGCTAGTTGAGCTCACCCTTTCTTTCACTGTTCTCTTCAGGAAATGAGAACGTAGCTGGGGCAAGTCGGGGAACGGAGTGATGGTCCGAATGATAGTATTATTTAGTAGTCCTCACTATTCTATGTAATGGTGTGTTAATAAATGTAATGAGGACTCCTTTTGAGTATGAATACTCTCTAGAAGATAATATTTGTATTCAAACTCACAGTTTATGTTTTGTCGTATTGTACACGACAGCTGTATTAGTAAGTTGTATTTGTATTCTGTACTATGTATCTGACGACCCAGGATGGGTGATGTATACCTAATTTTGGGGGCGTCACATAAACAATATATTATGGACATCGTACAAAAGACATGCACATGCCGTAAATTTCAGTACCATGAGATGCCTTGTCTGAACACTGCTGCTGTTATGAGCAAGCGAAATTTGAGCTGTTATGATTTTTGCTCAAAAAATTACACTAAATCAACTTTGGTCTAGACATGTTCAGCTTCCATCATGCCGTTAGATGACAAAGAAAACTAGGATGTATCAGAAGAAGTAAGAAACATATATATAAAACCACCTAACACAAGAAGACCAGCAGGAAGACCAAAAAAAGGGAGGTACAAACACGGATCTGAAATCAAAATTCAAAACAAATGCAGCATGTGCCAAGAAAGAGGACACAACAGGAAAACATGCAATAATCCTCCGGTTTTAAGACAAAAAAAAGGATCTGGTATAGTGCAGTTAAATTAAGAGTGTAAATACATGAATGTATAGTTGTTTACTTTGAATAACCATTAACCACTTGGTTGGAAACATTTTTGATAGTGTACAGTAACCAAAATTGTTGTTTATTAATATTTTGATTTCTCACTTCATTATGAGTTGCCAATATAAAGCAAACATATCAGTAATTACATAACAGTTTTTAATGGTAAGCATGTATAATAAACATCCATCTTAGGCAAACATGTATAATAAACAAATAATTACATAACAGTTATCATAACAGTTATTAATGGTAACCGACTAATTACATAACAGTAACCATCACAGTAACCACCTAATTATATAACAGTAACCATACCAGTTTTAATGGTAACCAAAACATAAACAACCTGTATATCCAGCAACCTGTAATGAAAATGATATTGAAGTTTATGCAACCCATGTATACTCACACATGTACATTTAACAATTGATATATGTCCTGATACAAGCTTGTAACTTTCTGGTTACTATAAAAACATTATCTAGTTACCCCTTTATAATGATTGGTTACCAACTATATATTTTAAAATATTGGAACAAACACAACTTAAAAGAAACAAATACCAACCAAAAAACAGTACTACTTTCATTACTGCTAATATAATCAAATATGTAATCCCATCTACAACCAAAACAACCTGTATATCTAGCAAACTGTAATTAAAATGATATTGTAACTTTCTGGTTACTATCAAAACATTATCTGGTTACTATCAGTCTCATATTCCTCCAACAGTTTTTAATGGTAATCATGAATAATAAGCATCCATCTTAGGCAAGCATCTAAAATAAACAAATAATTACATAACAGTAACTATAACAGTTTTGAATGGTAACCAAATAATTACATAACAGTAACCATCACAGTAACCAACTAATTACATAACAGTAACCATCACAGTAACCACCTAATTACATAACAGTAACCATACCAGTTTTTAATGGTAACCAAAATATAAACAACCTGTATATCCAGCAACCTGTAATGAAAATGATATTGAAGTTTATGCAACCCATGTATACTCACACATGTACATTTAACAGATGATATATGTTCTGATACAAGCTTGTAACTCTCTGGTTACTATCAAAACATTATCTGATTACCCTTTTATACATGATTGGTTACCAATTGTATATTTCAAAATAATGGAACAAACACAACTTAAAAGAAACAAATACCAACCAATAAACAACATCTCTTTCATTACTGCTAATATAATCAAATATACAATACAAAATCATAAACCATACAAAAATGTTGTGAATATCCCCAAAAAACAAAAAAAAAATACACAACACAATACATAAAGACAAAACAACGAAATCCGGACTAATCAAAATCTAGAAATTTTTTTCTTGGAAATTCTCTATCAGTCTCATATCCGTCCAACTGTTTGTTCCTTGCATGCATATATAGGTTTATGCATAACTTCTTCCGATACTGCGCAATGGGGAATGGAGTAGGAATTTGATCAAACTTCTGATGAATGACATGCTCAGCGAAATAAATTGTGAACATCCCATAATCGCTGTACAAACAAATTATAACAGAAATCAAAAATAAAATCAACCTATATGTAATAATTAAAAAAATGTAAACAATTTAACCCTTACCCCTCGACTTCCTGACTTGTTCAGGAACCGCCTTTGCAAATTCCAACTCAATTATATCATCTTCCTCCTTGTTGCGATACGGTTCACCGCTAAAGTCAATGTCAGACCTACCTTTCCAAAAACCACTCTTGTGCAGTAAAGTGGGAAGAATAAAGATGTACGGCTCACAAACATCCATAATTTTTATTTGCATGGATTTCCTTTTTGGTTGCAAAGAATTGTAAATAGTTAGACGTCTACGATGCACATCAAATGTCAACAAGAACCAATGGTCCGGTGATGACATATGAATGAGAAACAACACATAGTCAACTTTCCTCCATGGTGTGTTGATATCCATAAACAGCCCATGTATGTATTCAGCAACATCACCCTCCCCAAACAGAACAATTTTATCAGCATTTTTATTTGTATACTCCTCAAAAAGAGCGGTGATCTTGCTATAAAACCAACAATCCGTGGTCGTTGCCCTTACAGGAACACTGTCGGAATGTCTGGCCAGTTTACGTAAATAATACAACGCAACATTGATGTGCTGAACCAAAAAAAAAGAAAAGGATATTAACAGTTGTTGAAAAATGTAAGTATTAACTAAATAATGTAACCATAACTACAAAAACTTAATTTTTTAAAAAATACTCACATCGTCATCTAACCACTGCTCATGAGTCTTTAATTTATAGAACCACATTTTCGATGATATTAGGACAGACCCAAATACAAAAGAAGGCATGATAATATCGTTCTTTCCCAAAAATTTGTCCGTCCTTCAATATTAAAGCATATTAGTATACACGCTGACATTAACAATTACCGTATTAGTATACACACTACTCAAAATCAAATTTGCACAGTCAATATTTACATACTAATCAACAACTTAATAGTAAACAGTAACCTGGTAACCAACAAATATTAAAATCATAACCATAATCAAACAGTAACCAATATATAACTAATAGGTAACCAAAACATAAACTAATAGTAACCATAATATAAAATAATTGTAAATATAACATTTATTTAATATTAACCATATGTTACTACAGTAAAACAAATTTATTTGTTTCATAAAAAACTATAGCATTGTTAACAACAAAAAATAAACCTTTATCTGTTGTTTAGTCTAATTTTGAACCATTGTTCAAAAAACGCCTCTTCAAATTTTGACGGCATATCCATACATGATTTGGGGAATGCAGAAAGACGTGTAAGTGTTTGACTAGCACCCACTGCAATAGATGATGAACCAGCCGATCCAAATGCTACTGTCATTTGTAGGGGGCTTCATTAGTTCCTTCTATCTAAATAAACGGATATCCGACGGATGCTCGTCATTGCATATACCCCGAGTTTTGAATGTCGGAATAGTTTCAAACATAAACACTTGGAATATATAAGGAATTCCATTCAACTTGTACAATTTGGTATAATGATCCCTGTAAAAATTATATGTTGCACAACCATTCCTTCCTTTCTTTAAACGCCCCTTCAAAGCATTGCACAAAGAGTACTTTGTCATCTCAAACGTAACTTTCCCCCAAGGAAAACTACTAACATCACCATAACACAAAAAATTAACCATTGCCCCATCAACATAATTTTCAAAAACTGTGGATATAATGAAATTAAAGACCAACAAAATCATTGACATCTTAATAGCCTCGTCATCGTCATCAAAAATTGCCTTCCTATATACCCTACCTATACTACTACGTGTCATAGCTTCATCCCCAAAAAACTTACCAATAAGCATATTCTCTATACCTTTATATGTTGTTACATCCTCTTCACCTTGCCATCTCAACCCATAAATGAGACAAAACTCAGGCAAACCAAACCTGACCCTTTTCTCCCCAAACAAAAACCACATTTCACCGTCATCCCTCTGGTGAACCTCCCTTACAAGAGCGTGATGAATAATCTGGGAATACATTTGGTGCTCACCAAACTCCAGAAAATTCCCAAAACATGTTGCCTTAAACTTCTCCAGTTGACTCTGGTTCAATTTATTAGAAATAATGCTGGGGACTTCCATATCGCACCAATATATAACTTTTCCAGTGAATTTTCTGTTGCATTCCTCATAGTAAAGATCCTATAACTGCAAGTAAACAAAATCAATTATGCAAAGTTAACCAAACTGTTATATGATAGGTACCAAAACAACATAAACAAGTAACCAAAATAGCATTAGTCAGTAACCAAGTCAGTATTAGTCAGAAACAAAGTCAGCATTAGACAGTAACCAGCATGTTGTAGGAAGGTAACCAATGTATATTGGTTACTGATTAATGCTATCTTGGTTACCTTCATGCAACATGCTGGTTACTGTCTAATACATTGGTTACCAAGCATGTGGTTGCCAAGCATTAGTCAGTAATATTATGCAGTAACCAAAACATCATTAATTAGTAACCAATTCAGCATTAGACAGTAACCACTATAATATTACACAGTAACCATGACATCATTACACAGTATAATAGTTACACAGTAACCAAAACAGCATTAGACAGTAACCAATTCAATATTAGACAGTAACCAGCATATTACATAAAGGTAACCAATGTAAATTGATTACTAATTAATGCTGTCTTGGTTACCTTCATACAACATGCTGTTTACTGTCTAATGCATTGGTTACCAAGCATGTGGTTACCAATCATTAGTCAGTAATATTATGTAGTAACCAAGACAACATTAATCAGTAACCAATTCAGCATTAGACAGTAACCAATATAATGTTACACAGTAACCAAGACATCATTAAACAATAACCAAGACATCATTAGACAGTAACTAATATAATATTACACAGTAACCATGACAACATTAGACAGTAACCAATACATCATTAGATAGTAACTAGCATGTTGCAGGACAGTAACCAATGTATATTTATAGTAATGGTTACTCATCAAATACATTGGTTACCTTTCTGCAACATGATGTTTACTGTCTAATGCTATCTTGGTTACTGTCTAATGCTGTCTTGGTTACTGACTAATGCTATTTTGGTTACTTGTTTATGTTGTTTTGGTTACTACATAATACTATTGACTAATGCTGACCTAGTATCAAATTACTCATTAAATACATTGGTTACCTTCATGCAACATGTTAGTTACTGTCTAATGCATTAGTTACCAAGCATGTGGTTACCAAGCATTAATCAGTAATATTATGCAGTAACCAAAACAACATTAGTCAATAACTAATTAAGCATTATACAGTAACCAATATAATGTTACACAGTAATCAATACAACATTAGACAGTAACCAATACAGCATTAAACAGTAACCATAATAGCATTAGACAGTATAATGTTACCCAGTAACCAATACAGCATACCAAAATCTAACACCAAACATTTATATGATCATAACAACACACCTTTAAAATTCTTTGAGTTGGAATTATCTTCTAGATAAGCACTTGACCTTCGATCTTAACAGGGACTTCAAAATCAGAATCTAATTGCACTTCGGAATGTTTGATATCACTATGTATCACCAACCTATTCTCATTATTTCTCGATTTATGACCTACATTCTTCCCCTTCCCCTTCCCCTTGCTCTCCACAACAAACTTCTTCAAGTCCTTAACAGAATCACCCTCCGTGATTCTTTTTCTCTTTTCATCCTTCTTCCTTGTATCAACCATTCTATACAAACAACATAAACCCAAACAATCAATACTCCATTCTGTTAGTAAACTACATTAATAGATAATACATTAAACTATTTAGAAAATACTCACTTGAAACAATAATAAACACCAAAGTCGATAAATGGAGAAGAAGAAACCAACTAAACCATAGTGCAACGACAATGGCAAACAACTAAACGAATATGGTGAACAACTAAACGAAGATGATAACGAGTAACGATCACGAAAATGTAGAGTAAATCACCGGAAACTAGAGATGAAGAACGCACAAACAGAAGAGAGAAACAAGGGTTTCAGTATGCACGGGTTTGTAACTGAAGAGTCCCAATCAAATGATAGATGGCGGTTATTACGTGTTTCAAAAAAATCCAACCCTTTGCCATGTCAGCCCATTAATATTAATCTCTTAAATTAAGGTCTCTAATTGTATTAGTATTGTAAATATATATGATGAAGTGTCATATTTTTGTAATTATTTTATGGTTGTATGTTTTTTGTAATTACTTTTAAAAATGTACTATAATATGTAATTGTTCCTTTAATATATTTCAATTCAGTAATCATGCAAATCATCATCCGTATCCTTGTCCAATTTCATGAAGGAATTTCGGTAATTTTCATGTGGCAAGGAAAATCAATTACATGAAAATTGTGGGATTTTTGAATTTTAGAAAATTATATTTAATATTAATGAAATTGGGATTTTATTTAGTTAGGGTTTTAATTTCAATTTTAAGTTGAATTGTTATGTAAATTATTTTTTTATTTTTAGGATTAGGATTATTTTGAGTATCATAAATAGAGAACAAATTAAGTTGATGTAATTGGGACACAACACTTCATTTAATTAATAAAATTCTTGCCTACAACTTTCTCTCTATTATTTTTTGGTAATTCTATGACCATGTGTGGCTAAACTTCTATTCTTGGATTAAGAAGACGAAAGTCTCAGATTATTACACTGTGAGATCTAATTAATGTTAATTGTTCAATTTATATTTTGAGTATTGATTATTCTTCTGCACTTAATTTATATGGTTGATATGTTTAATTGCTAGGGTGCACACTAGTTATTTATTCATTGAAATATACTGCTAAATTAGATATCAAATTCGTAATTGTTTGGTCACTCTAATTTGTGAAGCAACTAAGGTTAATAATTTACTACAGATCATGAGATTATTATATCTTAAGAAGAATACTCAACTAAATTAAATGCAACCGCTTAAGTTCTTGTGTTGTTTAGCTTCATCGGTTTTTCTAAATCTTAAAGTTGTTACTAGATTAAATTTTCAAGGCTGGTTTAAAATTGTTTAGTAGTTAGGGTTATTTAGATCGCTTGTTTCTATCTAACTATAATTAATTAAAGAAAGACACAGAAGTCACTACAAGAAATTACACACAAAATGCCGCTAAAATTTGTCACATAAAATTCATTTTTCGTCACTAAAACATTTGGTGACAAGTGTTAATTGTCGCAGAGATCGTCACTGTATGAGCATGGAAAAATGTTTATTTGATAATATTTGATGTCGTCACTAAATGTTTTAACTTATGGTGACGATCTACACCATTGTGTGAGACCCCAAATTTTATGAATAAAGATTTAAATTTTTCGAAATATTTTTTTGAATATTATGGTGTGGATTTGATATAATGTTATAGTTGAGGGTAATATTTATAAATTTTGCAAAGTAAGCAAGTTGTTATATAATATTCGATTGGTCAGGGAATATTCGTTTTAACAAAAAATATTCGTACGACGGCACAATCATTGGTGGACCCCACAATAGAAGTATTGTCGTAGTTAGAAAACGACGAAATTATCATTTTATAAAAATAACGGCGAATGTATTACCGTTAAAACTGTTGAGCTATCCGGTAGTAAAAGTACAGTAATACGCGTGGTTCTATAGTAGCACACGGTATTGATTATTGATGCTTACGTAAGAAGTCACTCAGTTATACTCAATTATTGCTACAGTAATTGCTGCATCATATCTCTCATATTATTGATTCAATTATTGTCACAATATCATCTGCATTATATGATATATTATTAAATCAATAATTGAGACGACAAAGTTATTCATATTATTATTTGTAATATTGACAATGTCTAGAAGTTCTGTCAAGGAGAGGTTAGATAATCTAATTGCGCGCCAATAGGGAGAAATCCTTATCGGAAGCCCCCTCTTTCCTGGGAACGACTTGGTTGTTAAATATTGTGAATTATAATATTAATGATGAATAGGTTCGTGTTGATTAAAGATGAAATTGATAGTTCCATTGTGTTGGAATTATTATTGTTAGTGAAAATCGACATTTATTTCGATAATAATTGATGTCTAGAGGTTATATTGACCAATCGGGTAATTAATCGGATAAATGAGCAATTAATTGCTATTATTTCACGCTTATAACTATTTGTTCACATTTGTATACTATTGATTCACATTATTTACTATTAGGGGTGGTGGTGCAAGATTGATAATACTTGGATGACTAAGTTAAAAATGGAGGTATAGATAGAGGTACTATACTGTAATTAGTTTTTTCACATGATTATACTATTGATTCACATGATTTTACTATTGATTCACATTATTTACTATTAGGGGAGGTGGTGCAAGTTTGATAATACTTGCAGGACTAAATTAGAAATGAAAAAAAGAGGAAGGTATTGTACTGTAATATTTCGAGCCCCAAAACGTGCAATCATCGAAACTATATTTTTCTATAAATAGAAGCTCATTCTTTCTTCATTTCTCACCAATTCACTAAAGCTATAGAGCAATTATTATAGAGAGAAATTATAGAGAGAAAGAAGAAGAGAAGTCTACTACCTCACTATTCCAGTATACAGTCTTCTTTTGAGGTAAGAGGTATTATTCCTTCGTATTCATGAAGAGAGTTATTTTCTTTCAATACTCGTAAGGGTTGTTATTCCATTTTTTATTATTATGTTGGAATAATCTGTCTATGCGAAGTACTGTATACATAGTGAAATTCTTCTGTTATTCCATTCTTTATTATTATGTTGGAATAACCTGTCTATGCGAAGTACCGCATACATGGTGAAATTCTTTTGTTATTCCATTCTTTATTATTCTGTTGGAATATCCTGTCTGTGCGTATTACGCATGACCTGGTTCCATTATTTATTATTATTCTGTTGAGAATAACCTATCTGTGCGGTCTATCGCATTCCTGGTGAATTCTTCTGTTACTCCATTCTTTATTATTCTGTTGGGAATAACCTGTCTGTAGGGGTGCTCAAAAAATTCTATTTTTTCGGTTTTTTACCGAACCGGTCTGTACTGAAATCGGCGGTACTGATTTTTTTCGGTACCGATTTTTTCGGTACCGGTTTTTTAATTTTTTTATAATTTTCGGTACCGGTTGCGGTAATGAATTTTTTGGATTCGGTAAAAACCGAAATACCAAAAAAAAACCGAATGATGTCTGCTACTGCTAATGAATTAATGATGTCTGACAAATCCATTTATTGATAATTCATTTCTAATGAGCCTGTAATACCAAAGTTTTACAAAACTAAAATGACAGCCTGCTCATGCATGCTAACCCCAGTACCTCACCCTAACCGAAAGCATATTTCATTCTACTTCCGTTTTTAAATTAAACAAACTAAATTATATTATTTTATTAATTTCTTAAAACAAATGTACAATAAATTTATTTATTTTTCAATAATTATAATTATTTGTATTATAATTTACAATTAAATAGGTTTATACTTATTTTTAATTTTAAAATTTTATAAATTAAATTAAATAAGTCACATATATCTCTATTATTGATGGATATTCTTTTAATAAAAGAAGTTTACTTCATAAAATATAAAAATTTTAAAGATATACATTTTTTTAAGTATTTAATTTTTTGCAATGACATGATAATATAATTGTGAACTATAGATCAGTTCATACATGATCTGCATTTATACACAAAACTAAAATGACAGCCCGCTTTCACTACTTTATCGCAAAAGACTAGAATTAATGAATGAGGAGCAAAAAACTTAATGCAAAGCAGTCATGATAGGAGACTAAAATCCAACAACAATTTCAATTGACATAACAAGCAGCCAACTACAGTCTACAAATCATATATAAATTGTATATAATTTATTTTTCATAGTTTTTAAAAAAATGTTAATATATTAAAAAAAATTATTTAATTATTATTATTTATTAATAATTACATATATCACCATGCATGCGGTATAACCGAAAACCGAACCGAAAAAACTGGTACCGAATTTGTACCGAACCGGTACCGCAATCGGTAATTCGGTACCGATTTCGGTTCTTATTTTTGCGGTAATTTCGGTTCGGTACCGGTTTGGTTTTTTCGGTACCGGTTCGGTTTTTTACCGATGAGCTCCCCTACCTGTCTGTGCGGTCTATCGCATGCCTGGTGAATTCTTTTGTTATTCCATTCTTTATTATTCTGTTAGAAATGATCTGTCTACGTGGATTACCGCATGGCGAATGAAAATTCATTTGCAGTTTCGTATATTCTATTATACTCGTATGAGATATCATTTCTTTTGTACTCGTCATGGAATATCATTTTCTTTGGTATTTTTCTTTTACGAGTTACTATTCATGAGCTACTATTCACCCAAATTACTATTCACCCGAATATTATTCACTCAGATATTTGAAGTACTTTTTTTGTCGGGATACTATTCACGAGATACTATTCCCGAAGTACTATTCACGAAGTACTATTCACGGGGTACTATTTACCCGAAAAATATATTTCTTTTCTGTCCAAATTATTTTTGGTACATGAATATTATTCTTGAATTTTACTCTACAAAACAGTATCATGTTGACAATTTGGACGTTATTGATTTCTGGATAAATTAAATTATAAATATTTAAAATTTATCCTTGAACTTGTTTTATTGAATTATTATGTCATTGTCATCATCCTCATGCTTATATTGTGATGAAAGTCATCTTTGGCTTATGTGCAGAGATGGACTTGGTATGATTATGAATAAGGATTATTCGGTATAATCATGACCGTAATGTGACAAATGATGTGGTGAAAGTCCTCATTGGTCTGTAGTTCATTGATGGACAGTTATTAGTATGATTATGACAAGGGATTATTCGGTATAATCATGACCATTGATGATTACATGAATATCCTTGGCCGTGGTGCAGGGATGATTCGATGATGTGGTTTATTTATTAAGCTGAGTCTCAGCGATAAAGTTGATGAAAAACTTTTTAAATCATAGAAGATAGTAGATTTTATGCTCTACTTGACTCTTCTAATGGATTGCTTATTCCGCTGCAGTTGTTGATCTAAAATTTGTTGTCTATTATATTCTATCAGTTGTTATACTGTTGAAGGCTAAGGATAATTTATTTTGCATTATCTTAGTCATAATATTTCTTACTGGGGTAGTTGAGCTCACCCTTTCTTTCATTGTTCTCTTCAGGAAATGAGAATATAGCTAGGACTAAACGGAGTGACGGTCCAGATGATAGCATTAGTAGTCCTCACTGTTCTGTTAAATAGTGTGATAATAAATATAATGAGGACTCCATTTGAGTTTGAATACTGTCTAGAAGACAATATTCATATTAAAACTCTTAGATTATGTTTTGTCATATTTTACACGACTGTTGTATAATTAAGTTTGTATTTGAATTTATGTACCATGTATCTGACGACCCAAGATGGGTGATGTATACCTGTTTTGGGGGCGTCACAATTGGTATCAAAGTTTAGGGATATGATCCCTGGCTGAGATGTGAGACAAGAACTAGGAGGGGAGAGATGGGAAATTCCTTCGCTAGTATGACCTACCTAAGTTTATTTGATATTTAATTGGTCGGTCAGAGTATAGGGATAATATGTGATATGTTGATCAACCCTTATTTTGTGACAGTGTTTAAAAATGGAATCTAAAAATGTTGAGATCAACAATGAAGCACATGAGACCGTTGAGTCACCAACGATCAATACCCAGGATAATGTGCAACATGAAGATAATAATCCTCAGGTAAATAACAACACCGATCAAATGATGAATGATGGGATGTTCAGAGGCTTTATGCAATTCATGCAACATCAGGCGAGAGCGACTCCTGTTCAAAATGCAGGTGGAAACAATGGCAACCCACGGCTAGTCACTGCTAAGCAGTTCAAGGAGCTGGGACCGCCGAAGTTTTTGGGAAAGCCAGAACCACTTAAGGCAGAGACGTGGTTAAAGCAGATCACCAAGATATTTGATGTCTTGGGATGCTCCGAGGAGCAAAAGGTTCCCTTCGCCATCTTTATGTTGCGTGAAGAGGCAGATTACTGGTGGAAATTTGTAAAACTTACCCAGCCTGACACACTCAAGATGTCTTGGGAGAAGTTCCAAGAGCTGTTCAACGACAAGTACTTTCCCAAAAGTACTCGTCACATGAAGGAGGCGGAGTTTATCAAGTTGGAGCAAAACAATATGGCCGTGTCGTAATACGAGGCTAAATTTGCGGAGTTATCCTGGTTTGCATCCCATTTGGTTGGTAATGAGGAGCGAATGACGTGAATGTTTCTAAGAGGTTTGAAACCTGATATACGTCAATACCTCATTTCTCATAAATTTTATTTATATTCAGATGTTGTGAATAGGGCTCAGTTATTGGAGCGCGATAATGAGTCAGCACAACCAAAAGGTAACGAGCAACAACACGATAATAATCATACCGGTGGCAACGACCATCGGAACAATGATAACCATCGTGGGAGAAATTATCATGCCAAGAATGGTAACCACTTCGGTGCCAAGATAATAGGAGTGGAAATTTCAAGAAGAGAAGGTTCAACAACGATGGAAAGATAGCAGCACCAACACCCATTTTCAAGGAAGGAGAACGACCACCAATTGTATGCTTCAAATGCGGAGGGGAAGGATATATCAGTCCAAGTCCAAAGCATATTACAATGTGGAAAAGAAGGTCACCTAACCTGATTTTGTCGTGCACCAAAGTCAAGTCCAGCTGGGACGGTGGCACCAAAGGCGGATACGGACAAAACAAAGTCGGCGATTTCAGGAAGATCATTTTTCGTGACTTCTCAAAAAGCAAGTAACCCAAACGAATTTAGCACGGGTTAGTTAATTATAAATTCTTGCGAAGTCTATACCTTATTAGATACCGGTTCTACCCATTCTTTTATCTCTCTTGCTTGCGCTCAACATTTAAATTTAACTCTAGAGAAGTTAGACTTTGACTTATCGATTAAAACTTCGTTAGTAGAAACCTTCGTTACCTCCACTGTTTATAAATCTTGTTGATTCAAATCGACACTTTCACATTACCTGTCGATCTTATCTCTTTGAAAATACTTGCCTTTGATGTGATTTTAGGAATCGATTGGTTAGCTACTCATCATGCTTTTCGTAAGGTTGTTAGCTTTCATATTCCTAACCAACCTATTATGTGAATTCAAGCAACCAAATCACTAAAGTCAATCACTGTCATATCAAGCCATAAGTAAAGATTCCCGAGCCTTTCGCTGGTGACTTCTTTGTGTGGAATGCACCGAAGTCGAACTTTCCGTAGGGGACGTCGTGAATAACGGTGGCAAGTTGATAGGTATCAATGTGACGTGCTATCCAAGTCTTGGATAAGAGTCAAAGTTTTGAATGATATTTCTATTGTTAATAAATTTTCTGACGTATTCTTGAAGACTTCCTAGCCTACCCCAGAGCGTGAAATCGAATTTTGTATTAACCCCAGTACAAAACCCATTCCTTCAACCCTTAAATATTTCTTCAATCAAAAAGAACGTATAATGCGCTAAAGACGTTGGCTCGAGCTGTTGAAGATTACGACCATACCATTCAATATCATCGTGGAAGAGAAAACGTGGTAGCTGACGCGTTGAGTAGAAGATCGTATGCGTTTACGAGTGCGATGTTGTTAACAAAAAAACCCCTTTTGTATAACTTACAAATGATGAAGATAGAGTTAAAGACTCTAGGGACCCATGTGAGGATAACAAATATACGATTAGAATCGACTTTAATTGATAAAGTTAAAGCAGCTCAAACTACACACCTGGAGCTAATGAATATGAAGAAGAAGGTTCAAGAAGGCGTTATTCTAGAAGCAAGAATCGACGAAGAGAGGAAATCTCAACCCTTGATTTAATTGGCCCATTTGAAATCCTCGATCGAGTAGGAACTGTGGCCTATAGACTCGTTTTATCGCCAAGTATATCGCGTGTTCATAACATTTTTTTTCACGTATTTATGTTACGTAAATATGTGGATGACCCGAACCACGTTATTAAATTAGAACTAGACGAGATAGCAGAAGATTTAACGTATCTTGGATAAGAAGGATCGTATTCAACACTCAAAAGTTATACCTCAAGAGTTAGAATCTGAAATAAAGTCAAGTTATCCTCATCTCTTCGGCATACCAGGTACGTACGTAAATTTTGAGAGCGAAATTTCTTAAAGATGGGAGATTGTGAGACCCCAAATTTTATGAATAAAGATTTAAATTTCTCGAAATATTTTTTTCAATATTATGGTGTGGATTTGATATAATGTTATAGTTGGGGGTAATATTTATAAATTTTACAAAGTAAGCAAGTTGTTATATAATATTCGATCGGTCAGGAAATATTCGTTTTAATAGAAAATATTCGTACGACGGCACAATCATTGGTGGACCCCACAATGGTAGTATTGTCGTAGTTAGAAAACGACGAAATTATCATTTTATAAAAATAACGACGAATGTGTTACCGTTAAAACTGTTGAACTACCCGGTAGTAAAAGTACAGTAATACGCGTGGTTGCATAGTAGCACACGGTATTGATTATTGATGCTTATGTAAGAAGTCATTCAGTTATACTCAATTATTACTATAGTAATTGCTGCATCATATCTCTCATATTATTGATTCAATTATTGTCACAGTATCACCTGCATTATATGATATATTATTAAATCAATAATTGAGACGACAAAGTTATTCATATTATTATTTGTAATATTGATAATACTTGCAAGACTAAATTAAAAATGAAAAAAGAGACGAAGGTATTATACTGTAATATTTCGAGCCCCAAAACGTTCAATTATCGAAACTATATTTTTCTATAAATAGAAGCTCATTCTTCCTTCATTTCTCACCAATTTACTAAAGCTATAGAGCAATTATTATAGAGAAAAATTATAGAGAGAAAGAAGAAGAGAAGTCTGTTACTTCACTATTCCAGTATACAGTCTTCTATTGAGGCAAGGGGTATTATTCCTTCGTATTCATGAAGAGAGTTATTTTCTTTCAATACTCGTAAGGGTTGTTATTCCATTCTTTATTATTATGTTGGAATAACCTGTCTATGCGAAGTACCGCATACATGGTGAAATTCTTCTGTTATTCCATTCTTTATTATTCTGTTGGAATATCTTGTCTGTGCGTATTATGCATGACCTGTGATAACCCGGGATTTCGAATAATTCGAATTTTGGAATAATTTTTTTTAATATTAATATTAATTATTAATATTGTGCTGCGCATCTGTGATACGAACTGTGAGAATTGGTCAATTTGTGTATTGACTGAGAAATTAGAGTAGAGTTGTGCTTAACAGCTTTAGAAATCATAACCCTAATTTCTAGATAGGGATTCGATAGAAAATGTCATTAAAATAATTATATTATGAAATACACGTCTGTACTGTTTAGAATTATCGATCAATGATTGATCAGATAAGGTTTAAAATTAGTAAACCCTAATAAGGGATTAGAAACCCTAATAAGGGATTAAAAACTCCAACGCAGAGTTAGAAACCCTAATCGAAAGCCGGAAAATCCTAAATTTAAATTTGGGAATCCTAAACCCTAATTAGGAAACCCTAATCCTAATTAGCAAGCCTAATGTGATTAGTAAATGTTAATATAATTAAAAAACCCTAATTATATTTTAGAAATATTAATTTCTATTTAAAACCCTAATTATTGTTTTAAATCTTAATTTTATAATTTAAAAACCTTAATTAGAAAAAATTCTAGAAACTAAGGGTGTAAAACCTAAGGTTTAGAACCTTAGGGTTAAACCCTAAGGGTTTAGACATTATCAAGATTGCCCTTAAAAATATATTACTAATGACAAAAATGCCCTTTTTCAATTTTTATTTAGGTAACTTGTATAATTGCCAAGACTTTAGTGGGTGAACAACTATCTTGACTTTGTGACTTATTAAATCTCAGCAAACCAGCCTCTAAGTGACAGCAACATCAGATCTTGCACCATATCATATTATATATTGATTTAAAGAGAGAGAAAGTCCACTAAAGTTGCCATTTGTGTACTAACTCTCAACAACTCTCTCTCTCTCCCAAACCTCTGATTTTGTTAAGTAATTCAGTCCCAATTAAAGCCCTTAGATTACCCAATATCAGTTAGGAAGATCAAGATTAAGATTTGAGCAAGAGAGGTATAAACCCTAATTTGATTTTTGATCCAAGTTGCTAAGAAAAATTTTGTGTTTAAGTGCTTAATCTTATGTTATATGATGTTTTTAGATGATCTATGTTGATCCATCATGGATCCATAGCATCAAAGTTGGCAAAAAGTAAAATTTTTCAAAACTGTTCTTGGGTCTAAAAGTGCTCTGACAAGCAAATGTCAGTTGCCTTAGATCTTTATGTGTTTATGTTTTGAGTTGTTTTAAGCTTTATATTTGTAGCTTGACATGTTTTCTTTAATCTGCAAGTGGAATCGGTGTCATTTGATGTCTGGATTTGTAGTTATTAACGGTCAAAACCCGTTAACCGGGCATGACCGGGTCAATTCTGGGTAACCCAGAAAGCCATAATCAGTGTCTGACAATGTTTTGTGGGCTTAAGATCTGTCAGGTTTTATACGTTTTGTTGTTGTTATTTTTGTTGTTGTTGTTGTATTACACTTGTAGCATGTTGTATGCACTTTAGATTCATGTATTTATATCCTTTAAACAATTAATAGATCGAATGGAGTGGTCGGTCAAAGTAGCCATTTAAGCCTGACTTAGCATTTCTGGGAATTTCCAGAAACTCTATGAACACCCGTTTTGACAGAGTTTGACTGAGCTGTAACTTGAGATTTGGTTGTTGTTTAAATGATCTATTGTTGTAGTGTTATTCCTTGTTATTCATACTGTGACGCCCCCAAAATAGGTATACAACACCCATTCTGGTCGCCAAATACATGGTACAAAAAGCAAACTACAACTTCAATAATACAATTATCGTGCAAAATACGACAACACATACTGTGAGTTTAAATACAAATATTGTCTTCTAGACAATATCCACACTCAAATAAGTCATCATTACAATTATTCAAACATTATTTTACAGAAATAGTGAGGACTGCTAAAACATCTTTCTAGAACCATAACTCCATACCCCGACTAGATCCTGCTATGTTCTCACCTCCTGAGAAAAAAAATGGAACAAAAAGAAAAAAGGGTGAGTTCAACTAGCCCAGTAAAGAATATTATGACTAAGATAATATACAACAAATTATCATTAGTATTCAACAGGGAAAAATCTGATAGAATATAATAGACAACAAGTTTTACATCAACAGCTGCAGCGGAAACAACAAACCATTAGAAGAGTCAAATAGAGAATGAATTCTTCTATCTTCTAAGATTTAAAAGTCCATCATCAATACTTTATCCCTGTAACATCAATTAATAATCATCTTTAACCAAATATTCATCTTTGCACTACAGGCCAAAGATATTCATTTGTATCACCAGTCGGTCATGTTCATCTCAACACCTGTTCATCTTTGCACTACAGGCCAAAGATATTCATCAGGTAATCATACATCTTTGCAATACAGGCCAAAGATATTCAGTAATATCATCATTTAGGACCGAGGATGATGAAAAATATCTTAAAGAAAATGAATCCAGTGAGACAGAAGGACAAATAGTAGGGATTCGTATAACAATTTATCCAAAATCAATAATACTTCATAATAATCAATTGCGAAGTAGAATTCAAAAATAAAGATCAAAACATGGATGCAATAAAAGATAGTAACCATAATAGACATCATGAACAAAAAGGGAAAATTTTATTTTTCGGTGAATAGTGTCGTATTCGTGAATAGCGGATACGTGAATAGTGCCGTATACGTGAATAGTAACTCCGACACAAAAAATTTCAAATTTGATAAAAAAAAAACTCATATCAGTATTTTAGCATAATGATATTGAAGAAAATAATATCATTTAAGAAGAAAATAATATCCCTTACCTCAAAATATCAGTACTTCTGGTCAGAATACCGGTATAAGGCTGAAAGAAACTTGCTCTGATGAATAAAAACTCTCCAAATACACTCAATAATCTAGAGAGAGAAAGAGAGAAAACTTGTTTCTGGTGTGATTTTCAATTCTAAATTAGCCCTCTATTTATAGGAAAATGTTAGCACGCCGAAGCAGACTTAACCTACAACCTGATGGCTTTACCTGCTGCTATTCAAGCCTACCATATTTGAATAAAAATCTCAGCATATTTCTTTACCAACCAAGAGTGGGGCCCACCAATTCTATAATTTTCCACCAAAATGATAAACTCTGAAAATTCAACAATTTTTAAACCAGTCATCTCGTAAAATTCATAATAAATCATACGTTCATTTTTAACGGTTTAAAATTTGTGGACATATACTCAACTTATATATGTATAACATGTCCAAAAATTACCACGATCCAACGGTCGGATTAAAAATTATAACCCCCACAAAATATCTAAAAAACCCTGATTTTTAATACCTCCATTTCGACAAAAATACTGATAAAAATCTCAACATTAACTCCTTCATTTTTAACCACAAAAATATATCCCTCATTTATATCCACATAAAATAAATATTTCCTTATCATATGAATCAATAATTAATTATTCACAAATAATATTACAGAATCACATTTATGACATCCAGGCCGTTCCCAAGAAAGAGGTGGCTTTCCAATAAGAATTTCTCCTTACTGACACGCAATTAGATGACCAAACCTCTCTTTAGGCAGAACTTTCTAGACATTGCCAATAATTTTATCTAATAATATTATTCAAATAATATGATTTATTGATCTGATAATGGGAAATACTGCGCAGTGACAATTATTGAAACAACAATAATATAAAATATCAATGCAGCAATTATTGAATCAATAAAATAAAATATTGAACAATAAATACTGTAATAATTATTGAGTAGTGCATTCCTTCGTAAGAATCAATAATTGGTGCAATACCGTGTGCTATTGTATTTTAACCACCAGGTATTCCAACAGTATTAACGGTAATAACTACGCCGTTAATTATAAACAACTTATACTTGTCGTTTTCTTCATCCAATCGCTTTCCGTTATGGGGCCCACACAAGGCTGCTCCGTCGTACGAATATTTCCCGACAGCAAGATTATTCCACGACCAAACGAATATTCACCGACCAAAAATGAATATTTTATAACCACTTGCTTATTTGAAATATTTGCGCATTTTACCCATAACTAACCACATTAATCAAATCAACCCTTTCTATAATAAATAGAGGAAATTTAATTTCATTTATTAATAAGTTGGGGTCTTACAACCTCCCCTCCTTATGAAATTTCGTCCTCGAAATTGACGTACGTACTTGGTGTTTCGAAAAGGTGAGGATACCTCACTTTCATTTCTGATTCCAACTCCCAGGTCATTTCTTCAATAGCATGGTTTCTCAACAAAACCTTAACTTGTGGTATAACCTTCGTGCGTAGAACATGCTCTTTCCTATCTAAGATCTTAACAGGTACCTCCTCGTACGTTAAATCTTCGGCTATCTCGTCTAGTTCTAACTCAATTATGTGGTTCGGGTCTTTCACATATTTACGAAGCACAGATATGTGAAAAATATTATGAACACGAGACATGCTTGGAGGTAATGCGAGTCTATAGGCCACATTTCCTATTCGGTCTAGAATCTCAAATGGACCGACAAATCGTGGATTAAGCTTTCCTCTCTTCCCAAATCTTGTAACTCCTTTCCATGGTGCAACACGTAACAATACATGATCCCCAATATTGAATTCTACATCCTTTCGATGAAGATCCGCATAACTCTTTTGTCGATCATGTGCCGTTTGTATACGTTATCGAATTATTTGGATCTTCTCTGTAGTTATGCGTATGCTTCACCCACCTCGTCCCAGCATACTGGAGAACGACACTTTCGTCCATATAAGGCTTCAAATGAAGTCATACCTATACTTGCCTGATAACTGTTGTTGTAGGAGAATTCCACCAGTGGTAAGTACTTATCCCAACTTCCTTTGAAATCTAGAACACAGAGTCTTAATAGATCTTTAAGGGTTTGAATAGTCCTCTCTGATTGCCCGTCCGTTTGAGGATGGTATGCTGAACTAAATCGTAAATCCGTGCCCATAGCTTTTTGCAAGCTAACCCAAAATCGTGAAGTGAATCTTGGGTCACGATCTGAAACTATGGATACTGGCATGCCATGCAATCTCACAATCTCATTCACGTACATACTAGCAAGACGTTCAAGGGAATAAGTCTCACGTATAGACAAGAAATGGGCAGACTTGGTTAATCTATCAACAATGACCCAAATCGCATCTATGCCTTGAGAAACCTTGGGAAGACCTGTAACGAAATCCATGGTAATGTGTTCCCACACCCATTTTGGGATCTCAAGTGGTTGCAATGGACCCTTTGGTACTTGATGCTCCGCCTTTACACGTTGACAAGTTAAACACCTTGAGATAAACTCCGCGATCTCTCTTTTCATATTGCTCCAACAAAATGTATGTCGAAGATCGTGATACATTTTGGTACTCCCAGGATGGATTGCAAACGGTGTGTTGTGTGCCTCCATCATTATTCTATGCTTAAAGTCAAAATCGTTAGGAACACAAAGTCTGGAGTTGACTCGAAGTATTCCTTCTTCATCGATTCTTGCTTCTGGAATAACACCTTCTTGCACTTTCTTCTTCATACGCATCAGCTCTATGTCTGTAGCTTGAGCGGCTTTAACTTTATCAATTAAAGTCGGTTCTACTCGTATATTTGATATCATCATGTGGGTACTTGGAGCCTTCATCTCTATCTCCATCCTTTGTAAATCATACAAAATGGGCCTTTGTGTTAACACCATTGCACTCGTACCCGCGTATGATCTTCTACTCAATGCGTCAGCTACTAAGTTAGCTTTTTCAGGATGATATTGGATGGTATGGTCGTAATCTTTCAACAGCTCAAGCTAACGTCGTTGCCGCATGTTGAGTTCCTTTTGGGTGAAGAAATATTTAAGGCTTTTATGAACCGTATAGATCTCCACTTTCTCCCCATACAGGTAGTGTCTCCAAATCTTCAACGCAAAAACGACTGCTGCCAACTCTAAATTATGAGTAGGATAATTCCTCTCATATTCTTTGAGTTGTCGCGAGGCATAGTGTGACGCCCCCAAAATAGGTATACAACACCCATTCTGAGTCGCCAAATACATGGTACAGAAAGCAAACTACAACTTCAATAATACAATTGTCGTGCAAAATACGACAACACATACTGTGAGTTTAAATACAAATATTGTCTTCTGGACAATATCCACACTCAAATAAATCCTCATTACAATTATTCAAACAATATTTTATAGAAATAGTGAGGACTGCTAAAACATCTTTCTAGAACCATCACTCCATACCCCGACTAGATCCTGCTATGTTCTCACCTCCTGAGAAGAAAAATGGAACAAAAAGGAAAAGGGTGAGCTCAACTAGCCCAGTAAAGAATATTATGACTAAGATAATATACAACAAATTATCATTAGTCTTCAACAGGGAAAAATCTGATAGAATATAATCGACAACAAGTTTTAGATCAACAACTGCAGCGAAAACAGCAAACCATTAGAAGAGTCAAGTAGAGAAAGAATTCTACTATCTTCTAAGATTTAAAAGTCCATCATCAATATTTTATCCCTATAACATCAATTAATAATCATCTTTATCCAAATATTCATCTTTGCACTACAGGCCAAAGATATTCATTTGTATCACCTGTCAGTCATGTTCATCTCAACACCTGTTCATCTTTGCAGTACAGGCCAAAGATATTCATCAAGTAATCATACATCTTTGCACTACAGGCCAAAGATATTCAGTAATATCATCATTTAGGACTGAGGATGATGAAAAATATCTTAAAGAGAACGAATCCAGTGAGACAGAAGGACAAATATTATGGATTCGTATAACAGTTTATCCAAGATCAATAATACTTCATAATAATCAATTGTGAAGCAGAATTCAAAAATAAAGATCAAAACATGGATACAATCAAAAATAGTAACCATAATAGACATATTGGACAAAAAGGGAAAATTTTATTTTTTGGTGAATAGTGCCGTATTCGTGAATAGTACCGTATACGTGAATAGTGCCGTATACGTGAATAGTAACCCCGACACAAAAAGTTCCAAATTTGATAAAAACTCATATCAATATTTCAGCATAATGATATTGAAGAAAATAATATCATTTAAGAAGAAAATAATATCCCTTACCTCAAAATATCAGTACTTCTGGTCGGAATACCGGTATAAGGCTGAAAGAAACTTGCTCTGATGAATAGAAACTCTCAAAGTATCTAAATACTCATAAAATACACTCAATAATCTAGAGAGAGAAAGAGAGAAAACTTGTTTCTGGTGTGATTTTTAATTCTAACTTAGCCCTCTATTTATAGGAAAATGTTAGCACGGCGAAGCAGACTTAACCTACAACCTGATGGCTTTACCTGCTACTATTTCCACCCACCACATTTGAATAAAAATCTCAGCACATTTCTTCACCAACCAAGAGTGGGGCCCATCAATTCTAGAATTTTTCATCAAAATGATAAACTCCGAAAATTCAACAATTTCTGAACCAGTCATCTCGTAAAATTCATAATAAATCATACGTTCATTTTTAACGGTTCAAAATTTGTGGACATATACTCAACTTATATATGTATAACATATCCAAAAATTACCACGATCCAACGGTCGGATTAAAAATTATAACCCCCTCAAAATATCTCAAAAATCCTGATTTTTAATACCTCCATTCTGACAAAAATACTGATAAAAATCTCAACATTAACTCCTTCATTTTTAACCACAAAAATATATCCCTCATTTATATCCACATAAAATAAATATTTTCTTATCATATGAATCAATAATTAATTATTCACAAATAATATTACAGAATCACATTTATGACAACCAGACCGTTCCCAGGAAAGAGGGGGCTTTCCAATAAGGATTTCTCCTTACTAGCGCGCAATTAGATGACCAAACCTCTCCTTAGACAGAACTTTCTAGGCATTGCCAATAATGTTATCTAATAATATTATTCAAATAATATGAATTATTGATCTGATAAAAAAAAATACTGTGCAGCACCAATTTTTGAGACAACAATAATATAAAATATCAACGCAATAATTATTGAATCAATAAAATAAAATATTGAACAATAACTACTGTAACAATTATTGAGTAGTGCCTTCTTACGTAAGAATCAATAATTGGTGCAATACCGTGTGCTACTGTATTTTAACCACCAGGTATTCTAACAGTATTAACGGTAACAACTACGTCGTTATTTATAAATAACTTATACTTGTCGTTTTCTTCATCCAATCGCTTTCCGTTATGGGGCCCACACAAGGCTGCGCCGTCGTACAAATATTCCCCGACAGCAAGAATATTCCACGACCAAACGAATATTCCCCGACAAAATGAATATTTTATAACCACTTGCTTATTTTGCAAAATTTGCACATTTCACCCATAACCAAAGTATTATATCAAATTAACCCCTTATTATTCACAATAATATTTAGAGAAAATTTGATTTTATTCATTAATAAGTTGGGGTCTTACACATAGGTTATGACTTTCCCATGTTGCATGAGAACACATCCTAACCCTTTGCCTGAAGCATCGCTGTAGATAACAAATCCATCCGAACCAAATGGTATTGTCAGAACAGGTGCCGAAATGAGTCTCCTCTTGAGTTCTTGAAAACTCTTCTCACAATCCTTGCTCCAACTGAATTTTGTATCCTTCCGAGTCAGCCGAGTTAACGGAGTAGCGATTCTAGAAAATCCTTCCACGAATCTCCGATAATACCCAGCTAAGCCCAGAAAGCTACGTACTTCGGTCACCGACTTCGGTTGCTCCCAACTTTGTATGGCTTCAATCTTCGCCGGGTCGACAGATACTCCATGTTTTGACACCACGTGCCCAAGGAATGCTACTTCCTCAAGCCAGAACTCGCATTTCTTCAATTTGGCATATAGCTTATTTTCACGAAGCTTTTGCAGTACCAGCTTCAAATGGCGCTCATGATCTTCACGGCTTTTGGAATAGATGAGGATGTCATCAATAAAGACAACAACGAACTGATCTAAATATTCTTTGAATACACGGTTCATCATATCCATGAAAGCAGCAGGAGCATTAGTCAATCCAAAAGACATGACTAAGAATTCATAATACCCGTACCGAGTTCTGAAGGCAGTCTTTGGAATATCCTCAGTTTTAATCTTTAGCTGATGATATCCAGAACGAAGATCGATCTTTGAAAAGAATTGTGCTCCTTGCAACTGGTCAAACAGGTCATTAATGCGAGGTAGCGGATACCTATTCTTGATGGTGACATGGTTCAATTCCCTATAGTCGATACAAAGTCGCATACTTCCGTCTTTCTTATTTACGAATAAAACAGGAGTACCCCAAGGAGATGTACTAGGACGAATAAAACTGATGTCTAATAACTCCTGTAATTGGACTCTTAACTCCTGAAGTTCAATAGGAGCCATTCGATATGGGGTTTTAGAAATGGGCTTTGTAACGGGTTCAAGGTCAATAAAGAATTCAACTTCACGTTCTAGGGGTAGACCAGGAAGTTATTCAGGAAATACATCGGGAAATTCTCTAACAATAGAAATATTATTCAAATCTGACTTGTCTTTATTCAAATCCATAACATGGGCTAAGAAAGCTTGACATCCGTTTTTCAATAAATGAATAGCTTTGTGGCTTGATATCACAGTGACTGATTTTAGTGGTTTAGTAGTTTGAATTTGTATGACAGGTTGATTAGGAATATGAAAACTAACAACCTTACAAAAATAATCAATTTTAGCATTATGAGTGGTTAACCAATCAATTCCTAAAATCACATAAAAAACAAGTATCTTTAAAGAGATTAGATCAACAGGTAATGTGATAGTGCCAACTTGGATCATGCAAAATTTATAAACTGTAGATGTAACGAAGGTTTCACCCAACGGAGTTTCAACAGTTAAGTCAAAGTCCAATTTCTCCGGAGTCAAGTTTAAACGTTGAGCACAAGCAGGAGAGATAAAAGAATGGGTAGAACCGGTATCTAATAAGGTATAAACTTCGCAAGAGTTTATGATTAGCTTACCCGTGATCACCTCGTTCGGGTTCCTCACGTTTTGGCCAGTCACGACAAACGCTCTTCCAAGAACCGCTGATTTCGACTTATCCGAGACAGCCCTTGGAGTCACCATCCCCGTTGAACTTGGTTTTTCTACAGAATAATCCCGAGCTATGTGGCCTTCCTTTCCACAGTTGTAACATACCTTGGATTGTTGTGGACAGTTTGGGCTGATATGTCCCTCTTTCCCGCATTTGTAACATCTAACTGGCGGTCGTTCTCCTCCCCTAGAATTTGTTGTTGGTGCTGGTGCAGCTGCTGATGTCTTCCCGTCATTGTTGAATCTCCTCTTTCTGAAATTTTTACTTAACTCACCTCTCCTATTATCATGGCCACGATGACCACCCAAGTGGTTACCGCCTTTGTTCGTATTTTTCCCTCCTCGTTGGTTATCATCGCTCTGATGACTGCTGTCACCAGTATGACCCTGGTTGTGGTCCCTCGATTGCACATACTCATTATCTCGCTCTAATAATTGAGCCCTGTTTACAATATTTGAATATAAAGAAAATTTATGAGAGATAAGATATTGCCGAATCTCGGGTTTTAGACCTCTTAGAAACATCCTTGTCATTCGTTCCTCATTTTCGACCAAATGAGGTGCAAACCTGGATAACTCTGCAAACTTCGCCTCGTACTGGGACACCGTCATGTTGTTTTGTTTCAGTATGATAAACTCCACCTCCTTCATATGACGAATATTTTCAGGAAAGTACTTGTCATTGAACAGTTTCTGAAATGTTTTCCAGGACATGTTGAGTGCGTCAGGCTGGGTACGTTTCACAGACTCCCACCAGTAGTCTGCCTCACCGCGGAACATAAAGGTGGCGAATAGAACCTTCTGTTCCTCCGTGCATCCCAAGACATCGAATATCTTGGTAATTTGCTTGACCCACGTTTCCGCCATGATCGGATCCGGCTTTACCTTAAATTCTGGTGGTCCCAATTATTTGAACTGTTTGGCTGTGACAAACCGCGTATTATTATCATTTCCACCCATATTCTGCACACGAGTCTCCCTCGTCTGATTTTGCATGAACTGCAAAAAGCTCCTAAACATTCCATCATTCATAGTTTGCTAGGTAACGTTGTTTACAGGAGGAATATTGCCTTCCTGTTGCACGTTCCCCTGGGTGGTGATCAAAGGTGTCTCCACGGTCTGATTTACTCCATTATTAACGTTCTCAGCTGCCATTCTTAAATACTGCTATAAAACAAGGGTTAATAGTCATGTCATATATTATCCCTATACACTCTGACCGACCAAATAAACACCAAATAAACTTAGTCAGGTCATACTAGCGAAGAAATTCCCCGTCTCTCCCCTCCTAGTTCTTGTCTCACGTCTCAGCCAGGGATCATATCCCTAAACTCTGATACCAACTGTGACGCCCCCAAAATAGGTATACAACACCCATTCTGGTCGCCAAATATATGGTACAAAAAGCAAACTACAACTTCAATAATACAATTGTCGTGCAAAATACAACAACACATACTGTGAGTTTAAATACAAATATTGTCTTCTAGACAATATCCACACTCAAATAAGTCCTCATTACAATTATTCAAACACTATTTTACAGAAATAGTGAGGACTGCTAAAATATCTTTTTAGAACCATCACTCCATACCCCGACTAGATCCTGCTATGTTCTCACCTCCTGAGAAAAAAAATGGAACAAAAAAGAAAAAAGGGTGAGCTCAACTAGCCTAGTAAAGAATATTATGACTAAGATAATATACAACAAATTATCATTAGTATTCAACAGGGAAAAATTTGATAGAAATATAATCGACAATAAGTTTTAGATCAACAACTGCAGCGAAAACAGCAAACCATTAGAAGAGTCAAGTAGAGAATGAATTCTACTATCTTCTAAGATTTAAAAGTCCATCATCAATATTTTATCCCTGTAACATCAATTAATAATCATCTTTAACCAAATATTCTTCTTTGCACTACAGGCCAAAGATATTCATTTGTATCACCAGTCGGTCATGTTCATCTCAACACCTGTTCATCTTTGTACTACAAGCCAAAGATATTCATCAGGTAATCATACATCTTTGCAATACAGGCCAAAGATATTCAGTAATATCATCATTTAGGACTGAGGATGATGAAAAATATCTTAAAGAAAATGAATCCAGTGAGACAGAAGGACAAATAGTAGGGATTCGTATAACAATTTATCCAAGATCAATAATACTTAATAATAATCAATTGTGAAGCAGAATTCAAAAATAAAGATCAAAACATGGATACAATCAAGGATAGTAACCATAATAGACATCTTGGACAAAAAGAGAAAAATTTATTTTTCGGTGAATAGTGTCGTATTCGTTAATAGTGCCGTATACGTGAATAGTGCCGTATACGTGAATAGTGCCGTATACGTGAATAGTAACTCCGACACAAAAAGTTCTAAATTTGATAAAAAAAACTCATATCAATATTTTAGTATAATGATATTGAAGAAAATAATATCATTTAAGAAGAAAATAATATCCCTTACCTCAAAATATCAGTACTTCTGGTCGGAATACCGGTATAAGGCTGAAAGAAACTTGCTCTGATGAATAGAAACTCTCAAAGTATCTAAATACTCACAAAATACACTCAATAATCTAGAGAGAGAAAGAGAGAAAACTTGTTTCTGGTGTGATTTTCAATTCTAACTTAGCCCTCTATTTATAGGAAAATGTTAGCACGCCGAAGCAGACTTAACCTGCAACATGATGGCTTTACCTGCTACTATTCAAGCCTACCACATTTAAATAAAAATCTCAGCACATTTCTTCACCAACCAAGAGTGGGGCCCACCAATTCTAGAATTTTCCACCAAAATGATAAACTCCGAAAATTCAACAATTTCTGAACCAGTCATCTCGTAAAATTCATAATAAATCATACGTTCATTTTAACGGTTAAAAATTTATGGACATATACTCAACGTATATATGTATAACATATCCAAAAATTACCACGATCCAATGGTCGGATTAAAAATTATAACCTCCGCAAAATATCTCAAAAACCCTGATTTTTAATACCTCAATTCCGACAAAAATACTGATAAAAATCTCAACATTAACTCCTTCATTTTTAACCACAAAAATATATCCCTCATTTATATCCACTTAAAATAAATATTTCCTTATCATATGAATCAATAATTAATTATTCACAAATAATATTACAGAATCACATTTATGACAACCAGGCCGTTCCCAAGAAAGAGGTGGCTTTCCAATAAGAATTTCTCCTTACTGGCACGCAATTAGATGACCAAACCTCTCTTTAGGCAGAACTTTCTAGACATTGCCAATAATTTTATCTAATAATATTATTCAAATAATATGAATTATTGATCTGATAATGGGAAATACTGCGCAGTGACAATTATTGAAACAACAATAATATAAAATATCAATGCAGCAATTATTGAATCAATAAAATAAAATATTGAACAATAAATACTGTAATAATTATTGAGTAGTGCATTCCTTCGTAAGAATCAATAATTGGTGCAATACCGTGTGCTACTGTATTTTAACCACCAGGTATTCCAACAGTATTAACGGTAACAACTACGCCGTTAATTATAAACAACTTATACTTGTCGTTTTCTTCATCCAATCGCTTTCCGTTATGGGGCCCACACAAGGCTGCGCCGTCGTACAAATATTCCCCGACAGCAAGAATATTTCAAGAATATTCCGTTATAACCACTCGCTTATTTGAAATATTTGCGCATTTTACCAATAACTAACCACATTAATCAAATCAACCCTTTTTATAATAAATAGAGGAAATTTAATTTCATTTATTAATAAGTTAGGGTCTTACACATACTATGAGTATGAACCAAGAAATCACCAAAATAAGAACCAGAACACTTAGCTAATTGAGCTCGAAATGAGACACTTGAACTGCCTTGGGTTTCTGGGTTGCCCATAAAACCCAGATGTGATCTGACAGTGACTTTGAGAGGCTAGATCTAATTGTTTGTTTGTTGTATGACCATGATTCTGATTGGATATTGTAGAGTTACATTTCCACTACACGATCAGTGTCTAAGTTAGCCCAAATCATGTTTTGATTAAGAATCACAAGTGGTCAAACGAGTAAGTTTGAACTCGGGTCTGACAATGTTCTTGAGCTCAAGAACACCTAAGACGACAGACAAGTGTAACTATAGGCTTTAGCGACGGTTTTTATTTATTTTATTTTTTTATTTTCTAAAAAATATTTAAAAATAGAAAATAAATTATAAAAATTACGAAAAATGGTTTTAAAAATCATTTTAAATTCTGAAAAATAACTTTTAATTATTTGGAATATTTTTCATTAATAATATTAATTATTTGAATAAAAATGATATTTAATTTATTTAATTATTATATTAAATAAATTAGAGAAAAATAATTTAATATTATGAAAAAATTATTTTAAATAAGAAAAATGTATTTAAAAATATTCTGAGTTATAAAATAAAACTTTTAATATTTTTGAAGAATTTTCATTAATAAATTAATATTAATGATAGTAGATTTATTAAATTATTAAATTAAATAAATAAGTTAAAAATGATTTTATTAATTTAAAAATCATTTTAAATAAGAATAAAGTGTTAGAAAATATTTTGAATTATAAAATATAATTTTTAATATTTTTGGAGAATTCTCATTAATAAATTAATATTAATGATGATAAATTTATTTAATTATTATGTTAAATAAATGAATTAAAAATAATTTTATTGATTTAAAAATCATTTAAAAATGAGAAGAAGGATTTAAAAATATTTTAAGTTATAATTAATGACTTTTAATATTTTGATGATAATTTCATTAATATTTAAATATTAATGGTGATGATTTAAAAATAATTTTTATTATTTTAAAAATCATTTAAGTAGAATATTGATGATTTAAAAATATTTTAAGTTATTATTAATAACTTTAATATTTTGACAAGTATGTCATTAATATTTTAATATTATTAAATATTAATGATGATAAGATTATTTGATAATTAAATCATTTAAAAATGATTTAATTGTTTGAAAAATTATTATAAATTATAATAATTGCTTATAAATTATTGAAAGCTTTCGAAAAATATTATAAATGATATTTGAATTATCTAAAATAATATTGAAGCTTAGAGACCGAGTTTATTTGACAATAAATGTGTTAACTGTCGGATAGGGTGACCAGAACACCGAGATGAGACCGAAGTCTAACCAGACCGAACTAGTTAGACTTGATAAGTGTTTATATAGGTTATAAACACTGATGTGGCTATGTGATAATGTGTCTAAGAGAAGATTGACTGTGAATTACCGTGCTATGTGTTATAAATTATGGTGCTAATTGTGAGACCGATATTATTGATTATAGGTCTTACGAACGCAGATAAGTATTTTGTGTAGCTGTAATCCACGGAGAAGGCAAGTTTCCTAACTCAACCTTGAGTTAATATTGTTCAATTATTATTGGTGGTTAATTATTGCTAATTAGACCACGTCCAAAAATTTATTGTTGATTATTCGCAGTTAGTGCATATTTAATAATTCAAATTAAATTACTGATTTGGAAAATATATATTTATAGAATTACTATTGTTGGATATTCATATTTGTAGAAGCTAGTATTGACAGTACAGATAATTCTTGTTTATTGTCGAATTATGTTGATAAATGTCTTAGCTAATTATTCTGGCTAAACGAACATTTATTAGAATTTGATAGAAGTGAAAAGATAATTCAATTATTATTGATAGATCAATGCCAATTATTTCGGCTAGATCGATAAAGTAAACCTGATAGGTTTGAGAAGAGAAAAGTAGAGATTAGAAATTGAAATCATCATATTTCGTTATTGTAATACAACTTCTGTTTGTAAGACTGAGAAGAATAACCTGTTATTATAAAAGGGATAGAATTTTTGGTCGTATATTCGGCCATTACGCGCATTCTAAATATTATGCATAATATAGGGTATAATAATGTTGATCACTTGTTATACTTGCAGAGGGGTATGATTTAATCTTTATGATTATCTGATACACCTGCGTATATATCAAAGTAAATCTTTGATAGATACCCGAGAAGAGAAGTTCTAGATCTTGTATGATCACTCAGCATAACTTTGGAAAACATTCTACTTTGTTAATGCGTAGAATTGATTCTTGATTATTCATTAGAATATCATAGAAATTTTGAAAGCGTTGTACTCTTTCATTATCAAATTATTATGTTGTATAGATTGTGAAAAGACTTGTTAGAAATTAGAGATTTGTTCCACTATTTCAAAGTTTCCCGAACTTTGGTATCATTCTATCAAATTAGATAGTCTGTTCGTATTGATTCTTATACATTTATTGTATGTCTTAACTTGCGGAGCATATTTGTTGCTCACCCTTGCTAAATAAAACTTTTCAGCTAGGGACGAAGTTGCAGAAGGTGCTGCGAAGAAGAATAAAAGAAAAGGCGTAGTGATAAATTAGTATAATGCACAGTATTATTATTATGTTGCATTGTAAACCCTTTTTGTATATCTAAGGGGTATGTCTGTAATGTTAAGGTTAGTGGACCTGGGACTTATGTATTAACAATATATCTTAATGTGATATGTATTACTATTTCTATATAAATGAGTAGTTAGATGTTATTATATTGTGGATCGTGAACACCAAACTCGGGGGTAGATGCTCTGCATAGTGTTCACCAGCTAAGCCTGGTATTGCATCGCTATCTCCTGCCTCTGAGCCACTGCTGCTATGTGCCTCCGCTGACTCTGCACCTCGGCATCCTGTTTCTGATGCAGCAGGGTGAGGGATGCCATGATGTCTGTCAATAGACCCTGACTAGCTGGGTCTGCATCAGGTGCTTGAGAAGGCTCTGGGTCTGCTGTAGGAGGTGTGCTGTAGGCGGCCCGTACCCTTTGCCCCTAACATAAGACTCTGCCCCGTCCCACACATTGAAGCGTTTGATCGTATGATGGTCAATGATAGTCATGGGCGGCGAAGCTATCTCTTCTGGTCCCCACTATATCCCTGCCTTCTTGCACAATCACTTGATCACTGATGGATGGGGAAGTCCCGAAGTGACGGTACTCTTGACCGCCTTGATTATCGAGTCATGGATGAGAACTCCAACATCCACGTACAGACCCGTGACAATGGCGAATAACAGAATCGCCCTATCTTTAGTCACATTGCTCATGTGACGGATCGGGATCATGCTGGCATAAATGAAGCTGAACCAAGCCTTCCCGTAATGACTGAGTGCCGACGACGAAAAACTGGTCTTTTCACCCGTATAGTCATTTTTTTCCCAAGTCGTGTCGGGCTTGCAGAGCCGTCTGATGATCTCCTCCAGGTCATAATTACAGATTCTCAGCTGCATATAATCATTGCCCGCATAATTGGGTGCCCCGAACAGTGAATTGATGGCTTGACTGTTAAACGCTACTGAATGACCCCTGACTTGAACCACAGCAGGACCATCTGGACCAGAATTTGCACAGAACTCCCGAACTATAGATACAACAGCTGATACGGGGGGTTTTGTGAAGTTTAGCCACTGTCGTTCAAGTATCATGTTCGTGAGTTCACCATCTTTTCTATCAGGCCGCAACCCCCGTTCAAGAATCAAGTTTCGCGTGCCAAAAGAATCTCTGTACCGCTTCCAGGTTTCCTCACTGATAAATTTGGTGGAGTCCCAAGCCTGTGGTGGTGCCGCAGTGGAAGATGAAGACCCTCCAACACTGAGTCGTTGTCTTTTTGGTGCCATGTCTAAGTCTCAGTTGGTTTGGTTCAAAAATAGTGCCAAAATCTGTAGAAACAGCCCTTTAAGCAATGCCAATCACAGCCCCAATGCAAACCCAGTGAATTTAAGCCAAAACAGCCCCAACTTAGTCTACTTTTTGGTTCATGCAATTTAACGAACACCTTGTGTGCGTTCCTCAAACCAACTTGGACAACCTTTGTTTGTGATTGCTCTATCCCTGATTTCGTCAGTAGAAATCTCCCAAATCACAGAGAAAAATTACACAAATAATCCATAATTAAACCAAAAAGAATTCTGCTTGAATGAAATCCAACCAAATTACCTTAAGTTGCAAAATCTAAGTTAGAAACCCAAAGTGAGAAGTGTGGGCTCGAACTTTGACAGTAGATTTGATGGAGTTTTCGGTTTGTGATGTTGAATTGAGAGGAAAAATCAAGGTCGGCTGTAATTTTATGGGAGGGACAAAGGATTTTGTCTTTGTGATGCCGAGTTTGCTCGAGAAAGATGAAAAGGCGTGGCCTAGCTGCTGGCCAAAATCAGCTTTTAAAAACAAAAATTCGCTGCCGGTGCCGCGGCGCGAGACTGCCTTTGTTAATCGGTGCTGCGATGCGAGTTAGCAGTAGCTACTGCCATTTGGTGGCGCCGCGGCGCAAGAGTCCCTTTGTTATTCGGCGCTGCGGCGTGGAGGAGAGAGATTATGTATTTTATACTAACGCTACAGCGTAAAAATTGGCGCTAGGGCGCTAAGCCGGAGCTGCGGCGTGACTTACAATGTAATTGGTGGCGCCGCGGCACGAGATGCCAATTTCTAAGATTTTTGTATCTGTTATCTGCAGTTGCCAAGAGGTATAACAGAAAACACTACGAAGCAAAAATGCATTATTACAAACAATATAATAACTAACTACAGAGTAAACTAGACATGAGTAAGGGAAAACAGATAAAATTTATACCGAGATGGGGGTGCCTCCCCACTGAGCGCTTGTTTTAAAGTCGTCGGCTTGACTATACCGACGCCGTTCAATCCGGCTCATAAGCGAAAATGACCTTTTCATGCCGCCTATTCGTCAATTCCTTTGGATTCTTGGCAGACATGGATGATTGGTCATCCTCATTCTCCTCATCCATCCAGTCATCATTCGGCACAAAGAATCGCTCGCCACTAGAATTATCCACTAATTCGCCATATTAATTAAATTGAAAGCATTCTTTGTGCTCTATTGGGCCCTCTCGGGTTTCCACAGTTGTGAGCGTGGGTTCTGGCTATTGATCAGTCTTGACAGTGTATCCACTGGTGATCCCCTCATCTGCTCGCTCAGCCTCCGTAGGTTGGTCAAGTTACACATTGACATTGCCCTCAACACTTTGGTGAGGCTCATCACGATCTCCTCCAGTATCCACCATGCACTGCTCCACTTCTTCATCGTCAAGATCAATTACGACCGGGAGATTGCCTTGCGGTGGATTTGTGATGACATTGACGAGTTGCCCCAATTGATTCTCAAGGCTTTGCAATGCGGCTTCTTGGCTTGCCATTCGAACCTCATTTCTCTGAATAAAGTCGGTGAGAAGCTCCTCAAGCCGGTTCTCTTCTTCTCGTGGTGAGGTCTCATAAAAGCTCTCATTGGGTTGAGACGTCAACTCATAATGCGACGGAGACTGATAGCCAAACTTAGAGGCATGATTCGGATCATAATATTGCTCTTGACTGAAGTCCCGTGAGTTTGGATAACCCTGACAGTTTGGATGATAGGAGATTAGTTCAAAGTCAGCTCGTTCCTGACAGTAGGCATTTTGAGTGGACTGACACTCAAGATTGTCAGAAAACCTCAAGGCATTAGCAATTTAAAGTTGTAATCTCTCGAGTCCTTCTTCCGAGATTGGTTGTGTTGTCCCCTCATAAGGCCATTGATAACATTGATCGTCCATAATCTGTAGACTTAAAAACAAAAAGAAAGGAAGATCAAACAAATAAATGAAGTAAATATATACACGTTCAAAGTAAGACTAAATTGATTTAAATCAATATTGGACAATATTAGAATTATAGATCTTCGGCAACAGCGCTAAAAACTTGTTGGTTAGAATACCGATCACTAAACACGCACAAGTATATGTGGTCTAACAAGTAATACAGTGATAAGGAGACTGTCGTACCCACGAGGAACTATGACTAATATTTACCAACTACCGATTGTTTATCGCTAAAGTCTTATTCGAACAACAGTAAATGGAAGTGTGATTAATCTAATTATACTACTTAACAAAGCAAGTAAATGGATAACGAATGGAAAACTAAGGAATACATGCTAAGGTCACAACTTCACCCCCACACATGCATTCTGTCGAACACCTGGCGTGTTATGTTTCATCAAACTAGCTACCCTTTCTCTCTTTAGTCTTAATGGTCACGATAATTTGTCGACCGAGAACACATAGGTGCCGATGCACCTCTATCGAGGTATGCACAAACATATCCTCTCCAGATCCACCCTAAAGGGAATAGAACAAAAAAGAACGTCCAAGCTAGATGCAATCCTATATATGTTTATGCGAATTAATCATAACAAGGATTTAAGCATAAGTTCTTTATCAGGTCGCACGTGGCGCACAGAGATATGTCTATTCTACGCACAACTTATGCAGTCGAAACCAACAATCACATGCTAATATATTTAGGTGTAAATCTATAATTCTTCTGTCGATATAATGCAGATTACCAAAATCATCACTAATGTCTTAGCGAGAATCATAAAGCACAAATATATTAAACCAAATTATATGGTGCCAACCAAAGAGATAAAGACATTCAATTCAAATAACAAAGGGATCCATTATAACCTTAGAGACAATATTCAGTTCATAGTTAATAAACTAAATACAAGTAGCAAATAAGACAACATTTATAGAATACAAAATTAGAGGAAATAAATGGATAGAAGAAACTCTATCAAAGCCCCTTCAATCCCCACGCATTTCGCTCCTTTCAAACTTTCCAATCTGTGTCGCTCGTTGCTCTTGTGCTCCAAAGAAAAGCCAAACTTCTCCCTAAATCTACCTAATCTATATTTATAAACATCAACTAAGAGAAAGAAAGAGAAATTACAGAGAAAAACTAAAAACTAAGCTAAGCTATATCATAAACATTAGAGAGAGAGAAATGCAGTGCTGCCTCCATGTTATATACTTCTCCTTCCTTTTGCTAGGTCAAAATCACTTGGTCTTTGCTTGGGCACCAGAGGTGGCGCCGCGGCGCGGGCCACCAAGCTTTAGATGATGATGCAGCGCCACATAGAAATCAGGGATACGGAGCTCGCGCTGCAGCGTGAGCTTAATAAGCTTAAGTGGCACCGCGGCGTGAAGGTGATGTCAGCAAGGACCATGGGGTGGCACTGCGGCGTGATAATTAAGCCTGGAGTTGGCGCCGCGGCGCGAGTGTGAGGGAAATGCCCGTTTTGCCCCTTTAAGCTGAAAAAGCATTGTAAAGCTCTACAATACATCAGTTAAGCACAATAACACTATAATCATATAAAAACATATAAACTCTACAAGAACATACAACTGTTTAAGTCATAAAATATCTGATTCGCGGGTATAAATCCCACTCATCATTAGGTAATCCGAATTTGGGGGCGTCACATGACCTGGTTCCATTATTTATTATTCTATTGGGAATAACCTGTCTGTGCGGCCTATCGCATGCCTGGTGAATTCTTATGTTATTCCATTCTTTATTATTCTGTTGGAAATAACCTGTTTGTGCGGTCTATCGCATGCCTAGTGAATTCTTTTATTATTCCATTCTTTATTATTCTGTTGAAAATGATCTGTCTACGTGGATTACCGCTTGGCGGATGAAAATCCATTTCCAATTTCGTATATTCTATTATACTCGTATGAGATATCATTTTTTTTGTACTCGTCATGAAATATCATTTTTTTTGGTATTTTTCTTTTACGAGTTACTATTCATGGGTTACTATTCATCCAAATTACTATTTACCCGAATAGTATTCACTCGGGTATTTGGGATACTTTTCATGTCGGGATACTATTCACGAGGTACTATTCTCGAAGTACTATTCAGGAAGTACTATTCACGGGATACTATTTACCCGAAAAATATATTTCTTTTCTATCCAAATTATTTTTGGTACATGAATATTATTCTTGAATTTTACTCCACAAAGCAGTATCATGTTGACAATTTGGACGTTATTGATTTCTGGATAAATTAAATTATAAATCTTTAAAATTTATCCTTGAACTTGTTTTATTGAATTATTATGTCATTGTCATCATCCTTATGCTTATATTGTGATGAAAGTCATCTTTGGCTTACGTGCAGAGATGGACTTGGTATGATTTTATGACTAGGGATTATTCCGTATAATCATGATCGTAATGTGACGAATGATGTGGTGAAAGTCCTCATTGGTCTGTAGTTCATTGATGGACAGTTGTTGGAATGATTATGACCAGAGATTATTCGGTATAATCATGACCATTGATGATTACATGAATATCCTTGGCTGTGGTGCAGGAATGATTCGATGATGTGGTTTATTTATTAAGCTGAGTCTCAGCGATAAAGTTGATAAAAAACTTTTTAAATCATAGAAGATAGTAGATTTTATGCTCTACTTGACTCTTCTAATGGATTGCTTATTCTGCTGCAGTTGTTGATCTAAAACTTGTTGTCTATTATATTCTATCAGTTGTTATACTGTTGGAGGCTAAGAATAATTTATTCTGCATTATCTTAGTCATATTATTTCTTATTAGGCTAGTTGAGCTCACCCTTTCTTTCATTGTTCTCTTCAGGAAACGAAAATATAGCTGGGACTAGTCGGGAAACGGAGTGACGGTCCAGATGATAGCATTAGTAGTCTTCACTATTATGTTAAATAGTGTGATAATATATGTAATGAGGACTCCATTTGAGTTTGAATACTGTCTAGATGACAAATTAGTATTAAAACTCTTAGATTATGTTTTGTCATATTTTACACGACTGTTGTATAATTAAGTTTGTATTTGAATTTATGTACCATGTATCTGACGACCCAAGACGGGTGATGTATACCTATTTTGGGGGCGTCACAATTGTCACTGTAATTAATTAATTTTAGTGACGTTAATAGCGTCACTATTTTAATGAAACTTTCGTCACTCTATATTATGTTTCGTCATCAAAATTTAGTGCATTAAATGACGAAAATCTTTTTTCGTAATTAAAGAATATTGTTGTCATTTCATATTTTAAATAACATTATAGAATAATTTGTTACCAAAGAGTTACTTTCTGTGACACATTTTTTACTATCACTAATTGAATACTTTTGGTGATGATACAACTCGTCACAAAAAGATAATAGTGACAAAATTAAATGTCGTCACTAAATTACTATACAATAGTGACAACATAACTTGTCACCAAATAGTTACTTTCTATGACAATAAATATTGTCATCAATTATTACAAACATGTCACTAAAAGGTTTCCCTCCTAAATTTTGTTACGAAATTCTACCTCTAAAATAAATTGTGATGAAATTTTGTTAATCGTCATCAAATGTGTAAATTAGTAACGATATAAATGATTAATAGTAACAAAAATAAAGGTCGTTACAAAAGCAAAAGTTTTAGTGACGATTATGAATTTCGTAATTATTAATTAACAAATTGCGACAAAATTTTATGCGTGGCAAAAATACTCGTCATAAAATGTGTGATTTCTTGTAGTGAGTAATTCCGACGATGAATATTCAAGATATTAATTGATTATGCTTGAGTCAATGATTAGTGTAAGGTTTTGTGGTGGAAGTTGACTTAATCCAAGGTTTGTTTCTCTCATTTATTTTGTTAGTTTATTTTGTGTTATTAGCATATTAGTTTACTTTATTCAACCAACATTTAAAACCCCCCTTTTGGAATACAAAGTATAAAAATAGATTAATCATTCTCTATCGAAGACTCTTACTTACACTACTACATAAATATTGTTCAAAGTAAGAATTTATTTTTGGTTGTCTGCGACAGCACACCACACTCGTATTTCTGTCCCTCAAACTTGGAAAATAATGAACTACTGCTACTCAAGCAGGGGCAGATCTATTAAAGGGCAACATAGATAGTTGCCCCTGCTGGATTTTTTATAGGTATAAGGGTAGAGACAGATATGTCAATTAATAAATTCAAGGGGGCAGATTAATGTAAGAGTTAAGCTTGGAGGGGGCAAAAAATAAAATTATATATATATATACACACACACACACACACATAGGTACCAAGCTTCCTTAAAGGCATATTGATAACTTATAAATATATCTTGTTGCATATTTATTTGTTTACATGGTTATAAATGTATATATATAGGTACGTACTAAACTCTCATCTTTTATCATTTTAATAATGTTTCTCATTTAATTAGGGCATTGATATTTGCACGCACAAGCAAAATTTTATATTTTCACAAGTTTCTTCTCACACAAGTGGGGAACATTTACTATTCATGTGAGAGAGAGATCTTGTGGAACTATAACTTTTACTTGTGCAATCGCTTCTTAATTTTTTTGTCAGTTTAATCTTTTGCCATATTCTTTTCATTGAAATATTTTAAGTTAAGTTTTGGTGTTTTTTTTCTTTGGCATATTGAAGTTTACAAGACCAACCTTGCGTTGAAGAAAATTATATAGGACAATGAAGAGATCATGACTTAACATGACAAAGCTACAAAGTTTTTATAGCTTTTTTTTACCTCTTTACTTGTTTAATAATTAAATATTTTAGGTACTATATATGACCTTCGGTGTGACGCCCCCAAAATAGGTTTACATCACCCATCTTGAGTCGCCAAATACATGGTACAGAAATCAAATACAATCTTTTTTAATACAACTGTCGTGTAAAAATACGATAAAACATAATTGAGTTTTTACATGAATATTGTCTCATAGACAATATCCAAACTCAAATTCAATCATCATTACACTTATTATCACACTAAGTATTGAGGACTAGTAAAATAACCATCTCGGACCGTCACTCCATTCTCTGATTAGTCCCGACTATGTTCTCATTTCCTGAAGAGAACAATGAAAGCAAAAGGGTGAGCTCAACTAGCCCAGTAAGAAATATTATGACTAAGATAACGCAGAATAAATTATCATTAGCCTTCAACAGTGTTAAACTGATAAAATATAATAAACATCAAGTTTAACTGTAGCGGAACAAGTAATCTATTATGTAAGACCCCAACTTTTTTTAATAAAGAATAATTTTTTTCTCAAAATATATTTTTGAATATTATGGTGTGGATATGATATAATGTTATAATTGTGGGTAATATTTAGAAAATTTTGCTAAGTAAGCAAGTTGATATAAAATATTCGTTGTATCAGTGAATATTCGATTGGTCGGGGAATATTCGTTTTAACAGGGAATATTCGTACGACGACACAATCATTGGTGGACCCCACAACGGAAGTATTGTCGTAGTTAGAAAACGACATAAATATCTTTTTATAAAAATAACGACGGAAGTGTTACCGTTAAACTGTTGAACTACCCGGTGGTAAAAGTACAGTAATATGCGTAGTTGCATAGTAGCACACAGTATTGATTATTGATGCTTACGTGAGAAGTCACTCAGTTTACTCAATTATTGCTACAGTAATTGTTGCATAGTATCTCACGTTATTTGATTCAATTATTGTTACAGTATCATCTGCATAATATTTTATATTATTAAATCAATAATTGAGACAACAAAGTTATTTATATTTTTATTTGCAATATTGATAATGTCTAGATGTTCTGTCAAGGAGAGGTTTGGTCACCTCTTTCCTGGGAACGACCTGGTTGTTAAATATTGTGAGTTATAATATTAATGATGAATAATTGTTGAAGTATTAAGAATGTGTTTATTGAAGATAAGTGAATTACAAAAGTTAGAGGGGAATAATGCAAACTTAGAAAACTTTAGGGGTACCAAAGTGTAATAAGTTAAATCAATCTGGACCATTGGTGGTTGTTTAATAGTAAATCAATCTGGACCATTGATGGTAGTTTTAATAGTAAATCAATCTGGACCGTTTGTAAGACCCCAAATTTATGAAATAAAAGTATTCAATTTTTCTATTTAGTAAATGGTTAAATTGATAAAAAAAAGAGTTAAAGTTAAGGGTGATATATATAAAATTTTCAAAATACGCAAGTTGTTATAAAATACTCTATTCTGTTAGGGAATATTCGTTTTGTCATGAAATATTCTTGTTGTCGGGGAATATTCGTACGACGACGCATCCATTTGTGGGCCCCATAACAGAATAACTGTCGGATGAAGAAAACGACAAATTTGAATTTTTTATAAATAACGGCGTAATCGTTACCGTTAATACTGTTAGAATACCTGATGGTTAAAATACAGTAATATGCGTGGTTGCACAGTAGCACACGGTTTTGCACGGTATTTTTGAATTATTGATCCTTACGTAAGAAGGCACTACTCAATAATTATTACAGTAATTACTGTTCAATATTTTATTTTATTGATTCAATAATTGCTACGTTGATATTTTATGTTATTGTTGTTTCAATAATTATCGCTGCACAGTATTTTTCATTATCAGATCAATAATTCATATTATTTGAATAATATTATTAGATAACATTATTGACAATGTCTAGAAAGTTCTGTCTAAGGAGAGGTTTGGTCATCTAATTACGCGCCAGTAAGGAGAAATCCTTATTAGAAAGCCCCCTCTTTCATGGGAACGGCCTGGTTGTCATAATTGTGATTCTGTAATATTATTTGTGAATAATTAATTATTGATTTATATGATAAGGAAATATTTATTTATTTTTTTGTGGTTATAAATGAGGGATATATGTTTGTGGTTATAAATGAAAGAATTAATGCTGAGTTATTTTATCAGTGTTTTTGTCAGAATGGAGGTATTAAAAATCAAACCAGTATTTTTGAGTTATATTGCGTGAGTTGTAATTTTTAATCCGACCGTTGGATCGTTGTAATTTTTGGATATGTTATAAATATATAAGTTGAGTATATGTCCATAAATTTGAACCGTTAAAAGTGAACGTATGATTTGTTATGAATTTTAAGAGATGACTGGTTCAGAAATTGTTGAAATTTCAGAATTTATCATTTTGGTAAAAAATTCTAGAATTGGTGGGCCCCACTTTTGGTTGGTGAGAAATGTGCTAAATATTAATTTAAATGTGGTGGGTGATAATAGTAGCAGGTAAAGCCATCATGTAGCAGGTCAAGTCTGCTTCGGCGTGCTAACATTTTCTTATAAATAGAGGGCTAAGTTAGAATTAAAAATCACACCAGAAACATAAGTTTTCTCTCTTTCTCTCTCTATATTATGAAGCATATTTTGTGAGTATTTAGATACTTTGAGAGTTGCTATTCAGTGCAAGGTTCCTTCGGCTTTACATTCCGGTCAAAAATACTGCTCTTTTGAGGTAAGGGATAGTAAGGGATATTAAGGGATGCTATATTCTTCATAATGATGTTATTCTTTCAATATTATTATACTGAAATATTGGTATGGATTTTATTGTGAAATTTTTACCTTTTTGAATCGGGATTACTATTCACGTATATGGCACTATTCACGTATACGGCACTATTCATGTATATGACACTATTTATGTATATGACATTATTTACGTATACGGTACTATGTACGAATACGGAGTACTATTCACGAGTTACTATTTATAAGTTACTATTTATGAGTTACTATTCACGGGTACTATTCACAACAAAAATTGGTTTCTTTTTCTGACCAAATTATCGTTGATTTATGATTGTTGCTCTTGAAAATAAATGTAGTTGTTGATCATATTATTTTTATTATCATATATAACATTTTTTAACCCTGATGTTGAATTTCTCTTTTACTTGAGTGTAAACATGGATAAATTATTGGTATGATCGTGACTGAAGAATATCTTTGGCCTGTAGTGCAAAGATGAATTGTTAACTGGTATGATCATGACCATTGAATTTATAATTGAATATCTTTCGGTTAAGTGTAAAGATGAATTGATTAACATGGTTATAATTATTGTTTATATAAATTCTGAAATGATTATATATTTCTTTGAGATATGAATATCTTTGGCCCGTAGTGCAAAGATGAACTGTTATTGAATATCTTTGGCCTGTAGTGCAAAAATGAGCTATTGTTGAATATCTTTGGCCTGCAGTACAAATATGAACTGTTGATGAATATCTTTGGCCCATTGTGCAAAGATGAATTTATTAGTATGATTATGAACAGGAACTGTGATTTGGTATAACCATGATCTTTGATGTTTCAGGTAAAGACATGTGATGAAAATTATCTTCGTCCTGGATGCGAAGAGAAATTTAGAATCACAATTATGATTATGAGTTATTCATATGATTATGGACCAGAACTGTTGATTGATATTACAGGGATAAAACATTGTTGATGAATTTTTAACGTGGAGAAGATAATAGATTTTATGGTCTATTTGACTCTTCTAATGGATTGCTCGTTCCGCTACAACTATGGTTAAAATTTTTTATCATCAACCATATGTTCTAAATCTCTGATTTATTACTGTTGAAGGCTATTGATAATTTATTTACCTTTAGTCATGATATTCTTTACTGGGCTAGTTGTGCTCACCCTTCTGTTTCACAATTCCTTTCAGGTAATAAGAGTGTAGCTAGGTCGAGCGGGGGTAACAGGGGAATAGAACGGTGGTCATCATTTAGTAGTTATATTTGGTGAATCAAATAGGGTGAGGCGAACCCAACGTTGGAAGGGTGTTTTGTCACTATCATACAAGATGTCTAATGACATACAACCTCGTGTCATCATAAGACACGGTTGTGCACATCCACTTGCTGAGTATATCTAAGAGCACTACCTATATAATCCTGGTGTTTGTTTGAAGTATAATTCTCAATTAGAGACAGTGGAGATAATGATATGTCAAGAGAAGACTTACCATTGGAAAGAATATGATAGTAATCTTCTTGTTTTTTTTGGGGTCTATTGGGTCAACCAAGGATAATTCTGTGGACATATGATATCTATCATAACCTAGATGCATGGCCTCCCATGTACGAAGGTTTCCTTGAGCACTTCCCAAAAATTTTAATTTCTAAAATAATTTTTGACTATACCTTTATGTAAGGTATCATTGTGACGTGCTATCCAAGGTTGGGATGAGAGTCACAATTGGTATATATTTGTATCAAAACTCGCAGCATATGTGTTGTTGTATTTTGCACGACAATTGTTGTAATAAAGTTGTAGTTGTTTTCTGTACCATGTATTTGGCGACTCAGAATAGGTTGGGGGAAATGGACCTATTTTGGGGGCGTTACATTTGGTATCAGAGCTATAAGTAAAGAGCCCCGAGCCTCTCGCGGGTGACTTTCTGTTGATGGGGGATGCACCGAAGCCAGACTCTCCGTAGGGGACGCCGTTTTGCGGTGGCAAACTGATAGGTATCAATGTAAGGTGCAGTCCACGGTGGGGACAAGAGTTACAGTTGGTATCAGAGCTTAGGGATATGATCTCTGGCGGAGATCAGAAAATAGAACTAGGAGGGGAGAGATGAGTAAATCATTCGCTAGTGTGTCCTACCTAAGCTTATTTGTTGGTCAGTAATAATATCGGGATATTATGTGATATGTTAATTTGTTCAATTAACCCTTGTTTTGAAGCTGTATTCTAGAATGATATTTGAAATACAGGAGATGAGCAATGAAGAAATTATGATGACAGGGAAGATAAAATCTGAAATGATAGCAAGGTATTCTCAACTCTTTGAATTATCAGGTACGTAAATTTCGGGGACGAAATTTCATAAGGAGGGGAGATTGTAAGACCCCAAATTTTATGAAATAAAAGTATTCAATTTTCCTATTTAGTAAATGGTTAAATTGATAAAAAAAAAGAAGTTAAAGTTAAGGGTGATATTTATAAAATTTTTAAAATACGCAAGTGGTTATAAAATACTCTATTCTGTTGGGGAATATTCGTTTGGTCGTGAAATATTCTTGTTATCGGGGAATATTCGTACGACGGCCCAGCCATTTGTGGGCCCCATAACAGAATAACTGTCGGATGAAAAAAACGACAAATTTGAATTTTTTATAAATAACGGCGTAATCGTTACCGCTAACACTGTTGGAATACCTGGTGGTTAAAATACAGTAATATGAGTGGTTGCACAGTAGCACACGGTTTTGCACGGTATTTTTAAATTATTGATCCTTACGTAAGAAGGCACTACTCAATAATTATTACAGTAATTACTGTTCAATATTTTATTTTATTGATTCAATAATTGCTACGTTGTTATTTTATGTTATTGTTGCTTCAATAATTGTCGCTGCACAGTATTTTCCATTATCAGATCAATAATTCATATTATTTGAATAATATTATTAAATAACATTATTGGCAATGTCTAGAAAGTTCTGTCTAATGAGAGGTTTGGTCATTTAATTGCGCGCCAGTAAGGAGAAATCCTTATTGGAAAGCTCCCTCTTTCATGGGAACGACCTGGTTGTCATAATTGTGATTCTGTAATATTATTTGTGAATAATTAATTATTGATTTATATGATAAGGAAATATTTATTTATTTTTTTGTGGTTATAAATGAGGGATATATGTTTGTGGTTATAAATGAAAGAATTAATGCTGAGTTATTTTATCAGTGTTTTTGTCAGAATGGAGGTATTAAAAATCAAACCAGTATTTTTGAGTTATATTGCGTGAGTTGTAATTTTTAATCCGACCGTTGGATCGTTGTAATTTTTGGATATGTTATACATATATAAGTTGAGTATATGTCCATAAATTTGAACCGTTAAAAGTGAACGTATGATTTGTTATGAATTTTAAGAGATGACTGGTTCAGAAATTGTTGAAATTTCAGAATTTATCATTTTGGTAAAAAATTCTAGAATTGGTGGGCCCCACTTTTGGTTGGTGAGAAATGTGCTAAATATTAATTTAAATGTGGTGGGTGGTAATAGTAGCAGGTAAAGCCATCATGTAGCAGGTCAAGTCTGCTTCGGCGTGCTAACATTTTCTTATAAATAGAGGGCTAAGTTAGAATTAAAAATCACACCAGAAACATAAGTTTTCTCTCTTTCTCTCTCTATATTATGAAGCATATTTTGTGAGTATTTAGATACTTTGAGAGTTGCTATTCAGTGCAAGGTTCCTTCGGCTTTACATTCCGGTCAAAAATACTGCTCTTTTGAGGTAAGGGATAGTAAGGGATGCTATATTCTTCATAATGATGTTATTCTTTCAATATTATTATACTGAAATATTGGTATGGATTTTATTGTGAAATTTTTACCTTTTTGAATCGGGATTACTATTCACGTATATGGCACTATTCACGTATACGGCACTATTCACGTATACGGCACTATTCATGTATATGACATTATTTACGTATACGGTACTATGTACGAATACGGAGTACTATTCACGAGTTACTATTTATAAGTTACTATTTATGAGTTACTATTCACGGGTACTATTCACAACAAAAATTGGTTTCTTTTTCTGACCAAATTATCGTTGATTTATGATTGTTGCTCTTGAAAATAAATGTAGTTGTTGATCATATTATTTTTATTATCATATATAACATTTTTTAACCCTGATGTTGAATTTCTCTTTTACTTGAGTGTAAACATGGATAAATTATTGGTATGATCGTGACTGAAGAATATCTTTGGCCTGTAGTGCAAAGATGAATTGTTAACTGGTATGATCATGACCATTGAATTTATAATTGAATATCTTTCGGTTAAGTGTAAAGATGAATTGATTAACATGGTTATAATTATTGTTTATATAAATTCTGAAATGATTATATATTTCTTTGAGATATGAATATCTTTGGCCCGTAGTGCAAAGATGAACTGTTATTGAATATCTTTGGCCTGTAGTGCAAAAATGAGCTATTGTTGAATATCTTTGGCCTGCAGTACAAATATGAACTGTTGATGAATATCTTTGGCCCATTGTGCAAAGATGAATTTATTAGTATGATTATGAACAGGAACTGTGATTTGGTATAACCATGATCTTTGATGTTTCAGGTAAAGACATGTGATGAAAATTATCTTCGTCCTGGATGCGAAGAGAAATTTAGAATCACAATTATGATTATGAGTTATTCATATGATTATGGACCAGAACTGTTGATTGATATTACAGGGATAAAACATTGTTGATGAATTTTTAACGTGGAGAAGATAATAGATTTTATGGTCTATTTGACTCTTCTAATGGATTGCTCGTTCCGCTACAACTATGGTTAAAATTTTTTATCATCAACCATATGTTCTAAATCTCTGATTTATTACTGTTGAAGGCTATTGATAATTTATTTACCTTTAGTCATGATATTCTTTACTGGGCTAGTTGTGCTCACCCTTCTGTTTCACAATTCCTTTCAGGTAATAAGAGTGTAGCTAGGTCGAGCGGGGGTAACAGGGGAATAGAACGGTGGTCATCATTTAGTAGTTATATTTGGTGAATCAAATAGGGTGAGGCGAACCCAACGTTGGAAGGGTGTTTTGTCACTATCATACAAGATGTCTAATGACATACAACCTCGTGTCATCATAAGACACGGTTGTGCACATCCACTTGCTGAGTATATCTAAGAGCACTACCTATATAATCCTGGTGTTTGTTTGAAGTATAATTCTCAATTAGAGACAGTGGAGATAATGATATGTCAAGAGAAGACTTACCATTGGAAAGAATATGATAGTAATCTTCTTGTTTTTTTTGGGGTCTATTGGGTCAACCAAGGATAATTCTGTGGACATATGATATCTATCATAACCTAGATGCATGGCCTCCCATGTACGAAGGTTTCCTTGAGCACTTCCCAAAAATTTTAATTTCTAAAATAATTTTTGACTATACCTTTATGTAAGGTATCATTGTGACGTGCTATCCAAGGTTGGGATGAGAGTCACAATTGGTATATATTTGTATCAAAACTCGCAGCATATGTGTTGTTGTATTTTGCACGATAATTGTTGTAATAAAGTTGTAGTTATTTTCTGTACCATGTATTTGGCGACTCAGAATAGGTTGGGGGAAATGGACCTATTTTGGGGGCGTTACATTTGGTATCAGAGCTATAAGTAAAGAGCCCCGAGCCTCTCGCGGGTGACTTTCTGTTGATGGGGGATGCACCGAAGCCAGACTCTCCGTAGGGGACGCCGTTTTGCGGTGGCAAACTGATAGGTATCAATGTAAGGTGCAGTCCACGGTGGGGACAAGAGTTACAGTTGGTATCAGAGCTTAGGGATATGATCTCTGGCGGAGATCAGAAAATAGAACTAGGAGGGGAGAGATGAGTAAATCATTCGCTAGTGTGTCCTACCTAAGCTTATTTGTTGGTCAGTAATAATATCGGGATATTATGTGATATGTTAATTTGTTCAATTAACCCTTGTTTTGAAGCTGTATTCTAGAATGATATTTGAAATACAGGAGATGAGCAATGAAGAAATTATGATGACAGGGAAGATAAAATCTGAAATGATAGCAAGGTATTCTCAACTCTTTGAATTATCAGGTACGTAAATTTCAGGGACGAAATTTCATAAGGAGGGGAGATTGTAAGACCCCAAATTTTATGAAATAAAAGTATTCAATTTTCCTATTTAGTAAATGGTTAAATTGATAAAAAAAAAGAAGTTAAAGTTAAGGGTGATATTTATAAAATTTTTAAAATACGCAAGTGGTTATAAAATACTCTATTCTGTTGGGGAATATTCGTTTGGTCGTGAAATATTCTTGTTATCGGGGAATATTCGTACGACGGCCCAGCCATTTGTGGGCCCCATAACAGAATAACTGTCGGATGAAAAAAATGACAAATTTGAATTTTTTATAAATAACGGCGTAATCGTTACCGCTAACACTGTTGGAATACCTGGTGGTTAAAATACAGTAATACGAGTGGTTGCACAGTAGCACACGGTTTTGCACGGTATTTTTAAATTATTGATCCTTACATAAGAAGGCACTACTCAATAATTATTACAGTAATTACTGTTCAATATTTTATTTTATTGATTCAATAATTGCTACGTTGTTATTTTATGTTATTGTTGCTTCAATAATTGTCGTTGCACAGTATTTTCCATTATCAGATCAATAATTCATATTATTTGAATAATATTATTAAATAACATTATTGGCAATGTCTAGAAAGTTCTGTCTAATGAGAGGTTTGGTCATTTAATTGCGCGCCAGTAAGGAGAAATCCTTATTGGAAAGCTCCCTCTTTCATGGGAACGGCCTGGTTGTCATAATTGTGATTCTGTAATATTATTTGTGAATAATTAATTATTGATTTATATGATAAGGAAATATTTTTTTTTTGTGGTTATAAATGAGGGATATATTTTTGTGGTTATAAATGAAGGAATTAATACTGAGTTATTTTATCAGTGTTTTTGTCGGAATGGAGGTATTAAAAATTAAACCAGTGTTTTTGAGTTATATTGTGTGAGTTATAATTTTTAATCCGACCGTTGGATCGTTGTAATTTTTGGATATGTTATACATATATAAGTTGAGTATATGTCCATAATTTTTGAACCGTTAAAAATGAACGTATGATTTGTTAATAATTTTAAGAGATGACTGGTTCAGAAATTGTTGAAGTTTCAAAATTTATCATTTTGGTGGAAAATTCTAGAATTGGTGGGCCCCACTTTTGGTTGGTGAGAAATGTGGTGAATTTTATTTTAAATGTGGTGGATGGTAATAGTAGCAGGTAAAGCCATCAGGTAGCAGGTCAAGTCTGCTTCGGTTTGCTAACATTTTCTTATAAATAGAGGGCTAAGTTAGAATTGAAAATCACACCAGAAACATAAGCTTTCTCTCTTTCTCTCTCTATATTATGAAGCATATTTTGTGAGTATTTAGATACTTTGAGAGTTGCTATTCAGTGCAAGGTTCCTTCGATTTTACATTCCGGTCAGAAATACTGCTCTTTTGGGATAAAGGATAGTAAGGGATATTAAGGGATGCTATATTCTTCATAATGATGTTATTCTTTCAATATCATTATACTGAAATATTGGTATAGATTTTATTGTGGAATTTTTACCTTTTTGAGTCGGGATTACTATTCACGTATACGGCATTGTTCTTGTATATGGCACTATTTACGTATATGACATTATTTACGTATACGGTACTATGTACGAATACAGAGTACTATTCACGAGTTACTATTCACGAGTTACTATTCACGGACACTATTCACGACAAAAATTGGTTTCTTTTTCTGACCAAATTATCGTTGATTTATGATTGTTGCTCTTAAAAATAAATGCAGTTGTTGATCATATTATTTTTATTATCATATATAATATTTTTATAACCCTGATGTTGAATTTCTCTTTTACTTAAGTGTAAAGATGGGTAAATTATTGGTATGATCGTGACTGAGGAATATCTTTGGCCTGTAGTGCAAATATGAATTGTTAACTGGTATGATCATGTCCATTGAATTTATAATTAAATATCTTTAGCTTAAGTGTAAAGATGAATTGATTAACATGGTTATAATTATTGTTTATATAAATTCTGAAATGATTATATATTTCTTTGAGATATGAATATCGTTGGCCCGTAGTGCAAAGATGAACTGTTATTGAATATCATTGGCCTGTAGTGCAAAGATGAGCTATTGTTGAATATCTTTGGCCTGTAGTGCAAATATGAACTGTTGATGAATATCTTCGGCCCGTTGTGCAAATATGAATTTATTAGTATGATTATGAACAGGAACTGTGATTTGGTATAACCATGATCTTTGATAGTTCAGGTAAAGACATGTGATGAAAATTATCTTCGTCCTGGATGCGAAGAGAAATTTAGAATCACAATTATGATTATGAGTTATTCATATGATTGTGGACCAGAACTGTTGATTGATGTTACAGGGATAAAATATTGTTGATGAATTTTTAACATGGAGAAGATAATAGATTTTATGGTCTATTTGACTCTTCTAATGGATTGCTCGTTCTGCTGCAACTATGGTTGAAAATTTTTATCATCTACCATATGTTCTAAATCTCTGATTTATTACTGTTGAAGGCTATTGATAATTTATTTACCTTTAGTCATGATATTCTTTACTGGGCTAGTTGTGCTCACCGTTTTATTTCATAATTCCTTTCAGGTAATAAGAGTGTAGCTGGGTCGAGCGGGGGATGTGACACCCCCAAATCTCGGTACTTCATTATCTCATGATTTGGTGTTCACGCAATCAAAACATTCATTTATAACTACCCAATCATAAATAAAAATTGAATAATAAAGCTGCCCATACAAGGATTACATAAAATAATATCTCCCAGGTTATATAACCTTTACATACAATCATTCATGCGGAAAATTTAAATAAACTTCATTACATTCCTTAAACCAAAGTCTGATAATAAAACTATCGAAACTATTACAAGTCTTCAGTACTTGTTCATCTTTCCCTTTCCTTTACTGGTGCTAGGTACGTCACCCTTTCCATCTTTAGCTGTAAGGATTTTACAGGCAAGAGTGAGCAAACAAGGCTCACTTGAAATAACAATGAATAACTTTTACATTCTCTGTAAGACCCCGAATTTTATGAAATAAAAGTATTCAATTTTTCTTATAATTACAATTCAGTAAATGATTAAATTGATAAAAAGTTAAAGTTATGGGTGAAATGTGAAAACTTTTCAAAATAAGCAAGTGGTTATAAAATATTCATTTTTGGTCGGTGAATATTCGTTTGGTCGTGGAATATTCTTGCTGTCGGGAAATATTCGTACGACGGCGCAGCCTTGTGTGGGCCCCATAACGGAAAGCGATTGGATGAAAAAAACGACAAGTATAAGTTATTTATAATTAACGGCGTAGTTGTTACCGTTAATACTGTTGGAATACCTGGTGGTTAAAATACAGTAGCACACGGTATTGCACCAATTATTGATTCTTAAGAAGGAAGGCACTACTCAATAATTATTACAGTAGTTACTGTTTAATATTTTATTTTATTGATTCAATAATCGCTGCATTGATATTTTATATTATTGTTGTTTCAATAATTGTCACTGCACAGTATTTCCCATTATCAGATCAATAATTCATATTATTTGAATAATATTATTAGATAACATTATTGACAATGTCTAGAAAGTTCTGTCTAAGGAGAGGTTTGGTCATCTTATTGCGCGCCAGTAAGGAGAAATTCTTATTGAAAAGCCCCCTCTTTCCTGGGAACGGCCTGGTTGTCATAAATGTGATTCTGTAATATTATTTGTGAATAATTAATTATTGATTCATATGATAAGGAAATATTTATTTTATGTGGATATAAATGAGGGATATATTTTTGTGGTTAAAAATGAAGGAGTTAATGTTGAGGTGTTTTATCTGTATTTTTGTCGGAACGGAGGTATTGCAAATCAAATTAGGGTTTTTGAGATATTTTGCGAGGGTTATAATTTTTAATCCGACCGTTGGATCGTGGTAATATTTGGATATGTTATACATGTATAAGTTGAGTATATGTCCACAAATTTTAAACCGTTAAAAAATAAACGTATGATTTGTTATGAATTTTACGAGATGACTGGTTCAGAAATTGTTGAATTTTCGGAGTTAATAATTTTGGTGGAAAATTCTAGAATTGGTGGGTCCCACTCTTGATTGGTGAAGAAATATACTGAGATTTTTATTCAAATGTGGTGGGTGGAAATAGTAGTAGGTAAAGCCATCAGGTTGCAGGTTAAGTCTGCTTCGGCGTGCTAACATTTTCCTATAAATAGAGGGCTAAGTTAGAATTAAAAATCACACCAGAAACATAAGCTTTCTCTCTTTCTCTCTCTATATTATGAAGCATATTTTGTGAGTATTTAGATACTTTGAGAGTTGCTATTCAGTGCAAGTTTCCTTCGACTTTGCATTCCAGTCAGAAATACTGCACTTTTGAGGTAAGGGATAGTAAGGGATTTTAAGGGTTGTTATATTTTCCAGTTTCGTAATTTTTCTGACCTTCAAAAATTTTGAAAAAATTTGAAATGTTATTTTGATGAGTTTGTTTGATTGTGTCCAAAAATGGTGATTTTTAGATGTATAGATTGAGAGTTATGAATTTTATGAGAAAAGACTATTTTAAAAGTAATCGCTTATAATTCCTTGTGGTTAACTCCAAAATTGATGAAATTTTTATTGGGAGTACATGTATATGATAGAAGTATACTATGTAAATTTCAGAATTTTTGGACAAAAGTAAAATTTTTGATAAATATCTAAATATTCGGTTGTTTTGGCCATATGAAAAATAGTAAATGACTTTTAAAAATTCTGAGAAAAATATATGTTCACTATGAGACTATATTATGCTAAATGCCAGAAAAAAAATATTTTTGGAACTGATTTGGTATTTTTCATGAAAATGAACTAGTTATGAGAAAATGAATTAAATATGCTGTGTGAAGTAAGAAAATTGGAAAATAGGATTTTATGGCTTGAGAATCCTATATGAGGTATATGCAGATTTTTGATGAGGGTTTTTGGTTATTGGTGATGAAATCTTATAAGTTTGGCATTTTAGGATGATTAAATGCATTATTAGTAAAGTGTAAACAATTTAAATAAATTGTTTATAAGCTTAAGAAATATTATTATTTCAATATCATTATACCGAAATATTGGTGTGGATTTTATTGTGGAATTTCTACCTTTTTGTGTCGGGTTTACTATTCATGAGTTACTATTTACGAGTTAATATTCATGACAAAATTGGTTTCTTTTTCCGACCAAATTATCGTTGATTTATGATTGTTGCTCTTGAAAATAAATGTAGTTATTGATCATATTGTTTTTATTATCATATATAACATTTTTATAATCCTGATGTTGAATTTCTCTTTCACTTGAGTGTAAAGATGGGTAGATTATTGGTATGATCATGACTAGGGTTCTCTTTGGCCAGTAGTGAAAAAGTTGAATTGTGACTGGTATGATCATGACCATTGAATTTATAAATGAATATATTTAGCTTAAGTGCAAAGGTGAATTGATCAACATGGTTATAATTATTGTTTATATAAGTTCTAAAATGATTATATATTTATTTGAGATATGAATATATTTGGCCTGTAGTGCAATTATGAACTGTTGAGGAATATCTTTGGCATGTAGTGCAAAGATGAATTATTGATGAATATCTTTGGCCCGTAGTACAAAGATGAATTATTGATGAATATTTTTGGCTCGTAATGCAAAGATGACTTGTTGTTGAATATCTTTGGCCTGTAGTGCAAAGATGAGTTGTTGATGAATATCTTTTGCTCGTAATGCAAAGATGACATATTGTTGAATATCTTTGGCATGTAGTGCAAAGATGACTTGTTGATGAATATCTTTCGGTCGTTGTGCAGGGATGAATTTATTAGTATAATTATGAACATGAACTGTGATTTGGTATAACCATGATGTTTGATGTTTCAGGTGATGAAAATTATCTTTGTCATGGATGAGAAAAGGAATTTAGAACTACAATTACGATTATGAGTTATACACGTGATTGTGGACAGGAATTGTTGATTGATGTTACAGGGATAAAATATTATTTGTGGACTTTTAACGTGGAGAAGATAATAGACTTTATAGTCTATTTGACTCTTCTAATGGATTGCTCGTTCCGCTGCAACTATGGTTGAGAAGTTTTATCATCTATGTTTTAAATCTATGATTTATTACTGATGAAGGCTATTGATAATTTAATTATCTTTAGTCATGATATTCTTTACTGGGCTAGTTATGCTCACCCTTTTGCTTCACAATTCCTTTTCAGGTAATAAGAGTGTAGCTGGGTCGAGCGGGGGTAACAAGGGAATAGAACGGTGGTCTCTAGCTGTAGAGTTCTCCCTAAGCAGTATAGAAAGGTTCATTTAGTAGTTATATTTGGTGAATCCAATAGGGTGAGGCGAACCCAACGTTGGAAGGGTGTTTTGCCATTACCATACAAGATGTCTAATGCAATACAACCTCGTGTCATCATAAGACAGGGTTGTGCTCATCCACTTGCTGAGTATCTTTACGAGCACTACCTATATAATCTTGGGGTTTGTTTGGAGTATAATTCTCAATTAGAGACAGTGGAGATAATGATAAGTCAAGAGAAGACTCACCATTGGGAAGAATATGATAGTAATCTTCTTGTTTTTCTTTGGGGTGTATTGGGTCATCCAAGGATAATTCTGTGGTCATATAATATCTATCATAACCTAGACGCATGGCCTCCCATGTACGAAGGTTTCCTTGAGTACTTCCCAAAGATTTTAATTTCTAAAATAGTTTTTGACTATACCTTTATGTAAGGTTTTTAATTTCGAAAACAGTTTTTGACTATACCTTTACGTAAGGTGTCATTGAGAGGTGCTGTCCACGGTTGGGACATGTGTCACATTCTCTGCCCATTCATGGGCTCAATAGAACTGAACAATAGGTTCTATTAACATCTTAACATTCATTGAGGGTCTAATGACCACGAACCTTGTCCACAGTTATAAGTAATCTTTCAACTTAAACTTTTACAGTCATACGACCATAATGACTTTAAGGTACTTAGGGGGATCAACCCTTCGTACATGTATTGTATACAAACATTTCAGTGCAAAGTACAAAACTAAGAGTAACCCTTATAAATAGGGTTGTTCATCTCAGTATTTTGAGTACAAGTCCGCCCCAAAGATAGTTTGGTTTGGATACACTTCAAGGTAATTTGGAATTCAACGGACATCAACTAAGGATTAGTTGAATAAAAGATAATAACACTATGTTATTGAATAATCATAACTGAATAAGTCTTTCTTTCTAAGTTCATGCTTTAGGGATAATCTAATAGCATAACTATTGAATAACACATCATACCTTGCTTTGAATAACATTAAGCTAAGGTTACATCTTAGAATTTAATATCAAGCATGCACAATAAATAATAGCTTGAACGATAAACTAAAGGTACTTGCATGCTAATATAACAAGTTTAGAGTTAAGAAAACTTGCATAATCATAATAAGTATCTCAACGAAAGTGCAGAGATGAGAACTTGTATCATCATGAATAATTGGGTACAATGAAATTGCTTAATGGAAATACTTTACTCAATAAAGTATAGCATATGAATTTTGCATAACGAAGCTTTAGAATTAGAAAACTTGCTTAAGTATAACATAACAGTGAAAAGTAACCTTGCTGAATAATAAAGTAGCAAAGGTTAGGGAACTTACCTCGTGTGTAGGTTAAACAATTACTATTCACGTTCACCCCAAGTCCTACACATACCATATGTATTGACAATACACATTAGTTACACTAACATTACCTTTATGAGTTACTTTATTACTCTTAGTATAGCTACTAACTAAGTTTAAGTTTAAACAACATCACATCTTTTATTGAACATTACTTTTTAGCTTTATTACAACTACTTAAGTGATCATGTCATTGAACCACATGTACATTAACAACTTGATACAACATCCTATTACATGTCCAACATGTTATCATTAAGTTATACTAATACCCAAAGGGTTACACTTGCATTCGTGCATCCCGACGCCCTCCGATTGGCTCCAAATATACAACAGTCCTAAAGATGACCATTTTGACTACTGTTACAGACCTCAAATTAAAAAACTTAAAGCATGAAAGTTGTAGGTATATTCGTCCTCGTTCCGAATCATCTTGAATCAACTCAATCGGAGTTCGTATGAGAAAGTTATGGCCATTTTACTACAAGAGGTCAAAACTGCCCAACTCAGACAACTTTTCCAGCGCCGGGGAGCGGATCAGTGGCACTGGGGCGCGAGTACCAGCGCCGGGGCGCGAGTTACAGCACTGGGGCGTGAGCTACAGTGCTGGGGCACGAGCTACTGGCCCATTTTTGGCGCTGGGGCGTGAATTTTGACGTTGGGGTGCGAAATTTGGCGTTGGAGCGTGAATTTTGACGCTGGGGCGCCGAAACTCACAGAACCAAAAAGAAGAACAGAGCCAAAGCTACTGTCTTAAATTTGTAACAACAATTCGCCCCAAACAACATATATAACTAATATAAACTACACATAAACTTCACCAAGCATACAAATACTAAATTAACACAACTTAAACCATAATTCTAGAAAAATTAAATACTAGAATAACATATTTTAAAATTAAAAACTCCATTGTTAACATAGTAAGCACTGTAATCATAGTTAGAAAATAATTTGATTTATTCTAACTATATTTTATTTAATTCTTACCCAATTCATATAATCACAGTTAAATTCCATGATTATCATACAATACAAGTATAAATTTTGGTACTCTGAAAAACATACATTCATACATATTTATGTTCACAGTAAAACTGTTTCTTTTTCTTTAACACATGATTAAAATACCACTCAAATATACATATACATATACATGCTAGTTATAACAATTATAACAACAAAACATGTAATACCAAAACAAATTCTAGAACAAGGTTTACAGACAAATTTGGTAAAAACTTATACACGGTTATTTCAAGAAAAACAGAGACATACAATTTCTCAAAAACTATATAGTGTAAACATATATGATAAGGTTTATACAACCTACCTTTAATTTGTTCCGACAACACTTGTTAATCACGGAGAATAGCTTTGACAAACTCAGAACGTATTTGAAAAACACAGCCTTTTCTCTCTTAAACTTTCTCTGAAATTCTCTCTTAGTGTTCTTCTCTCTTTTCTCAGCAACTAGAATGTGTAAAAAGAAAGCAACCGATAGCTATAACGCGTAAAATAAAACCGCTAACCTTAATACGTCTAATTTAATAACATATCAGTTACAAAACTAACGTATATATTATATTATTATTTTATTAATCATTTAAATTTCAAAATCCAAAAGCTGTAAATTTTGTTTGGCCTATCCCTTTAAAATAAAATAGTTTATATCCTTAAGCTTTGTTTGGGTAAAACTAAATTAAAATTACTTTAATTTATTTTAATAACTCTTTATCACATAGTAATTAGTCACACCTTATGTAATAACAATTAAATAAATTACTTAATTACATAACTAAATTCACATAACACATTAATTGACTAATCACATTAATTATTTAGCAAATAAATAATTAACTAAATAAACTCAATCAAATTGAACAATTACTTATTCAATAATAAACACATCCAATAAATATTTATATAAATCAATAAATATTTATAACTTACATTTAAAAATATGGAATGTTACAGGGGTAACAGGAGAATAGAACGGTGGTCATCATTTAGTAGTTATATTTGGTGAAACAAATAGGGTGAGGTGAACCCAACGTTGGAAGGGTGTTTTGTCACTATCATACAAGATGTCTAATGACATACAACCTCGTGTCATCATAAGACACGGTTGTGCACATCCACTTGCTGAGTATATCTACGAGCAATACCTATATAATCTTGGTGTTTGTTTGAAGTAAAATTCTCAATTAGAGATAGTGGAGATAATGATATGTCAAGAAAAGACTTACCATTAGAAAAAATATGATAGTAATCTTCTTGTTTTTCTTTGGGGTCTATTGGGTCAACCAAGGATAATTCTGTGGACATATGATATCTATCATAACCTAGATGCATGGCCTCCCATGTACGAAGGTTTCCTTGAGCACTTCCCAAAAATTTTAATTTCTAAAATAATTTTTGACTATACCTTTATGTAAGGTGTCATTGTGACGTGCTATCCAAGGTTGGGATGAGAGTCACAGTTGGTATATATTTGTATCAAAACTCACAGCATATGTGTTGTTGTATTTTGCACGACAATTGTTATAATAAAGTTGTAGTTATTTTCTGTACCATATATTTGGCGACTCAGAATAGGTTGGGTGAAATGGACCTATTTTGGGGTTGTCACACCGTTGATGGTGGTTTTAAAAGTAAATCAATTTAAACCGTCGGTGGTGGTTTTAAAAGTAAATCAATCTGGACCGTCGGTGGTGGTTTTAAAAGTAAATCAATCTGGACCGTCGATTGTGGTTTTAATAGTAATCAATATGGATCGTCCGTTCTAATAGTGAATCAATCTGGACCATTCATGAATTAGTTACTATTTAGTCCATTCTCCTATAAATAGAAGCTTAATTCTTCTTTCATTCTCACCAATTCACTGAGATTCACAAGAGACACTATAGAGAGAGAAACTATAGAGAGCAAGAAGAAGAGTATTCTGCTACTTCACTTTTGTAGTATCCAGCTTTCTACTAAGGTAAGGGATATTATTTATTGTACTCATAAGGGGTATTATTTCTTTCGTATTCATAAGGAATACTATTTTTCGTATTCATCCTTTAGTATGTCGGAATAACCTGTTTACGCGGATTACGTACCATATGACAGGTGAAAATCCATTTACAGTTTCGTATGTTAATTATTTTCATATTCTTAAATCTAAACTTACTATGGTAAGTCTTGCTTCTATAATCCTTGAAATTAGTAGAATATTCGTGAGTTTTGCGCTTCATCCAGTATCATTTTATTGAAATATTGATATGAACTTTTTATTTAAATATCAATATTTTCACCCGAAGTACTATTCACAAGTTACTATTTATGGGTTACTATTCACACAGTTACTATTCACTGTAATATTATTTACTCGGGTATTCGGGGCACTTTTCATACCGAGGTACTATTCACGAGTTACTATTCATGAGTTACTATTCACCCGATTTACTATTCACTCAAATATTGTTCACTCTGGTATTTGGGACACTTTTTATGTCGGGGTACTATTCACAGGGTACTATTCCAGAAGTACTATTCACGGGATACTATTTACCAAAAAATTTATTTCTTTTCTGTCCAAATTATTTTTGATACATGGATATTATTTTTGAATTTTACTCTACAAAGAAGTATCATGTTGAAAATTTGGACATTATTGAATTTTGGATAAATTAAATTATAAATCTTTAAAAATTTATCCTTTACTTTCTTTTAATTGAATTCTTATATCATTGTCACATCCTCATGCTTATATTGTGATGAAAGTCATCTTTGGCTTACGTGCATAGATGTGCTGTTGATTAGTATGATTATGACCAGGGATAATTCGGTATAGTCATGACCATTGATTACATGAATGATTCTTGGCCCGTAGTGCAAGAATAATTTGTGGACGTGATACTAATGAATATCCTTGGCCCGTAGTGCAGGGATGATTCGATGATGTGATCTATTTATTAAGCTGAGTCCCAGCAATAAAGTTAATGATAAACTTTTTAAATCATAGAAGATAGTAGATATCATGCTCTACTTGACTCTTCTAATGGATTGCTTGTTTCGCTGCAGTTAAACTTGTTGTCTATTATATTCTATCAGTTTAACATTGTTGAAGGCTAATGATAACTTATTCTGCATTATCTTAGTCATAATATTTCTTACTGGGCTAGTTGAGCTCACCCTTTTACTTCCATTGTTCTCTTCAGGAAATGAGAACGTAGCCAGAACTAGTCGGGAAACGGAGTGATGGCCCGAGATGGTGTTATAGTAGTCCTCACTATTCTATAAAATAGTATGCCAATAAATGTAATGAGAACTCTATTTGAGTTTGGATATTGTCTAGATGACAATATTCGTGTAAAAACTCTAAGCTCATGTTGTATAATTAAGTTTGTATTTGTATTCAGTACCATGTATTTGGCGACCCAAGATGGGTGATGTATACCTATTTTGGGGGCGTCACACATTAGAAGTGTCAAGTAGAGTGTGATATATACTGTCTTCTATGATTTAAAAAGTTTTTCATCCACTTTATCGCTGAGACTTAGCTTAATAAATAAACCACATCATCGAATCATCCTTGCACTACGGGCCACGGATATTCATGTAATCATCCATGGTCATGATTATACCGAATAATCCCTAGTCATAATCATACCAAAAACTGTCCATCAATGCACTACGGCCCAATGAGGACTTTTACCACATCATTTGTAATATTACGGGTCATAATTATACCGAATGATCCCTGGTCATAATCATACCAATCAACATTCCATCTATGCATGTAAGCCAAAGATGACTTTCATCACAATATAAGCATAAGGATGATGACAATGATATAAGCAATAATCAAACGAAATCAAGGATAAATATTAAATACTTTAAATTTATCCAGTGTTTAAAAATATCAAAATTGTCAACATGATACTGCTTTGTGGAGTATAATTCAAGAATAATATTCATGTATCAAAATAATTTGGACAGAAAAGAAATATATTTTTCGGGTGAATAGTACCCTGTGAATAGTACTTCGGGGATAGTACCTCGTGGATAGTACCCCGACATGAAAAGTGTCCCAAATACTCGAGTGAATAGTAACCCATGAATAGTAACTCGTGAATAGTACTCCGGCATGAAAAGTACCCCGAATACTCGAGTGAATAATATTCAAGTGAATAGTAATTGGGTGAATAGTAACCCTTAAATAGTAACTCATGAATAGTATCCCGGCATGAAAAGATCAATAATTATCAAGAAAACTCAGAATAATATTTCTATGAAAAGATACTGGATGAAGCGCAAATATCAAGGATGTAACGATCCCAAAATAGGTCCATTCCATCCAACCCATTCTGAGTCGCCAAATACATGGTACATAAAATAACTACAACTTTATTACAACAATTGTCGTACTAAATACAACAATACATATGCTGTGAGTTTAGATACAAATATATACCAAATGTGACACATGTCCCAACCGTGGACAGCACCTCACAGTGACACCTTACATAGAGGTACAGTCAAAAACTGTTTTAGAAATTAAAATCTTTGGGAAGTGCTCAAGGAAACCTTTGTACATGGGAGGCCATGCTTCTAGGTTATGATAGACATCATATGGCCACAGAATTATCCTTGGTTGACCAAATAGACATCTTGTATGATAGTGGCAAAACACTCTTCCAACGTTGGGCTCGCCTCCCCCTATAAGATTCACCAAATATAACTCCTAAAAGATGTATACAACATACTTGTCTATACTGTTAGGGAGAACTCCACAGCTAGAGACCACCGTTCTACTCCCTTGTTACCCCCGTTCGACCCAGCTACACTTTTATTACCTGAAAGGAATTGTGAAGCAAAAGGGTGAGCACAACTAGCTCAGTAAAGAATATCATGACTAAAGATAATTAAATTATCAATAGCCTTCATCAATAATAAATCAGAGATTTAGAACATATGGTAGATGATAAAATTTTCAACCATAGTTCCAGCGGAATGAGCAATCCATTAGAAGAGTCAAATAGACCATAAAGTCTATTAACTTCTCCATGTTAAAAGTCCACCAACAATGTTTTATCCCTGTAACATCATTCAACAATTCCTGTCCACAATCACGTGTATAACTCATAATCGTAATTGTAGTTCTAAATTCCTTTTCACATCCAGGACAAAGATAATTTTCATCACCCATCTTTACCTGAAATATCAAAGATCATGGTTACACCAAATCACATTTCTTGTTCATAATCATACTAATAACTTCATCTTTGCACTACGGCCAAAGATATTCATTTGTATCTCCAGTTGGTCATGTTCATCTCAACACCTGTTCATCTTTGCACTACTGGCCAAAGATATTCAACAACATGTCATCTTTGCATTACGAGCCAAAGATATTCATCAATAATTCATCTTTGCACTACAGGCCAAAGATATTCATCAACAGTTCATATTTGCACTACAGGCCAAATATATTAATATCTCAAAGAAATATAATCATTTTAGAATTTATATAAACAATAATTATAATCATGTTAATCAATTCACCTTTGCACTTAAGCTAAAGATATTCAATAACAATTCATCTTTGCACTATAGGCCAAAGATATTCAATAACTGTTCATCTTTGCACTACGGCCAAAGATATTCATTAACAGTTCATCTTTGCACTATAGGCCAAAGATATTCAATAACTGTTCATCTTTACACTCAAGTAAAAGAGAAATTCAACATCAGGGTTATAAAAATGTTATATATGATAATAAAAATAATATAATCAATATATAGTTTTAATCTCCAGAGTAATATTCATAAATCAACTATAATTTGGTTAGAAAAAGAAACCAATTTTATCGTGAATAGTACCCGTGAATAGTAACTCGTGAATAGTAACTCGTGAATAGTAACTCATGAATAGTAACTCGTGAATAGTAACTCTGACTCAAAAAGGTAGAAATTCCACAATAAAATACATATCAATATTTCGGTATAATGATATTGAAATAACATTTCTTAAGCTTATAAACAATTTATTTTAATTGTTTACACTTTACTAAATAATGTATTTAATCATCCTAAAATACCAAACTCATAAGATTTCATCACCAATAACCAAAACTCTCATAAAAAATCTGTATATACCTCATATAGGATTCTCAAGCCATAAAATCCTATTTTCCAATTTTCTTACTTCACATAACATATTTAATTCATTTACTCATAACTAGTCTATTTTCATAAAAAATACCAAATTAATTCCAAAAATATTTCTCTTTTGGGATTTAGCAGAATATAGTTCTATATTGAACATATATTTTTCTCAGAATTTTTAAAATTCATTTACTATTTTTCATATGGCCAAAACCGCCGAATATTTAGACATTTATCATAAATTGTACTTTTATCCAAAAATTCTAAAATTCACATAGTATACTTCTATCATATACATGTACTTCCAATAAAAATTTCATCAATTTTAGAGTTAACCACAAGGAATTATAAGCGTTTACTTTTAAAATAGTCTTTTCTCATAAAATCCACAACTCTTAATCTATACATCCAAAAATCGCCATTTTTGGACACAATCAATAAAACTCGTCAAAATATCATCTCAAATTTTTTCAGAATTTTTGAAGGTCTGAAAAGTTACGAAACATGAAAAACATAACAACCCTTAAAATCCCCTACCTCAAAAGAGCAGTACTTCTGACCGGACGAAAAGTCGAAGCAAACTTGCACTGAATAGCAACTCTCAAAGTATCTAAATACTCACTAGAATATGCTTAACAATATAGAGAGAAATAAAACTTGTTTCTGGTGTGATTTTCAATTCTAACATAAGCTTCTATTTATAGGAAAATGCTAGAACGCCAAAGGAGACTAAAATAATATAATAATATTATTTCTTTTCTTCCTTCTACACCACTTCACCAACCAAGCCACCATCAGCCATCAACATGCCAACTTTGAACAAAAATCAGCCCACATGTTTTCAACAACCAAAGTGGGTCCCACCCATAATTTAATAAAAATTATTTTATTTTCCGAAACTTCAACAATTCATAAAAAATAGCCCGGTTATCAGAAAAATACAAATCTCACGAATTTTTATAGGAAATTCAATTCTCTACAACTTTGTAGAAGAAAGTTTTTTCAAATTCCAATCAGAAAATACCCGAAATCCACAAACGGATGATTTTAAACATCGTTTCAACACTTTTTAAAATTCATAACAAATCATGCGTTAATTTTCAACGGTTGAAAATTTGTGGATATATACTTAACTCATATATGTATAATATATCCAAAAATTACAACGATCCAACGGTCAGATCAAAATTATAACTCACGCAATAAAGCTTTAAGAACACCGATTTGATCTTTTAATACCTCCAATCCGACAAAATACTGAATAAATACCTCAACATTAATTCCTTCATTTATAACCACCTAAATAAATCCATCATTTATATCCACATCAAATAAATATTTTCTTATCATATAAATCAATAATTAATTATTCACAAATAATATTACAGAATTACAATTATGACAACCAGGCCGTTCCCAGGAAAGAGGGGGCTTTCCGATAAGGATTTCTCCTTACTGGCGCGCAATTAGGTGACCAAACCTCTCCTTGACAGAACTTTCTAGACATTGCCAATAATGCTATCTCATAATATTATTCAAATAATATGAATTATTGATCTGATAATGGAGATACTGTGCAGTGACAATTATTGAGCAACAATAATTTAAAATATCAACGCAGCAATTATTGAACCAATAAAATAAAATAATGAACAGTAATTACTGTAATAATTATTGAGTAGTGTCTTCTTACGTAAGGATCAATAATTTAAAAATACTGTGTAAAATCGTGTGCTATTGTGCAACCACGCGTATTACTGTATTTTAACCACCGGGTATTCCAACAGTGTTAACGGTAACAACTACGTCGTTATTTATAAAAACTCATTTTTTGTCGTTTTCTTCATCCGACAGTTATTCGTTATGGGGCCCACAAATGACTGCGCCGTCGTACGAATATTTCCCGACAGAAAGAATATTCTACGACCAAACGAATATTCCCCGACAATAATGATTATTTTATAACCACTTGCATATTTTGAAAAAAATTTCATATATCACCCTTAACTTTAACTTTTATCAATTTAACCATTTACTGAATAGAAAAATTGAATACTTTTATTTCATAAAATTCGGGGTCTTACAAAGGATATTCTACTAATTTCACAGAGTATAGAGGTAATACTTTAACAGAATGAGGGTATAATCAAGAATATGAGACGAAATAATATTACTCACATACTACAGAGTATGGAAGAAAATATTATTCCTTATGAATACTGAACAAAAATAATATCCCTTACGAATACGAAAGAAATAATACCCCTTACGAATACGAAAGAAATAATACCTCTTACCTTAGAAGAAGACTGGATACTGGAATAGTGAAGTAGGAGACTTCTCTTCTTCTTTCTCTCTATAGCTTCTCTCTCTATAATTGCTCTTGTGAGTCTTAGTGAATTGGTGAGAATGAAAGAAGAATAAGCTTTTATTTATAGGAAAATATAATTTCGATAATTGCACATTTTAGGGCTCGAAATATTACAGTATAATACCTTCACCTTTTCCTTCATTTTTAATTTAGTCATGCAAGTCTTATCAAACTTGCACCACCTTCCTTAATAGTACATGCATGTGAATCAATAGTACATTCATGTAAATCAATAGTTCTATACATGTGAAAAAAATAGTTACAGTATAGTACATTCATCTATACCTCCATTTTTAATTTAGTCATGCAACTTTATCAATCTTGCACCACCTCCCCTAATAGTACATGCATGTGAATCAATAGTACATACATGTGAATAAATAGTTATAAGCATATGAATTAATAGCAATTAATTGCTCATTTATCCGATTAATTACTCGATTAGTCAATATAGCCTCCAAAAATTAATTATTATCAAAATAAATGTCGATTTTCACTAATACTAATAATCCCAACACAATGAAAATATCAATTTCATCTTTAATCAATACGAACTTATTCATCATTAATATTATAACTCACAGTATTTAACAACCAGATCATTCCCAGGAAAGAGGGGGCTTTCCGATAAGGATTTCTCCCTATTGGCGCGCAATTAGGTGACCAAACCTCTCCTCGATAGAACTTTTTAGACATCGCTAATATTACAAATAATAATATGAATAACTGTCATCTCAACTATCGATTTAAGAATATAAAATATTATGCAGATGATATTGTGACAATAATTGAATCAATAATATGAGAGATATTATGCAACAATTATTGTAGCAATAATTGAGTATAACTGAGTGACTTCTCACGTAAGCATCAATAATCAAAGATACTATACAATACCGTGTGCTACTATGCAACCACGCGTATTACTGTACTTTTACTACCGAGTAGTTTAACAGTTTAACGGTAAAACTTTCGCCGTTATTTTTATAAAAAGATATTTCTGTCGTTTTCTAACTACGACAATACTTCCGTTGTGGGGTCCACCAAATATTGTGTCGTCGTACGAATATTTCCTGTTAAAATGAATATTCCCCGACCAATCGAATATTTTATAACAACTTGCTTACTTTGTAAAATTTATAAATATTACACACAACTATAAATCAAAATTCATTTTGATTTGTTCATACTATTTCTATTTCGAGATGTCGATTGATTTGTTTAAGGGTGAGGTTATAGGAAAAAATCGACATTTGTCAACTTATTTAACTAAATTTGATTTTTCATGATTGGGTCGAATGAGACAGAGTCACCAGTTGGTATGGTTTACAATGGATGTACCAACTCATCCAGATTTGAAAGTTTTCGCAATATGGCCTAATATGTGACTCCGTAGCATTGGTCGAAAACTGAGATTCTTTGAATCTGGGGACTTATTTAAGTGAGGGGTATGTGTTAGGCACTCCCCAACTTCTGTAAAAACATGGTTATCGCATCTTATTGATTTCCTATGCATAAAGTGTGTGTGTGTGTGTGTGTAAGTGTGCGTTTTATTGTGCTCAGTGCTTTTAAAGTCTTTTCTAGGCTTTATTTGAGTTATTTGTAAGTAGTGTTGTTCCTCTTTGCACCTATGTACGAAAGATTTGATTTAGTGAATAGTTCATTTTAGGCAAAATATACATTTCAAATGATATTTTGAAAAACATAATTTTCAAATCCTTCACCCGAATAGTAATCAAGGACCTTTGATACTTCCTTTTATCTTTATGTTTCTTAGATGATCTATCCAAATCGTTTTATTCTACATGAAAACTCTTTGTGATTTTATTGGAAAATTGTTTTGGGTGATAATACATGCAAAGAAAGAGCCAAAAAGAGGTCGGATCATCATCGAGCATAAAAGCCATCTCGAGGAATCCAAACACTCACAAACATGGTTTTCACTATCACGTGATCTTAAATCCAAATTCTCGGGACGAACCCCCCGAACTCGTTTTAAGATCCAATATTACATGTACATCGATTTGCAGTATTTAAACGTTATATTTAACCAAAAAGCCCATTATGGGAATCTAATTAAGATCCATTCAGTAGATCTCAACCCCAGGATTTCTAGGCTCACATTGATATGCTTAAATATGTATATACAACATCCTAGACTTGATGTTAGGTGATTTCATCGGTTGGAATCCCTATTGTAAGACCCCAAATTATTAATAAATGAAATTTAATTTCCTCTATTTATTATTCTGAAATAGTAAGGGTTGATTTGATTAATGTGGTTAGTTATGGGTAAAATGCGCAAATATTTTAAATAAGCAGGTGGTTATAAAATATTCATTGTTGTCGGGGAATATTTATTTGGTCGTGGAATATTCTTGTTGTCGGGGAATATTCGTACGACGGCGCAGCCTTGTGTGGGCCCCATAACAGAAAGCGATTGGATGAAGAAAACGACAAAAATAAGTTGTTTATAAATAACGGCGTAGTTGTTACCGTTAATACTGTTGGAATACCCGGTGGTTAAAATACGGTAATACGCGTAGCACACGATATTGCACCAATTATTGATTCTTACGTAAGAAGGCACTACTTAATAATGGTTACAGTAATTACTGTTCAATATTGTATTTTATTGATTCAATAATTGCTGCGTTGATATTTTATATTACTGTTGTTTCAATAATTGTCACTACGCAGTATTTTTCATTATCGGAGCAATAAAATTCATGTTATCTGAATAATATTATTAGATAACATTATTGGCAATGTCTAGAAAATTCTGTCTAAGGAGAGGTTTGGTCATCTAATTGCGCGCCAGTAAGGAGAAATCCTTATTGGAAAGCCCCCTCTTTCCTAGGAACGGCCTGGTTGCCAGTACTGTGATTCTGTAATATTATTTGTGTATAATTAATTATTGATTTATATGATGAGGAAAATATTAATTGGATATAGATGGAGAAAATTTTTTTAATGTGACAATTGTTGAAAATTAATATTTTATCTTTTTCTGATAAAATAATTTATTTAAATATATTATTGATGGTGATATTTTTACAATGAATGTGGGATATATGAGTATATGAGGAGGAAGAGTATTTTTGTGGCATTAAATGATTAACACATGTTTTGTGTGTTGGTGGACATAATTCTTGACCGAAAATTTATTATTGACTGTAAAATCGTCCGTTTATGAATTTCGGTCAATTTATGTTTGGAATTTGGAAAAACTTTCTTCTGTAAAGTTGTAGAGAATTGAATTTCCTATAAAAACTCGCGAGATTCGAATTTTCTGACAAAAGGGCTATTTATTATGAATTATTGAAGTTCCGAAGTTCCGAAATAATTGATTTTTGGAAGTTTTAATTATTTTTTTCAAAGAAAACGTTTTTTGTTTGTTTTGTGGGCTACAACATGTGCATAATGAGCTGAGTTCAGATGGTCTTGAGGTGGGCTTGAAAATTATATATATATATATATATATATATATATATATATATATATATATATATTATATATATTATATTAAATTTTCTGCTTTGGTGTTTTAAGCATTTTCCTATAAATAGGGTGCTTAGGTTAGAATTGAAAATCACACCAGAAACTGAAGTTTTCTCTCTATTTCTCTCTCTATATTATCGAGTGTATTCCTGTGAGTATTTTGATATCTTGAGTGTTGCTATACGGTACAAGTTCGTTCAGCGTTATTCCAGTCAGAAGTACCGTCTTTCCGAGGTAAGGGATGTTATTTCTTCTTAAATGATATTATTTTCTCCAATATCATTATGCCGAAGTATTGATCTGAACTTTTTATCAAATTTGAAACTTTTCATGTCGGGGTTACTATTCATGAGTTACTATTCACGAGTTACTATTCACGAGTTACTATTCACCGAAAAATGAAATTTTCTTCTTTTCGTCCAAAATATCTATTATGGATACTAGCTTTGATTGTATCCATGTTTTGATCATTCTTGAATTTTACTCCATTATGATTATTTATGAGGTATTTTTGGACATGGAATAGCTGAAATACGAATCCTTAATATTTATTATTTTGTTTCACTGGATTCGTTTCCTTTAAAATATTTTTCATCATCCTCAGTCCTAAATGATGATATAATTAAATATCTTTGGCCTGTAGTGCAAAGATTAATGATTACTGATGAATATCTTTGGCCCGTAGTGCAAAGATGAACAGGTGTTGAGATGAACATGACCAACTGATGAATATCTTTGGCCTGTAGTGCAAAGATGACTATTTGATTTAAGATATTTATTGATTGATGTTACAGGGATAAAATGTTGATGATGGGCTTTTAAATTCATAGATAATCGTAGATTTCATTCTCTACGTAACTTCTCTATGAATTATTATTTTCCGCTGCGAATATTGATTGAAAACTTGTTGTCTATTGTATTCTATTAAATTTTTCCCTGTTAAAGACTAACGATAATTTGTTGTATATTATCTTAGTCATAATATTCTTTACTGGGCTAGTTGAGCTCACCCTTTTCCTTGTTGTTCTATTTTCTTCTCAGGAGGCGAGAATGTAGCAAGTACTAGTCGGGGTATGGAATGAAGGTTCTAGGAAGTTGTTTTAGTAGTCCTCACCATTTTTTTTGTAAAATATTGTTCCAATAATTGTAACGAGGACTTATTTGAGTGTGAATATTGTCTAGATGATAATATTTGTATTTACACTCACAGTTTTTATGTTGTATTAATAAAGTTGTAGTTGTTTCTGTACCATATTATTGACGACTCAGAATAGGTGTTGTATACCTGTTTTGGGGGCGTTACACCTATATCGAGTCATTAGGACCACCTCGCCTCTAGATACAGATCTAGGGCTCTACGGAGTGACTAAGACTGACCAAAAGTAGTGAAACATCTATATTTACCATATATCTAAGTCAATTAATCTAGCATATAAGTTAGAGTATCATTCTTCATAACCGTTCAAAGTGCTAGATTTGGCTAGATCTAGGTAGATCTAGTCAAATAACTTGATTTACAACTGAATACGCATAAATTAATCAGTAGAAACTCAATATCTACCCACTATAATGTATGTAAAATAACACATTTAACTTGTAGAAATTTCTATATCTACATATATATAGTATTTATAACAACATTTACAAAGAAAATGGCCAAAGTGAGCGCTTTTCACCTTGGGGGAAGCGTGAACCAACTTCTTTTTGCTGGAATCAACTTATATAGCTCATAACTTACAATATGTATGATATATAAGATCAAACAACAAAAATATGATAAAAAGATGCAAGACCCGAGCTCCTTCCCTCTCTAGCTTCTCTCTCTAGCTTTCTATTCTTACGTATTATGAAATAATGAAATGTTGTTGCCTTAAGGCATTCCAGCTAGCCGCAGGTGTACCTACGGCTGGAAAAGGTGCACCTGAGGCCAGGCCCCACGGCTTCTGCTATCTCGATGTTTGTGCCTTCGGTCCCGATCCGGTGAAAGTTGATCTCCGTGCCCAAAAATCTCAAAAAGTCTTTAAGGAAGGCTGTGAAATAAGGTCGAGTTTGACTGAATCGAAGTCCGGGAAGATGATGCAATAAACTGAAAGGTATCTTCCTATTCCAGAGGGTCATCAATCGGCTCGTCTTCGATAGCTCGCAGTTCATTGGTTGCTACGGTGACGTCTTATGGTCACATCTTCAACTTTGCGATCCTCATTCGGTTCGCGTCGTGTCTGGGCATCGTTGCACCTTGATCTCTCCTCGGAATTTTCTCCAGGGTGAAATGATGCTTTTGCCCTACCTTAGGTTTGTCTCCGAAGTGAAATGACGCTTTTGCCCTCCTGCAGGGTTAGTCTAGGGAAAGCAAAATTTCGAGTGTTTGCAGTTCTATCCATTCCTTTTTACTTATCCTGCTAAAAAAATGCAAATATTAAATAATACAATTAATACTTTATCTGATTGTCTAAAATAATTATAAAATCTTAATATTATCCTTCTAAAATTCACTGAAAAAGATGAAAGAGAAACAAGTTGATATTGAATATACAAGGGTAAACTTTCTTGAAAACTGTAAATTAAACTACAAGTACAAAGGAACAAATTTCATTTTTTGAATAATACTCTCTCTATTTCATAAAAATTATCATTTTGAACTTTTTATTTCACAGACTATTGTTTTATTTATTTATAATAACATAAAATAACACAATCTCAAATTTGTATATCATTAATTCATTATATATAATTTCATTATCATGTCATCACTACTTAACTTATAAACTATTATTTTTAGGGACATCTATGGGTTTTATCTAATTATTTATACTTTTAATTAAGAAATCTTATACAACAATATTAAAATATAATTCAATAAATGGATTAAAAAGCTCTAACAATTGTTTTAGATTTTATTTATTTTTCTTAGGTTTCCCTAAAAAATTTCAGGATATATACATACTAAGGGGGTGTTTGATATTTCTGAATGTTTAAATAATCTAAATGAGCTGAATGAAGCAGAAATCTGAATATTGAATGAAAAAAGTTGTTTGATAATTGACATGTCTGAAACATTTGAATAATAGATTTTTATTATTTTACCCCTCTGAAAAAATTCAAAATTATTGTAAATTTATTTAATATTACTTAATATAATAGTTATTATTGTAAAAAAAAAAGTTAGATATAAAATACTTCATTTAGCGGTAATTCAGTCTATTTAGCTAAAATAATTACACTTGGCCATTCAGCAAATATATCTAACCGATTCAGCTATTTAGACGATTTTATTCAAAACAAACGCACTGAACGGTTGGCCAATTCAACCATTCAGTTATTCAACATTAAATAAACACCCCCTAAATATGTTATCAAAGTTAAAGTAATTAAGCAACAACATCCTTATGTATGATGTTCAGAAGTACGTGACATGCTTGTAATTGATGCAGATAAAATAATGTACATAAGCTCATATTCTTTTGAATGCATGTTTTTCCTAACAAAGGCTGAATAATACTTTTGTCCTTTCAATTTATCATTTATCTTTAAAGTCGTCCTTAAAATTTATTTTTCGTCAATTGAATCCTTAAAGTGGCATTTTTTTTCAAATTCATTGACACCCGACCAATCCATTTTGACCCGACCCCAATTTCACTAATTCAATTTTTTTTAAAAAAACTAATTTTTATAAAATTAATTATTATTTTAAGAAATAAAACATTGGATTTTTTTTTTTTAAAAATAAGTAAATTTTCATAAAATATAGATTCAAAAAATTTATTTATGTTTCTTTTTGAAAAATGAGTAAAGTTTCATAAAATATAGATTAAAAAAAAGTATGTTTATTTTCAAAAAAAAAAGTAGATTTTTTTTATTTTTTAAAACTAAGTAAAGTTTCATCAAATAGAGATTCAAAAAAAGTATAAAAATACTTATTAGAATTTTTTTTAACAAACTAGTAAATTTTCATACAATTAAATAAAAAATTTAAACTTTATTTATAAAAAATTTAAACTTGATTTTTTTAATCTATATTTTATTAAACATTACACATTTTTTTTTAAAATATAAAAAATAATAATTGCTTTCCTGATAATAATAATTATTTTATTGAAAATAATTATTATTTGTAAAAAAATTTAGTTTTGTTTTAAAAAAATTGAATTAGTTTTTTTATTTATTTATCTTTTATATTTTTTTTTATTTTTAGTTTTTGAAATTTCTAATATTAAGAATATATATAATAATGGTAAAGACATAACTGCTCTTAATAAAATGGGTTGGATCAAAATGGGTTAGTTCAGGTCAAAAATTGGACAAATTTTAATGAAATTAGGATAAAAGAATGGAATTGACACAAAATATCAATTTAAAAACTTAATTGATGAAAAATAAATTTTAAATACGATTTTAAAAAAAAGTGACAATTTGAAGAGAAGCGTCCCGTGATAAATTTGCATTTCAGCCAACTAGGAGCGAGGATGAATAATTACTCCATGCCCTTTTGATGAACTCCCATCAAACATGCACTAAAATTACAACCTTAAAAATAAAAGCGTTAGTACAATCCTATTAATTGTGCAATGATTAGGGGTTTAGGCGAAGCTAATTTTGTGGGGGTCAATTGACCTTTTTGAAAAAAATAATGGCAAAATTAAGTTTTTCAACACTATACTTGGCAAGTTTTACTTAATACACCATTGAATTTTTAATTTTTTAAATTACCCCATTAAACTAATTAAAATAATAAAATTGGGTCGTTCTGTTAAATTGATTGAATGACAGTTAAATATTTTCGTACGTGGATTTATAAAAAAATAAGAAAAAAGACGTGGCTTGGAGAGGGTCAATCATACGTGGAATATGTGGCAACAAAACTAATGAAGGCAGAGAGAGCGGGAGTAAGAGCTATCAGACCAAAAGGCAGATAGAGCTAGAGAGCGACGAGCGATCGATTGCATCAGGCAGCCATTCTAGGTTTTCTTCAACAAATCTCTAGCTTAAATCTTCGTTAGTACTGTTCGGGAGTGTTTTCCCGACCCTCTTTTGGTCTCAAGGCTTGGGCCGGGTCAAAGGAGGTCGGGCTCGTATGTTCGGAGATATAAGATCGGGGTCGGTTACCCGATCCCAATAGGCCGGGACCCCATGGTCATCGTGAGGGTTGAGTTCGGGCCTATTGGGTTTGGCTATTGGTTTGGGCCTGAGCATATGAGCAGTCCACATGCAGAGTTGGTGCGACAAGGAGTTTACGTGATTAAGGGTATCAACCCTAATCCTACGTTAACAAGGCAACTCTGGAGGTAGTGGTGGAAAGGGATTCCACTTGCACTTTTTAAGGAGATTATGTTGGACCCAAATATGGTAGCTAACATATTTAGGAGTCATACTCTAATTCGGAAGAGGATACCAAGGTGGTGGGAGCTCTATAAATACAAGGCCAATGTTACAATTAACAGGTAAGACCTACTTTGAGCACTAAACACATAACCTCCATTGTTAAACCTTGTGAACGGCCTGTACTTATTCTCACACCGGAGCTATCCCCCGGCGGCACGGCCGTCAAGCTTCTGTGTGATCTGTTATTGTGCAGGATTCAACGCGTGGATTTTGTGATTGGACGTGCAGACGAAACTTGGCGTTAACATTTGGCGCTAGAAGGAGGGCGGCAGTGCTTCTTTGCAACCACAAATACTTTTCTTCGGTAGCAATCATGGTGAGTAAGGGTAACATCGCTGTCTCGGAAAGGGCCAAGACCCAGCAGTCCCACCAAACCACTCAGGTGAGGGGGTCAGTGAAGGACCGACTGGGGTCTAAAGTCCAGGAGGTAGAGGAGATACCGGGCCATGATCTTCGGCGGAAGCTCTTCCCCGAGAGTCAACACACGCCTCATCAAGCGAGTCAGGCCGACTAGAGACACTCTCAAGCCCTCGTGAGGCAAGACCGAGGAGCAGGAAGTCGAGACCAACGAGAGTTTCTCTTGCAGAAGAAACTGGACCAGAACAAAGGCGCCATGTTGGCACTCCAGCTACAACAAGTGGAGTTGGAGAGACAGATGAACAACATGGCCGGAGATCAAGAAGTGAGTCCAGAAGGCGTAGGAATCGAAGCCGGTCCCGATCGCCTCGGAGGGGAGAGGCAAGAAGAAAACAGAGCAGGCACAGGAGTCGCTCTAGAGACGGAAGGAGCAGAAGAAGGAGTCCTTCGGCCGGGCGCCAATCAGAACACCGAGGCAGGACGAGGCAAACGGAAAGGGAAGCGTCTCCTGACTATGGGAGGGACAAACCCCGATCGTCCCCTCATAAGGAAGGATCCGACCCCCTTACGCGAAGAGTGGCTGAATTAGAGAAATTGCTAGGGACAAAAAACTCGACGGGGACATCTTCGGCATGTTTAGGATCTCCCTTTTCGCCTGAAATCAACCGGGTGATAGCCGATCCAAAGAAGAAGATGCCCCTGATGGAGACATATGACGGATTGGGAGATCCCTACGACCATTCGGATGGATATGATCGGCTGATGTCGTACTATGGGCATTCGGATGCAGCCAAATGCCACATGTTTGCTACCACCCTCAAGAAGAGTGCCAGGGAGTGGATGGGGACCCTGGCAGCAGGATCAATCGGATCATGGAACGATCTTCGTGAAAAATTCCATGCTCAGTTCGGAAGCAACCGAAGACGAGGGAAGATCACGGCATCCCTCATGCAGGTACGACAGAAATCAGATGAGACCCTAAGCCAGTACGTCAAACGGTTTCGAGAGGCAGTGGGATCGGTAGCGGAGCTGAATTCCCCACAAGCACTGGGATTTTTTACGACCGGCTTAGACATCGGGAGATCTAAGAAGCTGGTAAAGGATTTGGTGATTAACCCTCCGGCTGACTTGACCGAGGCCTTTCATCGGGCAGAAGGGTTCATCGCTATAGAAGAAGCTTTGGAAAATTTCAAACCACACCAACAACCTTATGAGAAATCGAAAGACCGGGAAAAACCGACCTACCAACGTTCGGACAACAACCAGTGGAGATCAGACCGAACGGAAAAGAAAAACTACAACGGGGGAGGTTCAGGTAGCAACCGACCTCCACTACCCAACCGTAACGTCAGCAAGGTCTATACTCCCCTCACTGCGGATCAGTCAAAAATTCTACAGGAGATGAAAAACCAACCATTCTACGAGCCATGCCCCAGGCGAACCAAGCCCGGAAGGCGAGGTCGGGATAAGTATTGTGAATACCATCAGAGTACCGGACACTCGATCGAAGCATACGTCAATCTGATGGATATGATCGAGAAAAATGTCCAAAACGGACAACTGTTACAATATGTGGCAGGCCGGGGAAATGCAGAGGTGCCCAGAGAGGAGACCACAGATCAGATCCCGGATACCCAGACGCCACAGAACCCCCCAGCCCGAGGTGTAGTTGATGTCATTTTGGGGGGTTCCGTTAGACGGGTATCGGGAAAAAAAAGAAGTGGGACTCTGGAAGCAGTGCTATCTGTTGCGGGGTCAACCCCTAGAAAGGATCGGGCATATCCGGGAACGTCTATCTCATTTACGGACGAAGATTACCCGACGGATCTCATCGAGCCCCATGATGGTGCGTTGGTAATAACGGCTCAGGTCGGGATAGTGGATATAAAAAGAATGATGATAGATAACGGGTCTTCGGTCGACATCCTATATTCTCATGCCTATCAGAGGTTAGACCTACAAGGAAAGAAGATGGATTTGGGAGGAGAAGGACCCTTGTACGGATTTAGTGGAGATCCGGTGCTTGTGTCGGGCACCATCGAGATGCCAGTCAAATTCGGCACAGCACCTAATCAAGTTGAAATAGTGGTCAGATTTTTTGTCGTCCAAATAGACTCGGCATACAACGCGATCCTCGGAAGGCCTACCTTGGCAGCCCTGCAAGCAGTAACATCGATACCCCATTTGAAAATTAAGTTTCCAACACCGAACGGGATCGGGGAGGTAAAAGGAGACCTAGATATTGCCCGAAGGTGTTACCGAAACAACTTGATTTCTTCAGGGGTCGGGGTCTGCAAACAGAAACAGACAATGGCCATTGAGATCGAACCATTCACCGAGGGGAGCACAGAGCCACTTGCTCTTCCGGCCGAAGAAACTGAAGATGTAGAATTGGTACCGGGGCAGAAAGATAAACCAATTAAGATCGGGTCAGGGTTATCAAAACCCATCCGGACCGGGCTGATAGAATTACTCCGAGTCTATGCTGATATCTTCGCATGGGAACCCAGCGACATGCCGGGGATAAGTGAATCAGTGGTTCTGCACCGGCTGCACGTGGACCCGGGCAAGAAACCGGTCATACAGAAGCGAAGGATTTTCGCCCCAGAAAGACAAAAAATCATCGACGAAGAGATTGCCAAGCTCCTGGAGGCCGAATTCATCTTCGAGATTGATTACCCGGAGTGGTTGGCCAACGTGGTATTGGTCCAGAAGCAAAACGGGAAATGGAGGTTACTACACGGATCTAAACAGGGCGTGTCCGAAGGATTTCTATCCTTTGCCCAACATAGATCAACTGATCGACGCCACGTCGGGATATGGTATGTTGAGTTTTATAGATGCATTCTCTGGGTACCACCAGATTTTGATGAATAAGGAAGACATCCCGAAGACAAGTTTTATCACACATCGGGCGATATACGCACACAGGAAAATGATCTTCGGGCTACTAAATGCCGGGGTAACTTATCAGCGAATGATGAACCTGGTGTTCACTAAACAATTGGGGAGGAGCATGGAGGTCTACGTAGACGACATGATCGTTAAAAGCATGTCAGTCCGTGATCATCTTGAAGATCTGGAGGACTGTTTCGAGATGGTTCGAAAACGCAAGCTAAGGCTAAACCCGACCAAGTGTACGTTTGGGCTAGGATCGGGAAAATTTCTAGGATACTTGGTCAGCAAAAGGGGAATCGAAGCAAACCCAGAGAAAATCCAGGCAGTCTTGGATATGAAATCCCCAAAGTCATACAAGGATGTACAGAGACTAACAGGTCGGATAGCGGCCCTACGAAGGTTCGTCTCTAAATCAGCTGAGAGGTGCCTTCCATTTTTTGACACCTTAAAAGGGCCCAAGAACGAGAAAAGCTTTCAGTGGACTTCAGAATGCGAGGACGCCTTCCAAGGGATCAAACAATATCTTTCTTCGGCACCTCTGCTGATGAAACCGATCCCTTCGGAACCCCTATTTCTTTATCTGGCAGCGAGTTCGATGGCAGTGGGAGCAGCATTGGTTCGGGACAAAGGGGGAAATCAGTTCCCCGTATACTATGTCAGCCACGTGCTTCGGGACGCAGAACTCCGATACCCGAACCTGGAAAAATTCGCCTACGCTTTAATCATCGCAAGCAGAAAACTTCGGCATTATTTCTAGGGTCGGGTGGTGGTGGTATACACCGATCAGCCGTTGAAGAAAATTCTACATCGACCAGAGGTTTCGGGAAGACTGGCGGCATAGGCAATGGAGCTAACACAGTTTGCGCTAGAGTATCATCCCCGAACAGCAATCAAAGGGCAAGCGCTAGCAGACTTCATCGTGGAATGTTTGTTCTCGGAGCCAGATGTGGGATTGGTGACCGAAACGTAACACATAAATACTTCATGGACACTATATGTCGATGGCTCGTCAACGTCAGACATCAGTGGTGCAGGAGTCATACTGACGAGTCCCGAAGGATTCAAAGTCCAACAAGCCATTCGATTTCGGTTCAAAGCAACCAATAACGAAGCAGAATACGAGGCTATTCTAGCCAGGTTAAAGTTGGCCCGAAGCCTAGAAGTACAGAACTTGGTCATCTTTAGTGACTCGCAGCTGGTCGTTAAATAAATTTTGGGAGAGTATGAGGCTCGGGGGGCAAGAATGACGAAGTACTTAACCGAGACAAAGAATAGACTGACATACTTCAGCTCGGTCAGCTGTCAGGGAGTGAATAGATCCGACAACACAGTAGCAGATGCCCTAGCCCGGCTGGCGTCAACTGAAGCCAGCTCCTTCGACATTTTGGTGTATCTGGAGACATTGGAACAGCCAAGTGTCCCGAAAGAAGAGGTGCTATGCGTTGATCGGCTGAACTGTTGGCTTACACCTTATATTTTTTATTTGGCTGATGGAACATTACCTTCGGACCGGATTCTAGCAAGGAAGATCAAGCACCGAAGTTCAAATTTTGTACTGATCGACGGAGATTTATACCGAAGGGCCTTCAGCTCTCCCTTACTTAAATGTTTAACACCGTCAGAGGCAAGCTACGCACTTCGGGAGGTACATGAAGGGATTTGTGGGGATCACATGGGCGCCAAGTTACTGGCGCATAAAATTCTAAGATAGGGGTATTACTGGCCAACCATCTACACAGAGGCCAAGGAACTTGTCAAAAAATGTCCCAAGTGTCAACTAAACAGCAACATCCCACATCAACCGCCCGAAGAACTCTACTCGGTCTTATCCCCGATCCCCTTCGCAATATGGAGAATCGACATCCTGGGACCTCTGCCGAGGGCCAAGGGACAAGTCAGCTTTATAATAGTGGCTATCGATTACATGACAAAGTGGGTCGAAGCCAAACCACTGCAGAAGATCACCGAACAGGAATGTCTTAAATTTTTGAAAGAAGGAGTAGTTTATCGGTTCGGCATTCCGATGGCAGTAGTCTCGGATAATGGTAGACAGTTCGTGGGGTCAAAGTTTGAAAGCTTCCTGAAAGAGTTGGGAATTCAACACCGGAAGACTTCGGTTGCCCACCCTCAGTCAAACGGTCAAGTGGAAGTGACAAATCGAACCCTACTCAACGGGATAAAAAGAAGGCTTGATGAGTTGAAAGGTCGATGGCCCGAAGAACTATTCAGCGTTTTGTGGGCATACCGGACGACCCCGAGGACAACCACTGGAGACTCCCCTTTTCGGCTGGCCTATGGGACCGATGCACTCATACCAGTAAAGATCGGGTCACCCACTCTTCAGGTCATCCAGTACAAAGAGCTCTACAACGATGAAGGTCTGAAAGTAAATCTGGACCTGCTAGACGAAGCTCGTGATGCCGTGGTGTTGAGGTTGGCCATTTATCAACAGAAGACAGCCCGACACTATAACCAGAAGGTGAAGTTGAGGAGGTTCGAGGTAGGAGATTTGGTGCTTCGGGAGGCAGAGGCATCAGCCCCCCAGAACACAGGAAAATTAATGCCTAACTGGGAGGGGCCTTATGAGATAGTAGAAGTGCCGAAGCCAGGGACTTATCGACTTCGAGCAATGGATGGGTCGGAAGTAAAGAATACATGGCATGCTGGAAGACTTAGGAGATATTACCAGTAAATACATGCCTGTTCTTTCCCGATAACGGTGTAATTTATGCGATTTATCAATGAAATGAAAACTTCTCTCAAGAGAGACGTTTGTACTTCGTTTTAATCTTGCACTGCTTTACCGATCATATAAGCTTCGAGCGTAAAATGATCAGACGGTCCTAGAGAACTTAACTGATCGATAAACGCCACAAGTATAACTGATCGACAAAGATACACATCCGATCAGATAAACTTTGTGCGTAAAACAATCAGACAGTCCGAAAGAACTTAACTGACTAATAAAATGCCACAAGTATAACTGGTCGATAAAAGTTACATATCTGAGACAGTACGCTTTAGACATAAATGGACCAGACAGTCAGAAATGACCTAACTGGGCGATAAAAGTAAAGTTAAACTAATCGAGATAACTACTTAGAAATCTTTTGTCTTCATTCATATTATAAAGGTTTTATAGTTCCCGATCAGATAGGCTTCGGGTACATACACCGTCGGCCTCTCTGGTCAGGTTGAATTACAAAACTTAAAAAAGAAGAAATTACAAGTATGAACAAGTTCAAGAAAAAATTAAGGGGAACCAGCATCGGCTTCGGCCTCGGACTCCTCGTCAGAAGAATCAAGGATCGAGGCGTCCAGACCAGCATCAACAAGCTTCGCTCGGGCCTTCTCCCGATAAGCTTCGACACCCTCTGCAAACTGGGTCATAATCTTATCGGTCAGGGCGGGCGATTCTTCGTATTCTCTGATGGCAGCCTGCTTAATGATGGCCTGTTTGGCCATCAAAGTGTTGTTCGCATGGATCAGGGTACTCAGCTGAGCATGAACCCCCGCGAACTTCCCCTCGATGACCTGAAGGTTCCCCACCAAGGTCCTATTCTCTTCGACCAGAAGTTCCTTATCCTACACCAGCTTCTTGGCATGATCGTTGAGACCGACGAACTCTTGTTGAAGTAGGGAATTTTGTTCTTCGAGTTCAGCAATCCGGCGATTAGCCTGGGATACTTTATTCCTGGTATCAGCATGAAGATCCCGCTCCCTCCTCAGCTCTGAATCCCGACCCGATAATTCGGCTTGGAGAAGCTCCACGTCGGTTCTCAGCTGGACCTCTCTCTTTGTAGATCGAGCAAGAGGAGCGATAGCTCGAGCGAGGATGGCGTTGGCCTAAATACATAGGCGAATTGATCAGACAACAAAGAAGCAAATGAAGACATATATATAAATGAGGATAAATACCTGAGTCTGGGCTTGGAGATAGGTAACTAGAAAATCCTGTGACGAAAAGTTCTTGAACCGCTCATCGTCACCGGAAAGCTTGAATTGATCAAGCAAATGGAAAGGAAATTTGTCAGCTGGGCTCTTCGGCCAACAGGTAGTTGGTGATCCTCCGGAAGAGCTAGCTTTGGACTTCGAGGAGGAAGCTTGGATCGGGGCAACGACCTCCTCGGCTTGGGAGGGCCCTTCGATCAACCGCGGCTTCTTCGAGGCGGGTTCCGGAAGCTGATCTTTGGTACCCTCCGAATCTTCGGCCACTGTCACTATGGTCGGAGGTGGGGGAGTTGATTTGAGAATAGGCTTCGGCGGGGCCACAACGATGGCCTTGGGGGGCGCTCGAACAGAAGACTTTTTCTTTGACTTCTTTAGCAAAGACATCTTGTCGGCCCCCTTCATCTGTAACACACTTTTCGTGGAAGCATCAGCCTTGGAAGATTCGGGAAGAGGACCGGTTGACGATCCGACAGACATCTCGGCGATAAGAACAGCCTCGTCTGAAGGAGAGTCATCAGCGGCTGGGAGATGGATGGGCTCGACGAGGATCGGCAGTGGGGACAGGGCCACTTCAGTATTGTTAGGCTTGAAGATGGTCACTGCAACATAAAATAAAAGGATCATTAATAAAATCGAAGCAAACGATCGGGAGAATAAGAAAATAGGGTCGGATAGAATAACTTACAGCCATGTTCGTAGAGCCAGGATTCGTTGGACACGATCCCCAGACCCCAGTTGGTCTGCTTCAGAAGGGCGTAAAACTTCTTGAAGGCTACCGAACGACTCTTTGGAAATTTGTTGACCTTCATGGGGACGTCTTCGGGACCGGCCCAGTTGGGGAGTAGGTTGAGATCGGTTCCCCTCATGAAGAACCATTGCGAATGCCACCCCTTGTTACTGGATGGGGTCTTCACGAAGGTGTCCCGTCCAGGAACACGGTTCAGATGGCGTAGGCCGGGCTCTTTTGACCGACCAACCGAGAACAGGACGAAGAAGAAGTCCAGCCCGGGGGTGATGCCAGGCTCCTGGCAGAGGGCGATGAAGCTGATCAGCTGGATGTAGGAGTTGGGAGCCAGTTGGGAGAACCCGATCCCTACCAGGCAGAGGAAAGAAGAGATGAATTCATGGAGGGGGAACCGAACCCCGTACCTTAGGGCGTACAGGTGGACGGCTACCCAATCGCCCTCGGGTCGGTGGTACATCCTCTCGCTGGCTTCGGGAACCCGAAGCTTATATTCTTTGGGGATGTTGAATAAGCTTCGGATGTCCGATAGTTGAGAGGGGGTGATGGAAGATTTGGTGTTGATGACAACGTAGTCGGTTTCCGAAGCGTAAAGTTGGCGGATTAGGGTTTCGGCATTCTCCACGGAGACTTCGACCGGAGCGGCCTCCAGCTCGACTTGGAGAAGGTCGCCGGAAGTAAGAGTAGGAGTGTCGGCTGCTGCGACTGGTGTGGGACGAGGATCGCTGGAATCAGCCATTTATGGTGGTTTGAAAGGAGGAAAGGTACAAGACAAGAGTTTAGAAGGGAAATGGAACGGATTGAAGAAATCAGGAGAAATGAGTATCTCGCCAAAAATCGCCCTTGCCGGAAAAGTTTGACAGAGATTCAAAATATTGAAGGCTCAAAAAAGTGACGGTGATGAATGTTGGGGAGCTTATATAGCCCGTCTGGCACGGCTTCTAAAGGCGGTTATTTATGGCAGGTGGGCCCAGTTATGAAAAAACGTGTACCAGCTCGCTGACCGAGGAGAAACTGCTTGGGTTCCCGAGACAACTCATCATTATGGCGTGACTATCCAAATTCATGCCCTTTCAAGTCTCATGTCATAAATATCTTATAACAAGAGACTGGGGGCCAATGTTCGGGAGTGTTTTCCCGACCCTCTTTTGGTCTCAAGGCTTGGGCCGGGTCAAAGGAGGTCGGGCTCGTATGTTCGGAGATATAAGATCGAGACCCGATCCCAATAGGCCGGGACCCCGTGGTCATCGTGAGGGTTGAGTTCGGGCCTATTGGGTTTGGCTATTGGTTTGGGCCTGAGCATATGAGCAGTCCACATGCAGAGTTGGTGCGACAAGGAGTTTACGTGATTAAGAGTATCAACCCTAATCCTACGTTAACAAGGCAACTCTGGAGGTAGTGGTGGAAAGGGATTCCACTTGCACTTTTTAAGGAGATTGTGTTGGACCCAAATATGGTATCTAACATATTTAGGAGTCCTACTCTAATTCGGAAGAGGATACCAAGGTGGTGGGAGCTCTATAAATATAAGGCCAAGGTTACAATTAACAGGTAATACCTACTTTGAGCACTAAACACATAACCTCCATTGTTAAACCTTGTGAACGGTCTGTACTTATTCTCACACCGGAGCTATCCCCCGGCGGCACGGCCGTCAAGCTTATGTGTGATCTGTTATTGTGCAGGATTTAGCGCGTGGATTTTGTGATTGGACGCGCAGACGAAACTTGGCGTTAACAAGTACAAAGGTATGCATGATTATTAAGGGTATTTGTACCATTGATTTTGATGGGTACGTTTGTTTGTTTAATTCTAGGTTTTGAAATTCCACAACTCTCTCTCGTTTTCCCTCCCTTTGTCTCTGGTATTTTGGATTTGGGGATTTTCACAAGCAGTGATCAATTTTTACAAGAGTGATGCAATTCTCTCAGGTTGAATCTATCGTCAATCTATGTCAGATAAGGAGATTGATTAGACCTAAATCAAAGGGAAAATTTTGTTTGATTTATTGCACGAAAGAGTGCTTTTAATCAGGTATCTATTTTTTGAATTAAGATTGTTTTTATGACTTTTTTTTGCTAATTTGTTTTTATGACTTTGTGTTTTTGTTTGTAGGGTTCTAACGCAATCTGTGTAAGATTCTGTTTGTTTGCTTGGAAATTTTGAGATAGCTGAATTCATGTTCAACTATCATATTCTGACTATGTTTATTCAATTGCTTGACATTTTTATAATAAAAGAGCATTACTTTAATTTGGATGAGGTTCACAATTCATAGCCATGTTTATGTTTCTTGAACTGTTTTATGTTAATTCTGGAAGTAATTGTTTTGCTGAGAAAAAGTACTTGTAAAGGAAGGTTTTGTTAAAGAAGGCTAGTTAGCAGTAAAATCATAAAACTTTTTTTTTCAAATGAACTTGCCAATCAATTTGTTATACCTTACTGAATGTTCTACTTGAGACAAATATTGTATTTTGAATTGAAGATGATGGATAAAATCTATGAATTACAGCTGGATGATGCTAAAGCTGAGATTGACAGGCTCACGGTAAAAAACAGAGAGAAAGCTGAACTTTCAGAGAGCTTGAGGAGAGCCCATAATAAGCAGTTTGATAGAATCCAAGAGATTAGTTTAGAACTTGGGAAGCAATGACGAGAATCAAATGAAAAGACACACGTCTTAGTTCATCGAATAACAAGCTTCGTGTTGATCCTGATGAGAAGATTTGTAAATATGAAGAGGAAAATGGAATTGGTTATTGTAATGAATGAAAAAGAGGGAATTAAATGTAATGAAGTTGTGCTATTTTGAATTTGTAAGCATACCCCAATTATGTAATGAAGTTTTGTTTTATTAAATTTGAAATTGAAATGGAGTTGGTTATTGTTAAAATCTTATTCATACTTTTATGAAACAAAACAATTTTATGGAGTTGTTTACTGCAATCATATTTATTTACATTTAGCATAAACACTACTAAAAAATGGTCATTTGTGATGACCAAAATACATCACAAAAAGTAGAAAAACCATCACGAAAGGTTTATGTGATGGCTTTAAGCATCATAATGGTCGTCTTGTATACGCCCATCATGAAAGGTTTTACATGATGGTTTTGGTAATCACGTAAACTCTTAGTGCTTTTGTGATGATTAATATAATCACAATAACACGTAATCTATTGTGATTGTTAAAATCATCACAAAAAAATAAGATTTTAGGGATCAAATGTAAGTGCGTGAATCTCTATTTACGTATAATTCATTTCACTGTATTAATTGTATTTATATTAATTGTATCAAATGATACTTGTAGTATTCGAACCCTCTCCCATTTGTAAACTAAATAACGAGTATTACCAGTACACCAAAGTCCAGATCATGATTATAATTTTAAAACAAAATATAAAAGGAAACATATGTGAGTTGACTTACTAAACAAAATTACTTCCACATAAGATTTAGTGATTTTAATGATAGTCACAAATACTCTATAATGATGGTAAAATTAGTCATCACTAAAAGCCATCATATATTTTATTATTTTGTGATGGCTTGAAAATTCCATCATAAATACCTTCTTTTTGTAATTGAAAATAAAAGTCGTCACAAAAATTTGTCTTTTTTAATGATTGTCACGACCGTCATTGTAGCATCCCCAAATCCGATACTTTTTACCTCAGATCTGGTACATCATTTCTATAACTATTGCGAAAGATATAAACATAAATTGTTTATACATTAAACTTTTACACATCATTCTCAAGGTCTACAACCTTAACTTAATACATACCTTCAATATCTTAAAGGTTTACAATGCTATTTTTGTCAGAAAATTTAATAGATCTAACTGCATCATAATTTAATCTTAAACTTTGACTTTTCTTCTGTCTTTACTCGAGCTTTCATCTTAATCTGAAAATTTTAATCGTGATATAGCAAGGGTGAGCATCAAATTTGCCTAGCAAGTTAAATTTATTTGAGGATATATCATGATTGAAAGAATATGAATAAAAGGCTAGCTACATTCAACAATATAATTGTGAACTAGCAGGAATCAAATTTCATAACTGAATGATCAGGACGACATGAATAAATGTCAATAATGAATATGAATAATTTAACTGGAGCAGATGGTAATGAAGGTGATCAGCCTTTCATACCTGATGAACATATACAACATGCACTAAGTGCGAATCAATAATTAGTATAAATATGAATAATCAACAATAATTATTCACTAGCATGCTTTGAAAATACAACTCGAGTTTGAGTTAAGGAAACTTGCCTGATTCGTTGACTATTGCTACGCAGTTTAAGTTAACTTCTTTTGGTAAGACCTTTGATTACCATGCTCTCCTTCTTCTTCTTCATTGTTTGATTATGGAGCTTTGATGTCTTACCAAAGACTCTCCTTCCTCTTCTCATGGCTGCCGAATCTCTTCTTTCTTTCTCTCTCTCTCTCTCTTTAGTTCTTTTTAGTTAGAAAAAAAATAAAAGAGAAAATAAGATAGATTTTTATTAGATATAGATGAATATCAATTATCTATACACATTCTCCTTTTTCTCCTCATGTTGCCGGCCATGTGTGGCCTCCTTTCCCTCCACTACATTCTCTTTCTCTTATTTTGGCCAAGTGGCCTCTTATTCTTCCACCCATTTAATTTAATTCCATGGTTAGTGTTTTTATTAATTGCCCAAGATTGGTTCATTCTTTTCCTTTCCTTGTGGCCAATTCTTGGCCATTCCTTTTCTCTTATATGTTTGCCAACCATGTGGCCACTTCTTCTTCCACTACATTCTCTCTCTCCCACACTTAATTACCAAATAAACATGTGGATGATTAGTGAACAAGGTGACTTCATAAAATAAATGTCACCTAGCTTGATTTGGAAAAATCTTTTGCCAAAGTGTGGCATAATATGGATGATGTGCACCCACCATCTCCTCTCCTTTCTACATAATCCGACCAAGTGGCCTTAATATTTACCAAGTCTTGCTTTGATTTTTATTGCTCCACTTAGTATAACAAATGTCTAAAATACCCTCCATAATTGTGCCAACACTTGGGCCACCATTTATAATCTTTTGGGCTTCTAGATTAATTTCTTGGGCCATGAAAATAGATTAGGTCCAATACTTTTAATATTATCATTTTCTAATTATTTAATTAAGATTTTCATTTACACAACTATAATTTACATCCTTACTCACGTACACTTACTTTCTTAACCCAATTAGACTTACATTAATTAGGTTATAAAATTAATTAATTGAGATATATAAAATAAATCTCTTAGAATTAGTATATATTTTAAATACCATAATTCTCTCATCCCATAACCCTTAAGTTATTTAATTCTTCATTCTTAATATATAATTAGGATCACACTAGTTTCTTTTATTTGTCATCACATAATATTCGTATTCACTTACTCACATAATCATTAAATAAATTGTGACATGCTCCACAATTCTCTTAGATTAGGTCACTAGTATATATTTAAATGCTAGAACCACTAAATAACAATAACCGTTTAGGTTATTTAATTATCATACTTAATTTAAATAACTTATTTAAGTTATACAATTTGTATTGTATAAATAAATTTAATTTCCTCCTCCTCTCCATAAATTGTTCTCAAACAATTTATTTATATATTAAATATATAAATTAATATATTCAATCATTTATTCAAATATGAATTTAATTTAATAATTGCTTTGATACCAATATACATATTTGCATATTAGATTTCATCTCATATTTTTACTTTACATCATTTGGTATAATATTAAATATTATACCATTAACCATATAACATAATATCATATATCCAATTATTTTCTTTACTTTTTATAAATTGTCTTCACAATTTATTTAACTGAAGTAAATATATTAATATATTCACCACATACACATTCTTAAGAACTTATACACTAACATAAATCTCATTATCAGACTATCACTTATAGTCTATCAAATCATCCAAGCACTTCTCTAAAAAATTTGAAATCCTTAAAATTCCTTCACAGAAACGTCAAATTCATACACTTATTTTCTGTCTAGGTTCATCTTATAACCTTTAATCCATCATTTTAGGATTTTAATAATTATCTAAATTCTCGGGTTGTCACATTCACCCCTTCTTCTAAGAATTTCATCCCGAAAATTAAAGCATACTAATCTCTGCTTATTCTCTTGATCAAAACTAGGTTTTTAACTTAACCTTGACAGTTTCCTCCTTTGAGGATTTCTCATCTTTTATCATATTTCACCATAACTACTCACTAGGAGTTTATGTAAGACCCCGAATTTTATGAAATAAAAGTATTCAATTTTTTTTATAATTACTATTGAGTAAATGGTTAAATTAATAAATGTTAAAGTTAAGGGTGATATATGAATTTTTTTCAAAATACACAAGTGGTTATAAAATATTCATTGTTGTCGGGGAATATTCGTTTGGTCGTGGAATATTCTTTCTGTCGGAGAATATTCGTACGACGGCGCATCCATTTGTGAACCCCATAACAGAATAACTGTCAAATGAAGAAAACGACAAATTTGAGTTTTTACAAATAACGGTTTAGTTGTTACCGTTAACACTGTTGGAATACCCCGTGGTTAAAATATAGTAATACGCGTTATTGCACAGTAGCCACGGTATTGCACAGTATTTTTGAAATTATTGATTCTTACGTAAGAAGACACTACTCAATAATTGTTACAGTAATTATTGTTCAATATTTTATTTTATTGATTCAATAATTACTGCGTTGATATTTTATATTATTGTTACTCAATAATTATCATTGCACATCATCTCCATTATCAGATCAATAATTCATATTATTTAGAATAATATTATTAGATAGCATTACTGACAATGTCTAGAAAGTTCTGTCTAAGGAGAGGTTTGGTCATCTAATTGCGCGCCAGTAAGGAGAAATCCTTATCGGAAAGCCCCCTCCTTCCTGGGAACAGCCCGGTTGTCATAAATGTGATTCTGTAATATTATTTGTGAATAATTAATTATTGATCTATATGATAAGGAAATATTTATTTGATGTGGATATAAATGAGGGATATATTTTTGTAGTTAAAAATGAAGGAGTTAATGTTGAGGTGTTTTATCTGTATTTTTGTCGGAACGGAGGTATTGAAAATCAAATTAAGATTTTTAAGATATTTTGCGAGGGTTATAATTTTTAATCTGACCGTTGGATCGTGATAATATTTGGATATGTTATACATATATAAGTTGAGTATATGTCCACAAATTTTGAACCGTTAAAAATGAACGTATGATTTGTTATGAATTTTACGAGATGACTGGTTCAGAAATTGTTGAATTTTCGGAGTTAATCATTTTGGTGAAAAATTCTAGAATTGGTGGGCCCCACTCTTGGTTGGTGAAGAAATGTACTGAGATTTTTATTCAAATGTGGTGGGTGGGAATAGTAGCAGGTAAAGCCATCAGGTTGCAGGTTAAGTCTGCTTCGGCGTGCTAATATTTTCCTATAAATAGAGGGCTAAGTTAGAATTGAAAATCACACCAGAAACATAAGTTTTCTCTCTTTCTCTCTCTATATTATGAAGCATATTTTGTGAGTATTTAGATACTTTCAGAGTTGCTATTCAGTGCAAGTTTTCTTCGATTTTGCATTCCAGTCAGAAATACTACACTTTTGATGTAAGGGATAGTAAGAGATTTTAAGGGTTGTTATATTTTCCAGTTTTGTAATTTTTCTGACTTTCAAAAATTCTGGAAAAATTTGAAATGATATTTTGATGAGTTTTCTTGATTGTGTCCAAAAATGGTGATTTTTGGATGTATAGATTGAGAGTTATGAATTTTATGAGAAAATACTATTTTAAAAGTAACCGCTTATAATTCCTTGTGGTTAACTCCAAAATTGATGAAATTTTTATTGGAAGTATATCTATATAATATTGGTGTACTCTGTGAATTTCAGAATTTTTGGATAAAAGTAGAATTTATGATAAATGTCTAAATATTCGGCGGTTTTGGCCATATGAAAAATAGTAACTGAGTTTTAAAAATTTTGAGAAAAATATATGTTCAATATGGGACTATATTCTGCTAAATTCCAGAAAAGAAATATTTTTAGAACTGATTTGATATTTTTAATGAAAATAGACTAGTTATGAGTAAATGAATTAAATATGTTATGTGAAGTAAGAAAATTGAAAAATAGGATTTTATGGCTTGAGAATCCTATATGAGGTATATGCAGATTTTTTATGAGGGTTTTTGGTTATTGGTGATAAAATCTTATGAGTTTGACATTTTAGGATGATTAAATACATTATTTAATAAATTGTAAACAATTAAAATAAATTGTTTATAAGCTTAAGAAATGTTATTCTTTCAATATCATTATACCGAAATATTGGTATGAATTTTATTGTGGAATTTCTACCTTTTTGTGTCGGGATTACTATTCATGAGTTACTATTCACGAGTTACTATTCATGAGTTACTATTCACGAGTTACTATTCATGACAAAATTGGTTTCTTTTTCTGACCAAATTATAGTTAATTTATGAATATTACTCTTGAAATTAAATCTATATTTTGATCATATTATTTTTATTATCATATATAATATTTTTATAATCTTGATGTTGAAATTCTCTTTCACTTGTGTGTAAAGATGGGTAGATTGTTAGTATGATCATGACTATGGGTTCTCTTTGGCCAGTAGTGCAAAGTTGAATTGTTGACTGGTATGATCATGACCGAATTTATAACTATTAAGTGTAAAGGTGAATTGATTAACATGGTTATAATTATTGTTTATATAATTCTGAAATGATTATATATTTCTTTGAGATATGAATATATTTGGCCTGTAGTGCAAATATGAACTGTTGAGGAATATCTTTGGCCTGTAGTGCAAAGATGAATTGTTGATGAATATATTTGGCCTGTAGTGCAAAGATGAACCGTGGTTGAATATCTTTGGCCTGTAGTGCAAAGATGAACTGTTGATAAATATCTTTGGCCCGTAGTGCAAAGATGAATTTGTTAGTATGATTATAAACAGGAACTGTGATTTGGTATAACAATGATCTTTAATGTTTCAGGTAAAGACAGACGATGAAAATTATCTTCGTCCTCGGTACGAAGAGGAATTTAAAATCACAATTATGATTATGAGTTATTCATATGACTGTGGACCAGAACTGTTGATTAATGTTACAGGGATAAAACATTGCTGGTGGATTTTTAACATGAAGAAGATAATGGACTTTATGGTCTATTTTACTCTTCTAATGGATTGCTCGTTCCGCTGCAACTATGGTTGAAAATTTTTATCATCTACCATATGTTCTAAATTTCTGATTTATTACTGATGAAGGCTATTGATAATTTAATTATCTTTAGCCATGATATTCTTTACTGGGCTAGTTGTGCTCACCCTTTTGTTTCACAATTCCTTTCAGGTAATAAGAGTGTAGCTGGGTCGAGCGGGGGTGACAAGGGAATAAAACGGTGGTCATCATTTAGTAGTTATATTTGGTGAAGAAAATAGGGTGAGGCGAACCCAACGTTGGAAGGGTGTTTTGTCACTATCATACAAGATGTCTAATGACATACAACCTCGTGTCATCATAAGATAGGATTGTGCTCATCCACTTGCTGAGTATATTTACGAGCACTACCTATATAATCTTGGTGTTTGTTTGAAGTATAATTCTCAATTAGAGACAGTGGAGATAATGATAAGTCAAGAGAAGACTCACCATTGGGAAGAATATGATAGTAATCTTCTCGTTTTTCTTTGGGGTCTATTGGGTCAACCAAGGATAATTCTGTGGCCATGTGATATCTATCATAACCTAGACGCATGGCCTCCCATGTACGAAGGTTTCCTTGAGCACTTCCCAAAGATTCTAATTTCTAGAATAATTTTTGACTATACCTTTATGTAAGGTGTCATTGTGAGGTGCTGTCCACGGTTGGGACATGAGTCACATTTGGTATATATTTGTATCCAAACTCACAGCATATGTGTTGTTGTATTTTGCACGACAATTGTTATAATAAAGTTGTAGTTATTTTCTATACCATGTATTTGGCTACTCAGAATAGGTTGGATGGAATGGATTTATTTTTGGGTTGTCACTTTTGGTATCAGAGCTTAGGGATATGGTCTCTGGCGGAGATCGGAGAATATAACTAAGAGGGGAGAGATGAGTAAATTCTTCGCTAGTGTGTCCTACCTAAGCTTATTTGTTGGTCAGTCATAATATCGGGATATTATGTGATATGTTAATTTGTTCAATTAACCCTTGTTTTGAAGTTGTATTCTAGAATGATATCTGAAATACAGGATATGAGCAATGGAGAAATCATGATGACAAGGAAGATGGAATCTGAAATGGAAGCAAGGTATTCTCAACTCTTTGAAATACCAGGTACGTAAATTTCGAGGACGAAATTTCATAAGGAGGGGAGTTTATAAGACCCCAAATTTTATGAAATAAAAGTATTCAATTTTTCTTATAATTACTATTTAGTAAATAGTTAAATTGATAAATGTTACAGTTAAGGGTGATATATGAATTTTTTTCAAATTACACAAGTGGTTATAAAATATTCATTGTTGTCGGGGAATATTCGTTTGGTCGTGGAATATTCTTTCTGTTGGGAAATATTCGTACGACGGCGCAGCCATTTGTGGGCCCCATAACAGAATAAATGTAGAATGAAGAAAACGACAAATTTGAATTTTTACAAATAACGGCGTAGTTGTTACCGTTAACACTGTTGGAATACCTGGTGGTTAAAATACAGTAATATGCGTTATTGCACAGTAGCCACGGTATTACACAGTATTTTTAAAATTATTGATTCTTACGTAAGAAGACACTACTCAATAATTGTTACAGTAATTATTGTTCAATATTTTATTTTATTGATTCAATAATTGTTGCGTTGATATTTTATATTATTGTTGCTCAATAATTGTCACTGCACATTATCTCCATTATCAGATCAATAATTCATATTATTTAGAATAATATTATTAGATAGCATTATTGACAATGTCTAGAAAGTTCTGTCTAAGGAGAGGTTTGGTCATCTAATTGCGCGCCAGTAAGGAGAAATCCTTATCAGAAAGCCCCCTCTTTCCTGAGAACGGCATGGTTGTCATAAATGTGATTCTGTAATATTATTTGTGAATAATTAATTATTGATCTATATGATAAGGAAATATTTATTTGATGTGGATATAAATGAGGGATATATTTTTGTGGTTAAAAATGAAGGAGTTAATGTTGAGGTGTTTTATCTGTATTTTTGTCGGAACGGAGGTATTAAAAATTAAATTAGGATTTTTAAGATATTTTACGAGGGTTATAATTTTTAATCTGACAGTTGGATCGTGGTAATATTTGGATATGTTATACATATATAAGTTGAGTATATGTCCACAAATTTTGAACCGTTAAAAATGAACGTATGATTTATTATGAATTTTACGAGATGACTGGTTCAGAAATTGTTGAATTTTCGGAGTTAATCATTTTGGTGGAAAATTCTAGAATTGGTGGGCCCCACTCTTGGTTGGTGAAGAAATGTACTGAGATTTTTATTCAAATGTGGTGGGTGAGAATAGTAGCAGGTAAAGCCATCAGGTTACAGGTTAAGTCTGCTTCGGCGTGCTAACATTTTCCTATAAATAGAGGGCTAAGTTAGAATTGAAAATCACACTAGAAACATAAGCTTTCTCTCTTTCTCTATCTATATTATGAAACATATTTTGTGAGTATTTAGATACTTTGAGAGTTGCTATTCAGTGCAAATTTTCTTCGGCTTTGCATTCCAGTCAGAAATACTGCACTTTTGAGGTAAGGGATAGTAAGGGATAGTAAGGGATTTTAAGGGTTGTTATATTTTTCAGTTTTATAATTTTTTGACTTTCAAAAATTTTGAAAAAATTTAAAATGATATTTTGATGAGTTTTCTTGATTGTGTCCAAAAATGGTGATTTTTGGATGTATAGATTGAGAGTTATGAATTTTATGATAAAAGACTATTTTAAAAGTAACCGCTTATAATTCCTTGTGGTTAACTCCAAAATTGATAAAATTTTTATTGGAAGTATATCTATATAATATTGGTTCTCTTTGGCCAGTAGTGCAAAGTTGAATTGTTGACTGGTATGATCATGACCATTGAATTTATAAGTGAATATCTTTAGCTTAAGTGCAAATGTGAATTGATCAACATGGTTATAATTATTGTTTATATAATTCTGAAATGATTATATATTTCTTTGAGATATGAATATATTTGGCCTGTAGTGCAAATATGAACTGTTGAGGAATATCTTTTGCCTGTAGTGCAAAGATGAATTGTTGATGAAATATATTTGGCCTGTAGTGCAAAGATAATCCGTGGTTGAATATCTTTGACCTGTAGTGCAAAGATGAACTGTTGATGAATATCTTTTGCCCGTAGTGCAAAGATGAATTTGTTAGTATGATTATAAACAAGAACTGTAATTTGGTATAACAATGATCTTTGATGTTTCAGGTAAAGACAGGCGATGAAAATTATCTTCGTCCTGGGTACGAAAAGGAATTTAAAATCACAATTATGATTATGAGTTATTCATATGACTGTGGACCAGAACTGTTGATTAATGTTACAGGGATAAAACATTGCTGGTGAATTTTTAACATGAAGAAGATAATAGACTTTATGGTCTATTTTACTCTTCTAATGGATTGCTCGTTCCGCTGCAACTATGGTTGAAAATTTTTATTATCTACCATATGTTCTAAATCTCTGATTTATTACTGATGAAGGCTATTGATAATTTAATTATCTTTAGTCATGATATTCTTTACTGGGCTAGTTGTGCTCACCCTTTTGTTTCACAATTCCTTTCAAGTAATAAGAGTGTAGTTGGGTCGAGCGGGGGTAACAAGGGAATAAAACGGTGGTCATCGTTTAGTAGTTATATTTGGTAAATAAAATAGGGTGAGGCGAACCCAACGTTGGAAGAGTGTTTTGTCACTATCATACAAGATGTCTAATAACATACAACCTCGTGTCATTATAAGACAGGGTTGTGCTTATCCACTTGCTGAGTATATTTACGAGCACTACCTATATAATCTTGGTGTTTGTTTGAAGTATAATTCTCAATTAGAGACAGTGGAGATAATGATAAGTCAAGAGAAGACTCACCATTGGGAAGAATATGATAGTAATCTTCTTGTTTTTCTTTGGGGTCTATTGGGTCAACCAAGGATAATTTTGTGGCCATATGATATCTATCATAACCTAGACGCATGGTCTCCCATGTACGAAGGTTTTCTTGAGCACTTCCCAAATATTCTAATTTCTAGAACTGTTTTTGACTATACCTTTATGTAAGGTGTCATTGTGAGGTGCTGTCCACGGTTGGGACATGAGTCACATTTGGTATATATTTGTATCCAAACTCACAGCATATGTGTTGTTGTATTTTACACAACAATTGTTATAATAAAGTTGTAGTTATTTTCTGTACCATATATTTGGCAACTCAGAATAGGTTGGATGGAATGTACCTATTTTTGGGTTGTCACTGTTTACATCTTCTAAACATTCACCAAAACTAGGTTGTCATAATTGTGACAACCCCAAAATAGGTCCATTCCATCCAACCCATTCTGAGTCGTCAACTACATGGTACAGAAAACAACTACAACTTTATTACAATAATTGTCGTGCAAAATACAACACATATGCTGTGAGTTTGGATACAAATATATACCAAATGTGACATTGGACACCATCATGTATCAGCACCTCACAAAGGTACCTTACATAAAGGTACAGTCAAAAACTGTTTTAGAAACTAGAATCTTTGAAAAGTGCTCAAGAAAACCTTTGTACATGGGAGGCCATGCGTCTAGGTTATGATAGATATCATATGGCCACAGAATTATCCTTGGTTGACCCAATAGACCCAAAGAAAAATGAGAAGATTACTATCATATTCTTCCCAATGGTAAGTCTTCTCTTGACTTATCATTATCTCCACTGTATCTAACTGAGAATTATACTTTAAACAAACACCAAGATTATATAGGTAGTGCTTGTAGATATACTCGGCAAGCGGATGTGCACAATCATGTCTTATGATGACACGAGGTTGTATGTCGTTAGACATCTTGTATGATAGTGGCAAAACACCCTTCCAACGTTGGGTTCGCCTCACCTTATTTTCTTCACCAAATATAACTACTAAATGATGACCATCGTTCTATTCCCTTGTTACCCTCGCTCGACCCAGCTACACTCTTATTACCTGAAAGGAATTGTGAAGCAAAAGGGTGAGCACAACTAGCTCAGTAAAGAATATCCTGACTAAAGATAATTAAATTATCAATAGACTTCATCAATAATAAATCATAGATTTAGAATATATGGTAAATGATAAAAATTTCAACCATAGTTGCAGCAGAACGAGCAATCCATTAGAAGAGTCAAATAGACTATAAAGTCTATTATCTTCTCCATGTTAAAAATCCACCAACAATATTTTATCCCTGTAACATCAATCAACAGTTCTGGTCCACAATCATATAAATAACTCATAATCATAATTGTAGTTCTAAATTTCTCTTCTCATCCAGGACGAAGATAATTTTCATCACCTATCTTTACCTGAAACATCAAAGATCATGGTTACATCAAATCACATTTCATGTTCATAATCATACTAATAACTTCATCTTTGTACTACGGCCAAAGATATTCATTTGTATCACCAGTTGGTCATGTTCATCTCAACATCTGTTCATCTTTGCACTACTGGCCAAAGATATTCAACAACATGTCATCTTTGCACTACGGGCCAAAGATATTCATCAACAATTCATCTTTGCATTACCGGCCAAAGATATTCCTCAACAGTTCATATTTATACTACGGCCAAATATATTAATATCTCAAAGAAATATATAATCATTTCAGAATTTATATAAACAATAATTATAACCATGTTGATCAATTCACCTTTGCACTTAAGCTAAAGATATTCACTTATAAGTTCAATGGTCATGATCATACCAGTCAACAATTCAACTTTGCACTACTGGCCAAAGAGAACCCATAGTCATGATCATACCAATAATTTACCCATCTTTACACTCAAGCGAAAGAGAATTTCAACATCAAGGTTATAAAAATGTTATATATGATAATAAAAACAATATGATCAAAACATGGATTTAATTTCAAGAGTAATATTCATAAATCAACTATAATTTGGTTAGAAAAAGAAACCAATTTTGTCGTGAATAGTAACTCGTGAATAGTAACTCATGAATAGTAACTCATGAATAGTAACTCATGAATAGTAACCCCAACATGAAAAAGGTAGAAATTCCATAATAATATACATACCAATATTTCGGTATAATGATATTGAAAGAATAATATTTTTAAGCTTATAAACAATTTATTTAAATTGTTTACACTTTACTAATTAATGTATTTAATCATCATAAAATATCAACTCTTAAGATTTCATCATCAATAACCAAAACTCTCATCAAAAATCTGCATATACCTCATATATAGGATTCTCAAGCCATAAAATCCTATTTTCTAATTTTCTTACTTCACATAACATATTTAATTCATTTTCTCATAACTAGACTATTTTCATGAAAAATATCAAATCCGTTCCAAAAATATTTCTTTTCTGAGATTTAGCATAATATAGTCCCATAGTGAACATATATTTTTCTCAGAATTTTTAAAAGTCATTTACTATTTTTCATATGGCCAAAATAGCCGAATATTTAGACATTTATCAAAAATTGTACTTTTGTCTAAAAATTCTGAAATTTACAGAATATACTTCTATCATATACATGTACCCCCAATAAAAATTTCATCAATATTGGAGTTAACCACAAGGAATTATAAGTGGTTACTTTTAAAATAGTCTTTTCTCATAAAATTCATAACTCTCAATCTATACATCCAAAAATCACCATTTTTGGACACAATCAAGAAAACTCATCAAAATATCATTTCAAATTTTTCCAGAATTTTTGAAGGTCAGAAAAATTACGAAACTAAAAAACATATCAACCCTTAAAATCCCTTACTATCCCTTACAATCCCTTACTATCCCTTACCTCAAAAGAGCAGTACTTCTGACTGGATATCGGATATGATGCTGAAGAAAACTTGCACTGATGAATAGCAACTCACCAAGTATCTAAAAACTCACAAAATATGCTTCATAATATAGAGAGAAAAAGAGAGAAAGCTTATGTTTCTGGTGTGATTTTCAATTCTAACTTAGCCCTCTATTTATAGGAAAATTTTAGTAGGCTTGACCTGCAACCTGATGGTTTTACCTGCTACTATTCTCACCCACCACATTTGAAATATAATTCAGCACATTTCTTCACCAACCACAAGTGGGGCCCACCAATTCTAGAATTTTCCATCAAAATGATAAACTCCGAAAATTCAACAATTTCTGAACCAGTCATCTTGTAAAATTCATAATAAATTATACGTTCATTTTTAACGGTTCAAAATTTATGGACATATACTCAACTTATATATGTATAACATATCCAAATATTACCACGATCCAACGGTCGGATTAAAAATTATAACCCTCACAAAATATCTCAAAAACCCTAATTTTTAATACCTCTATTCCGACAAAAATACTGATAAAAACCTCAATATTAACTCCTTCATTTTTAACCACAAAAATATATCCCTCATTTATATCCACATAAAATAAATATTTCCTTATCATATGAATCAATAATTAATTATTCACAAATAATATTACAGAATCATATTTATGACAACCAGGCCGTTCCCAGGAAAGAGGAGGCTTTCCAATAAGGATTTCTCCTTACTGGCGCGCAATTAGATGACCAAACCTCTCCTTAGACAGAACTTTCTAGACATTGCCAATAATGTTATCTAATAATATTATTCAAATAATATGAATTATTGATCTGATAATGGAAAATACTGTGCAGCAACAATTATTGAACAACAATAATACAAAATTTCAACATAGCAATTATTGAATCAATAAAATAAAATATTGAACAATAATTACTGTAACAATTATTGAGTAGTGCCTTCTTACGTAAGAATCAATAATTTCAAAAATACTGTGCAATACCGTGTGCTACTGTGCAATAACGCGTATTACTGTATTTTAACCACCGAGTATTCCAACAGTGTTAACGGTAATAACTACGTCGTTATTTGTAAAAACTCAAATTTGTCGTTTTCTTCATCCGACAGTTATTCGTTATGGGGCCCACAAATAGCTGCGCCGTCGTACGAATATTCCCCGACAGAAAGAATATTCCACGACTAAACGAATATTTCCCGACAACAATGAATATTTTATAGCCACTTGAAAAATTTTCACATTTCACCCATAACTTTAAACTTTTATCAATTTAACCATTTACTGAATAGTAATTATAAGAAAAATTGAATATCTTTATTTCATAAAATTCGGGGTCTTACAATAATAACATTTATTCAATCATCTCAGATTCTACTCGTACGCAACGAGTTCACACTATTTCATATTCATCATCACATAATACCACAACATTACTCTAAAGAGTTTAAAATTTTTCATATCTGTCTGAGGGATCATAATACCATGAACTTTGAGGTTTAGGATATTTCTACATGCTACCTCTTTCAATTAAGAAAGAAAGGTACTCTACCTCTGAAATATTTTATATTTGGTATGTTTACAATCACAAAGAAAGTAAACTACCGGTGCGGGTACTTTAGATAATTAGTCTGTTGTACCTTAGTAATCGGAACGACTATATACGTTCTTAGATTGGAATATTTTATCCAATTAGTATGTCCCCATTTTTAGGGTTGTTCACCTCTGACTTATCATAAGATTCCGCACCAAAACAATTTGGTTTGGCATAAGCTTTCAAAGAATACTTTGAATTTCATAAACATTTGTCTAGCTGAATCAAATAGCTTAGACGCATATTATATAATTCGAATTTCAATCGAAACATTGCCAGCCAAATTTAGTTGGCAGTAAATTATCTTTAAAATTCTTAAAATCATTTTGACGTCATGATACCACACTGTATTTACAGTTCGTTTGAGGATTCCGTCATTTTGTGACTTTGTCATACTACATCATTCCATAGTGGGCTGACGATCCTTAGATCACATCCAACACTAAGTAATTCTGCATTGATAACTCCATCATTTTTATCATTCTGCATCAGGTTCCATGATACATTGATGATATATAAAACACATTTTGATCATTCAAATCATTTTCGTCTAGCTGAAACAAATTAGCGTAGACTCTTCTTTAAACAGCTCAAAACCTTCGAAAATCATTTTTTATGCTATCATGCCACAACAGGTAACGATGTGTTAGTAGTACGAAGCCCACTTCTACACAGTTGTAACCCTGTGTTGCTGATGACAAAAATTCATTTTATTTCAAAAGGCACATCAGTGCGAATTTAGCTTGATGTCAAAAACTTCGAAGTCTAACATAGCTAGAAGAGTTGAAATACGTATACTTCCACCATCAACTTTAATTTCTCTACTGATTCATTACTTATTAAGTCTATCCATTTCTATCATCCTCAATTCTCCATTCACAACTTTCTCATACCCAGTTCATCAAACTTACCACACATTATGAGTTTAGGAACTTTTCACAATCATATGAGTTTCGAAACTTATCCTAGTCAGACCATAGGCGTACATTCGCTGAGGGGTTCAAAAAAATACCATATGATTATGAGTCATGAACTTTCCATAAGTATAAGTTTTAAGAACTCGCAACTAACCTTATATTCTCTACCTATTCATTTATACACATGAGAAAAGAATCACCTTATCAACATGCATATGGCAAATAGTGCGACATTAGGTTTCAATGATTATCAATGTAAGAAACTAAGTGGTAGTCAAACCAAACTCGGCCACTAATCAATATAGGAAGCTAAGCGGATAATTCCCCGCCCATACAAGGAATTGGTCTACCTAACCACTATATCGACCAGGAAGCTAAGTGATTCTAGAACCAAGTACAAATTCCTCGCCCATACAAGGAATCATACAACTCAGCTGCTGACATGAGTCCTCAATTGAAATCCCTCATCATTCTTACTTTCTCTTCTTAAAACAAATTTTCTTTAATCTGCATCTTAACATTTACCACTCTTTTCTGAGTTTACATTGTACCATTTCATAGTACATTCTCTTTATAGCATTAGGCTATATCATTCCAATCACTTAACATATCATATGTTATTCAACGATTTAATCTGATCACGTCGTGATCTTATTTGGTAATCATTTCTCCTTATACCTACGATCGCTTTATTTTACGATCTTCTTATTCTTCTCTTTAATCATATTATATTATGATTTTATTAACATTTCTCATCTTATAGACATAGTCTATTTATTATCACTTTTCATCTCTATTACTGGAGTCAGGTAACTACGGATTCTTATCCTTATAGCTCTTCAATATTCTTCTTTGAATCTTATTTATCTTTCTCTTTACTTAAATGATGAATTTCTTAAATTCATCTCTTATCGCTTAAACTTTATTCGAGTTTATTACTTATCATCTCCGCGGTTATAGCCTAAGGTACCCCTACCTAAGGTTTGTAACCTACAGCTCTGATACTGTGACAACCCCAAAATAGGTCCATTCCATCCAACCTATTCTGAGTCGCCAAATACATGGTACAGAAAATAACTACAACTTTATTACAACAAATGTCGTGCAAAATACAACAACACATATGTTGTGAGTTTGGATACAAATATATACCAAATGTGACTCATGTCCCAACCGTGGACAGCACCTCACAATGACACCTTACATAAAGGTATAGTCAAAAACTATTTTAGAAATTAGAATTTTTGGGAAGTGCTCAAGGAAACCTTTGTACATGGGAGGCCATGCTTCTAGGTTGTGATAGATATCATATGGCCACAGAATTATCCTTGGTTGACCCAATATACTCCAAAGAAAAACGAGAAGATTACTATCATATTCTTCCCAATGGTGAGTCTTCTCTTGACTTATCATTATCTCCACTGTCTCTAATTGAGAATTATACTTCAAACAAACACCAAGATTATATAGGTAGTGCTCGTAAATATACTCAGCAAGTGGATGAGCACAATCCTATCTTATGATGACACGAGGTGGTATGTCATTAGACATCTTGTATGATAGTGACAAAACACCCTTCCAACTCACTTCACCCTAGATAATTCACCAAATATAACTACTAAATGATGACCACCGTTCTATTCCCCTATTACCCCCGCTCGACCCAGGTACACTCTTATTACCTGAAAGGAATTGTGAAACCGAAGGGTGAGCACAACTAGCCCAATAAAGAATATCATGACTAAAGATAAATAAGTTATAAATAGCCTTCAACAGAATTAAATCAGAGATTTAGAACATATGGTAGATGATAAAAATTTCAACCATAGTTGCAGCGGAACGAGAAATCCATTAGAGGAGTCAAATAGACTACAAAGTCTATTATCTTCTCCATGTTAAAAATCCACCAACAATATTTTATCCCTGTAACATCAATCAACAATTCTGGTCCACAAACATATGAATAACTCATAATCATAATTGTAGTTCTAAATTACTCTTCTCATCCAGGACGAAGATAATTTTCATCACCTATCTTTACCTGAAACATCAAAGATCATGGTTACACCAAATCACATTTCCTGTTCATAATCATACTAATAACTTCATCTTTGCACTACGGCCAAAGATATATATTTGTATCACTAGTTGGTCATGTTCATCTCAACACCTGTTCATCTTTGCACTACTGGCCAAAGATATTCAACAACATGTCCTCTTTGCACTACGAGCCAAAGATATTCATCAACAATTCAACTTTGCACTACTGGCCAAAGATATTCAACCACAGGTCATCTTTGCACTATGGGCCAAAGATATTCATCACCAGTTCATCTTTGCACTACAAGCTAAAGATATTCAACAATAGTTCATATTTGCACTACATGCCAAATATATTCATCAACGGTTCATATTTGCACTATAGGCCAAATATATTAATATCTCAAAGAAATATATAATCATTTCATAATTTATATAAACAATAATTATAACCATGTTGATCAATTCACCTTTGCACTTAAGCTAAAGATATTTAATTATAAATTCAATGGGCACGATCATACCAGTCAATAATTCAACTTTGCACTACTGGTCAAAGGGAACCCATAGTCATGATCATACCAAAAATCTACCAATCTTTACACTCAAGTCAAAGAGAAATATCATCATTAGGGTTATAAAAATATTATATATGATAATAAAATCAATATAATCAACATATAGATTTAATCTCAAGAGTAATATTCATAAATCAACTATAATTTGGTCAGAAAAAGAAACCAATTTTATCGTGAATAGTAACTCGTGAATAGTAACTCATGAATAGTAACTCGTGAATAGTAACTCGTGAATAGTAATTCGTGAATAGTAACTTGACATGAAAAATATAGAAATTTCACAATAAAATTCATACCAATATTTCGGTATAATAATATTGAAAGAATAATATTTCTTAAGCTTTTAAACAATTTATTTTAATTGTTTACACTTTACTAAATAATGCATTTAATCATCCTAAAATGCCAAACTCATAAGATTTTATTTTCAATAACCAAAACCCTCATAAAAAATCTACATATACCTCATATAAGATTCTCAAGACATAAAATCCTATTTTCCAATTTTATTACTTCACATAACATATTTAATTCATTTACTCATAACTAGTCCATTTTCATGAAAAATACCAAATCAGTTTCAAAAATATTTCTTTTCTGAGATTTAGCAGAATATAGTCCTATATTGAACATATATTTTTCTCAGAATTTTTAAAACTCATTTACTATTTTTCATATGGCCAAAATAGCCGAATATTTAGACATTTATCATAAATTATAATTTTATCCAAAAATTCCGAAATTCACAGAGTACACTGATATTATATAGATATACTTCCAATAAAAATTTCATCAATTTTGGAGTTAACCACAAGGAGTTATAAGCGGTTACTTTTAAAATAGTCTTTTCCCGTAAAATTCATAACTCTTAATCTATACATCCAAAAATCACTATTTTTGGACACAATCAATAAAACTCAACAAAACATCATTTCAAATTTTTTCAGAAATTTTTGAAGGTTAGAAGAATTACGAACTGAAAAATATAATAACCCTTAAAAATCTCTTACCTCAAAAGAACAGTACTTCTGACTTGAATATCGAATATAACGCTGATCAACACTCAAGATATCTAAATACTCATAAAAATATGCTTGATGATATAGAGAGAAAGAAAACTTGTTTCTGGTGTGATTTTCAATTCTAACATAAGCACCTATTTATAGGAAAATGCTAGAACGCCAAAGGAGACTAAAATAATAAAATATTATTTTTCTTTTCTACACACCAACCACCCAAGACCAGCCATCCAAGCATGCCAATTCTAAAAAAATATAGCAGCCCACATGTTATTAACACCAACCAAAGTTGGTCCCACCCTATAATTTAATAAAAATTATTTTATTTTTCGAAACTTCAATAATTCATAGAAAATAGTCCTTTTATCAGAAAATTCGAATCTCACGAATTTTTATAGGAAATTCAATTCTCTACAACTTTGCAGAAGAAAGTTTTCCCAAATTCTAAACAGAAATTAACCGAAATTAATAAACGGACGATTTTACAGGCTATAATCAAATTTCAGTCAAGAAATGAGGTCCACCGACACACAAAACATGTGTTAATCATTTAACACAACAAAAATATTCTTCCTCCTCATATACTCATATATCCCATATTCATTGTAAAACTATCACCATTATTATATTATTAAATATAATAATAAATTATTTTATCAGAAAAGATAAAATATCATTTTTTAACAATTGTCACTTAAAAAATGTTCTCCATCTATATCCACATAAAATTAATATTTTTCTCATTATATAAATCAATAATTAATTATTCACAAATAATATTACAGAATCACAGTACTGGCAACAAGGTCGTTCCCAGGAAAGAGGGGGCTTTCCAATAAGGATTTCTCCTTATTGACGCGCAATTAGATGACCAAACCTCTCCTTAGACAGAACTTTCTAGACATTGCCAATAATGTTATCTAATAATATTATTCCAAATAATATGAATTATTGATCAGATAATGGAGATGATGTGCAGTGACAATTATTGAGCGACAATAATATAAAAAAATTAACGCAACAATTATTGAATTAATAAAATAAAATATTGAATAGTAATTACTGTAATAATTATTGAGTAGTGCCTTCTTACGTAAGGATCAATAATTCAAAAATACTGTGCAATACCGTGTGCTACTGTGCAATAACGCGTATTACTGTATTTTAACCACCGGGTATTCCAACAGTGTTAACGGTAAGAACTACGCCGTTAATTATAAAAACTTAATTTTGTCGTTATCTTCATCCGACAGTTATTCTGTTATGGGGCCCACAAATGACTGCGTCGTCGTACGGATATTCCCCGACAAAAAGAATATTCCACGACTAAACGAATATTATCCGACAACAATGAATATTTTATAGCCACTTGCGTATTTTGAAAAAAAAAATTCATATATCACCCTTAACTTTAACTTTTATCAATTTAATCATTTACTGAATAGTAATTATAAGAAAAATTGAATACTTTTATTTCATAAAATTTGGGGTCTTACAATCTCCTATCCTTATGAAATTTCTTCCCCGAAATTAACGTACCTGATATTTCGAAAAGTTGAGAATACATTGCTTTCATTTCAGATTTTATCTCCCGGGTTATCATGATTTCTTCATTGCTCATCTCCCGTGATAACTTCATTTGGGTTCCTCACTTGTTGGGAAGTCATGACAACCGCACTCCCTTGAACTACCCGGCTTTGACTTGTCTGGGGCAGCATTTGGCGTCATCACTACCGTTGGAATATACTTTTCTATAGGGCATATTCCTCCCTCAACTACCTCGTCGTACTCCTGATTCATGATCTGAATCATTAATCTTCGATCCATATCGAATTCAGGTTAACCTGTAAGACCCCAACTTATTAATAAATAAAATCAAATTTTCTCTAAATATTATTGTGAATAATAAGGGGTTAATTTGATATAATACTTTGGTTATGGGTGAAATGTGCAAATTTTACAAAATAAGCAAGTGGTTATAAAATATTCATTTTGTCAGGAAATATTCGTTTGGTCATGGAATATTCTTGCTGTCGGGGAATATTCGTACGACGGCGCAGCCTTGTGTGGGTCCCATAACGGAAAGCGATTGGATGAAGAAAACGACAAGTATAAGTTATTTATAAATAACGGCGTAGTTGTTACCGTTAATACTGTTGGAATACTCGGTGGTTAAAATACAGTAGCACACGGTATTGCACCAATTATTGATTCTTATGAAAGCACTACTCAATAATTTTTACAGTAGTTATTATTCAATGTTAAATTTTATTGATTCAATAATTACTGCGTTGATATTTTATATTATTGTTGTTTCAATAATTGTTGCTGCACAATATTTTCCTTTATCAGATCAATAATTCATATTATTTGAATAATATTATCAGATAACATTATTGGTAATGTCTAGAAAGTTCTGTCTAAGGAGAGGTTTGGTCATCTAATTGCGCGCCAGTAAGGAGAAATCCTTATTGGAAAGCCCCCTCTTTCCTGGGAACGGCCTGGTTGTCATAAATATGATTCTGTAATATTATTTGTGAATAATTAATTTTTGATTCATATGATAAGGAAATATTTATTTTATGTAGATATAAATGTTAGATATATTTTTTGTGGTTAAAAATGAAGGAGTTAATGTTGAGGTTTTTATCAGTATTTTTGTCGGAATGGAGGTATTGAAAATCAGGGTTTTTGAGATATTTTGCGGGGGTTATAATTTTTAATCCGACCGTTGGATTGTGGTAATTTTTGAATATGTTATACATATATAAGTTGAGTATATATCCATAAATTTTGAACCGTTAAAAATGAACGTATGATTTATTATGAATTTTACGAGATGACTGGTTCAGAAATTATTGAATTTTTGGAGTTTATTATTTTGATGAAAAATTCTAGAATTGGTGGGCCCCACTCTTGGTTGGTGAAGAAATATGCTGAGATTTTTATTCAAATGTGGTGGGTGGGAATAGTAGCAGGTAAAGCCATCAGGTTGCAGGTTAAGTCTGCTTCGGCGTGCTAACATTTTCCTATAAATAGAGGGCTAAGTTAGAATTGAAAATCACACCAGAAATAAGTTTTCTCTCTTTCTCTCTCTAGATTATTGAGTATATTTTGTGAGTATTTAGATACTTTGAAAGTTTCTATTCATCAGAGCAAGTTTCTTTCAGCCTTATACCAGTATTCCGTCCAAAAGTACTGATATTTTGAGGTAAGGGATATTATTTTCTTCTTAAATGATATTATTTTCTTCAATATCATTATGCTGAAATATTGATATGAGTTTTTATCAAATTTGGAACTTTTTTTGTCGGGGTTACTATTCACGTATACGGCACTATTCACGTATACGATGCTATTCACGAATACGGCACTATTTACCGAAAAATAAAATTTTCCCTTTTTGTCCAAGATGTCTATTATGGTTACTATCTTTGATTGTATCCATGTTTTGATCTTTATTTTTGAATTTTGCTTCACAATTGATTATTATGAAGTATTATTGATCTTGGATAAACTGTTATACGAATCCCTACTATTTGTCCTTCTGTCTCACTGGATTCGTTTTCGTTAAGATATTTTTCATCATCCTCAGTCCTAAATGATGATATTACTGAATATCTTTGGCCTATAGTGCAAAGATGTATGATTACTTGATGAATATCTTTGGCCTGTAGTGCAAAGATGAACAGGTGTTGAGATGAACATGACTGACAGGTGATACAAAAGAATATCTTTGGCCTGTCGTGCAAAGATGAATATTTGGATAAAGATGATTATTAATTGATGTTACAGGGATAAAATATTGATGATGGACTTTTAAATCTTAAAAGATAGTAGAATTCTTTCTCTACTTGACTCTTCTAATGGTTTGCTTTTTCCGCTGCAGTTGTTGATCTAAAACTTGTTGTCGATTATATTCTATCAGATTTTTCCCTGTTGAAGACTAACGATAATTTGTTGTATATTATCTTAGTCATAATATTCTTTACTGGGCTAGTTGAGCTCACCCTTTTCCTTTTTGTTCCATTTTTCTTCTCAGTAGGTGAGAACATAGCAGGATCTAGTCGGGGTATGGAGTGATGGTTCTAGAAAGATGTTTTAGCAGTCCTCACTATTTCTGTAAAATAGTGTTTGAATAATTGTAATGAGGATTTATTTGAGTGTGGATATTGTCCAGAAGATAATATTTATATTTAAACTCACAGTATGTGTTGTCGTATTTTGCACGACAATTGTATTATTGAAGTTGTAGTTTGCTTTCTGTACTATGTATTTGGCGACTCAGAATGGGTGTTGTATACCTATTTTGGGGGCGTCACAGTTGGTATCAGAGCTTAGGGATATGATCCCTGGCTGAGATGTGAGACAAGAACTAGGAGGGGAGAGACGGGGAATTCCTTCGCTAGTATGACCTGAATAAGTTTATTTGGTAATTATTTGGTCGGTCAGATATAAGGATAATATGTGACATGTCAATTAACCCTTGTTTTGTTACAGTATTTGATAATGGCAGCAGAGAACGTTAATAATGGAGTGAATGAGACTGTGGAGACACATTTAATCACCACCCAGGGGAACGTGCAACAGGAAGACAATATTCCTCCTGTAAATAACGTTACCGAGCAAACGATGAATGATGGAATGTTTAGGAGCTTTTTGCAGTTCATGCAAAATCAGACGAGGGAGACTCGTGTGCAGAATAAGGGTAGAAATGATAACAACGCGCGGTTTGTCACAGCTAAGCAGTTCAAAGAATTGGGACCACCAGAATTTAAGGGAAAGCCGGATCCGATCATGGCGGAAACGTGGATCAAGCAAATTACCAAGATATTCGATGTCTTGGGATGCACGGAGGAACAGAAGGTTCCATTCGCCACCTTTATGTTTCGCGGTGAGGCAGACTACTGGTGGGAGTCTGTGAAGCGTACCCAGCCTGACGCACTCAACATGTCCTGGGAAACATTTCAAAAATTGTTCAATGACAAGTACTTTCCTGAAAGTATTCGTCATATGAAGGAGGTGGAGTTTATCAAACTAGAACAAAACAACATGACGATGTCCCAGTACGAGGCGAAGTTTGCAGAGTTATCCAGGTTTGCACCTCATTTGGTCGAAAATGAGGAACGAATGACAAGGATGTTTCTGAGAGGTCTAAAACCCGAGATTCGACAATATCTTATCTCTCATAAATTTTCTTTATATTCAGATGTTGTAAACAGGGCTCAATTATTAGAGCGAGATAATGAGTATGTGCAACCGAGGGACCACAACCAGGGTCATACTGGTGATAGCAGTCATCGGAGCGATGAGAACCAGCGAGAAAGGAAAAATACAGACAAAAGTGGTAACCACTCGGGTGGTCATCGTGGCCATGATAATAGGAGAGGTGAGTCAAGTGGAAATTTCAAGAAGAGAAGATTTAACGATGACAGGAAGTCATCGACAGCAGCACCAGCAACAGGAACAAATCCTAGGGGAGGAGAACGACTGCCAGTTAGATGTTACAGATGCGGAGAGGAGGGACATATAAGTCCAAACTGCCCACAACAGTTCAAGGTATGTTATAATTGTGGAAATGAAGGACATATCACTCGAGATTGTACTATAGCGAAACTAAGTCCAGCTGGGACGGTGACACCAAAGGCGGATACGGACAAAATAAAGTCGGCAATTTCTGGAAGAGCGTTTGTCGTGACTGCCCAAAACGCAAGGAACCCGAACGACGGTATAACGGGTTAGTTAATTATAAATTCTTGCGAAGTTTATACCTTACTAGATACCGGTTCTACCAATTCTTTTATCTCTCCTGCTTGTGCTCAACGTTTAAACTTGACTCTGGAGAAATTAGACTTTGACCTATCTGTGGAGACTCCGTTAGGAGAAACTTTTATTACATCTACAGTTTATAAATCTTGCTTAATCCAAGTTGGCACTATCACATTACCTGTTGATCTTATCTCTTTAAAGATACTTGCTTTTGATGTGATTTTAGGAATTGATTGGTTAACCACTCATCATGCTAAAATTGATTGTTTTCGTAAGGTTGTTAGTTTTCATATTCCTAACCAACCTGTTATGCGAATTCAAGCAACCAAACCACTAAAATCAGTCACTGTCGTATCAAGTCACAAAGCTATTCGTTTATTGAAAAACGGATGTCCAGCTTTCTTAGCCCATGTAATGGATTTGAACAAAAACACGTCAGATTTGAATAATATTTCTGTTGTTAGAGAATTTCCTGACGTATTTCTTGAAGAATTTCTTGGCCTACCTCCAGAGCGTGATATTGAATTTTGTATCATCTTTGAATCCGGTACAAAACCCACTTCTAAAATCTCATATTGAATAGCTCCTATTGAACTTCAGGAGTTAAAAACCCAACTATAGAAGTTGGTACCCGAGCCTCTATCTGGTGACTTCCTTTGTGGAATGCACCAAAGCCAGACTCTCCATAAGGGACTCTATATTTGTGTGGTGGTAAAAAAAAATAGGTGTCATTGTGACGTGCTATCCAAGATTGGGATATGAATCACAATTGAGAGCAACCGAAGTCGGTGACCAAAGTACGTAGCTTTCTGGGCTTAGCTGGTTACTATCGGAGATTTGTGGAAGGATTTTCTCGAATCGCTACTCCGTTAACTCAGCTGACTCGGAAAGATATAAAATTTGTATGGAGTGAGGAATGCGAGAAGAGTTTCCAAGAACTCAAGAGGAGACTCATTTCGGCACATGTTCTGACAATACCATCTGGTTCGGATGGATTTGTTATCTACAGCGATGCTTCAGGCAAAGGGTTAGGATGTGTTCTCATGCAACATGGGAAAGTCATAGCCTATGCCTCACGACAACTTAAAGAATATGAGAAGAATTATCCTACTAATGACTTGGAGTTGGCAGCAGTCGTTTTTGCGTTGAAGATCTGGAGACACTACCTGTATGGGGAGAAAGTGGAGATCTATACAAATCATAAAAGCCTCAAATATTTCTTCACCCAAAAGGAACTCAACATGCGGCAGCGACGTTGGCTCGAGCTGTTGAAAGATTACGATCATACCATCCAATATCATCCTGGAAAAGCAAACGTAGTAGCTGACGCATTGAGTAGAAGATCATATACGGGTACGAGTGCAATGTTGTTAACACAAAGGCCCATTTTGTATGACTTACAAAGGATGGAGATAGAGATGAAGGCTCCAAGTACCCACATGATGATATCAAATATACGAGTAGAACCGACTTTAATCGATAAAGTTAAAGCTGCTCAAGCTACGGACATGGAGTTGATGCGTATGAAGAAGAAAGTGCAAGAAGGTGCTATTCCAGAAGCAAGAATCGATGAAGAAGGAATACTTCGAGTCAACTCCAGACTTTGTGTTCCAAACGATTTTGACTTGAAGCATAGAATAATGATGGAGGCACACAACACACCGTTTGCAATCCATCCTGTGAGTACCAAAATGTATCACGATCTTCGACATACATTTTGGTGGAGCAATATGAAAAGAGAGATCGCGGATTTTATCTCGAGATGTTTAACTTGTAAACATGTAAAAGCGGAGCATCAAGTACCAAAGGGTCCATTGCAACCACTTGAGATTCCGAAATGGAAGTGGGAATACATTACTATAGATTTTGTTATGGGTCTTCCCAAGGTTTCTCAAGGCATAGATGCGATTTGGGTTATTGTTGATAGATTAACCAAGTTCGCTCATTTCTTGCCGAAGACTTATTCCCTTGAACGTCTTGCTAGTATGTACGTGAACGAGATTGTGAGATTGCATGGCATGCCAGTATCCATTATTTCGGATCGTGACCCAAGATTCACTTCACGATTTTGGGTTAGCTTGCAGAAAGCTATGGGCACGGATTTACGATTCAGTTCGGCATACCATCCTCAAACGGACGGACAATCAGAGAGGACTATTCAAACTCTTGAAGATCTATTAAGACTTTGTGTCCTAGATCTCAAAGGGAGTTGGGATAAGTACCTACCATTGGTGGAATTCTCCTACAACAACAGTTATCAGGCGAGCATAGGTGTGGCTCTATTCGAGGCGTTGTATGGAAGAAAATGTCGTTCTCCAGTATGCTGGGATGAGGTGGGTGAAGCAACACTGTTGGGACCAGAGTTGGTACGCATTACTACAGAGAAGATCCAAACGATTCGATAACGTATACAAACGGCACAGGATCGACAAAAGAGTTATGCGGATCTTCATCGAAAGGACGTGGAATTTAATATTAGGGATCATGTATTATTACGTGTTGCACCATGGAAGGGAGTTACAAGATTTGGGAAGAGAGGAAAGCTCAATCCAAGATTTGTTGGTCCATTTGAGATTCTTGAGCGAATAGAAAATGTGGCATATAGACTCGCATTACCTCCAAGCATGTCTCGTGTTCATAATATTTTTCACATATCTATGCTTCGTAAATATGTTAAAGACTCGAACCACATTATTGAGTTAGAACCAGACGAGATAGCTGAAGATTTAACGTATGAGGAGGTACCTGTTAAGATCTTGGATAGGAAAGAGCATGTCCTACGCACGAAGGTTATACCACAAGTTAAGGTTTTGTGGAGAAACCATGCTATTGAAGAAATGACCTGGGAGTTGGAATCAGAAATGAAAGCGAGGTATCCTCACCTTTTTGAAACATCAGGTACGTACGTCAATTTCGATGACGAAATTTCATAAGGAGGGGAGGTTGTAAGACCCCAACTTATTAATGAATAAAATCAAATTTTCTCTAAATATTATTGTGAATAATAAGGGGTTAATTTGATATAATACTTTGGTTATGGGTGAAATGTGCAAATTTTACAAAATAAGCAAGTGGTTATAAAATATTCATTTTGTCGGGGAATATTCGTTTGGTCGTGGAATATTCTGGCTGTCGGGGAATATTCGTACGATGGCGCAGCCTTGTGTGGGCCCCATAAAGGAAAGCGATTGGATGAAGAAAATGACAAGTATAAGTTATTTATAAATAATGGCGTAGTTGTTACCGTTAATACTGTTGAAATACTCGGTGTTTAAAATATAGTAGCACACGGTATTGCACCAATTATTGATTCTTACGTAAGAAGAATTGTGCGCCAGTAAGGAGAAATTCTTATTGGAAAGCCCCCTCTTTCCTGGGAACGGCCTGGTTGTCATAAATATGATTCTGTAATATTATTTGTGAATAATTAATTATTGATTCATATGATAAGAAAATATTTATTTTATGTGGATATAAATGTTGGATATATTTTTTGTGGTTAAAAATGAAGGAGTTAATGTTGAGGTTTTTATCAGTATTTTTGTCGGAATGGAGGTATTAAAAATCAGGGTTTTTGAGATATTTTGCAGGGGTTATAATTTTTAATCCGACCGTTGGATTGTGGTAATTTTTGGATATGTTATACATATATAAGTTGAGTATATATCCACAAATTTTGAACCGTAAAAAATGAACGTATGATTTATTATGAATTTTACGAGATGACTGGTTCAGAAATTGTTGAATTTTCGGAGTTTATTATTTTGATGGAAAATTCTAGAATTGGTGGGCCCCACTCTTAGTTGGTGAAAAAATGTGCTGAGATTTTAATTCAAATGTGGTGGGTGGGAATAGTAGCAGGTAAAGCCATCAGGTTGCAGGTTAAGTCTGCTTCGGCGTGCTAACATTTTCCTATAAATAGAGGGCTAAGTTAGAATTGAAAATCACACCAGAAACAAGTTTTCTCTCTTTCTCTCTCTTTCTAGATTATTGAGTGTATTTCGTGAGTATTTAGATACTTTGAGAGTTTCTATTCATCAGAGCAAATTTCTTTCAGCCTTATACCAGTATTCCGACCAGAAGTACTGATATTTTGAGGTAAGGGATATTATTTTCTTCTTAAATGATATTATTTTCTTCAATATCATTATGCTGAAATATTGATATGAGTTTTTATCAAATTTGGAACTTTTTGTGTCGGGGTTACTATTCACGTATACGGCACTATTCACGTATACGGTACTATTCACGAATACGGCACTATTCACCGAAAAATAAAATTTTCTCTTTTTGTCCAAGATGTCTATTATGGTTACTATCTTTGATTGTATCCATGTTTTGATCTTTATTTTTGAATTCTGCTTCACAATTGATTATTATGAAGTACTATTGATCTTGGATAAACTGTTATACGAATCCCTAATATTTGTCCTTCTGTCTCACTGGATTCGTTCTCTTTAAGATATTTTTCATCATCCTCAGTCCTAAATGATGATATTACTGAATATCTTTGGCCTGTAGTGCAAAGATGTATGATTACTTGATGAATATCTTTGGCCTGTAGTGCAAAGATGAACAGGTGTTGAGATGAACATGACTGACAGGTGATACAAACGAATATCTTTGGCCTGTAGTGCAAAGATGAATATTTGGATAAAGATGATTATTAATTGATGTTACAGGGATAAAATATTGATGATGGACTTTTAAATCTTAGAAGATAGTAGAATTCTTTCTCTACTTAACTCTTCTAATGGTTTGCTGTTTCCGCTGCAGTTGTTGATCTAAAACTTGTTGTCGATTATATTCTATCAGATTTTTCCCTGTTGAAGACTAACGATAATTTGTTGTATATTATCTTAGTCATAATATTTTTTACTGGGCTAGTTGAGCTCACCCTTTTCCTTTTTGTTCCATTTTTCTTCTCAGGAGGTGAGAACATAGCAGGATCTAGTCGGGGTATGGAGTGATGGTTCTAGAAAGATGTTTTAGCAGTCCTCACTATTTCTGTAAAATAGTGTTTGAATAATTGTAATGAGAATTTATTTGAGTGTGGATATTGTCCAGAAGATAATATTTGTATTTATACTCACAGTATGTGTTGTCGTATTTTGCACGACAATTGTATTATTGAAGTTGTAGTTTGCTTTCTGTACCATGTATTTGGCGACTCAGAATGGGTGTTGTATACCTATTTTGGGGGCGTCACAGGACCGCTCTATACAGGGTAATTCAAAACTCGATGTTGGGTTCTCCCAATTGCTTTCCAAAAAGAGAAATTCATATCATCTATTTTAGCCTTCTTAGATTGGACATCTCTTTCCACAATATCCACGTGTCATGCGGCTTTTGCCCATGCATCACTTATTCTCACTCGTTCAGTTTTTCCTTCTTTCAGCTCAGATTCCATCTTTATCATCTTATACTCTGCCAAAGAATGCTTCTGTTCAAGCATCACATATCGGGTAACACAAGCTTGAATTGTTGCATCCTTTTGCTCCACGACCTCCTGTCGTTCTTCAGCCTGCTCTTCTAACTCATGAATACTATTTTAAAATTCTACATTTTGATCATAAAATACCTCTAACAAACTCTCCTCAGGTACCTCTTCTTCCTCTTCTTCCTCACTCTCAGCTGTTACCTCTGCGACCATTTCGGGTGCAACTATCAATTCTTCACTCACCACATGGATTTCTCTAATTCCTTCTTCATCTGACATCACATTATCATGGTTAGTGATTAGAGGTATCCCCACAGCCTCATTCACTCCATTGTTAGCATTCTCAGCTGCCATTCTCAAATACTGCCATAAAATAAGGGTTAATTAAGCAAATTAACGTATCACATAAAATCCATATATTATGACCAACCAACAATTAAGCTTAGGTAGGACACACTAGCAAAGGATATACTCATCTCTCCCCTCCTAGTTATATTCCCCGATCTCCGCCAGAGACCATATCCCTCTGATACCAACTGTGACGACCCCAAAATAGGTCCATTCCATCCAACCTATTCTGAGTCGCCAAATACATGGTACAGAAAATAACTACAACTTTATTACAACAATTATCGTGCAAAATACAACAACACATATGCTGTGAGTTTGGATACAAATATATACCAAATGTGACTCATATCCCAACCGTGGACAGTGTGACGCCCCCAAAATTAGGTATACGTCACCCATCTTGGGTCTCCACTTACATGGTACATAAATCTAAATAAAACTTAATAATACAACTGACATGTACAATACGACAAAACATAAACTGTGAGTTTGAATACAAATATTGTCTTCTAGAGAGTATCCATACTCAAAAGGAGTCCTCATTACAATTATTATCACGCTATTACATAGAATAGTGAGGACTACTAATGCTATCATCTGGTCCATCACTCCGTTTCCTGACTCGTCCCAGCTATATTCTCATTTCCTGAAGAGAACCATGGAAGAAAGGGTGAGCTCAACTAGCCCAGTAAGATATATTATGACTAAGATAATGCAGAATAAATTATCATTAGTCTTCAATAATGTTAAACTGATAAAATACAATAGACATCAAGTTTACTGCAGCGGACCAAGCAATCCATTAAAAGAGTCAAGTAGAGAATAAAATCTACTATCTTTTATGATTTAAAAGGTTTTCATCATTGTTATCGCTGAGACTCGGCTTAATAAATAATCCACACCATCGAATCACCCCTGCACTACGGCCAAGGATATTCTTTAGTATCACGACCATGAATTATCCATGCACTACGGCTAAAGATAATCATGTTTTCATCAACGGTACTGATCATGTCATAAAACAATTCATCTTTGCACTACGGTCAAAGAGAATTCATAGCCATAATCATACCAAAAACTGTCCATCAATGCACTACGGCAAATGAGGATTTTTACCACATCATTCATTACATTACGGTCATGATTACACCGAATAATCCCTGGTCATAATCATACCAAGTCCATCTATGCACTACAGGCCACCGATGACTTTATCCACATCATATGTAACATTACGGTCGTGATTACACCGAATAATCCCAGGTCATAATCATACCAAGTCCATCTATGCACTACAGGCCACAGATGACTTTCAACATAATATAAACATGAGGATGATGACAATGACATAATAATCAATAAAACAAGTTCAAGAATTAATTTATCCATGAACCAATAACGTCCAAATTGTCAACATGATACTGCTTTGTGGAGTAAAATTCAAGAATGCTTAGAAGAATATTTTCATGAAAAGATACTGGATGAAATACAAATATCAAGGATATTCCACTAATTTCATGGAGTATAGAAGTCAAAACTTTAACCAACTGAGTATAATAAAGAATGGAATAACAAAAGAAATTACCATGCATGCGATACTTCGCATAGACAGGTTATTCCAACAGAATAATAATAACGGAACCAGGTCAGACAAAATTTGCAGCGACATGATGTTTCAACAGAATAATAATAACGGAACCAGGTTCGGTGTAAAACACACAGACAGGATGTTCCAACAGAATAATAATAAAGACGGAACTAGGTCCGGCGTAAAATGCACAGACAGGATATTCCAACAGAATAATAATAAAGATGGAACCAGGTCCGGCGTAAACGCACAGACAGGATATTCCGACAGAATAATAAATAATGGAACCAGGTGAGGATACCTTGACTTCGAACTCTTGAGGTATAACCTTTGAGCGTTGAATATGATCCTTCTTATCAAAGATGTTAACACTTATCTCCTCATACGTTAAATCTTCTGTAATCTCGTCCGATTCTAAATTAATAATGTGGTTCGGGTCGTCCACATTTTTACGTAACATCGATACGTAAAAAAAAACGTTCTGAACACACAACATACTTGGCGGTAAAACGAGTCTATAAGCCACAGTTCCTACTTCATCGAGGATTTCAAATGGGCCAATTAAATTGAGGGTTGAGATTTCCTCTCTTCGTCGATTCTTACTTCTAGAATAATGCCCTCTTGAACCTTCTTCATTCATTTGCGCTGAGTATGTAGCTTGAGCGGCTTTAACTTTATCGATTAAATTTGATTCTACTCGTATATTCGTTATCTTCACGTGGATTCGTATATTCGCACTTGTAACCGCATACGATCTTCTACTCAGCGCGTCAGCTACCACGTTCGCTTTTCCACGATGATATTGAATGGTACGATCATAATCTTCAACAGCTCGAGCCAACTTCTTTGGCACATGTTACGTTCGTTTTGGTTGAAGAAATATTTGAGGGTTTAAGAAATGGGTTTTGTACTGGGGTCAATGCAAAATTTAATTTCACGCTCTAGGGTAGACCGGGAAGTCTTCAAGAATACGTTAAGAAATTTATTAACAATAGAAATATCATTCAAAACTGTGACTCTCATCCAAGACTTGGATAACACGTCATATTAATACTTATCAACTTGCCATCGTCATTCACAACGTCTCCTACGGAAAGTCTGGTTTTGGTGCATCCCACACAAGAAAGTCAACAACGAAAGAATCGGGGCTCTTTACTTATGGCTTGATATGACAATGATTGACTTTAGTGGTTTGGTTACTTTGAATTCACATAACAAGTTGGTTAGGAGTATGAAAGCTAATAACCTTACGAAAAGCATGATGAGTAGTTAACCAATCATTTTCAAAAAAATCACATCAAAGACAAGTATTTTCAAAGAGATAAGATCGACAGGTAACGTGAAAGTGTCGATTTGAATCAAACAAGATTTATAAACAGTGGAGGTAACGAAGGTTTCTACTATCGAAGTTTCAACCAATAAGTCAAAGTCTAATTTCTCCGAAGTCAAATTTAACCGTTGAGCGCAAGCAAGAGAGATAAAAGAATGGGTAGAACCGGTATCTAATAAGGTATAGACTTCACAAGAATTTATAATTAACTAACCCATGATAACTTCGTTCGATTCCTCGTTAGGGTAATTCAAAACTCGATGCTGGATTTTTCCAATTGCTGTTGAAAAATTACATATCATCTATTTTAGCTTTCTTGGATCGGACTTCTCTTTCCATAATATCAACGCGTCGTGCGGCTTTTACCCATTCATCTTTCATTCTCACTCGTTCAGTTATTTCTTCTTTCAGCTGCTCCTTGACATTTGAATTCTCAGATTCCAGCTTTAATATCATATACGCTGCCAAAGAGTGCTTCTGTTCAACCATCGCACATCGGGTAATACAATTTTGAATTATTGCGTCCCTTTGTTCTACGACCGCCTGTCGTTCTTCAGCCTGCTCTTCTAACTCGTGAATAAGATTTTGCAATTCTATATTTTGATCAATAAGTTCTTCTAATAAATCAACCTCAGGTTCATCTTCTTCCTCACTCTCAGTTGCTACCTTCGCGACTAGCTTGAGTGCAACTTTTAATTCCTCAATCACGACATGGATATCTCTAATCACATTAACCTGGTTGGTGATTAGAGGTGTCTCCACGTTCTCATGTGCTTCATTGCTTATCTCAATATTTTCGGATGCTATTTGCAAATACTGCCACAAAACAAAGGTTAATCGACATGTAACATATTATTCCTATATTCTGACCGACCAATTAAATACCAAATAAACATAGGTAGCTCATACTAGCGAAAGAATTCCCCGTCTCTCCCCTCCTAGTTCTATTCTCACATCTTAGCCAGGGATCATATCCCTAAGCTCTGATACCAACTGTGACGCCCCCAAAATTAGGTATACGTCACCCATCTTGGGTCGCCACTTACATGGTACATAAATCCAAATAAAACTTAATAATACAACTGGCGTGTACAATACGACAAAACATAAACTGTGAGTTTGAATACAAATATTGTCTTCTAGAGAGTATCCATACTCAAAAGGAGTCCTTATTATAATTATTATCACACTATTACATAGAATAGTGAGGACTACTAATGCTATCATCTGGTCCATCACTCCGTTTCCTGACTCGTCACAGCTATATTCTCATTTCCTGAAGAGAACCGTGAAAGAAAGGGTGAGCTCAACTAGCCCAGTAAGAAATATTATGACTAAGATAATGCAGAATAAATTATCAATAGCCTTCAACAATGTTAAACTGATAAAATAGAATAGACATCAAGTTTACTGCAACGGACCAAGCAATCCATTAAAAGAGTCAAGTAGAGAATAAAATCTACTATCTTTTATGATTTAAAAGGTTTTCATCATTGTTATCGCTGAGACTCAGCTTAATAAATAATCCACATCATCGAATCACCCCTGCACTACGGCCAAGGATATTCTTTAGTATCACGACCATGAATTATCCATGCACTACGGCTAAAGATAATCATGTTTTCATCAACGGTACTGATCATGCCATAAAACAATTCATCTTTGCACTACGGTCAAAGAGAATCCATAGCCATAATCATACCAAAAACTGTCCATCAATGCACTACGGCAAATGAGGATTTTTACCACATCATTCATTACATTACGGTCATGATTACACCGAATAATCCCTGGTCATAATCATACCAAGTCCATCTATGCACTACAGGTCACCGATGACTTTATCCACATCATATGTAACATTACGGTCGTGATTACACCGAATAATCCCTGGTCATAATCATACCAAGCCCATCTATACACTATAGGCCACAGATGACTTTCAACATAATATAAAGATGAGGATGATGACAATGACATAATAATCAATAAAACAAGTTCAAGAATTAATTTATCCAGGAACCAATAACGTCCAAATTGTCAACATGATACTGCTTTGTGGAGTAAAATTCAAGAATTCTTAGAAGAATATTTTCATGAAAAGATACTGGATGAAATGCAAATATCAAGGATATTCCACTAATTTTATGGAGTATAGAAGTCAAAACTTTAACCAACTGAGTATAATAAAGAATGGAATAACAAAAGAAATTACCATGCATGCGGTACTTCGCATAGACAGGTTATTCCAACAGAATAATAATAACGAAACCAGGTCAAACAAAATTTGTACCGACAAGATGTTCCAACAGAATAATAATGACGGAACCAGGTTCGGTGTAAAATACACAGACAGGATATTCCAACAGAATAATAATAAAGACGGAACCAGGTCTGGCGTAAAACGCACAGACAGGATATTCCAACAGAATAATAATAAAGATGGAACCAGGTCCGGCGTAAACGCACAGACATAATATTCCGACAGAATAATAAATAATGGAATCAGGTCCGACGTAAACGCACAGACAGGATATTCCGACAGAATAATAAAGAACGAAATATTAGAAGAATTTCACCATGTATAGGGTAGCCCGCGTATACAGGTTATTCCAACAGAATAATAAATAATGGAATAACAGAAGTTCTCTTCATGAGTACAACAAATAACATCCCTTACCGTAAAAGAAACTTGATATAAGAGTAGGAAAGTAGTAGAATACTTTTCTTCTTTCTCTCTATAATTTTCTCTCTCTAGAGTTTCAGTGAATTTGTAAGAAATAATGAAGGAATGAGCTTCTATTTATAGGAGAATGGAAGTGCACTGTTCATGAACGAAATTATTTTGCAGCATTATTTCTTCAATCAACTAACAACTAAGTCAAACAACTAACCAATAAGATTTTAACAAAAATTAAAATATAATACATATATATAAACATATGTTTTCAACTTATATATATCAATATTATATATACACCACTTGATTTTTCTCCCCCATAACCAACATCAATCTCCCACTCACCCAATAATCAAATTCACTACACTCTTACACATTACTATCACACACAAACACATCTTACACCCATCACTTTCATATAATTACTTTTTCACCATTTTCCACTCACACACATCACTTTCACTCTTCCTTTTCTTCCACCACTCTCCACTCATACATATAATATTATATATATACACACACATCACAATCTTATATATATAAACTCCTTCCCCTATGTAACTTTCTCCCACCCCCATTTCCAAAATTAGTTTTTCAACACATATGGGCCCCACATGTGGGCCCCACCTTTAAATAAATTCTACCGATTATTTTGAAAAATAGATAAATGGGAGTCTATAAAATAAGCAAAACTGAGCAACTTCTCACATAAGCATCAATAATCAATACCGTGTGCTACTATGCAACCACGCGTATTACTGTACTTTTACTACCGAGTAGTTCAACAGTATTAACGGTAAAACTTCCGCCGTTATTTTCATAAAAATATTTTTTTCGTTTTCTCAATCCGACAATAATTCTGTTGTGGGGTCCACCAATGATTGTGCCATCATACGAATATTTCTCGACACAAAAAATATTTCCTGACCAATCGAATATAATATGACAACTTGCATACTTTGCAAAATTTATAAATACTACCCACAACTATAACATTATCTCAAATCCACACCATAATATTAAAAAAAAATATTTCGAGAAAATTAAATATTTATTCATAAAATCTGGGGTCTCACAGACAGCACCTCACAATGACACCTTACATAAAGGTATAGTCAAAAACTGTTTTAGAAATTAGAATTTTTGGAAAGTGCTCAAAGAAACCTTTGTACATGGGAGGTCATGCTTCTAGGTTGTGATAGATATCATATGGCCACAGAATTATCCTTGGTTGACCCAATATACCTCAAAGAAAAACGAGAAGATTACTATCATATTCTTCTCAATGGTGAGTCTTCTCTTGACTTATCATTAACTCCACTGTCTCTAATTGAGAATTATACTTCAAACAAACACCAAGATTATATAGGTAGTGCTCGTAAATATACTCAGCAAGTGGATGAGCACAATCCTGTCTTATGATGACCCGAGGTGGTATGTCATTAGACATCTTGTATGATAGTGACAAAACACCCTTCTAACGTTGGGTTCGCTTCACCCTAGATAATTCACCAAATATAACTACTAAATGATGACCACCGTTCTATTCCCCTATTATCCCCGCTCAACCCAGCTACACTCTTATTACCTGAAAGGAATTGTGAAACCGAAGGGTGAACACAACTAGCCCAGTAAAGAATATCATGACTAAAGATAAATAAGTTATAAATAGCCTTCAACAGAATTAAATCAGAGATTTATAACATATGGTAGATGATAAAAATTTTAACCATAGTTGCAGCGGAACGAGCAATCCATTAGAAGAGTCAAATAGACTACAAAGTCTATTATATTCTCCATGTTAAAAATCCATTAACAATGTTTTATCCCTGTAACATCAATCAATAATTCTGGTCCACAAACATATGAATAACTCATAATCATAATTGTAGTTCTAAATTCCTCTTCCCATCCAGAACGAAGATAATTTTTATCACCTATCTTTACCTGAAACATCAAAGATCATGGTTACACCAAATCACATTTCCTGTTCATAATCATACTAATAACTTCATCTTTGCACTACGGCCAAAGATATTCATTTGTATCACCAGTTGGTCATGTTTATCTCAACACATGTTCATCTTTGCACTACTGGCCAAAGATATTCAGCAATATGTCATCTTTGCACTACGAGCCAAAGATATTCATCAACAATTCATCTTTGCACTACTGGCCAAAGATATTCAACCACAGGTCATCTTTGCACTATGGGCCAAAGATATTTATCACCAGTTCATCTTTGCACTACAAGCCAAAGATATTCAACAACAGTTCATATTTGTACTACAGGCCAAATATATTCATCAACAGTTCATATTTGCACTATAGGCCAAATATATTAATATCTCAAAGAAATATATAATTATTTCATAATTTATATAAACAATAATTATAACCATGTTGATCAATTCACATTTGCACTTAAGCTAAAGATATTCAATTATAAATTCAATGGTCACGATCATACCAGTCAACAATTCAACTTTGTACTACTGGCCAAAGGGAACCCATAGTCATGATCATATCAAAAATCTACCCATCTTTACACTCAAGTCAAAGAAAAATATCATTATTAGGGTTATAAAAATGATATATATGATAATAAAATCAATATAATCAACATATAGATTTAATCTCAAGAGTAATATTCATAAATCAACTATAATTTGGTCAGAAAAAGAAACCAATTTTATCGTGAATAGTAACTCGTGAATATTAACTCATGAATAGTAACTCGTGAATAGTAATTCATGAATAGTAACTCGAAATGAAAAAGGTAGAAATTCTACAATAAAATTTATACCAATATTTCGGTATAATGATATTGAAAGAATAATATTTCTTAAGCTTATAAATAATTTATTTTAATTGTTTACACTTTACTAAATGATGCATTTAATCATCCTAAAATGCCAAACTCATAAGATTTTATTACCAATAACCAAAACCCTCATAAAAAATCTGCATATACCTCATATAGGATTCTCAAGCCATAAAATTCTATTTTCCAATTTTCTTACTTCACATAACATATTTAATTCATTTACTCATAACTAGTCCATTTTCATGAAAAATACCAAATCAGTTTCAAAAATATTTCTTTTCTGGGATTTAGCAGAATATAGTCCCATATTGAACATATATTTTTCTCAGAATTTTTAAAACTCATTTACTATTTTTCATATGGCCAAAACATCCGAATATTTAAACATTTATCATAAATTGTACTTTTATCCAAAAATTCCAAAATTCACAGAGTACACTGATATTATATAGATATACTTCCAATAAAAATTTCATCAATTTTAGAGTTAACCACAAGGAGTTATAAGCGGTTACTTTTAAAATAGTCTTTTCCCGTAAAATTCATAACTCTTAATCTATACATCCAAAAATCACTATTTTTGGACACAATCAATAAAACTCATCAAAATATCATTTCAATTTTTTTCAAAATTTTCTGAAGGTTAGAAGAATTACGAACTGAAAAACATAATAACCCTTAAAAATCCCTTACCTCAAAAGAGCAGTACTTCTGACTTGAATATCGGATATAACGCTGAGCAATACTCAAGATATCTAAATACTCATAAAAATATTCTTGATAATATAGAGAGAAAGAAAACTTATTTCTGGTGTGATTTTCAATTCTAACATAAGCACCTATTTATAGGAAAATGCTAGAACGCCAAAGGAGACTAAAATAATAAAATATTATTTTTCTTTTCTACACACCAACCACCCAAGACCAGCCATCCAAGCATGCCAATTCTGAAAAAATATAGCAGCCCACATGTTATTAACACCAACCAAAGTGGGTCCCACCCTATAATTTAATAAAAATTATTTTATTTTCTGAAATTTCAATAATTCATAGAAAATAGCCCTTTTATCAGAAAATTCGAATCTCGCCAATTTTTATAGGAAATTCAATTCTCTACAACTTTACAGAAGAAAGTTTTCCCAAATTTCAAACATAAATTAACCGAAATCCATAAACGGACAATTTTACAGGCTATAATCAAATTTCAGTCAAGAAATGAGGTCCACCGACACACAAAACATGTGTTAATCATTTAATACAATAAAAATACTCTTCCTCCTCATATACTCATATACCCCACATTCATTGTAAAACTATCACCATTATTATATTATTAAATATAATAATAAATTATTTTATCAGAAAAGATAAAATATCATTTTTCAACAATTGTCACTTAAAAAATTTTCTCCATCTATATCCACATAAAATTAATATTTTCCTCATCATATAAATCAATAATTAATTATTCACAAATAATATTACAGAATCACAGTACTGGCAACAAGGTCGTTTCCAATAAGGATTTCTCCTTATTGGCGCGCAATTAGATGACCAAACCTCTCCTTAGACAGAATTTTCTAGACATTGCCAATAATGCTAAATAATAATTATAAGACCCCGAATTTTATGAAATAAAAGTATTCAATTTTTCTTATAATTACTATTCAGTAAATGGTTAAATTGATAAATGTTAAAGTTAAGGGTGATATATGAATTTTTTTTCAAAATACGCAAGTGGTTATAAAATATTCATTGTTGTTGGGAAATATTCGTTTGGTTGTGGAATATTTTTTCTGTCGGGGAATATTCGTACGACGGCGCAGCCATTTGTGGGCCCCATAACAAAATAACTGTCGGATGAAGAAAATGACAAATTTAAGTTTTTACAAATAACGGCGTAGTTGTTACCGTTAACACTGTTAGAATACCCGGTGGTTAAAATACAGTAATACGCGTTATTGCACAGTAGCACATGGTATTGCACAGTATTTTCGAATTATTGATTCTTACGAAAGAAGGCACTACTCAATAATTGTTAAAGTAATTACTGTTTAATATTTTATTTTATTGATTCAATAATTACTGCGTTGATATTTTATATTATTCTTGTTTCAATAATTGTTGTTGCACATCATCTCCATTATCAGATCAATAATTCATATTATTTGAATAATATTATTAGATAGCATTATTGGTAATGTCTAAAAAGTTCTGTCTAAGGAGAGCTTTAGTTATCTAATTGTGCGCCAATAAGGAGAAATCCTTATTGAAAAGCCCCCTCTTTCCTGGGAACGGCCTGGTTGTCATAAATGTGATTCTGTAATATTATTTGTGAATAATTAATTATTGATTCATATGATAAGAAAATATTTATTTTATGTAGATATAAATGAGAGATATATTTTTGTGGTTAAAAATGAAGGAGTTAATGTTGAGGTGTTTTATCTGTATTTTTGTCGGAACGGAGGTATTGAAAATCAAATTTGGGTTTTTGAGATATATTATGGGGGTTATAATTTTTAATCCGACCGTTGGATCGTTGTGATTTTTGGATATGTTGTACATATATAAGTTGAGTATATGTCCATAAATTTTGAACCGTTAAAAATGAACGTATGATTTGTTATGAATTTTACGAGATGACTGGTTCAGAAATTATTAAATTTTCGGAGTTAATGATTTTGGTAGAAAATTCTAGAATTGATGGGCCCCACTCTTGGTTGGCAACGAAATGTGCTGAGATTTTTATTCAAATGTGGTGGGTGGGAATAGTAGCGGGTAAAGCCATCAGGTTGCAGGTTAAGTCTGCTTCGGCGTGCTAACATTTTTCTATAAATAGAGGGTTAAGTTAGAATTGAAAATCACACGAAAAACAAGTTTTTTCTCTTTCTCTCTCTAGATTATTGAGTGTATTTTGTGAGTATTTAGATACTTTGAGAGTTGCTATTCATCAGTGCAAGTTTTCTTCAGCGTCATATCCGATATCCAATCAGAAGTGCTGCTCTTTTGAGGTAAGGGATAGTAAGGGATATTAAGGGATGTTTATATTCTTCATAATGATGTTATTCTTTCAATATCATTATACTGAAATATTAGTATAGATTTTATTGTGAAATTTCTACCTTTTTGAGTTGGGGTTACTATTCACGTATACGACACTATTCATGTATATGGCACTATTTACGTATATGACATTATTTACGTATACGGAACTATGTACGAATACGGAGTACTATTCATGAGTTACTATTCATGAGTTACTATTTACGAGTTACTATTCACGGGTACTATTCACGACAAAAATTGGTTTCTTTTTCTGACCAAATTATCGTTGATTTATGATTGTTGCTCTCGAAAATAAATGCAGTTATTGATCATATTATTTTTATTATCATATATAACATTTTTATAACCCTGATGTTAAATTTCTTTTTCACTTGAGTGTAAAGATGGATAAATTATTGGTATGATCGTGACTGAAGAATGTCTTTGGCCTGTAGTGCAAAGATGAATTGTTAACTAGTATGATCATGACCATTAAATTTATAATTGAATATCTTTAGCTTTAGTGTAAAGATGAATTGATTAACATGATTATAATTATGGTGTATATAAATTCTGAAATAATTATATATTTCTTTAAGATATGAATATATTTGGCCTGTAGTGCAAATATGAACTGTTGAGGAATATCTTTGGCCTGTAGTGCAAAGATGAATTGTTGATGAATATCTTTGGCCCGTAGTGCAAAGATGACTTGTTGTTGAATATCTTTGGCCAGTAGTACAAAGATGAATTATTGACGAATATCGTTGGCCTGTAGTGCAAAGATAAATTTATTAATATGATTATGAACAGGAACTGTGATTTGGTATAACCATGATCTTTGATGTAAGACCCCGAATTTTATGAAATAAAAGTATTCAATTTTTCTTATAATTACAATTCAGTAAATGGTTAAATTGATAAAAAGTTAAAGTTATGGGTGAAATGTGAAAAATTTTCAAAATAAACAAGTGGTTATTAAATAATCATTGTTGTCGGGGAATATTCATTTGGTCGTGGAATATTCTTTCTGTCGGGGAATATTCGTACTACGGCGCAGACATTTGTGGGCCCCATAATAGAATAACTGTCGGATGAAGATAAAGAAAAAAACTGAGTTTTTATAATTAACGTCGTAGTTGTTACCGTTAACACTGTTGGAATACCCGGTGGTTAAAATACAGTAATACGCGTTATTGCACAGTAGCACACAGTATTGCATAGTATTTTTTTCAATTATTGATTCATACATGAGAAGACACTACTCAATAATTGTTACAGTAATTTCTGTTCAATATTTTATTTTATTGAATCAATAATTGTTACGTTAGTATTTTATATTATTGTTGTTTCAATAATTGTTGCTGCACAGTATTTTCTATTATCAGATCAATAATTCATATTATTTGAATAATATTATTAAATAGCATTATTGGCAATGTCTAAAAAGTTCTGTCTAATGAGAGGTTTGGTCATCTAATTGCGCGCCAGTAAGGAGAAATCCTTATCGGAAAACCCCCTCTTTCTTGGGAACGGCCTGGTTGTCATAAATGTGATTCTGTAATATTATCTGTGAATAATTAATTATTGATTCATATGATAAGAAAATATTTATTTTATGTGGATATAAATGAGGGATATATTTTTGTGGTTAAAATGAAGGAATTAATGTTGAGATATTTTATCTGTATTTTTGTCGGAACGGAGGTATTGAAAATCAAATTAGGGTTTTTGAGATATTTTGCGAGGGTTATAATTTTTAATCCGACCGTTAGATCGCGATAATATTTGGATATGTTATACATATATAAGTTAAGTATATGTCTACAAATTTTGAACCGTTAAAAATTAACGTATGATTTGTTATGAATTTTACGAGATAACTGGTTCAGAAATTGTTGAATTTTCAGAGTTAATCATTTTGGTAGAAAATTCTAGAATTGGTGGGCCCCACTCTTGGTTGGTGAAGAAATGTGCTGAGATTTTTATTCAAATGTGGTGGGTGAGAATAGTAGCAGGTAAAGCCATCAGGTTACAGGTTAAGTCTGCTTCGGCGTGCTAACATTTTCCTATAAATAGAGGGCTAAGTTAGAATTGAAAAACACACCAGAAACAAGTTTTTTCTCTTTCTCTCTCTAAATTATTGAGTGTATTTTGTGAGTATTTAGATACTTGGTGAGTTTCTATTCATCAGTGTAAGTTTCTTTTAGCGTCATATCCGATATCCAGTCTGATGTGATGCTCTTTTGAGGTGAGGGATAGTAAGAGATTTTAAGGGTTGTTATATTTTCCAGTTTCGTAATTTTTCTAACCTTCAAAAATTCTGAAAAAATTTGAAATGATATTTTGATGAGTTTTCTTGATTGTGTCCAAAAATAGTGATTTTTGGATGTATAGATTGAGAGTTATGAATTTTACGAGAAAAGACTATTTTAAAAGTAACCGCTTATAACTCCTTGTGGTTAACTCCAAAATTGATAAAATTTTTATTGGAAGTATATCTATATAATATCAGTGTACTCTGTGAATTTCGAAATTTTTGGATAAAAGTACAATTTATGATAAATGTCTAAATATTCGGCGGTTTTGGCCATATGAAAAATAGTAAATGAATTTTAAATATTCTTAAAAAAATATATGTTCAATATGGGACTATATTCTGATAAATCTCAGAAAAGAAATATTTTTGGAACTGATTTGGTATTTTTAATGAAAATAGACTAGTTATGAATAATTGAATTAAATATGTTATGTGAAGGAAGAAAATTGAAAAATATGATTTTATGGCTTGAGAATCATATATGTGGTATAGGCAGATTTTTGATGAGGGTTTTGGTTATTGGTAATAAAATCTTATGAGTTTGGCATTTTAGTATGATTAAATGCATTAATTAGTAAAGTGTAAACAATTTAAATAAATTATTTATAAGCTTAAAAAATATTATTCTTTCAATATCATTATACCGAAATATTGGTATGAATTTTATTGTAAAATTTCTACCTTTTTGTGTCGGGGTTACTATTCACGAGGTACTATTCATGAGTTACTATTCACGAGTTACTATTTATGGGTTACTATTCATGAGTTACTATTCATGACAAAATTGGTTTCTTTTTCTGACCAAATTATAGTTGAGTTATGAATATTACTCTTGAGATTAAATCTATATGTTGATTTTATTATCATATATAACATTTTTATAACCCTAATGATGATATTTCTCTTTGACTTGAGCGTAAAGATGGGTAGATTTTTGGTATGATCATGACTATGGCTTCTCTTTGGCCAGTAGTGCAAAGTTGAATGGTTGACTGGTATGATCATGACCATTGAATTTATAATTGAATATCTTTAGCTTAAGTGCAAAGGTGAATTGATCAACATGGTTATAATTATTATTTATATAAATTTTGAAATGATTATACATTTCATTGAGATATTAATATATTTGGTCTGTAGTGCAAATATGAACTGTTGATGAATATATTTGGCATATAGTGCAAATATGAACTGTTGAGGAATATCTTTGGCCTGTAGTGCAAAAATGAATTGTTGATGAATATCTTTGGCCCGTAGTGCAAAGATGACCTGTTGTTGAATATCTTTGGCTTGTAGTGCAAAGATGGTCTGTTGATGAATATCTTTGGCCGTAGTGCAAAGATGAAATTGTTAGTATGATTATAAACAGGAACTGTGATTTGGTATAACCATGATCTTTGATGTTTCAGGTAAAGACAGGTGTTGAAAATATTCTTCGTCCTGGGTGCGAAGAAAAAATTTTGAATCACAATTATGATTATGAGTTATTCATATGATTGTGAAAGGAACTGTTGAGTGATGTTACAGGGATAAAATATTGTTGGTGGATTTTTAACATGGAGAAGATAATAGACTTTATAGTCTATTTGACTCTTCTAATGGATTGCTCGTTCCGCTGCAACTATGGTTGAAATTTTTATCATCTACCATATGTTCTAAATCTCTAATTTATTACTGATGAAGACTATTGATAATTTATTTATCTTTAGTTATGATATTCTTTACTGGGCTAGTTGTGCTCACCCTTCTGTTTCACAATTCCTTTCAGGTAATAAGAGTGTAGCTGGGTCGAGCGGGGGTAACAAGGGAATAGAACGGTGGTCATCATTTAGTAGTTATATTTGGTGAATCATCTAGGGTGAAGCGAACCCAACGTTGGAAGGGTGTTTTGTCACTATCATACAAGATGTCTAATGACATACAACCTCGTGTCATCATAAGACAGGGTTGTACTCATCCACTTGCTGAGTATCTTTATGAGCACTACCTATATAATCTTGGTATTTGTTTGAAGTATATTTCTCAATTAGAGACAGTGGAGATAATGATAAGTCAAGAAAAGACTCACCATTGGGAAGAATATGATAATAATCTTCTCATTTTTCTTTGGGGTATATTGGGTCAACCAATGATAATTCTGTGGCCATATGATATCTATCACAACCTAGAAGCATGGCCTCCCATGTACAAAGGTTTCCTTGAGCACTTTCCAAATATTCTAATTTCTAAAATAGTTTTTGACGATACCTTTATGTAAGGTGTCATTGTGAGGTAATGTCCACGGTTGGAACATGAGTCACATTTGGTATATATTTGTATTCAAACTCACAGCATATGTGTTGTTGTATTTTGCACGACAATTGTTGTAATAAAGTTGTAGTTATTTTTTGTACCATGTATTTGGCGACTCAGAATAGGTTGGATGGAATGGACCTATTTTGGGGTCGTCACATTTGATGTTTCAGGTAAAGACATGTGAGGAAAATTATCTTCGTCCTGGATGCGAAGAGGAATTTAGAATTACAATTATGATTATGAGTTATTCATATAATTGTGAAAGGGAAATATTGATTAAAGTTACAGGGATAAAACATTATTGGTGGACTTTTAATATGGAGAAGATAATAGACTTTATGGTCTATTTGACTCTTCTAATGGTATGCTCATTCCGCTGCAACTATGGTTGAAATTTTTTATCATCTACCATATGTTCTAAATCTCTGATTTAATTCTGTTGAAGGCTATTGATAATTTATTTATCTTTAGTCATGATATTCTTTACTGGGCTAGTTGTGCTCACCCTTCTGTTTCACAATTCCTTTCAGGTAATAAGAGTGTAGCTGGGTCGAGCAGGGGTAACAGAGGAATAGAACGGTGGTCATCATTTAGTAGTTATATTTGGTGAATCATCTAGGGTGAAGCGAACCCAACGTTGGAAGGGTGTTTTGCCACTATCATACAAGATGTCTAATGACATACAACCTCGTGTCATCACAAGACAGGATTGTGCTCTTCCACTTGCTGAGTATATTTACAAGCACTACCTATATAATCTTGGTGTTTGTTTGAAGTATAATTCTCAATTAGAGACAGTAGAGATAATGATAAGTCAAGAGAAGACTCACCATTGGGAAGAATATGATAGTAATCTTCTCATTTTTCTTTGGGGTATATTGGGTCAACCAAGGATAATTCTGGTGGTCATATGATATCTATCATAACCTAAACGCATGGTCTCCCATGTACGAAGGTTTCCTTGAGCACTTCCCAAAGATTCTAATTTTTAAAAAAGTTTTTGACTATACCTTTATGTAAGGTGTCATTGTGACGTGTTATCCAAGGTTGGGATAAGAGTCACAATTGGTATATATTTGTATCCAAACTCACAGCATATATGTTGTTGTATTTTACACGACAATTGTTGTAATAAAGTTGTAGTTATTTTCTGTACCATGTATTTGGCGACTCAGTATGGGTTGGATGGAATGGACCTATTTTGGGGACGTCACAATAATATTATTCCAAATAATATGAATTATTGATCTGATAATGGAGATGATGTGCAGTGACAATTATTGAGCGATAATAATATAAAAAAATCAACGCAACAATTATTGAATTAATAAAATAAAAGATTGAACAGTAATTACTGTAATAATTATTGAGTAGTGCCTTCTTACGTAAGGATCAATAATTCAAAATTACTGTGCAATACCGTGTGCTACTGTGCAATAACTCGTATTACTGTATTTTAACCACCGGGTATTCCAACAGTGTTAACGGTAACAACTACGCCGTTAATTATAAAAACTCAATTTTGTCGTTATCTTCATCCGACAGTTATTCTGTTATGGGGCCCACAAATAACTGCGCCGTCGTACGGATATTCCCCGACAGAAAGAATATTCCACGACTAAACGAATATTCTCCGACAACAATGAATATTTTATAGCCACTTGCGTATTTTGAAAAAAAAATTCATATATCACTCTTAACTTTAACTTTTATCAATTTAACCATTTACTGAATATTAATTATAAGAAAAATTGAATACTTTTATTTCATAAAATTCGGGGTCTTACAGATACCAACTGTAGCATCCCCAAATCCGGTACTTTTTACCTCAGATCTGGTACATCATTTCTATAACTATTACGAAAGATATAAACATAAATTATTTATACATTAAACTTTTACACATCATTCCCAAGGTCTACAACTTTAACTTAATACATACCTTCAATATCTTAAAGGTTTACAATGCTATTTTCGTTAGAAAATTTAATAGATCTAACTGCATCATAATTTAATCTTGAACTTTGACTTTTCTTCTGTCTTTACTCGAGCTTTCATCTTAATCTGAAAATTTTTATCATGATATAGCAAGGGTGAGCATCAAATTTGCCCAACAAGTTAAATTTATTTGAGGATATATCATGATTGAAAGAATATGAATAAAAGGCTAGCTACGTTCAACAATATAATTGTGAACTAGCAGGAATCAAATTTCATAACTGAATGATCAGGACGACATGAATAAATGTCAATAATGAATATGAATAATTCAACTGGAGCAGATGGTAATGAAGGTGATCAGCCTTTCATACCTGATGAACATATGCAACATGCACTAAGTGCGAATCAATAATCAGTATAGATGTGAATAATCAACAATAATTATTCACTAACATGCTTTGAAAATACAACTCGAGTTTGAGTTAAGGAAACTTGCCTGATTCGTTGACTACTGCTACGCAGTTTAAGTTAACTTCTTTTGGTAAGACCTTTGATTACCATGCTCTCCTTCTTCTTCTTCTTCATTGTTTGATTATGGAGCTTTGATGTCTTACCAAATACTCTCCTTCCTCTTCTCATGGATGCCGAATCTCTACTTTCTCTCTCTCTCTAGTTCTTTTTAGTTAGAAAAAAAATAAAAGAGATGAAAGAGAAAATAAGATAGATTTTTATTAGATATAGATGTATATCAATTATCTATACACATTCTCCTTTTTCTCCTCATGTTGCCGGCCATGTGTGGCCTCCTTTCCCTCCACTACATTCTCTTTCTCTTATTTTGGCCAAGTGGCCTCTTATTCTTCCACCCATTTAATTTAATTCCATGGTTAGTGTTTTTATTAATTGCCCAAGATTGGTTCATTCTTTTCCTTTCCTTGTGGCCAATTCTTGGCCATTCCTTTTCTCTTATATGTTTGCCAACCATGTGGCCACTTCTTCTTCCACTACATTCTCTCTCTCCCACACTTAATTACCAAATAAACATGTGGATGATTAGTGAACAAGGTGACTTCATAAAATAAATGTCACCTAGCTTGATTTGGAAAAATCTTTTGCCAAAGTGTGGCATAATATGGATGATGTGCACCCACCATCTCCTCTCCTTTCTACATAATCCGACCAAGTGGCCTTAATATTTACCAAGTCTTGCTTTGATTTTTATTGCTCCACTTAGTATAACAAATGTCTAAAATACCCTCCATAATTGTGCCAACACTTGGGCCACCATTTATAATCTTTTGGGCTTCTAGATTAATTTCTTGGGCCATGAAAATAGATTAGGTCCAATACTTTTAATATTATCATTTTCTAATTATTTAATTAAGATTTTCATTTACACAACTATAATTTACATCCTTACTCACGTACACTTACTTTCTTAACCCAATTAGACTTACATTAATTAGGTTATAAAATTAATTAATTGAGATATATAAAATAAATCTCTTAGAATTAGTATATATTTTAAATACCATAATTCTCTCATCCCATAACCCTTAAGTTATTTAATTCTTCATTCTTAATATATAATTAGGATCACACTAGTTTCTTTTATTTGTCATCACATAATATTCGTATTCACTTACTCACATAATCATTAAATAAATTGTGACATGCTCCACAATTCTCTTAGATTAGGTCACTAGTATATATTTAAATGCTAGAACCACTAAATAACAATAACCGTTTAGGTTATTTAATTATCATACTTAATTTAAATAACTTATTTAAGTTATACAATTTGTATTGTATAAATAAATTTAATTTCCTCCTCCTCTCCATAAATTGTTCTCAAACAATTTATTTATATATTAAATATATAAATTAATATATTCAATCATTTATTCAAATATGAATTTAATTTACTAATTGCTTTGATACCAATATACATATTTGCATATTAGATTTCATCTCATATTTTTACTTTACATCATTTGGTATAATATTAAATATTATACCATTAACCATATAACATAATATCATATATCCAATTATTTTCTTTACTTTTTATAAATTGTCTTCACAATTTATTTAACTGAAGTAAATATATTAATATATTCACCACATACACATTCTTAAGAACTTATACACTAACATAAATCTCATTATCAGACTATCACTTATAGTCTATCAAATCATCCAAGCACTTCTCTAAAAAATTTGAAATCCTTAAAATTCCTTCACAGAAACGTCAAATTCATACACTTATTTTCTGTCTAGGTTCATCTTATAACCTTTAATCCATCATTTTAGGATTTTAATAATTATCTAAATTCTCGGGTTGTCACAGTCATAAAGTATTGTTTTGATTATTTTTTACATTAAAATATTAGTGATAGCTTAAATGCAATCACGAAAAGGGTATATCTATAAGTGATGACTTAGTGCGTCACAAAAAAAAATTTATTTTGCATTAAAAAATTGGTGTGATTGACATGGTCATCACAATTATAATACATTGATGGCAAGATTAGTCATCACTAAGAGCCATCATATATAGTATTATTTTGTGATTGCTTAAAAAGTTCATCTCAAATTACTATCTTTTGTGATTGTTTTTAAAAATTATCACAAAATTCTGTCACGTATTCTTATTTTTCTAGTAGTGAAAAAGTGTTCATTGTCAGTGTTATTGATGTGATGAATTGGTATGTTACTATGGCATAGATTGTACCTCCAATTTTAATTTCCCAACAAATTTGTTATAGTTATTATTATCTCATTTGGATTGTTATTTTTTTCAAATGAAAGCTATGGTAAAGTTTTATTCCTTCAAAAAAGTATACTCCACACAAGGTGAGACCATCACAGTTATACATGAGTTTCTTTTGATTGGTATGCTTATTTACATAACTGAAGAGGCTCTAGCTTTCCTGCTGTTGTTTGGTATGCTTTTTTGTAGTATTTTTTGTGCTAAAAGTGAATCCAAACTTTGATAATAAGGGTTCTGGCCTATAATTAAACATAACTTAACATTATATAACTTCCCACGTGCAGTTCCTTCAATTAAAAAAAAATATATCAAGTTATGTCCTGTTTTGCATACCAAACCAATCAAACCTGTTCCAAAATTCATCCAAAACAATTAATTCATTACAACTAAATCAAACCAAATCCAAATCAATTACAACCGTTATACATTTGTAGAAAATTGTCGTTAAAAATCATGTGTTTTCCAACCATTCTACATTACCACAATTTTACAACAAAATTAATGAAACATCCAAAGTACCACATAGCTACAGAATTACAAGTCTTAAATATCCAAAGTATGTATCAAAGGGTTACAACCATGTCAGTATTCTAAATCAGCCCCAAAATATATACTAAAGCTGCCCCAAAAAGTGTACTAAAATAGTCCCAAAAGATATACATCTTGCAGCTCCAAAAAATATCCATAATATCCACTGTGTCTGCCTTCACTGTCTCTCATCTGCATGGGTACTTTCAGATTGTGTTCCACTACCATGTCTTGATCTCTGCCTCCTAGTTGCACTCCTCTCCCCATTTGCAGTCCCATTTTCAGTAGAATTGTTGCCTTGTTTTCTTTTCACCTATCAAGTACCAAATGTCAGTATGTACATAACCAAATTGAAAAAACATATTATTGTGATACATACATACATGCTTATCTTTTAAACAATATTTTCATTCCAACCCCCCTTTTTTCAAAGGTACTGATTACAAACCAGAGACAGAGACAGAGGGAAATTAATTACCAGCAGAGACAAAGGGAGGGAGAACGAGAGAGAAAAAACCTAGATTTCTTGCTAAAATTGAGGTACCCATCACTGCTTTTGAAAATCCCAAAATAAATCGCACAAAAACCCTAGTTTTTAACAGTCAATAGCTAAAATCAAACACAAAATCGTACATACCTTGTAACAACAAAGATTTAAGCCATATATTTGTAGAAAAAAACCCTAGATTGCCTTCCTTTAAGCTTGTCGGTCGTCGGTCGGTCGCTCACTCTCTCTCTTTTACTTTCTCAGGCAACGAAGATTCCTCAAATGAGAAGTATAAGGATAAGCCAAATTAACGAAGGTTATTTTGTTGTCGCTTATTCCACGTATGATTAACCCTCTCCAAGCCACGTTTTTTTTTCTTTTTTTTTATAAATCCACATAGGAAAATATTTAACAGTCGTTCAATCAATTTAACAGAATGACTCAATTTTACTATTTTAATTAGTTTAATGAGGTAATTCAAAAAATTTAAAAGTTCAATAGTGTATTAAGTAAAACTTGCCAAGTATAGTGGTGAAAAACTTAGTTTTGCCAAAAAATAATTACTTTATAATTTAAGGTCAATTTTAAAAATTTTAAGTATTATATATAAATTGATCTCATTAAAATTTTATACTATACAGGGTCAAATTGAAAATTTATAACTTTGTTAATTAAATTTTAACCATATATAACTCATATCCTCTAAATATATGTATAAACAAAATAATAATCTAGTTTATATTATTTTTAAAAATAATTAATAAATTAATGACTTATGAACAGTTGTGATTAGAAAAGTCTATTATGATATATACCATACATTATTACTTATTATATTGTCATTATAATATAGTATATATATATATAGAGAGAGAGAGAGAGAGTCTGGATCTTAAGCTCACCCCTTATCCAACTCACCCGAGCTCACCCCCCTTTAGCGACGGACCCAGTGACGGTTTGGTCATACAACCGTCGTCTATACTTTTAGCGACGGAGAACATATAGCGTCGCTAAAAGTATAGACGACGGTTGTATGACCGAACCGTTATCGGGTTCGTCGCTAAAGGGTGGGTGAGCTCGAGTGAGTTGAATAAGGGGTGAGCTTATGATCTGGACCGTATATATATATATGTATTAAAAAATTTGGCTCAGGGTCACTGCCTCTGAATTCCCGCCAAATTATTTATAACTTAATAAAAAATTTGACCCCACTGAACATTATTTCTGACTTCCCCGCTGGCAATGACATGAGTACTCTATTCGTTCTTAATGATAGGATTATTATTGACATTTTAAAAGTGAATTTGAAATTTTTAAAAATTAAAATTAACATGATTTATTTAAGTTTTGAAAATAATAAATTTTATATATAATAGTACTTTTAAGCTAATTTATGATATTCAAAATTATATTGGCATAAACTAAATGAATTCATGTCGATTTTGAAATTGAAAATATTTAAAATTGACTTTTAAAAAGTTAATATTGATCCATAACATAGAGCAGATGTATTTTTTTTAACTACGGCTAATATTTTGGCCGTAAATTCTAAAAACAATTTATTGAATGTGCATTGAATAAAAATTTAGTGAAAAGTGTAACGGAGGGAAATATATCCGGGTTCGTGCGGTTACTATTCCTCAATTATTATAAAGAATATTAATATTATGATTAGTAAAAATTGAGAATATTTTCCTTATATTTTCTTGTGTATCATTCTCTTTACAATACATCTATTTATAGGTACATCAACATTAATATGTGGAGGTTTCAAAACTCAAAGGTCGTGAGTTTCAAAACTTAAAGAATATGAGAGTTTCAAAAGATCAAAGATCATTACTATATATATGTCTAGATTCATTTCTCTCATTTTTATTGAAAGGTGCCATTAAAAACTTTACCAGGAAAAACCCAATGGGAAAAAAACCTTGGTTAAGGAAAAAAAAGTGCAGCGCGTATTAGCTCCCCTCATGAATGTATCTTTAAGTCCTTCAGCTGTCGCATTCCAATATTGCGACGCAATCCTTCAAACGTTGCAGTTGGTAATGCTTTGATGAACATATCTGTTGGATTATTTTTTGAGTAAATTTGTTGAACATCAATGTCACCACACTTTTCAAGGTCATGTGTGCAAAAGAATTTCGGTGAGATGTGCTTTGTTCTATCTCCTTTGATGTATCCTCCTTTTAATTGAGATATATATGCAACATTGTCTTCATACAGAATGATTGGAGTTCCTTTGTTAGAGGATAAATCGCATATTTCACGAATATGTTGAGTCGTTGATCTCAACCACACACATTCTCAACTTGCTTCATGGATTGCAAGTATTTCAGCATGATTAGATGAAGTGGAAACTAATTTTTGCTTTGTAGATGTCCATGATATAACAATATTACCACACATAAAGAGATAACCTATTTGAGATCGACCTTTATGTGGATCAGATAAATATCTTGCATCAGCATATCCAACTAATTTATGAATATCATTATTTGAATAAAATAAGCCCATATCCATAGTTCCTCGTAGGTAACGAAAAATATGTTTAACCCCATTTCAATGTCTCTGGATAGGAGAAGAGCTATATCTTGTTAACAAATTCACAGAGAATGTTATATCAGGTCATGTATTATTAGCAAGATACATTAATGCACCAATTGCACTAAGTTATGGTACTTCAGGACCAACTAATTCTTCATTATCCTCACGAGGTCTAAAAGGGTCCTTTTCACATGACGTGATCTAACAACTATTAGGGTACTCAATGGATGAACTTTATCCATATAAAATCTTTTAAGGACCTTCTCTATGTAAGTTAACTGATGAATGAGAATTCCATCTACTAAATGCTCGATCTGTAGGCCGAGAAAATTTTTTATTTTTCCTAAATCTTTCATCTCAAATTCTTTCTTTAAATAATTCATTGTGTTTGGTATCTCTCTATGAGTTCCAATAATATTTAAATCATCAACATACACAACAATGATAGCAAAACCGGATTCCGACTTCTTTATAAAAACACATGGGCGTATAGGGTTATTATTATACCCTTCTTTCAGTAAATATTCACTAAGACGATTGTACCATATGCGTCTTGATTACTTTAACCCATATAGGGACCTTTGTAACTTGATTGAGTAAACTTCTCGGGGATTTAACTTATATGCTTCAGGCATTTTAAATCCTTCAGGGATTTTCATATAAACATCATTATCAATTGACCCATATAAATAGGTTGTAACAACATCTGTTAGACACATATCTAGTTTTTCATGAGTTGTCAGGCTAATAAGATACCGTAATGTAATTGCATCTACCACAGGAGAATATGTTTCACCGTAATCAATGCCAAGTCTTTGTGAAAATCCTTGAACCACAAGTCGTGCCTTATATCTTACGATTTTATTTTTCTCATTTCTTTTTCGCACAAACACCCATTTGTATCCAACTGGATTTACTTATTTGGGTGTTTGGACTACAAGTCCAAAAACTTCACATTTTGCAAGTGAATTTAATTCTACCTAGATTGCTTCTTTCCATTTTGGCCAATCATTTCTGCGTCTACATTCTTAGGCTCAAAATCCTCATTTTCATTAATGATATCAAGCGATATATTATATGAAAAACTATTGTCAACAACTATCTCACTTCAGTTCCATCTTTTCTTTGTAGAGACATAGCGTATCGAGATCTCATCATTTTTATTGTTTTCAGGTACCTAAACCTCTTCTGGGGTTTTATGATTAGCTATGTCTATATCCTCATGAATATTTTTCTCCTCAATAATGCTAACCTGTTTATTTACTTCTCTTTTTTTTTGAGAAATTTTATTTTTCGAACCGATTGGCCTACCACGCTTCTGGCGTGCCGTAGACTCATTTGCTACAATTTTTTCTGATTGTTCTATTGGGACTTCAATCCGAGCTGGAGTATTTACAACTGGTATATGAGACTTGGTTACTCCTTTTGAATTAGTGAATGCATTCGGTAGTTGATTTGTTATATCTTGCAAACGAAGTATATATCTTTTGAACTTCTTGTTCACATTGTTTTGTACGAGGATCAAGATTCAATAATGACAATGCATTCCAAGTTATATCTTTATCCAGCTATTTAATTTCTCCCCATAATACTGGGAACATAGTCTCATCAAAATGACAGTCGACAAATATTGCCATAAATGAATCACCTGTTAAGGGTTTAAGATATTTAATTATTAATGGGGACTCAAACCCAATATATATTCTTAGCCTCCTTTGAGGACCCATCTTTGTACGTTGTGGAGGATAAATTGGAACATATACCGCATAACCAAATATTCTTAGATGACAAATATCTGGCTCATTACCAAAAATCAATTGTAATGGGGAGAATTTATGATATGATGTTGGCCTAATGCGAATAAGTGTTGCTTCATGTAAAACAGCGTGCCCCAAACAGAGATAGGAATTTTTGTTCTCATAAGCAATGGTCTTGCAATTAACTGGAGGCGTTTAATAAATGATTTTGCAAGGCCATTCTAATTATGAACATAGGCATGCAACATGATGTTCATTATTTATCCCAAGTGACACGTAGTAATTATTAAATGTTTGGGATGTGAATTCACCAGCATTGTCAAGACGAATAGTCTTGATTGTATGATCCGAAAATTGTGCTCGTAATATAATAATTTGATCAAGTAATCTCGCAAACGCTAAGTTGCGAGTTGATAATAAACACACATGTGACCATCTTGTAGATGCATCTATAAAAATCATAAAATATCTAAATGGTCCACTTGTTGGGTGAATAGGCCCGCAACTATCTCCTTGAATATGTTCGAGATATCTTAAGGATTCAATCCCAACTTTAACTGGTGATGGTCTAATGACCAATTTGCCTTGAGAAAAAGCAGCACACAAGAATTCCTTAAATTGAAGAATCTTCTAGTTCTTAAATGGATGGCCATGTGAATTCTCAATAATTCTTTGCATCATTATTGATCCAGGATGACCCAACCGGTCATGCCAAATAATAAAATTATTTGGTTCATTGAACTTCTGGTTCATTATTGCATTGACTTCAATTGTACTAATACTTGTATAGTACAAACCTGAAGATTAAACGGGTAATTTTTTCAATATTTGTTTTCTAGTAGAGACATTTGATACGATGTAAAGATATTCTATACCATTGTCATTGGCTGTCTCAATATGGTACCCGTTAAGTCGTATATCTTTAAAACTTAGCAGATTTCTCCTTGATTTAGTGAAAAACAAAGCATTATCAATAATAAATTTTGTTCCAACTAGGAAGCATTATATTGGCTCTTCTAGAGCTTTCAATTAAGTCTGTTGAACCTGATATTGTATTCACTTTTGCTTTCATCATTTTTAGATTTGAAAAATATTGTTTATGTCTGAGAATGGTATGTGTCGTTGCACTATCTGCTAAGCATATATCTCCACCACTAATATTAGGTTCATTTATAGCATGACGCAAATCCATATTTCTTCATAAAAAGGAATAAATATATAATAAGTTCATAATAAGACATAATATTAACAACACAATCCATTACATTAAATAAATCAACATGAAATGAAGAAAACAAAATACATTAGAATATATTAAAATAAAAGAAATACACTTAATACTTCTTTATAAATTTGAAAAGCAGACTGATTCATGATCCACCCAACCTCAAAACTTCTTATTTATTATGAAATGATTCCCTACTCTTCCTTCTCCTACACTTCTCCTACTCTTCCTTCTCCTATACTTCTCTCATCCGTGAATCTCTTTCTGCTTTCTCCTCTATATAAAGGAAAGCTGCTAAATGAAAAGAGGAGAGAAAATCCTCTGAAGTTTTATTTTTTTCTTTCTCTCTTGCTTCTCTCTAAATATTATTAGAGCAATTATAAGAGTATTTTTATACATTTTTTCTAAAATTTTATAACACGTTATCAGCACGAGGCTCTAACCAACTGAGACGGTAAAATTAAATTCTTGCAATTTATTATTATATTACTGGTTTGGCTATACCACCAATAATATAATTTTATTCTTATAATTGCCATTAAATTCTGTTATTTGCAATGGTACCATCTATCCTTGTTAATCTTACAAGACTTGGTGGGAACCTTTTTATTTATTATTCCGTATTTAATATTCTGTCGGTGTGAATTTCACCTGACCTGGTTCCATTATTTATTATTCCGCATTTAATATTCTGTTGGAATTTCCTGTCAGTGTGATTTTCACCTGACCTGGTTCCATTATTTATTATTTCGCATTTATTATTCTGTTGGGAATAACCTGTCTATGCGGTCGGTCTATCGCATGCATGGTGAAATTCTTCTGTTATTCCATTATTTATTATTCTGTTGGAATAATCTGTCTATGCGAACTACCGCATGCCGGGTGAAGATCCATTTGCATTATGCTAATAACATAAATATAAGAATATTTATATTTGCATTTTATCACCACTTGAGATCGTGACGTAGTTTATTTTTCATATTTCATACATGCAATTATTTATTATTTTAATAAATAATAAAATTGTGTTTTAACCCAGAATAGATGGCAAACTTGGCAAAAATAGATTTTTCTATTTTGAAAATCTCTGGAGACAATTATTTGGCTTTGGCACTTGATGCAGAATTGCACCTTAGTGCAAATGAGTTAGAAAAGACTATTGAATCAAGAAATACAGCTACTTCGACACAAAATGCAAAAGCCATAATTTTTCTTCGTCACCATATTGATGAAGGATTAAAGACTGATTATTTAACAGTCAAAGATCCTTTATCTTTATGGACACAACTTAAGGAAAGATTTGATCACCAAAAATTGGTTGTTCTCCCTAATGCCAAATTTGAGTGGCTTAATTTAAGGCTACAATATTACAAATCAATTACGGAATATAGTTCTAATGTTTATAGAATAGCCTCTACTTTGGCTTTGTGCGGAGATCCAGTTTCTGAATCCCAAATGTTAGAGAAAACGCTCTCAACTTTTCATCCCACCAACATGATTTTGTCACAACAATATAGACAGAGTAAGTTCTCAAAATTTAGTGACTTATTGTCTATCCTCCTGGTTGCAGAAAAGAATAATGAATTATTGTTAAAAAACCATCAAGTACGGCCAACGGGTGCTACCCCATTGCCGGATATTAACAGCACGTCATTCCAGCAGAATAAACGTGACAATAGATGGTCATATAATAAGAAGCCTTGGGGACGAAAGAATAAACGAGGCCATCGTAACAACAAAATCCAGAACCGCGACAATTCAGGCCACCAGAAGTGGCAAGTGTCTGGGTCGGGTAAAAATAAAGAAAATGCAGCACCGATAAAGAACAAACCAGATGTTTATTTTAGGTGTGGGATGAAAGGACATTGGTCGATTACCTGTCGTACGCCGAGGCATCTGGCTAATTTATTCCAGGAGTCTCAAAAGAACAAAGTAATGGAGGCAGAAACAAACTTTGTTAATCATCAATTGAATATTGTTGATGATTCACCAATGACCAACAATGAGGAAAAGGTTGATGATATTACTGAACCTTCTGAAAGTATCTTTTGGGATATTGTTTAATTTCTTGTTTTATTTAAACATCCTGCATGTATAATGTTATTAGTTTTCATTCTATATGTGATATGTGTTTCTCATGAATAAAATTATATTTGAAATGTAACTTTTCTTATTTATATTTTTATATGTATCAGACCATCTTTAATGGATATGGAGGATATATGTTTAGTAGACAGTGCAACAACTCATACAATCCTTCAAAGTGAGAAATATTTTTCACAACTAATCAAAGCTAAGGGAAATGTAGGAACTATCTCTGGCACATCAAATTTAATCGAGGGATTTGGAAAAGCTAGTTTCTTACTACCAAATGAGACACAAGTTTTTATCAAAAATGCTTTATATTCTAGTAAATCAAGAAGAAATTTGCTTAGTTTTAAAGATATTCGACTAAATGGTTTTTATATTGAAACAACCAATGAGAATGATAATGAATATCTTCTCATTACTTCTACTATTTCTGGAAAAAAGAATATCTTAGAAAAACTTCATTCAATTTCTTCTGGATTATATACTATGAAAATTAGAGCAATTGAGTCTCATACTGTTATGATTCCAAAAATCATAGATCCCAAATCCTTTATACTTTGGCATGAAAGACTTGGTCATCCAGGTACTTCTATGATGCGTCGTATTATTGAAAATTCTACTGGTCATCCTCTCGAAAATAAAAAGGTTTTTCCTAGTAGTGAATTTCCTTGTGTTGCGTATTCTCGAGGAAAATTAATTTTTCGACCATCACCAGTAAAAGTTTATAAAGAAGCCCCAAAATTCCTAGAGAGAATTCAAGGAGACATTTGTGGACCTATTCAACCATTGTCTGGCCCATTTCGATATTTCATGGTTTTAATAGATGCTTCAACTAGATGGTCTCATGTTTATCTTCTCTCTTCTCGAAATTTTGCCTTCTCAAAACTTCTTGCTCAAATGATCAAGTTACGGGCTCAGTTCCCGGATCATCCAATCAAGTCAATTCGACTTGATAACGCAGCTGAATTTTCATCAATGACTTTTAATGATTTTTGTATGACTATTGGAATTTCCATTGAGCATTCCGTTCCTCATATTCATACACAAAATGGTTTAGCTGAATCTTTAATAAAAAGACTTCAACTTATTCCACGACAATTAATGTTAAGGGCTAACTTACCTACCTCAGTTTGGGGTCATGCAATTCTTCATGCTGCAACCATCATTCGAGTAAGACCAACGGCTCTTCATAAATATTCTCCTTTACAGTTAGTTCTTGGACAGATACCCAACATATCACACTTTCGAGTTTTTGGAAGTGCGGTATATGTTCCAATTGCACCTCCACAAAGAACTAAAATGGGAGCCCAACGAAGAATAGGTATTTATGTTGGTTTTGATTCTCCTTCTATTATCAGATATCTAGAACCTTTAACTGGAGATGTTTTTACTGCACGTTATGTAGATTGTCATTTTGATGAATCTGTATTTTCAACATTAGGAGGAGGGAAAATTTTAAATAAAAAACCCTCTGAAATATCATGGAATGCATCAGATTTAAATTCACTTGATCCTCGTACAGGACAATGTGAAATTGAAGTTCAAAGAATTATTCATTTACAAAATATTGCAAATCAAATGCCAGATGCATTTAATGATGATAGAAAAGTGATAAAGTCACATACACCTGCAGTGAATACTCCAGCAAGGATAGAAATGTCTATTGAAAAATCAATTCCTGGAGAATTGACGAATAAGGTAATAGAAGAATCTAAACCACGCCAGAAGCGTGGAAGACCGGTTGGTGCAAAAGGCACTGTACCACGAAAATTAAAAGCAAATAAGGGAATCCCAGAAGGAATACCCGCTCCAGAAGTAGCACTTATTCCAAGAGTGAAAATAGCCCCAGAAGAGGTACAAACCGCTCTAGAAGCAGCACATATTCCAAGAGTGGGAATAGCCCCAGAAGAGGTTCAAAATCTCAGTGAAGGGATAAGAGATGAACACCAAGAGATCTCAATAAATTATGTACATGATGAGAAAATATGGGATCGAAGCAAAGTCATGATTGATGACATATTTGCTTTCTCTATAGCATCAGATATTACTTTAATTCCTGACACGGATCTTGAACCACAAAACGTGGAAGAATGTCGGAAAAGAAAAGATTGGCCAAAATAGAAAGATGTTATTCAAAATGAGCTACAATCTCTATTAAAAAGAGAAGTATTTGGACCAGTAGTCCAAACACCGCTGGGTGTAATCCCGGTTGGAAATAAATGGGTATTTGTACGAAAGCGAAATGAGAAAAATGAAATTGTGAGATACAAAGCCTGACTTGTAGCTCAAGGATTTTCACAAAAACCTGGTATTGATTATCAGGATACATACTCTCCAGTAATGGATGGAGTTACTTTTCGCTTTCTGATAGGTATGGCAACCATGGAAGGTTTGGAAACACGTTTGATGGATGTTGTAACTGCATACCTATATGGCTCACTTGACAGTGAGATTTATATGAGAATCCCTGAAGGATTGAAAATGACTGAATCACAAAGGCCACGTCACATATATTCAATCAAGTTACAACGCTCGTTGTATGGGTTGAAACAGTCTGGTCGTATGTGGTATAATCGACTTAGTGATTATTTAATAAAAGATGGATATATAAATGATCAAGTATGTCCATGTGTTTTTATTAAGAAATCGCAAAGTGAATTTTCCATCATTGCTGTATATGTGGATGATTTGAATCTTGTAGGTACTCCTGAAGAACTCACAAGAACTGCTACTTATTTAAAGGATGAATTTGAAATGAAAGATCTTGGAAAGACAAAATTCTGTTTGGGAATACAAGTGGAGCATTTAGCATCTGAAATTTTTGTTCATCAATTCACATATGCTGAAAAGATTCTCAGTCATTTTCATATGGATAAAGCTCATCCTTTGACTACCCCGATGGTTGTTCGATCTTTAGAAGTTGATAAAGATCCATTTCGGCCTCTAGAAAGTGGGGAAGAAGTTCTTGGACATGAAGTTCCATACCTAAGTGCAATAGGTGCTCTTATGTATCTTGCAAACTGTACACGACCTGATATTATTTTTGCTGTTAACTTGTTAGCAAGATACAGTTCTTCTCCTACTAAGAGACATTGGGATGGGATCAAACACATTTTGAGATACCTTCGTGGAAGTATTGATCTTGGGTTATTTTATCCAAGAAATTCAACGTCGCAATTGGTTGGGTATGCCGATGCAGGATATTTATCAGATCCACACAATGGAAGATCACAAACAGGTTATGTATTTATATATTGTGACACGGCTATCTCTTGGAAATCCACAAAGCAAACCATGACAGCTACATCTTCAAATCACTCAGAGATTCTCGCTATACATGAAGCAAATAGAGAGTGTGTTTGGTTGAGATCAATTATTCAGCATATTCAAAAATCATGTGGATTACCATCAATCAAAGACATTCCTACAATTTTATATGAGGATAACGCTGCATGCATTACTCAACTTAGAAGATGATACATCAAGGGAGATAGAACAAAGCACATTTCACCTAAATTCTTCTTCACACATGAGCTACAAAAGAAGGGTGATATAGATGTGCATTAAATTCAATCATGTGATAATCTAGCCGACTTATTCACAAAGTCGCTACCAAATGCAACGTTTGCAAAACTTCGGAAAAGGATTGGAATGTGTCGACTGAAAGACTTGTGACAACATTTCAACAAGAAGCAATGAATTCCTTTTGAGGGGAAGACTGTACTCTTTTTCCTTAGTCACGGTTTTTATCCCAATGGATTTTTCCTGACAAAGTTTTAACGAGGCAGTCAATTAAGATATTTATGTAAAAGAAATGTACTCTTTTTCCCTTCGTTAAGTTTTTTCCACTGAATTTTCTTAACAAGGTTTTTAATGAGACATTATCTTCTATAGTAGGAAATCAGGGGAAGTATTATGAAATGATTCCCTACTCTTCCTTCTCCTACACTTCTCCTACTCTTCCTTCTTCTCCTATACTTCTCCCATCCGTAAATCCCTTTCTGCTTTCTCCTCTATATAAAGGAAAGCTGCTAAATGAAAAGAGGAGAGAAAATCCTCTGAAGTTTTATTTTTTTCTTTCTCTCTTGCTTCTCTCTAAATATTATTAGAGCAATTATAAGAGTATTTTTATACATTTTTGTTAAAGTTTTATAACATTATTTAATTTTTCTAAAGCTCTAACCGCATGTCCCTTTTTCATCAATTTTTATTAATTTTAAAAAGAGCAATAAAGGTTTGAGGGAAACTATAGCTAGCCCATTATCGTGGAACTCCATCCCACAGCCCAATTCACTAACCTTTTTCAACTATCATTCTCTTATTTCTCTCCTTATCTATCTCCTTCTGTTTCATCCCTTGACAGAATTAAACTCTGAAACACCTCTTTTTTTCGTATTCTAATGAAGTATTCGTAACACAAGAATATACATGACGGCAAATTTATGTTGATAAATAGAATAAGTAGAAATCGTAAACAAGCCTAGCTTGTCATGCATCATCGACCCATTTTTAAAATTGTTCATAAAATTTATTTTAGCTAATTTCATTAAAAGCCGTCCAAATTTTGACCTGACCGACCCATTTTGACCCGATCACAATTTCAGTAATACAAAAAAAAAAAAAAAAAAAGTTTTAAAAATAAATATTATTTTCAAAAATATAACAATAGAAATTTTTTATTTTTAAAAAATGAGTAAAGTTTCATAAAATATAGATTCAAAAAAAAAATTAAAATTAAAAACAAAACATTATTTCCAGGAAAAAATAAAAATGTTTTATTTTTTAAAAAATGAGTAAAGTTTCATAAAATATATATTCAAAGAATTAAAGTTTATTTTCAGGGTAAAAATTAGAATTTTTTATTTTTTAAAAAGACTAAAATTTCATCAAATAGAGATTCAAAAAAAGTTTTAAAATTTTATTATAATTTTTTTATTTTTTAATAAAGGACTAAATATAGATTAATACTATGAACTTTTAATTGTTTTTCACTTTTGGGATTGTTTTCTCAATTTTTTTAAATAGGGGATTAAACTCTTACTCTCTTTTTTCACTTTTGGATTGTCTTCTCAATTTTTTCAATTAGAGATTATGCTTTTAATTTTATTTGATTACGTGTAATTGATGGCACAATGTCAGAAATTAATAACATGACAACGACACGTGGGTAAAAAAAATATAATACACATGTGTAATATTGAGCCTCATTTAAAAATTTATTCCATTAATTTTTTATACCAAAAAGGATAAATATAAGATCATTATTAATTTTTTAAAGTATATTAAAGACATTACAAACTCAGCTTAAACATATCATCATTAATCAATATAATGATAAATATTTTAAAATGTATAAATTTACTACTAATTAAAATCTTGTTATTTCATAATCATCAATAATCAATATAATGATAATTTTACCCTTTCTGATATAAAAACCTAAAGCCTAAATATAGATTAATACCCTGAACTTTAAGCTTATTTCATAATCATCAATAATCAATATAATTAAATTTTTATACCAAAAAGGGTAAAATTTTATTAAATTTACTTTAACAAGTTCATAATGGCCTAATATTAACCTTTTTTGGTACAAACTGTTAATTGAATAAAAATTAAAATGAGACTCAATATTACACATAAACATTTTTTAAGTCACATGTCTTTGTAATGTCATCAATTTTTTGACGTGACACTATCAATTAGACATAATTAGAAAAAATTAAAAGTTTAATCGCCTAATTGAAAAAATTGAGAAGACAATCCCTAAAGTGGAAAAAATTAAAAATTAAATCTCCTAATTGAAAATATTAAGAAGACAATCCCCAAAGTGGAAAAAATTTAAAAGTTCAAGGTATTAATCCATATTTAGGCTTTTAACAAATGAGTAAATTTTCAAAAAATGTAGAGTCAAAAAATTAAATTAAAATTTTAAAATTTATTTAGAAAAATTTATACTTATTTTTTGAATCTATATTTTATTAAACTATACTCATTTTAAAAAAATATAATAATACATAATTTTTTTCTAAAAATAATAATAATTTTTGAAACTTTTTAGTTTTTTTTAAAAAATTGAATTAGTTTTTTTAAAAAAAATTGAATTAGTTTTTTTTATCTTGTATTGTTTTTTATTTCTATTTCTATTTCTATTTTTTTAGTTCTTCAAATTTCTAATATTAAGACTACATATTATAATGGTAAAAATATAATTGCCCTTAATAAAATGGGTTGGGTCAAAATGGGTCAAATCGAGTTAAAATTTGTGCGAGTTTAAATGAAACTGAAAAAAAAAACTGAAATTGACACAAAATATCATTTTAAGGACTCAATTGACGGGAAAAAAAATAAATTTTAAATACAAATTTAAAAGTGAATAACAACTTAAAAGGACAAAAATGTCATTCAACCATCGACAAATTTGCATATCACCAATGTACTCCCATCATACTTGCGTTGGAACTACAACCTTAAAAATAAAAGCTTCCATACAATCCTATTAATTGTGCAATGATACATGTCATTCATATAATTATATAATAGGTAATTAGTACTCTGTTCGTCCCTTAATATAAGTTGTTTTAGAGTTGTATATAAGTATTAAAAAAATAATTATATAATATTAATTGTCTATAATGTGATTGTATTGAAAAAAGAGGGTGTTATTTATTGGACAAAAAATAATGAGAGAACCAAAATTATATTTAATACTTGGGTTAATATTAGAAACTAAACAATTAATACTTATTTGAAATTATCAAATGACTTATTTTAATTAACGGACAAAAAACACTTCTCTAAAATGACTTTTATTAAGGGATAGAGAGTAATACAAAATAGGAAATTGATATTTTCACAATACTTTTTAAAATTTTCAAAATAAAAGTGTTCTTATAGATGTATAATGACGGTGAGAATCATCTCTATAGGATATATAACAATAATTTTATTGTGAAAATATTATTTTCTCATGTAGATTTATCTGTTTCTTAAAAAAAATACTCCATTCGTTTTAAATGATATGGTCATTATTAATTTTTTAAAAGTGAATTTGAAATATTTTAAAAATTAAAATTAATATCATTTATTTAAATTTTATAAAAAAGGATTTTAAGTACGATTTTAAAAGTAAGTGAGAATTCAAGGGGACACCCGGGACAAATTTACATATCACCCGACTAGGAGGATGAATAATTACTCCATGCCCATTTGATGAACTCCCATCAAACTTGCATTGGATCTACAACCATAAAAATAAGAACAATTACATTTTTTATTACATTTTTAAAAATAATTACAACAATAGTGCACTTTTAAAATATTTATAAAAGTATTACATTTTCCTATATTTATTTATAAAAATAATACATTTGTCCCAAACCAAGGGTTAAGAGTCATGATTTACGTAGAGAGAGAGATCACCAAAATAGATTTGATGGATTTCAATTTCTTCTCTCATCTAATCCTTTTTCTTCTCGACAACCAATGTTGTTACTTTTTTTTCCTTTTCTTATTCTTCTTTACTTTCACTATGCTGTCTTTCTCCATTCTCATCTCATATCTTTATCCAAGGATCTGCCTTTTGTCGGAGGTTTCTTTAGATTATCAATCACTTGGATTTTAAATCAATGACTCTGTATATTGTTCCTGCATATTTTGAAAATATATTTCCTGCATAATGTTGTAGTAGAATATGAGTTTTTCCTGCATAGTGTTCCTTATCGAAGGATCTGCTCTGCCTTATGTCCTGCATATTGTTTCAACATCAATGGCTCTGTTCCTTATGAACTGCATATTAAAGAAATCGGAATGCTTAAAACAGAACAAAATGGGCTTTGTTCCTTATGAAGAAAATGGACTCTGAAATCGAAATGGGCTTTTTCTTTTTTCTTTTTTGAAGTAGAATATGAGTTTAACATGAAATTATGAGGGGGTGTTTGGGTGTAGTTTTTTCATGGTGCAGTTGGTAGCCAAACATTCGTACCAAGGTAACCAATTTAGTTTTGTTAAGTTACCATTTTTTTAATGTGATACAATTAGTAGCCAAACCTTCATGAAATTGGTTGCCAAACTTTTAGACCAAGGTAACCAATTCATACTGCAGGTGTTGAGGTAGATTTGGTTACCTTTGTATAAAAGTTTGGTTACCTTGGTATAAATATTTGGTTACCTTGGTACGAAGGTTTGGTTATCAATATTACATTACACATCACTCTCTTATCTCTCTTTCTTATGCAGTATTCTATTTTTTATTTACCGTCATGAAATTAGTTGCCAAACTTTTAGACCAAGGTAACAAATTCATATTGCAGGTGTGGATGTAGATTTGGTTACCTTGGTATAAAGGTTTGGTTACATTGGTATATATGTTTGGTTACCTTGGTATGAATGTTTGGTTATCAATATTACATTACATATCACTCTCTTATCTCTCTCTCTTTTCTATGCAGTGTTCTATTTTTTATTGGTTACCTTGGTATAAACGTGAACATGGTTGTAGTAGAGAAATGAGGTCGGAGCAGAGAAGGTTCAAGAGTAGGAGGAAGAAAGAGAAAATGATAATGGTGAATCGGTTGAGGACGAAGAAAATCATCTATGAAGTTTCATTTTTGTTCTTCGTTGGTTTCGTAAATTTGAGACGTGATTTTTGAATTTTTTTGTTATTTGGTAACTGCCAAATTAAGTGGAGTAGTTTTCTCCTTGAATTAAGAGATTTGTATTTTTGTTGGATTGGATACAATGACGTGTTTTGCACTATTGTTGATATTATTATACATTATTGCACTGTTAATATAATTATTTAGTTGATGCACTTTTCTTATAATTTCTTTCTATTTGTTGTATACTTATGTAAAGGACCCTTAAAAATAAAAGCGTCAGTACAATCCTATTAGTTGTGTAATGATGCATGTCATTCATATAATACGTAATTAGTAATAGCACTCCATTTGTTCTTAATGATAGAATTATTACTGACTTTTTAAAAGTCATAAATTTGAAATATTTTTTAAATTAAAAGTAATACTTTCTACATTCTTTAATACAAGTTGTTTTAAAATTGTGCACAAGTATTAAGGAAATGATTATATAACATGAAATATTAATTGTCTATATTGCCCTTGTATGGGAAAAAGGGAATGTTATTTATTGGATAAAAAATAGTGAGAGAAGCAAAATCATATTTATTACTTGGGGTAATATTGAAAACTAAGCAATTAATGTTTATTTAAAATTCTCAAACGACTTATATTAAGGAACAAAAACAATTCTCTAAAACGACTCATATTAAGGAACGAAGGAAGTAAAATTTATTTAAATTTTGAAAACAATAAATTTTATACGTAGTAGTACTTTTGAGATAATTTATGATATTCAAAATTATATTGACATAAACTAAATGAATTAATGTCGATTTTGAAATTGAAAATATTTAAAATTAATTTTCAAAAAATAAATATTGATCTCATATCATGGAACGGAGGTAGTATTTTTAACTACGGCTAATGCTTTGTTAATAAATTTTAAAAACAATTTATTGAATATGCATTGAATAAAAATTTAATGAAGTGTAACGGAGATTCAGGTTTCCTCAATTAAATAGTTCAAACCTTTGAAAGAAACTTATACCTAGGGATTTTATAACTGACAAGTTTTTTTAGGAATGAATGTATTAACTTTATAAATATAACTTACTAATTAAAAGCTTGGAGATCGGAGGCAATGACCAAAATAATTTATCACATCAAGGTTTTAAACATTAAACTCATTCTCTCAGTCATTCTAAGTGAGAGCTATGGAGTTTTTTAAATTCTTGACGCTATGCTTAACTATTATGACAATATTTATTATGAGGGCAGATGCTAAATATTCTTATGATGTTTGCACTCCAGATTGTTGTGGTCGAATGGAGCATGATCCAACCATATTATGTTCGTCAGAATGTTGTTAGGGATATGCGGGGCCATTCCCTCCTCCCCCCCCCCCGGCCTTCTCCGCCCATTAAGGAAGAGAAAAGAATATACAGTAGATGTAAGGCTGTAAAATGAGCAAACAGTTCGGGTTTGATTCGTACTCGCTTTATTAAAAATTCGATTCGAGCTCGACTCGAAATACAAATAAGTCAAATATGAGCACATTTTAAAATTCGATAAATTACTCGAACTTCCTTAAATTTTAATCTTCTATTGATACTCAGATAATATTCGTTCGAAAAGTTCAAACTGCTTGGACTCGATTTGGAATCGTGTTCGACTCGGTAGCTAAATGAGCCTCAATCAAACCTTATTTTATAGTCGATAAATTTTATAAATCAAATCTAAGCAACTCAATACTCGGATCAACTCGGCTCGTTTACACCCTTAGGTAGATGAGAAAAAGTATAGAAATCAAAATTATTCTCAATTAATGTGTATGATTGAGATACGTGTTAATTAATAAGTGAAATATATTTAATTTTCTTTATTTGCAAATACTAATTCCCCCCCCCCTCCCCCTCCCCTCCACACCCAATTTTGTTCTCTATTCTCATTGATCTCTCTTTTTGAATTTACATCAACCAACTTATGGTAAGAGTAATATTAGGGATACAAATTATACACAAAAATTGTACATAAAAAATATAAAAAGGAGAGAAAATAGAAAATGTGACATACGATTAGATGTTTTACATATTTTTATTAGTAAACAATATATGGGTCCTAATCTTTGTACACAATTTTTTATATACAATTTATGCACATAGTATTGTGTATTTTTATGATAAATAATTGTTGCAATATACAAAATAAAATATTGTTAAGACATCCTATAATATGTTTTCTCTTTGTAATTGAATAGATATATCAACAAGTAAAATAAGTATAATCAACAATAACAAACCCAATAAAAAAGGCCAAGGCCGTTGGTTTATCAACAATAACTTCACCGACAAGAATTAAATTATATTGCCCGTTTGTTTCTTATACAATTTCTTCCAATACATAATTGACACAAAATATTATTTTAAAGACTCAATTGACAAAAAAATGACTTTAAAATTGAATAACAACTTAAAATGACAAAAATGCCATTCAACCATTGACAAATTTGCATATCAACAATGTACTCCCATCACACTAGCATTGGAACTGCAGCCTTAAAAATAAAAGCGTCCGTACAATCCTATTAATTGTGGACTTGTTGCATGTCATTCGTATAATGAAATTAGTAATAAAAAAAAATTAAGAAATTAATATTTTTCTGACACTTTTGATATTTTTATAATAAAAGTGTCGCAATAGATGTATAACGAGGGTGAAAACCGTCGCTATAGGATATATAGCGACCGTTTTATTATGGAAATATCATTTTTTGATTTGGATTTATCAATTTCCCAAAAAAAAATAGTTCATTCGTTCTAAATTATGATAAGTGAATTTGAAATATTTTTAAAATTAAAATTAACATAATTTATTTAAATTTTGAAAATAATAAACTTTATAGGTAGTAGTACTTTTGAGCTAATATATGATATTTAATATTATATCGACATAAATTAAATAAATTGATGTCGATTATGAAATTAAAAATTGACTTTCAGAAAGTCAATATTGATTTCATAACGTAGAATGGAGATACTAGTACTTTTAAGTTCTTCTAATATTTTTTCAGTAAATTTTAAAAACGATTTATTGAATGTGCATTAAATAAAAATTTAAAGTGTAACCGAGGGAGATTGTGGCTACTATTCCTCAATTAAATAGTTCAATCCTTTCAAAGAAACATATAGCTGGGGATTTTATAACCGACAATTTTTTTAGAAATGAATGTATTAACTTTATAAATACTATAACTCACTAATTAAAAGCTTCGAGATCGGAGTTAATGACCAAACTAATTTATTACAACAAGGTTTTAAATATTAAACTCAATCTCTCGGTCATTCTAAGTGAGAGCTGTGACAACCCGGAAAATCGGATTGTCAAGAATTTAAGTTAAAGAATTAGTTATTAATAAAATGAATTTTTATTAATACTATTCTTTGCTATGTGTTTATTAATCGTTATATAACCTAGAATGATTATTAATCGGGAGGATTCTGGCTATGAGCTATATTGAACGAGTAAGAATTTTCAAGACGAAAATGAAATTTTTTCGAGAACAAAATATTTTTCGGGGAAAAAGACGAAATAGGCACTATTCACCCGTTTCTGCTCGGAGATTTATTTTGAAATTCCGAGAAGTTTTTGATTGCGTAAAATCTTAAGACGTGATGGAATATTCAATAATATTTCAGTTATGGCAAAAACGAAGTTTTCGCCTGCGGAATCAAAACCTAAGGGTTAGGGAATGTGAGTTCCGAGAATGTTATGAGTATGTATAATAACTAGGGTTATTATGCGTGAGAAATACGAGTATGATACGAGTTATTATACAAGTATATTACGAAGATTAGTACGACGTATAATACGAATATCGTACGAACAATATACGAAGAGAATACGAGCATACGAGAATGGAATGCGTAGAATACGATTACTCTTAATGGACTTTGTGTTCATAGACTTTTGTAGAATCCAATTGGACTTGGATTATGTCAAGCCCAATGATTTGTGAAGTTAAGCCCAAGTTAGGCCCAATAAGAATTAGGGTTAAGGCCCAAACCAAGAAAAGAAACCGCGGATCGAACCGATGGGTAAACGGATGGGTAAAAACCATTGGAGCAACCCATGGGGTGACCCATGGGCATGTGGGCCGGCCACTTGGCCACCAAGTAAGGGTGGTGGCCAAGTTAACTTGGTTGCCAAGTGAGGAATAGTAAGGAGGTGGAGGGAAAATGACCAAAATGCCCTTTGCTTGGAAATTCTATAAATATGAAGCAAAATTTCATTTTTGTAGGATTTTGAAAATCCAACACTTGAGAGAGAGAGAGAGAGGGAGCTCGGTTGGAAGAGGAAGAGGAAGAGAATAAGCATGAATGCTCGGATCAAAAGTGATCGTGAAATAGAAAAGCTCGTAAATCGCTGGCTTTGTCTAACGGAAGAGAAATAAAGAAGAACGGTAATCCGAACCCTAGTTTCTTCTACTATTTTCTTTAAGTTTAATATGTTTAAAACATAACTTAATGAAAATAAGGAGTAAAAGATGTTAGTAATGATTTCATATGGTTGAAATCATGAGAAAATAAGAAATGAGAAATAAGAAATTTAGTTTATAAATTTCTTAAGCAAGTATAAGATTCGTGAGGATTTTGAGCGATCCGAATGAATATTATGAACGAGTAGGTGAATTAAGTAAGTAATGGTGTTCTATAATATCAAATTCTAAGAAAAAGTGAAATCGTAATCCAAAATATCGATTAAAAACGAAGAACGCGAAGAACACGCGAAGAACACGTAGAACATTGTTGATGGACAAATTTAAAACCATCGTAGTGTAAATGTTGTTGATGGACAAGTTTAAAACCATCGTGTATAAGTTAGTTGCTTCTTGCTTGGTTAGGAGCGTTAGAAACGTTCATGAAGAACGGATTTAAACGGAGCTATAACGAAGTTATGGCGAAATTTCGTAAAAGACGAACGAGAATTAGAAAGTTAGTAACTGAACCCAAACATGTAGGGTTTCATAAGAATGTAAGAGAACGTATAAAACGTGAGTCGTGGACTTAAGAACGAAAGAATTTTGAGTTCGGATGACCTAATTACGGACGAACGAACGAAGAACGTTAAAAGCGTAAAATGAACGAAGGGTTAAGATTAAGCCAATTGAATGGCATGTTAACGGATTCAGAATGAAGTTCTGTCCGAGGCATATTAAAGTAAGTAAGATATGGAAGAGAATGACTTTAGAATGACCTCGTTCCGAGTTATAACGAAGAAGTTATGAGATCGTAAAGTAATCATCTCAAACTTGACTTAACACTTAGAAAAATTTTCTAGGTTTTTGTCTTGGCGCCGCAACGCGAGAAGGGGCGCCGCAGCGCGAGAAGGGGCGCCACATCGCAAACTCGGCCATACACTTCTGGAGAGTGGCGCCGCAGCGTGAGAGGAAAGGCAAGGCACGGCGCCGCAGCGCCAGTGCAGTGCAATACCCAGAAATGAGATTTTAACTGCTCAATTTCTCGGGGGATGTGCAAGAAAGAAGTATGAACATATAGTTCACGTAATGTAACACTTAGTCAAGTGTTTTAAACCTTTAGCAAAGGTTGAACGAAAAGATTAAACGAGAATAGAAGACAAAGAATGTAGATGCGGATTACGGAACCGATGTCCGGGGACCGTAGTCGCGATAAACGAACTTGAGGGAGTGCTATGGTTGTGATTCCTTAGACGTTGGTTGACGATGTTAATGTATAACATTTTGATGTTATGACATGGCATTGAGAGATGAATGTAAAGCGTATAGACGCTGTGAACGCAACGTTGTTGCGATGAACGATCGGTCTTAGCATACAACGAACGGTATGGCTTCAACATTAAGAAAGAATAATGAACATGGGGTTCATGGGATGGATAATGATGAAAGTAATTGAAACCTTGAGTAAAGGTTGAATGAAAGATTAAAAGACGAACAAGTAAAACGTTGAATACGTAAACGATCCTTGTGAATTGTATTCGCGTTGGACGAACGTTCTAAGTATACCGTGGTTGTATGACATAGACGTTGATGAGGGTAGTAAGTAAGATACGAATGGTATCAAGAGAGCCGTAACGAACGGTAATAAGATTACTGAAAGTCCGATATAAGTCGGATGAGAATGTTAGATTGAAATGTAAACGTTGAACACTTTAACCGACGTGAAGGTTGAGTGTAAGCGAGTGTTAAACGGGCAGAACCTACACCCTGCGTATGGTTTAACCGTAATGTAATGAAGAATGTTGATTAACCGTGAACGGTGAAGAAACTAAATTGAAGATAATAACGTATAACGTTAAGAAGCCGAGTTAATAAGTATAACTTGGACAATGTTCCGAGTTGAGGGAAACGGACGTTGTAAGATATGAATAAGTTCATATGAAATGTTTAACACTATGGTCTCATAGTATTGACAATGAATGATCGTTCCGAGTATACAAAAAGTTGTATGACTTAGACGATAAAGAATGATTCCTGAGGTATGGCATTTAGTTGCCAGAAAGCCATAAGGAATAAGAAGTTGACTTAACAAACATTATAGTTTAATGGTTCGGATAAGTTAAGTTAAGTTAGGTTGTAGTACAATCGTAACCTTTGATGGTTGACATATGGGAGTTGGGCTAAACAATTCCTTCAGAGAGCGAAGGTATATACAAAACTGGCAACCGATCTAACTCACTGTGTGGGCAGTGTAGATGAGACGGGAACTTGTTTGTTGGTTGTTTGTGGGAAACCACTCAGAGTACCATATGGACTACTAGCAGAAAAGTGATGTGTGCTGAGTCCTAGAGAAATATTAGAAGAAGATAAGAATGTGAATCATCAAAGATGATGAACGTGTTGAGTAAGACAGCTCCGAATGTCATGAAGCCATAATCTGGTAATGAAAGTTAGTCGCGTAAGCTTAAATTACAAGAACGCGAACCTTAAGAAGTAAAGTTAAGTAAACCAATGCGTAAGTCAAGTATATGACTAATTGGTGTACTTGTTATTTCCTTATTTATTATATAGGGTTTTGGAATAGGCATTTCAGCGTAAACTGTAAGCTGTAGCTATGCGTAAGGCAAGTTTCCTAACTTCATTCATATTTTAAATGAATGCTAGTTTCTAAAACTTCTCAGATGTTGAACTTGAGAGGTTCTGTCTATGTGTGAATGTGCGATATTTGTACAAGATGGTAGTATGTATGAGGCCTTGTGCCACAATGTGAACACTTCGGTGTTTCTATGAGATGAACTGTTTTGTGATCAAACTGTTCAATTCAAGTATGCTTGGTTTATTCATGAACCGTTATTGTTAAGTCTGTGCTAATGATTCTAGCCAGACAGAATGTGTATGAAAAAGGTAAAAGAATGAAAGTATTTCAAAGTGAAAATGAGTATGGTTTTAAGATGATAGGAATCGAGATTATTCCTATTTTTCTAGCTGCTTCATAACCTTTGTTCGGTTATCGAGGTTCTGAAGAATGTTTAAACTCTTGAAGTTGTTTGTTCAACTGTTATGACTTGCTGGGCAATTGAATGCTCACACTTGCTTTAAATAAAAACATTTTCAACGAACGATGTTAGAAAGAACTTAAGGATCCCGTAAAAATCAAGCTGAGCGGTATTCAGACGAAGTGCCATTCATTATATGAATGTGCGTGAATAGCAAGTGAAGACTTGTAATATAGAATGATAGAGTTAAACTATAGACTAGTTTAATGAACAATTATGAATCCTTTGTGGTGGATGAAAGTCACTCGTGTAAGATGTAAAGAATAATGTAATTATCATTATTTGTAATGAAAGAGGGTTTGTGGTTATAGAACCTGGGATTTTAGAATATATGTTATTATATTTTAGTATATAATGATGTATGATTGGTAAGAAGTATGACAGTGACGCACGGAGTCCGGGTCTGAAGGTAGACCGGATTTCGGGGCATTACAGGTTGGTATCAGAGCTGATAGGTTATAAATCTTAGGTAAGAGTACCTAAGACTATAATCGTAGAGAGAATGATAAGAAGATCACCACGTGATCATAGTAAATCGTAGTAACAGATGAGCTGTTAAACGATGAATGATTTATAGCTAATGCTATGAATGAATGGTACTACGAAGTAGTACGGGAAGAAGAACTCAGATTGAGTTGTAAAGGTTACTATACGAATTAAAGAAAATTTGTATTAAGTACAGAGGAAGTCAGAAATTGTAAGATTTCAATTGAGAACTCATGTGATAACTGAGTTGTATGAACCTTTGTATGGGCAGAGGTTTGTGCTTGGTGTAACAACTACTCAGTTTATTACAGTGATAATCATTGGAATTGGTCGCGCTATTAAGATGTATATGACGAGAAGGTGAATCTTTTCTCATGTATATACTTAATAGATAGAGAAGGTTAGGGTAGGTGCGAGTCTTGAAACTCATACTTATGGTAAGTTTGTGACTCATAATAGTATGGTATGTTTTCGAATGTTTCAGCGAATGGACGCCAAAGGTCTGTCTGGATGTTCTTAAACTCATATTATTGTGGAAAGTTCCTGAACCCATAATGTGTGGTAAGTTGATGGACTGTACTAAGAAATAGGAATGTTTAGACTGAAAATGAAGTATTTTCAGTAGACTTAGCATTGAAGGTGCTAGAGAAGTTTAAGTATTGTCGCAGAAAGACAATGAAGGAAGATGGAGAATAGGATATTCCAAATCCTCTAGCTATGCTAGATTTCAAAGTTTATTCAAATCGTGCTGAATTGTACATTTTGAAAAAGAAAAGAATTGGTTCAACTTTTTGGAACCAATGTATTTTAAAAGAGCTATGTTTTTATGTCTGTGCCAATTGTTTCGGCAAGACAGAAATTGATTTAAAATATCAAAATGAATTTTGTATCATCAGTACATTTGATGCAAGGATGGTAAAAAGATGGAGTTGTTAATGCAATTAAACCTGGTATGGAATTTGATCAGAGGATCAATAACCTGCTATGGTATGATGTATAATGACGAAGTCATAAACTGACGAAGTCCTCAACGTACTGTGAAGAGTACAATATCATGACGTCATGAAACGTTTTGAAAAGAATTTAAAGAAGTAGTCGATGTCAAGCGAGTTGACTAGACGAATGTTTCAAGAAATATCCAAATTTTTGGTACTAAGTCTGAGGTGAACATACCCTGAAATGGGGTTATACGGTAGGCTGATCACCTACGTATGGAAGAGGTAGTTTACCTTCTTTGTGATTGTAAACTTACCGTGTAAGAAAGGTTTACGGCGAGAGGCTGTTTAACCTTGTAAGAGTTCATGGTCAATTTGACCCCTCAGCAAAAGAATGAAATGTTTTAAAGGAATCTTTATATTCCTAGTTATTCCTTTCGCTTCATGATTCTTGATAGGTTATGGAGGTTAGGAATGATGGAAAGATAAGAACTTCTTTGAAGAGAAGTTGAGGAGAAGGATAAGCTAAAATTTCGAGGACGAAATTCTTTGAAGGAGGGAAGAATGTGACAACCCGAAAAATAGAGTTAAACTATAGACTAGTTTAATGAACAGTTATGAATCCTTTGTGGCGGATGAAAGTCACTCGTGTAAGATGTAAAGAATAATGTAATTATCATTATTTGTAACGAAAGAGGTTTTGTGGTTATAGAACCTGAGATTTTAGAATATATGTTATTATATTTTAGTATATAATGATGTAAGATTGGTAAGAAGTATGACAGTGACGCACGGAGTTCGGGTCTGAAGGTAGACCGGATTTCGGGGCGTTACAAGAGCTATGAAGTTTCATAAGTTCTTGAGGTTATATCTAATTATTATGACAATATCTATTTTGTAAGACCCCAATTTTTATAAATAAAGATGAATTTTCTATAAATATCATTTTTGAATATTATGGAGTTAATTTGATATAATGTTATAGTTGTGGGTAATATTTATAAATTTTGCAAAGTACGCAAGTTGTTATATAATATTCGATTGGTCGGGGAATATTCGTTTTAACAGGAAATATTCGTACAACGACACAATCATTGGTGGACCCCACAACGGAATTATTGTCGGATTGAGAAAACGACAAAAATATTTTATTAAAAATAACGGCGGAAATTTTACCATTGTTACTGTTGAACTACTCGGTAGTAAAAGTACAGTAATACGTGTGGTTGCATAGTAACACAAGGTATTGATTATTAATGCTTATGTGAGAAGTCACTCAGTTTGATTCTATTATTGTCAGTTAATAATATGAATTATTTAGCGATAATGACGTTTTGTTTTATTCGTATTATTAACGTAATAAAATAGAAACATCTTTTTATATAAAACAAAATACTTTATTAAAGTTATTCTATAAATAGAATATATTTTATTTTATTTAAAAGATTTTTCTTTAAATATGGACCGTCAGATTAAAGTAATCAATCTGGACCGTTCATGGATTAGTTACTATGCATTCTATTTTTCTATAAATAGCAGCTCATTCCTTCATTATTTCTTACAAATTCACTGAACTCTAGAGAGAGAAACTATAGAGAGAAACTATAGAGAGAGAGAAGAAGAGTATTCTGCTACTTAACTACTTCCTTATTTCAGCTCTTCTTTAAAACGGTAAGGGGTGTTATTCTTTCTTATTCATGAAGAGAACTGTTGTTATTCCATTTCTTATTATTCTGTTGGAATAACCTGTATACGTGGTCTACCCTATACTTGGTGACATTCTTCTATTATTCTGTTGGAACATCCTGTCTGTGTGTTTTACACCGGACCTGGTTCCGTTTTTATTATTATTCTGTTGGAACATCCTGTCTGTGTGTTTTACACCGGACCTGGTTCCGTCTTTATTATTATTTTGTCGGAATATCCTGTCTGTGTGTTTTACACCGGACCTGGTTCCATTATTTATTATACTGTTCTTTATTATTCTGTCGGAATATCCTGTCTGTGCGTTTACGCCGGACCTGGTTCCATTATTTATTATTCTGTCGGAATATCTTGTCTGTGCGTTTATGCCGGACCTGGTTCCATTATTTATTATTCTGTTGGAATAACCTGTTTGTGCGGTCTATCGCATGCATGGTGATTTTTTTTGTTATTCCATTCTTTATTGTACTCAGTTGGTTAAGTTTTGACTTCTATACTCCATGAAATTTGTGAAATATCCTTGATAATTGTGTTTCATCCAGTATTTATTCATGAAAATATTCTCCTGATCATTCTTGAATTTTACTCCACAAAGTAGTATCATGTTGACAATTTGGACGTTGTTAATTCTTGGATAAATTAATTCTTGAACTTGTTTTATTGAATTCTTATATCATTGTCATCATCCTCATGTTTATATTCTGTTGAAAGTCATCTGTGGCCTGTAGTGCATAGATGGACTTGGTATGATTATGACCAGGGATTATTCGGTGTAATCATGACCGTAATGTTACGAATGATGTGGTAAAAGTCCTCATTGGCCCGTAGTGCATTGATGGACAGTTGTTGGCATGATCATGACCATTAATGAATATACGAATATCCTTGGCCGTAGTGCAGGGGTGATTCGATGATGTGGATTATTTTATTAAGCTGAGTCTCAGCGATCAAAGTGTTGGAAAATCTTTTAAATCATAAAAGATAGTAGAGTTTATTTTCTACTTGACTCTTTTAATGGATTGCTTATTCCGCTACAGTTAAACTTGATGTCTATTGTATTTTATCAGTTTAACATTGTTGAAGGCTAATGATAATTTATTTTGCATTATCTTAGTCATAATATTTCTTACTGGGCTAGTTGAGCTCACCCTTTCTTTCACTGTTCTCTTCAGGAAATGAGAACGTAGCTGGGACAAGTCGGGGTACGGAGTGATGGTCCGAATGATAGTATTAGTTAGTAGTCCTCACTATTCTATGTAATGGTGTGTTAATAAATGTAATGAGGACTCCTTTTGAGTATGAATACTCTCTAGAAGATAATATTTGTATTCAAACTCACAGTTTATGTTTTGTCGTATTGTACACGACAGATGTATTAATCAGTTGTATTTGTATTCTGTACTATGTATCTGACGACCCAAGATGGGTGATGTATACCTAATTTTGGGGGCATCACAATTGGTATCAGAGCTTAGGGATATGATCCCTGGCTAGGATGTGAGAATAGAACTAGGAGGGGAGAGACGGGGAATTCCTTCGCTAGTATGACCTACCTAAGTTTATTTGCATGGTATTTAATTGGTCGGTCATAATATAAGGATAATATATGACATATCAATTAACTTTTATTTTGTGACAGTATCTGAAAATGGCATCTGAGAATGTTGAGAATAGCAATGGAGCACAGGCGACTATTGATTCACCACATATCAATAATCAGGATAATGTTCATCAGGAAGGTGACAATCCTCATGCAAACAACAACACTGACCAGATGATGAATGATGGAATGTTCAGAGGTTTTATGCAATTCATGCAACAACAGGTGAAAGCGGCTCCTGTCCACAACGTAGGTGGAAATACGGGAAACTCTCAGGCGGTCACCGCCAAACAGTTTAAGGAGCTGGGACCTCCGGAGTTTAAGGGAGAACCCAAACCACTTGTAGCTGAAACATGGATAAAGCAGATCACCAAGATATTTGATGTCTTGGGTTGCTCCGAGGAGCAAAAGGTTCCCTTTGCCGCCTTTATGTTGCGAGGAGAGGCAGATTACTGGTGGGAATCGATAAAGCGTACTCAACCTGCCGCACTGAAGATGTCTTGGGAGAAGTTCCAAGAGCTATTTAACGACAAATACTTTCCCGAGAGTATTCGTCACATGAAGGAGGTGGAGTTCATCAAATTAGAGCAGAATAATATGACCGTGTCGCAGTACGAGGAAAAATTTGTGGAGTTATCTCGGTTTGCGTCCCACCTGGTGGATAATGAAGAAAGAATGACGCGGATGTTTTTAAGAGGTTTGAAGCCGGAGATACGTCAACATCTTGTTTCTCATAAACTGTGTTTGTATTCAGATGTTGTAAATAGGGCTCAGTTGGTGGAGCGCGATAACGAGACAACGCAACCAAAAGAGAGCAGCCGGTAAAATGATAATACCAGTGAGAGCGGTCATCGAAGCGGTGACAACAAGCGTGGAGGGAATTAACAGGCCAGAAATGGTAACCACTTCGGTGGTAATCAGGGCCAAAACAATAAGAATGGGCATTTCAAGAAGAGGATATTCAACAATGATGGAAAGACGTCAGCACCAACACCTGTCGTTAAGGAAGGAGAACGACCACCTATCATATGTTTCAAATGCGGAGGGGAGGGGCACATCAGTCCAAACTGCGCGATGCCGTCCAAAGCATGTTATAATTGTGGAAGAGAAGGTCATTTAGCCCGATTTTGTCGTTTACCGAAGACAAATTCAGCTAGGATGGAGGCACCAAAGGCCGTCCCAGAAAAGTCAAAATTGGTTCTGCAAGGGAGAGCGTTTGTTGTGACCTCCCAGAACGTAAGGAACCCGAATGAGGTCATCACGGGTAAGCTTATCATAAACTCTAACGAAGTCTATACTTTATTTGATACCGGTTCTACCCATTCTTTTATTTCTCCAACTTGCGCTCATCGATTAAATTTGATTCCGGAGAAATTAGACTTTGACTTAGCAGTTGAAACTCCATTGGGAGAAACCTTCATTACATCCACGGTTTATAAGTCTTGTTTGGTTCAAGTTGGTACCCACACATTACCTGTCGATCTTATTTCATTAAAAATACTTGCATTTGACGTGATTCTAGGGATTGATTGGTTAACTACTCATCATGCAAAAATTGATTGTTTTCGTAAGGTTGTTAGCTTTCATATTCCTAATCGACCTATTATGCGAATTCAAGCAACCAAACCATTAAAATCAATCGCTGTCATCTCAAGCCATAAAGCTATTCGTTTATTGAAAAACGGATGTCAAGCTTTCTTAGCTCATGTCACAGATCTAAACAAAAATACGTCAGCTTTGAATGATATTTCTGTTGTTAATAAATTTCCTGACGTATTTCCCGAAGAACTTCCTGGCCTACCCCCAGAGCGTGAAATTGAATTTTGTATCGACCTTGAACCCGGTACAAAACCCATTTCCAAAGCCCCATATCGAATGGCTCCTATTGAACTTCAGGAGTTAAAGACCCAACTGCAGGAATTGTTAGACATTGGTTTTATTCGTCCTAGTACTTCTCCTTGGGGTGCTCCTGTTCTGTTCGTGAAGAAGAAAGATGGGAGTATGCGACTTTGTATTGATTATCGGGAGTTGAATCATGTCACCATCAAAAATAGGTACCCATTGCCACGTATTGATGACCTGTTTGACCAGTTGCAAGGAGCACAATTCTTTTCAAAGATCGATCTTCGTTCTGGATATCATCAGCTGAAGGTTAGAACTGAGGATATTCCAAAGACGGCTTTTAGAACTCGGTATGGGCATTATGAATTCTTAGTTATGTCTTTTGGATTGACTAATGCTCCTGCTGCCTTCATGGATATGATGAACAGGGTATTTAAGGAATATTTGGATCACTTTGTGGTCGTCTTTATCGATGACATCCTTGTTTATTCCAAAAGCCGTGAAGATCATGAGCAACACTTGAGGCTGGTACTCCAAAAGCTTCGTGAATACAAACTTTATGCCAAGTTGAAGAAATGCGAGTTCTGGCTGGAAGAGGTAGCATTCCTTGGGCACGTAGTATCAAGTCGTGGAATATCGGTTGACCCGGCAAAGATTGAAGCTATTCAAAGCTGGGAGCAACCTAAATCAGTGACCGAGGTACGTAGCTTTCTTGGTTTAGCTGGTTATTATCGGAGATTCGTGGAAGGATTTTCTCGAATCGCTACTCCATTAACTCAGCTGACTCGGAAAGATACAAAGTTTGGTTGGAGCGAAGAATGTGAGCAGAGTTTTCAAGAACTCAAGAGGAGACTCATTTCATCACCTGTTCTAACAATACCATCTGGCTCGGAGGGATTTGTCATCTACAGTGATGCTTCGAGCAAAGGGTTGGGATGTGTTCTCATGCAACATGGAAAAGTCATAGCCTATGCATCAAGACAACTCAAGGAATATGAGAGGAATTATCCTACTCATGATCTAGAGTTGGCAGCTGTTGTCTTTGCACTTAAAATTTGGAGGCATTACTTGTATGGGGAGAAGGTGGAGATTTTACGGATCATAAAAGCCTCAAATATTTTTTCACTCAAAAGGAACTCAACATGCGACAACGACGTTGGCTTGAACTGTTGAAAGATTATGATCATACCATTCAATATCATCCTGGAAAAGCGAACGTGGTAGCTGACGCATTGAGTAGAAGATCATATGCAAGTACGAGTGCGATATTGTCAACACAAAAACCCATTTTGTGTGATTTGCAAAGGATGGAGATAGAGTTAAAGACTCCAGGGACCCATGTGATGATGGCGAATATACGAGTAGAACCGACTTTAATCGATAAAGTTAAAGCTGCTCAAGCTACAGACCTGGAGCTGATGCGTATGAGGAAGAAAGTGCAAGAAGGTGCTATGCCGGAAGCAAGAATCGATGAAGAAGGAATACTTCGAGTCAACTCCAGACTTTGTGTTCCTAACAACCCTGATTTAAAGTATGAAATCATGATGGAGGCGCACAACACACCATTTGCAATCCATCCTGGAAGTACCAAAATGTATCATGATCTTCGTCATACATTTTGGTGGAGCAATATGAAGAGAGAGATAGCGTTGTTTATCTCAAGGTGTCTAACTTGTCAACGAGTCAAAGCGGAGCATCAAGTACCAAAAGGTCCATTGCAACCACTTGAAATTCCAGAATGGAAGTGGGAGCACATTACCATGGATTTCGTTACCGGTCTTCCTAGGGTTTCTCAAGGTATTGATGCGATTTGGGTCATTGTTGATAGATTGACCAAGTCTGCTCATTTCTTACCGATACGAGAAACTTATACACTTGAACGTCTTGCTCGTATGTACATAAACGAGATTGTAAGACTGCATGGTATGCCAGTATCCATAGTTTCTGATCGAGACCCAAGATTCACTTCACGATTTTGGGTTAGTTTACAAAAAGCTATGGGCACGGAGTTACGATTTAGTTCAGCATATCATCCTCAGACGGACGGACAATCAGAGAGGACTATTCAAACTCTTGAAGATCTATTAAGACTCTGTGTCTTTGACTTCAAGGGAAGTTGGGACAAGTTCTTACCATTGGTGGAGTTTTCCTACAACAACAGTTATCAAGCAAGTATTGGCATGGCTCCATTCGAAGCATTGTATGGAAGAAAATGTCGTTCTCCAGTATGCTGGGATGAGGTGGGTGAAGCAACGTTGTTGGGACCGGAGTTGGTACGTATGACTACAGAAAAGATTCAAACGATCCGACAACGTATAAAAACCTCACAAGATCGACAAAAGAGTTATGCTGATCTTCATCGAAAGGACGTGAAATTTGATGTAGGAGATCACGTGTTCTTACGTGTTGCTCCATGGAAAGAAGTTACGAGATTTGGAAAGAGAGGAAAGCTAAATCCTCGATTCATCGGTCCATTTTTAATCCTCGATCGAGTAAGAACTGTGGCTTATAGACTCGCTTTACCGCCAAGTATGTCTCGTGTTCATAACGTTTTCCACATATCCATGTTACGCAAATATGTGGAAGACCCGAACCACATTATTGAGTTAGAATCGGACGAAATAGCGGAGGATTTGACGTATGAAGAAGTTCCTGTTCAAATCTTGGATAAGAAGGAACATATTCTACGCTCCAAGGTTATACCTCAAGTTAAAGTTTTGTGGAGAAACCACGATGTTGAGGAAATGACTTGGGAGTTAGAATCAGAAATGAAATCAAGGTATCCTTACCTCTTCGACATACCAGGTACGTACCCTAATTTCGAGGGCGAAATTTCATAAGAAGGGGAGGTTGTAAGACCCCAACTTTTTATAATAAAGATGAATTTTCTATAAATATCATTTTTGAATATTATGAAGTTAATTTGATATAATGTTATAGTTGTGGGTAATATTTATAAATTTTGCAAAGTACGCAAGTTGTTATATAATATTCGATTGGTCGGGGAATATTCGTTTTAACAGGGAATATTCGTACAACGACACAATCATTGGTGGACCCCACAACGGAATTATTGTCGGATTGAGAAAACGACAAAAATATTTTATTAAAAATAACGGCGGAAATTTTACCATTGTTACTGTTGAACTACTCGGTAGTAAAAGTACAGTAATACGTGTGGTTGCATAGTAGCACACGGTATTGATTATTAATGCTTATGTGAGAAGTCACTCAGTTTGATTCTATTATTGTCAGTTAATAATATGAATTATTTAGCGATAATGACGTTTTGTTTTATTCGTATTATTAACGTAATAAAACAGAAACATCTTTTTATATAAAACAAAATACTTTATTAAAGTTATTCTATAAATAGAATATATTTTATTTTATTTAAAAGATTTTTCTTTAAATATGGACCGTCAGATTAAAGTAATCAATCTGGACCGTTCATGGATTAGTTACTATGCATTCTATTTTTCTATAAATAGCAGCTCATTCCTTCATTATTTCTTACGAATTCACTGAACTCTAGAGAGAGAAACTATAGAGAGAAACTATAGAGAGAGAGAAGAAGAGTATTCTGCTACTTAACTACTTCCTTACTTCAGCTCTTCTTTAAAACGGTAAGGGGTGTTATTCTTTCTTATTCATGAAGAGAACTGTTATTCCATTTCTTATTATTCTGTTGGAATAACCTGTATATGCGGTCTACCCTATACTTGGTGACATTCTTCTATTATTCTGTTGGAACATCCTGTCTGTGTGTTTTACACCGGACCTGGTTCCGTTTTTATTATTATTCTGTTGGAACATCCTGTCTGTGTGTTTTACACCGGACCTGGTTCCGTCTTTATTATTATTCTGTCAGAATATCCTGTCTGTGTGTTTTACACCGGACCTGGTTCCATTATTTATTATACTGTTCTTTATTATTCTGTCGAAATATCCTGTCTGTGCGTTTACGCCGGACCTGGTTCCATTATTTATTATTCTGTCGGAATATCCTGTCTGTGCGTTTATGCCGGACCTGGTTCCATTGAATAACCTGTTTGTGCGGTCTATCGCATGCATGGTGATTTTTTTGTTATTCCATTCTTTATTGTACTCAGTTGGTTAAGTTTTGACTTCTATACTCCATAAAATTTGTGAAATATCCTTGATAATTGCGTTTCATCCAGTATCTATTCATGAAAATATTCTCCTGATCATTCTTGAATTTTACTCCACAAAGTAGTATCATGTTGACAATTTGGACGTTGTTAATTCTTGGATAAATTAATTCTTGAACTTGTTTTATTGAATTCTTATATCATTGTCATCATCCTCATGTTTATATTCTGTTGAAAGTCATCTGTGGCCTGTAGTGCATAGATGGACTTGGTATGATTATGACCAGGGATTATTCGGTGTAATCATGACCGTAATGTTACGAATGATGTGGTAAAAGTCCTCATTGGCCCGTAGTGCATTGATGGACAGTTGTTGGCATGATCATGACCATTAATGAATATACGAATATCCTTGGCCGTAGTGTAGGGGTGATTCGATGATGTGGATTATTTTATTAAGCTGAGTCTCAGCGATCAAAGTGTTGGAAAATCTTTTAAATCATAAAAGATAGTAGAGTTTATTTTCTACTTGACTCTTTTAATGGATTGCTTATTCCGCTACAGTTAAACTTGATGTCTATTGTATTTTATCAGTTTAACATTGTTGAAGGCTAATGATAATTTATTTTGCATTATCTTAGTCATAATATTTCTTACTGGGCTAGTTGAGCTCACCCTTTCTTTCACTGTTCTCTTCAGGAAATGAGAACGTAGCTGGGACAAGTCGGGGTACGGAGTGATGGTCCGAATGATAGTATTAGTTAGTAGTCCTCACTATTCTATGTAATGGTGTGTTAATAAATGTAATGAGGACTCCTTTTGAGTATGAATACTCTCTAGAAGATAATATTTGTATTCAAACTCACAGTTTATGTTTTGTCGTATTGTACACGACAGATGTATTAATCAGTTGTATTTGTATTCTGTACTATGTATCTGACGACCCAAGATGGGTGATGTATACCTAATTTTGGGGGCGTCACATATTTTGAGGTCAGATGCTAAATATTCTTATGATGCTTGCACTCCAGATTGTTGTGTTCGAATGGAGCATGATCCAACTATATTATGTTGATCAGAATGTTGTCAGGGATATGCGAGGCCTTACCCTCCTCCTTCTCCACGTCCTCCACCCACTAAAGAAGGAAAAAGAATATATGGTAGAGGAGGAAAAGTATAGAAATTAAAATTAATCTCAATTAATATGTATAATTGAGACACTGGTTAATAAATGACTTGAAACATATTTTATTTACTTTATTTGCAAATACTAATTTTTCCCCATTTTGTTCTCTATTTCCCTTGATCTCACTATTTGAATTTACATCACACAAATTTTACACAAAAACTCTGCACAAACAGTATAAATAAAGGAGAGAAAACATAAAATGTGATCTACGATTAGATGTTTTACACATTTTCATTGGTAAACAATATATGGATCCTAATTTTTGTACACAACATTTTTATGCACACAGTATTATGTATTTTTATGATAAATAGTTGTACTAGCATACACAATAAAATATTCTTAACCCATCCTGTAATATGTTTTCTCTTTGTTATTGAATAGATATATCAACAAGTAAAATAAGTATAATCCATAATAACAAACACAATAAACAAGGCCAAGGCCGTTGGTTTATCAACAATAACTTCACTGACAAGAATCAAATTAGTATTACTGTTTGTTTCTTATTCAATCACTACATCAAAAATGACATCTAGTAAAGGACAAATCCTTCACAAGATATACTATATCACTCACAAGTGATTTATTGTGAAGAAATATTTTTTTTACACGATTGCTCGCATTAGATTTCCTCGCAATTAGGTATCCTTCGCTAAGTAGTAACTAAATATTTTTGTGAATGATATATTGTGAATAAATTTTTTATTCACAAATTATATTTGGTAATAGAATATTATTATTTAGTGAAAAATTGGTTTCCTTCACAAATAATATTTTAAGAAGGACTATTTGAAATTAGTGAATAACTTTATTCCCTCATAAATAATATATTGTGAAGAACAAATTTATTTAACGAGAGAATATTTTTTTTTTAACTAATGATAAATTGAGAATCTTTCTTCAATTTAGTGAGAGAAAAATTCCTTCACAAATTATAAATTTGTAAATAGAAAATTAATTGCTAAATAATAAAAATTCATTGGAAATTATAATTGATTTTCATCAGTAATTTCATTATTATTATTATTATTATTATTATTATTATTATTATTATTAATTTCTATAAGAAATATTAAATTTATTTATTTATTGCAAAATTTGTTTGTATATTAAATTGCAAAAAATTACAGATAATACATTAAAGATAAATACATTAGTCTCTTCTCCCGTGAGACTAAAAGCCCCTAACAATAATAGGAAACAAAAACCTAACCTATAATAAATGGCATTACATTCCGAGACTAGGATTTTAGACACAACTAACAAGCTATAAATCCAAAATTAATTAGGCACAATATATGACAACCCCAAAATAGGTCCATTCCATCCAACCTATTCTGAGTCGCCAAATACATGGTACAGAAAATAACTACAACTTTATTACAATAATTGTCGTGCAAAATACAACAACACATATGCTGTGAGTTTGGATACAACTATATACCAAATGTGACTCATGTCCCAACCGTGGACAGCACATCACAATGACACCTTACATAAAGGTATAGTCAAAAACTGTTTTAGAAATTAGAATCTTTGGAAAGTGCTAAAGAAAACCTTCGTACATGAGAGACTATGCTTCTAGGTTGTGATAGATATCATATGGCCACAAAATTATCTTTGGTTGACCCAATATACCCCAAAGAAAAACGAGAAGATTACTATCATATTCTTCCCAATGATGAGTCTTCTCTTGACTTATCATTATCTCCACTGTCTCTAATTGAGAATTATACTTCAAACAAACACCAAGATTATATAGGTAGTGTTCGTAAATATACTCAGCAAGTGGATGAGCACAATCCTGTCTTATGATGACACGAGGTTGTATGTCATTAGACATCTTGTATGATAGTGGCAAAACAACCTTCCAATGTTAGGTTCGCTTCACCCTAGATGATTCACCAAATATAACTAATAAATGATGACCACCGTTCTATTCCCCTGTTACCCCCGCTCGACCCAGCTACACTCTTATTACCTGAAAGGAATTGTGAAACAGAAGGGTGAGCACAACTAGCCCAGTAAAGAATATCATGACTAAAGATAAATAAGTTATCAATAGCCTTCAACAAAATTAAATAAGAGATTTAGAACATATGGTAGATGATAAAAATTTTAACCATAGTTGCAGCGAAACGAGCAATTCATTAGAAGAGTCAAATAGACTACAAAGTCTATTATCTTCTCCATGTTAAAAATTCACCAACAATGTTTTATCCCTATAATATCAACCAACAATTCTGGTCCACAATCATATGAATAACTCATAATCATAATTGTAGTTCTAAATTCCTCTTCTCATCCAGGACGAAGATAATTTTCATCACCTATTTTTACCTGAAACATCAAATATCATGGTTACACCAAATCACATTTCCTGTTCATAATCATACTAATAATTTCATCTTCGCCCTATGGCCAAAGATATTTATTTGTATCACCAGTTGGTCATGTTCATCTCAACAACTGTTCATCTTTGCACTACTGGCCAAAGATATTTAACAACATGTCATCTTTGCACTACGGCCAAAGATATTTCTCAACAGTTCATATTTGCACTACAGGCCAAATATATTCATCAACAGTTCATATTTGCACTACAGGCCAAATATATTAATATCTCAAAGAAATATATAATCATTTCAGAATTTATATAAACAATAATTATAACCATGTTGATCTTTTCACCTTTAAACTTAAGCTAAAGATATTCAATTATAAATTCAATGGTCATGATCATACCAGTCAATAATTCAACTTTGCACTACTGGCCAAAGAGAATCCATAATCATGATCATACCAATAATTTACCCATCTTTACACTCAAGTGAAAGAGAATTTCAACATCAAGGTTATAAAAATATTATATATGATAATAAAAATAATATGATTAAAACATGGATTTAATGTCAAGAGCAATATTCATAAATCAACGATAATTTGGTCAGAAAAAGAAACTAATTTTTTTGTGAATAGTAACTCGTGAATAGTAACTCATGAATAGTAACTCGTGAATAGTAACTCTGACATGAAAAAGGTAGAAATTCTACAATAAAATCCATACCAATATTTCGGTATAAAAATATTTTGAAGAATAATATTTCTTAAGCTTATAAACAATTTATTTAAATTGTTTACACTTTACTAATTAATGCATTTAATCATCATAAAATGTCAACTCTTAAGATTTCATTACCAATAACCAAAACCCTCATCAAAAATCTATATATAACTCATATATGATTCTCAAGCCATAAAATTATGTTTTCTAATTTTCTTACTTCACGTAACATATTTAATTCATTTACTCATAACTAGACCATTTTCATAAAAAATACCAAATCAGTCCCAAAAATATTTCTTTTCTGGAATTTAGCAGAATATAGTCTCATATTGAACATATATTTTTACCGAAATTTTTAAAATTCATTTACTATTTTTCATATGGCCAAAACCGACGAATATTTAGACATTTATCATAAATTATACTTTTATCCAAAAATTCTGAAATTCACAGAGTATATTGATATTATATAGATATACTTCTAATAAAAATTTCATCAATTTTGGAGTTAACCACAAAGAGTTATAAGCGATTACTTTTAAAATAGTCTTTTCCCGTAAAATTCATAACTATTAATATATACATCCAAAAATCACCATTTTTGGACACAATCAATAAAACTCATCAAAATATTATTTCAAATTTTTTCAAAATTTTTTGAAGGTCAGAAGAATTACGAACTAAAAAACATAATAACCCTTAAAATCCCTTACAATTCCTTACCTCAAAAGAGCAGTATTTCTGACTGGACGAAAAGTCGAAGCAAACTTGCACTGAATAGCAACTCTCAAAGAATCTAAATACTCACTAGAATATGCTCGACAATATAGAGAGAAAGAAAACTTGTTTCTGGTGTGATTTTCAATTCTAATTTATGCACCTATTTATAGGAAAATGCTAGAACGCCAAAGGAGACTAAAATAAAAAATTAATATTATTTATTATCTATTTTTTACACACTAACCATCAGTAATCAAAGCATGCCAAGGATAAAAAAAAATCCCAACAGCCCACATGTGTTCAACAACCAAAGTGGGTCCCACCCATAAATTAATAAAAGTCATTTTATTTTCCGAAACTTCAATAATTCATAGAAAATAGCTCTTTTATCAGAAAATTCGAATCTCGCAACTTTTTATAGGAAATTCAATTCTCTACAACTTTGCAGAAGAAAGTTTTTCTAAATTCCAAACATAAATTTACCGAAATCCATAAACGGACGATTTTACAAGCTATAATCAGTCAAGAAATGGGGTCCACCGACACACAAAACATGTATTAATCATTTAATACAACAAAAATACTCTTCCTCCTCATATACTCATATATCCCATATTTATTGTAAAACTATCACCATTATTATATTATTAAATATAATAATAAATTATTTTATCAGAAAAGATAAAATATCATTTTTCAAAAATTGTCACTTAAAAAATTTTCTCCATCTATATCCACATAAAATTAATATTTTCCTCATCATATAAATTAATAATTAATTATTCACAAATAATATTACAGAATCACAGTACTGACAACCAGGCCGTTTCCAGGAAAGAGGGGGCTTTCCAATAAGGATTTTTCCTTATTGACGCGCAATTAGATGATCAAACCTCTCCTTAGACAGAACTTTCTAGACATTGCCAATAATACTATCTAATAATATTATTCAAATAATATGAATTATTAATCTGATAATGGAGATGATGCGTAGCAACAATTATTGAAACAACAATAATATAAAATATCAACGCAGCAATTATTGAATCAATAAAATAAAATATTGAACAGTAATTATTGTGACAATTATTTAGTAGTGCCTTCTTACGTAAGAATCAATAATTTCAAAAACATGTTCTACTGTGCAATAACGCGTATTACTGTATTTTAACCACCGGGTATTCCAACAGTGTTAACGGTAACAACTACGCCGCTAATTATAAAAACTCAATTTTTGTCGTTATCTTCATTCGACCGTTTTTCGTTATGGGGCCCATAAATAGCTGCGCCGTCGTACGAATATTCCCCGACAGAAAGAATATTCCACGACCAACGAATATTCTTCGACATAAATGATTATTTTATAACCACTTGTTTATTTTGAAATTTTTTTCACATTTCACCCATAACTTTAACTTTTTATCAATTTAACCGTTTACTGAATTGTAATTATAAGAAAAATTGAATACTTTTATTTCATAAAATTCAGGGTCTTATAATCTTCCTTCGTACATGGGAGGCCATGCTTCTAGGTTGTGATAGATATCATATGGCCACAGAATTATCCTTGGTTGACCCAATATACCCCAAAGAAAAACGAGAAGATTACTATTATATTCTTCCCAATGGTGAGTCTTCTCTTGACTTATCATTATCTCCACTGTCTCTAATTGAGAATTATACTTCAAACAAACACCAAGATTATATAGGTAGTGCTCGTAAATATATTCAGCAAGTCGATAAGCACAATCCTGTCTTATGATGACACGAGGTTGTATGTCATTAGACATCTTGTATGATAGTGGCAAAACACCCTTCCAACGTTGGGTTCGCTTCACCCTAGATGATTCACCAAATATAACTACTAAATGATGACTACCGTTCTATTCCCCTGTTACCCCCGCTCGAACCAGCTACACTCTTATTACCTGAAAGAAATTGTGAAACAGAAGGGTGAGCACAACTAGCCCAGTAAAGAATATCATGACTAAAGATAAATAAGTTATCAATAGCCTTCAACAAAATTAAATCAGAGATTTAGAACATATGATAGATGATAAAAATTTCAACCATAGTTGCAGCGAAACGAGCAATCCATTAGAAGAGTCAAATAGACTACAAAGTCTATTATCTTCTCCATGTTAAAAATCCACCAACAATATTTTATCCCTGTAACATCAATCAACAATTCTGGTCCACAATCATATGAATAACTCATAATCATAATTGTAGTTCTAAATTCCTCTTCTCATCCAGGACGAAGATAATTTTCATCACCTATCTTTACCTGAAACATCAAAGATCATGGTTACACCAAATCACATTTCCTGTTCATAATCATACTAATAATTTCATCTTTGCCCTACGGCCAAAGATATTCATTTGTATCACCAGTTGGTCATGTTCATCTCAACACCTGTTCATCTTTGCACTACTGCCCAAAGATATTCAACAACATATCATCTTTGCACTACGGCCAAAGATATTCATCAACAGTTCATCTTTGCACTACAGGCCAAAGATATTTCTCAACAGTTCATATTTGCACTACAGGCCAAATATATTCATCAACAGTTCATATTTGTACTACAGGCCAAATATATTAATATTTCAAAGAAATATATAATCATTTCAGAATTTATATAAACAATAATTATAACAATGTTGATCATTTTACCTTTGCACTTAAGTTAAAGATATTTAATTATAAATTCAATGGTAATGATCATACCAGTCAACAATTCAACTTTGCACTACTGGCCAAAGAAAATCCATAGCCATGATCATACCAATAATTTACCCATCTTTACACTCAAGCGAAAGAGAATTTTAACATCAAGGTTATAAAAATGTTATATATGATAATAAAAATAATATGATCAAAACATGAATTTAATTTCAAGAGCAATATTCATAAATCAACGATAATTTGGTTAGAAAAAGAAACCAATTTTTCTGTGAATAGTAACTCGTGAATAGTAACTCATGAATAGTAACTCGTGAATAGTAACTCGTGACTAGTAACTTCGACATGAAAAAAAGGTAAAAATTTCACAATAAAATCCATACCAATATTTCGGTATAATGATATTGAAAGAATAATATTTCTTAAGCTTATAAACAATTTATTTAAATTGTTTACACTTTACTAATTAATGCATTTAATCGTTATAAAATGCCAACTCTTAAGATTTCATCACCAATAATCAAAACCCTCATAAAAAATCTGCATATAACTCATATATGATTCTCAAGCCATAAAATCATATTTTCTAATTTTCTTACTTCACATAACATATTTAATTCATTTACTCATAACTAGACTATTTTCATGAAAAATACCAAATCACTCCCAAAAATATTTCTTTTCTGGGATTTAGCAGAATATAGTCCCATATTGAACATATATTTTTATCGGAATTTTTAAAATTCATTTACTATTTTTCATAGGGCCAAAACCGCCGAATATTTAGACATTTATCATAAATTGTACTTTTATCCAAAAATTTCGAAATTCATAGAGTATACTGATATTATATAGATATACTTCCAATAAAAATTTCATCAATTTTGGAGTTAACCACAAGGAGTTATAAGCGGTTACTTTTAAAATAGTCTTTTCCCGTAAAATTCATAACTCTTAATATATACATCCAAAAATCACCATTTTTGGACACAATTTATAGAACTCATCAAAATATTATTTTAAATTTTTCCAAAATTTTCTGAAGGTCAGAAGAATTACGAACTGAAAAACATAATAACCCTTAAAATCCCTTACTATCCCTTACCTCAAAAGAGCAGTATTTCTGACTGGACGAAAAGTCGAAGCAAACTTGCACTGAATAGCAACTCTCAAAGTATCTAAATACTCACTAGAATATGCTCGACAGTATAGAGAGAAAGAAAACTTGTTTCTGGTGTGATTTTTAATTCTAACTTAAGCACCTATTTATAGGAAAATGCTAGAACGCCAAAAGAGACTAAAATAATAAATTAATATTATTTATTATCTATTTTATACACACCAACTATCAGCAATCAAAGCATGCCAAGGCTGAAGAAAAAATCCCAGCAGCCCACATGTGTTCAACAACCAAAGTGGGTCACACCCATAAATTAATAAAAGTTTTTTTATTTTCTGAAACTTCAATAATTCATTGAAAATAGTTCTTTTATCAGAAAATTCTAATCTCGCATTTATTTATAGGAAATTCAATTCTCTACAACTTTACAGAAGAAATTTTTTCCAAATTCCAAACAGAAATTGACCGAAATTTATAAACGGGCGATTTTACAGGCTATAATCAAATTTCAATCAAGAAATGGGGACCACTGACACACAAAACATGTGTTAATCATTTAATGCAACAAAAATACTATTCTCCCTCATATACTCATATATCCCACATTTATTATAAAACTATCACCATTATTATATTATTAAATATAATAATAAATTATTTTATCAAAAAAGATAAAATATCATTTTTCAACAATTGTCACTTAAAAAATTTTCTCCATCTATATCCACATAAAATTAATATTTTTCTCATAATATAAATTAATAATTAATTATTCACAAATAATATTACAGAATCACAGTACTGGCAACCAGGCCGTTCTCAGGAAAGAGGGGGCTTTCCAATAAGGATTTTTCCTTATTGACGCGTAATTAGATGATCAAACCTCTCCTTAGACAGAACTTTCTAGACATTGCCAATAATACTATCTAATAATATTATTCAAATAATATGAATTATTAATCTGATAATGGAGATGATGCGCAGCAACAATTATTGAAACAACAATAATATAAAATATCAACGCAGCAATTATTGATTCAATAAAATAAATTATTGAACAGTAATTACTGTGATAATTATTCAGTAGTGCCGTCTTACGTAAGAATCAATAATTTCAAAAATACTGTGCAATACCGTGTGCTACTGTGCAATAACGCGTATTACTGTATTTTAACCACCGGATATTCCAATAGTGTTAACGGTAACAACTACGCCGTTAATTATAAAAACTCAATTTTTGTCGTTATCTTCATCCGACCGTTTTTCGTTATGGGGCCCACAAATAGCTGCGCCGTCATACGAATATTTCCTGACAGAAAGAATATTTCACGACCAACAAATATTCCCCGACAAAAATGATTATTTTATAACCACTTGTTTATTTTGAAAAAAAATTCACATTTCACCCATAACTTTAACTTTTTATCAATTTAACCGTTTACTGAATTATAATTATAAGAAAAATTGAATACTTTTATTTCATAAAATTCGGGGTCTTACACAATATCTCATCTAGTTGTAAGTCAAGTGAGCAGAAGCCTATCATCCGAAAATGTGACAGCCCCAAATCTGGGTCCTAAATCACCACGGATCTGATACAATCATTCTATAACTATTACGGAAGATATAAACATAAATTATTTATACAATAAACTTTACACGCTATTCCCCAAGGTCGAGTAATCTTAACTTATACACAATTCATAACTTATCTAACACATAACATTATTATCATACAATACTATTACAAATCTAATCGCACACATTAACGTTAAACTGGAACTGTCTTTAACCTTTCCTTGTATCCGACGTATTCGCCTTAATCTGTAATATTTATCATGATATAGAAAGAGTGAGCATGAAGGTTTCCCAGCAAGTTTAAATTTATTTAAGGATATATCATGATTGAAAGAATTTAAATAATAAGTTGGCTATAATTCATCAATATAGTTGTGAATTTGCACGAACAAACTTTTGACTGAACAAGTATTAAACATGAACAAATATATCTGGACCGACTGGTAATGAAGGTGATCAGCCTTTCATACCTGACTTATACATGCAATATGTACATAGTACAATTCTACAATTATTAGACATGACAATCAGCAATGATTAACCATAAGCATATCTGAATGAAACAACTCTAAGTAGAGTTAAGAAAAACTTGCATGTTCGGTCGATTATACGGTCACGCAATTTAATAAGCTTTGCCTGTAGAACTAATATATAAATAATATCGATATACAAATTAGAATAATATCATCACAATATAATACTATTATATATATATATATATATATATATATATATATATATATATATATATATATACACATACATACATACATAGAATAACCTAAACACATATCACATAATCCTATCAGTCTATTCAGCACATAAAACTTAGCATCAAGTCAGACTATTTAAGTCCGAGTTGAATTCGATAAAATTCTAACATCCCGACGGTTTAATATATTTATTAAATAAATTAATTACTATTAATAATAAATTATTAATGAAATTTATCACAAAATATTAAAAGTCATCAAAAATAACTTAAAATATTTTCTAACACCATAATATATTTTTAAATGATTTTTTATGTATTAAAATCATTTTAACTAATTTATTTAATATTATAATTAAATAAATTAAATACCATTTATATTCCAAAAATATTAAATGTTTATGAAATATACCCAAAATAATTAAAAACTAATTTTCAGACTTTAAAATAATTTTTAGGAATTTATTTTGTATTTTTCATAATTAAAAATCATTTAATACTAATTATTTATTAAAAATAATAATTTTGAAAAATAAACTGTCGCTAAAGGGCCCTATAGCGACAGAACCGTCGCTATAGGTGTTATTGAGTGTTCTTGATGAAAACCCAGAACATCATGTCAGTGTTCGAGTCATTAGGTTTGACCAGTCTTCGATTCATGGTTATAAGATTTTTGGGAAGCTTATTAAGTTAATGTTGTAGTACTGATGTAGTACTACAACCATAAACAAGTTGCATGACCAAAATCTAACACAACAGAGAGATTAAAGCTGCAGAAATCATTGTCAGAAGCTGTTCTTCATTTCTGGGTTTTCCAGAAATGAAGAACAGTCCGAGTTGACCACTTGTGATCTTAATAACTTGCATCATGAGCTTGCTTAATGTGATTACAAGGTTTAATCATGTAGACTTCATGTCAAGGAACAATCATATATCATAATATCCACTTAAAAACATCATCAACATAAGATCTGGATCGGTCAAAGTAGGCCAGAAAAACTGTTCTTGAACATTTCTAGAAAAACCCAGAAATGTTCTTGAGCAGTTTGGTCAACGGTTGTTTGACCACAAATTTCTGTGATTCTGATACGGATCTGGGTGATCTAAAGGTTTGAATATGTACTCCTCATGTCAAACTACAAGGATAAAACAACAACATAGCCAAATAACTTAAAATCAGCAAGATTCAAGCCCTGCGAAAACGCTGTCAGATAAGATCTGGGTTTCTGGGTTGCCTAGAAACCCATTTTCGTGATCAGTCAACGACCTTTGACTGCTTATAACTTTCGATCTACACATGATCTGGACATGATTCAAGTTCCAGATCCAAGATCTTATAACATACAATAAGTACAAACCTTTAAAACACCAAAACAATTAACAGAGACAGATCTAGGAGACCTGACATTTGACTGTTAGACACAATTTTTCCAATTTTCCAGATTTGAAAAATCTTTAAATTTTGAGCACTTGGATGTTATGAATCCATGTTCTAGCAACCCAGATCAACAAGTGACACCTTCTAACACATATCTAAACAACAAACAACAACATTAACACAAATTTTTCAGGATTTCTAGAATTAAGGTTTATACCACTTTGAAGCTTGAGCTTTGATTCTGATCTTGATGAGCTGATAAAGGAAAGCTAAGTAGTGATATTTGCTTTATTTCTCACTCACTTCTACTCTTATACCCGAATTTTAGAGAGAGAAAAGGGTCTTGGATAGAATGGTAAGTAAAGTAAGTCTTTTACTTAAGTTGTAAGCTTTTATTTTTATTCAATGAACCAAGTTGATAGATATAGCTGCTGATTTGTGAGATATAAGTCACATGCTAGGCTTAGGGTTGGTGAACAACCCACATTAGGTCAAGATCTACACACCAACTCATTAAAGAATTGCAAAAAGGGTAAAATGGTCATTTGCTTTCCAATTTTAATTCTAAAATAGTCATTTGATTCAATCCTTAAGGTTTGGCCCTTAGGGTTAAAACCTAAGGTTTACAAAAATCACATTTAGGATTTCTAAATTAGGTTTTAAAAATGGAAAAATTAAGATTTTCAAATTATAATTAGGATTCTCTAATTATACTTAGATTTCCTAATCATAATTCAAGTTTGCTAATTATGATTAATATTTCCTAATTAAAATTGCTAATTTAGCAATTAAATCCACAATTATACATTTGGGTTTCTCACGGAACAATTAGTGTTTAAAAATTTAAAATTAGGGTTTGCTAATTAATTAAGTTTTACCCTAATTAATATTATAATTAATAGTACTTAAGCATTATAATTATCAGTTAAGTTCCCAGATTAGGGTTTTAAATTCCCAAAATCTGAAATTAGAGTTTCCAGATCTGGTATAAGGGTTTTCTAATAATCAATTAGGATTTCGAGTATTTCATTAGGGTTTTCCCTAATAAATTACAATTAATGACGTTTAAACCTTATACATAGCATTTAAATTCCCAAATTAAGGTTTTCAATTTCCGAATTACGGTTTCGGATTCCCGGAACTTAAATTAGGGTTTCCAGAACCGGTTTCTAGGGTTTCTTATCAGACGTTAGGAACAGAACGTTGACGCTCTTAATATATATACTTAGGGTTTGACACTGATAAAATTTATCTGGTCAACCCTTGACCCTTAACCACATACTAAACATATATACAACCATATACACAGAACATATACACATATACACTTAATCCTGAATAATTCACTTAAATCCTTCACAGAATTTTGAAATCCTCAAAATTCCATCTCAAAAATATCAAATGCATACACTAATTTTTTGTCTAGGTTCTAATATTGAACCTTAAATCAATCAATTATGATTTTAAAAATTTTCTAAATTCTCGGGTTGTCACATTCACCCATTCTTCTAAGAATTTCGCCCCCAAAATTCACCTTACACCATACTGCTTACACCATTCATACACATCATTACATGCTACCCAATACACCACTCATAAGAGTAAAAATTTTCAAATTTTACTGAGGAGTCATATAGACTATTTGTTTGTCATTTTCGCAAAGGTTATATGGAAATTCATCCGCAAATCGTCATAACTTACAGACACAAAGGGTGATTAGCCCAATATGCCCTTTACTGGACAAGTACTGATTTTATCTGTTTCTCGTCACTGCCATAGGCACAAAATTTTACCTCAGTCTTATTAGATTTCGCACCAAAACAATTTGGTTCGGGAAATTTCTTTCAATGAATACTTAGAGTTTTTATAACATTAGTCTAGCTGAATCGAATAGCGTAGACTCAAATCAATAATTCAATTCAATCGAATTATTTAGGTGTAGCCAAACCCCGTTGGTGAATTAATTTTTTTTTTTAAATATTTTTTCAGAATGATGTCATGATGTCGTACTGTATTAACAGTCCGTTTGAAGATGTCGCCATCGTATGACTTTGTCATAACACATCATACAATAGTGGAACAATGACTTTAGACCAAATTCACACTAAGTATTTCTGTATTTACAACTCCATCAACTTTTTATCATCTCTGTACCAGATTACATGGTACATGAGTGATAAATAAAATATATTTTGATATTTCAAATCATTTTGCGTCTAGCTGAAATAAGTAGCATAGACTATACTATAAATCGTTTCAAAAATGATTACGATTCTACATATATATTTTTTTAAAAGCACAAAGTGCGTATTTAGCTTGATGTCAAAATTTCGAAGTCTAGCATAGCTAGGGATTTTGGAAAACTTATGTCTCCACTAATAATCATTTGCTTAACAATCTATCTGTTTCTATAATCCTCAATTCTCCATTCACACACAACTATGCCTAGTTCGTCAAGCCACACTTATCAGTTCATAAACTTGTCACAATCATATGAGTTTAAGAACTTACCCTAGTTGTGACGCCCCAAAAATAGGTATACATTGTGACGCCCCCAAAATAGGTATACATCACCCATTCTGAGTCGCCAAATACATGGTACAGAAACAAATACAACTTCATTCGTGCAAAATACGACAACACAAATACTGTGAGTTTAAATACAAATATTGTTTTCTAGACAATATCCACACTGAAATAAGTTCTCATTACAATTATTAAAACACTATTTTATAAAATAGTGAGGACTGCTAACACAACTGACTGGAAACATCACTCCACACCCCGACTAGTTCCCGCTATATTCTCGCCTCCTGAGAAAAATAGAACAAAAAGGAAAAGGGTGAGCTCAACTAGCCCAGTAAAGAATATTATGACTAAGATAATATACAACAAATTATCGTTAGTTTTCAACAGGGAAAAATCTGATAAAATATAATAGACAACAAGTTTTAGATCAACAACTGCAGCGAAAACAACAAACCATTAGAAGAGTCAAGTAGAGAATGAATTCTACTATCTTCTAAGATTTAAAAGTCCATCAACGATATTTTATCCCTGTAACATCAATCAATAACCATCTTAAATCAAATATTCATCTTTGCACTACAGGCCAAAGATATTCATTTGTAACACCAGTCGGTCATGTTCATCTCAACACCTGTTCATCTTTGCACTACGGGCCAAAGATATTCATCAGTTAATCATTCATCTTTGCACTACAGGCCAAAGATTTTCAGTAATATCATCATTTAGGACTGAGGATGATGAACAATTATCTTAAAGAAAACGAATCCAATGAGACAGAAGGACAAATATTAGGGATTCGTATTATAGTTTATCCAAGTACAATAATACTCCATAATAACCAATTATGAAGGAGAATTCAAAAATAAAGATCAAAACATGGATACAATCAAAGATAGTAACCATAATAGACATCTTGGACAAAAAGAAATTTTTTTATTTTTCGGTAAATAGTGCCGTATTCGTAAATAGTGTCGTATACGTGAATAGTGCCGTATACATGAATAGTAACCCCGACACAAAAAGTTCCAAATTTGATAAAAAGTTTATATCAATATTTCAGCATAATGATATTGAAGAAAATAATATCATTTAAGAAGAAAATAATATCCCTTACCTCAAACGAACAGTACTTCTGATCAGAATATCGTATATGAGGCTGAATGAAACTTGTGCTGAATAGCAACTCTCAAAGTATCAAAACACACACAAAATACGCTCAAGAATATAGAGAGAGAAAGAGAGAAAACTTATGAATTCTGGTGTGATTTTCAATTCTAACTTAGCCCTCTATTTATAGGAAAATGTTACCACACCGAACGCATCCCAACCCTTTGCTCGAAGCATCACTGTAGATGACAAATCCCTCCGAGCCAGATGGTATTGTTAGAACAGGTACTGAAATGAGTCTCCTCTTGAGTTCTTGAAAACTCTTCTCATATTCTTTGCTCCAACTGAACTTTGTATCTTTCCGAGTCAGCTGAGTTAATGGAGTAGCGATTCGAGAAAATCCTTCCACGAATCTCCGATAATAACCAGCTAAACCAAGAAAGCTACGTACTTCGGTCACTGATTTAGGTTGCTCCCAGCTTTGAATAGCTTCAATCTTTGTCGGGTCAACTGATATTCCACGACTTGATACTACATGCCCAAGGAATGCTACCTCCTCCAGCCAGTACTCGCATTTCTTCAACTTGGCATAAAGCTTGTATTCACGAAGCTTTTGGAATACCAGCCTCAAGTGTTGCTCATGATCTTCATGACTTTTGGAATAAATAAGGATGTCATCAATAAAGACGACCACAAAGTGATCTAAATATTCTTTGAATACCCGGTTCATTATATCCATGAAGGCAGCAGGAGCATTAGTCAATCCAAAGGACATGACTAGGAATTCATAATGCCCGTACCGAGTTCTAAAAGCAGTCTTTGGAATATCCTCAGTTCTAACCTTCAGCTGATGATATCCAGAACGAAGATCGATCTTTGAAAAGAATTGCGCTCCTTGCAACTGGTCAAACAGGTCATCAATACGTGGCAATGGGTACCTATTTTTGATGGTGACATGATTCAACTCCCGATAATCAATACAAAGTCGCATACTTCCATCTTTCTTCTTCACGAATAGAACAGGAGCACCCCAAGGAGAAGTACTAGGACGAATAAAGCCAATGTCTAACAATTCCTGCAGTTGGATCTTTAACTCCTGAAGTTCAATAGGAGCCATTCGATATGGGGCTTTGAAAATGGGTTTTGTACCGGGTTCAAGGTCGATACAAAATTCAATTTCACGCTCTAGGGGACGGCATCGCGCAGTTTGGACTGATGTGCCCCTCCCCTCCGCATTTGAAACATATGATAGGTGGTCGTTCTCCTTCCTTAACAACGGATGCTGGTGCTGACGTCTTTCCATCATTGTTGAATCTCCTCTTCTTGAAATGACCATTCTTATTGTTTTGGCCCTGATTACCACCGAAGTGGTTACCATTTCTGGCCTGTTGATTCCCTCCACGCTTCTTGTCACCGCTTCGATGACTGCTCTCACTGGTATTATCATTTTGTCGACTGCTCTCTTTTGGTTGCGTTGACTCGTTATCGCGCTCCACTAACTGAGCCCTATTCACAACATCTGAATACAAACACAGTTTATGAGAAATAAGATGTTAACGTATCTCAGGTTTCAAATCTCGCAAAAATATTCGCGTCATTCGCTCTTCATTATCCACCAAGTGGGACGCAAACCGGGACAACTCAGCAAATTTAGCCTCATACTGCGACACGGTCATATTATTCTGCTCCAATTTGATGAACTCCACCTCCTTCATGTGACGAACACTTTTGGGAAAGTATTTGTCATTGAACAGCTCTTGGAACTTCTCCCAAGACATCTTCAGTGCGGCAGGTTAAGTATGCTTAATCGATTCCCACCAGTAATCTGCCTCTCCTCGCAATATAAAGGCGGCAAAGGGAACCTTTTGCTTCTAGAGAGTATTCATACTCAAAAGGAGTCCTCATTATATTTATTAACACACTATTACATAGAATAGTGAGGACTATTAACTAATACTATCATTCGAACCATCACTCCGTTCCCCGACTTGCCTCAGCTACGTTCTCATTTCCTGAAGAGAACAGTGAAAGAAAGGGTGAGCTCAACTAGCCCAGTAAGAAATATTATGACTAAGATGATGCAGAATAAATTATCATTAGCCTTCAACAATGTTAAACTGATAAAATATAATAGACATCAAGTTTAACTGCAGCGGAACAAGCAATCCATTAAAAGAGTCAAGTAAAAAATAAACTCTACTATCTTTTATGATTTAGAAGGTTTTTTAACACTGTTATCGCTGGGACTCAGCTTAATAAAATAATCCACATCATCGAATCACCCCTGCACTACGGCCAAGGATATTCGTGTATTCATTAATGGTCATGATCATGCCAACAACTGTCCATCAACGCACTACGGGCCAATGAGGACTTTTACCACATCATTTGTAACATTACGGTCATGATTATACCGAATAATCCCTGGTCATAACCATACCAAGTCCATCTATGCACTACAGGCCACAGATGACTTTTAACATTTTATAAACATGAGGATGATGACAATGATATAAGAATTCAATAAAACAAGTTCAAGAATTAATTTATCCAAGAATTAACAACGTCCAAATTGTCAACATGATACTGCTTTGTGGAGTAAAATTCAAGAATGCTTAGGAGAATATTTTCATGAAAAGATACCGGATGAAACGGAATTATCAAGGATATTCCACAAATTTTATAGATTATAGAAGTCAAAACTTAACCAACTGAGGACAATAAAGAATGGAATAACAAAAGAAATCACCATGCATGCGATAGACCGCACAGACAGGTTATTCCAACAGAATAATAAATAATGGAACCAGGTTCGGCGTAAACGCACAGACAGGATATTCCGACAGAATAATAAATAATAGAACCAGGTCCGGCGTAAACACACAGATAGGATATTTCGACAGAATAATAAATAATGGAACCAGGTCCGGTGTAAAACACACAGACAGGATGTTCCAACAGAATAATAACAAGACGGAACCAGGTCCGGTGTAAAACACACAGACAGGATGTTCCAACAGAATAATAATAAAAACGGAACCAGGTCCGGTGTAAAACACACAGACAGGATGTTCCAACAGAATAATAGAAGAATGTCACCAAGTATAGGGTAGACCGCGTATACAGGTTATTCCAACAGAATAATAAGAAATAGAATAACAACAATTCTCTTCATGAATAAGAAAGAATAACACCCCTTACCGTTTTAAAGAAGAGCTGAAATAAGGAAGTAGTTAAGTAGCAGAATACTCTTCTTCTCTATCTCTATAGTTTCTCTCTCTAGAGTTCAGTGAATTCGTAAGAAATAATAAAGGAATGAGCTGCTATTTATAGAAAAATAGAATGCATAGTAACTAATCCATGAACGGTCCAGATTGATTACTTTAATCTGACGGTCCATATTTAAAGAAAAATCTTTTAAATAAAATATAATATATTCTATTTATAGAATAATTTTAATAAAGTATTCTATTTTATATAAAAAGATGTTTCTGTTTTATTACGTTAATAATACGAATAAAACAAAACGTCATTATCGCTAAATAATTCATATTATTAACTGACAATAATTGAATCAAACTGAGTGACTTCTCACATAAGCATTAATAATCAATACCGTGTGCTACTATGCAACCACACGTATTACTGTACTTTTACTACCGAGTAGTTCAACAGTAACAATGGTAAAACTTCCGCCGTTATTTTTAATAAAATATTTTTGTCATTTTCTCAATCCGACAATAATTTCGTTGTGGGGTCCACCAATGATTGTGTCGTTGTACGAATATTCCCTGTTAAAACGAATATTCCCCGACCAATCGAATATTATATAACAACTTGCGTACTTTGCAAAATTTATAAATATTACCCACAACTATAACATTATATCAAATTAACTCCATAATATTCAAAAATGATATTTATAGAAAATTCATCTTTATTTATAAAAGTTGGGGTCTTACAACCTCCCCTTCTTATAAAATTTCGCCCTCAAAATTAGGGTACGTACCTGGTATGTCGAAGAGGTAAGGACACCTTGATTTCATTTCAAATTCTAACTTTCAAGTCATTTCCTCAACATCGTGGTTTCTCCACAAAACTTTGACTTGAGGTATAACCTTGGAGCGTAGAATATGTTCCTTCTTATCCAAGATTTGAACAGGAACTTTTTCATACGTCAAATCCTCCGCTATTTCGTCCGGTTCTAACTCAATAATGTGGTTCGGGTCTTTCACATATTTGCGTAACATGGATATGTGAAAAACGTTATGAACACGAGACATACTTGGCGGTAAAGCGAGTCTATAAGCCACAGTTCCTACTCGATCGAGGATTAAAAATGGACCGATGAATCGAGGATTGAGCTTTCCTCTCTTTCCAAATCTCGTAACTCCTTTCCATGGAGCAACACGTAAGAACACATGATCTCCTACATCAAATTCCACGTCCTTTCGATGAAGATCAGCATAACTCTTTTGTCGATCTTGTGAGGTTTTTATACGTTGTCGGATCGTTTGAATCTTTTCTGTAGTCATACGTACCAACTCCGGTCCCAACAACGTTGCTTCACCCACCTCATCCCAGTATACTGGAGAACGACATTTTCTTCCATACAATGCTTCGAATGGAGCCATGCCAATACTTGTTTGATAACTGTTGTTGTAGGAAAACTCCACCAATGGTAAGAACTTGTCCCAACTTCCCTTGAAGTCAAAGACACAAAGTCTTAATAGATCTTCTAGAGTTTGAATAGTCCTCTCTGATTGTCCGTCCGTCTGAGGATGATATGCTGAACTAAATCGTAAATCCGTGCCTATAGCCTTTTGTAAACTAATCCAAAATCGTGAAGTGAATCTTGGGTCTCGGTCAGAAACTATGGATACTGGCATACCATGCAGTCTTATAATCTCGTTTATGTACATACGAGCAAGACGTTCAAGTGTATAAGTTTCTCGTATCGGTAAGAAATGAGCAGACTTGGTCAATCTATCAACAATGACCTAAATCGCATCAATACCTTGAGAAACCCTAGGAAGACCGGTAACGAAATCCATGGTAATGTGCTCCCACTTCCATTCTGAAATTTCAAGTGGTTGCAATGGACCTTTTGGTACTTGATGCTCTGCTTTGACTCGTTGACAAGTTAGACACCTTGAGATAAACAACGCTATCTCTCTCTTCATATTGCTCCACCAAAATGTATGACGAAGATCATGATACATTTTGGTACTTCCAAGATGGATTGCAAACGGTGTGTTGTGCGCATCCATCATGATTTCATACTTTAAATCAGGGTTGTTAGGAACACAAAGTCTGGAGTTGACTCGAAGTATTCCTTCTTCATCAATTCTTGCTTCCGGCATAGCACCTTCTTTCACTTTCTTCCTCATACGCATCAGCTCCAGGTCTGTAACTTGAGCAGCTTTAACTTTATCGATTAAAGTCGGTTCTACTCGTATATTCGCCATCATCACATGGGTCCCTGGAGTCTTTAACTCTATCTCCATCCTTTGCAAATCACACAAAATGGACCTTTGTGTTGACAATATCGCACTCGTACTTGCATATGATCTTCTACTCAACGCGTCAGCTACCACGTTCGCTTTTCTAGGATGGTATTGAATGGTATGATCATAATCTTTCAACAGTTCAAGCCAACGTCGTTGTCGTATGTTGAGTTCCTTTTGAGTGAAGAAATATTTGAGGCTTTTATGATCCGTAAAGATCTCCACCTTCTCCCCATACAAGTAATGCCTCCAAATTTTAAGTGCAAAGACAATAGCTGCCAACTCTAGATCATGAGTAGGATAATTCCTCTCATATTCCTTGAGTTGTCTTGATGCATAGGCTATGACTTTTCCATGTTACATGAGAACGCATCCCAACCCTTTGCTCGAAGCATCACTGTAGATGACAAATCCCTTCGAGCCAGATGGTATTGTTAGAACAGGTGCTGAAATGAGTCTCCTCTTGAGTTCTTGAAAGCTCTTCTCACATTCTTTGCTCCAACCGAACTTTGTATCTTTTCGAGTCAGCTGAGTTAATGGAGTAGCGATTCGAGAAAATCCTTCCACGAATCTCCGATAATAACCAGCTAAACCAAGAAAGCTACGTACTTCGGTCACTGATTTAGGTTGCTCCCAGCTTTGAATAGCTTCAATCTTTGCCGGGTCAACCGATATTCCACGACTTGATACTACGTGCCCAAGGAATGCTACCTCCTCCAGCCAGAACTCGCATTTCTTCACCTTGGCATAAAGCTTGTATTCACGAAGCTTTTGGAGTACCAGCCTCAAGTGTTGCTCATGATCTTCACGACTTTTGGAATAAATAAGGATGTCATCAATAAAGACGACCACAAAGTGATCCAAATATTCTTTGAATACCCGGTTTATCATATCCATGAAGGCAGCAGGAGCATTAGTCAATCCGAAGGACATGACTAGGAATTCATAATGCCCGTACCGAGTTCTAAAAGCCGTCTTTGGAATATCCTCAGTTCTAACCTTCAGCTGATGATATCCAGAACGAAGATCGATCTTTGAAAAGAATTGTGCTCCTTGCAACTGGTCAAACAGGTCATCAATACGTGGCAATGGGTACCTATTTTTGATGGTGACATGATTCAACTCCCGATAATCAATACAAAGTCGCATACTTCCATCTTTCTTCTTCACGAATAGAACAGGAGCACCCCAAGGAGAAGTACTAGGATGAATAAAGCCAATGTCTAACAATTCCTGCAGTTGGATCTTTAACTCCTGAAGTTCAATAGGAGCCATTCGATATGGGGCTTTGAAAATGGGTTTTGTACCGGGTTCAAGGTCGATACAAAATTCAATTTCACGCTCTGGGGGTAGGCCAGGAAGTTCTTCAGGGAATACGTCAGGGAATTTATTAACAATAGAAATATCATTCAAAACTGACGTATTTTTGTTTAGATCCGTGACATGAGCTAAGAAAGCTTGACATCTGTTTTTCAATAAACGAATAGCTTTATGGCTTGAGATGACAGCGATTGATTTTAATGGTTTGGTTGCTTGAATTCGCATAATAGGTCGATTAGGAATACGAAAGCTAACAACCTTACGAAAATAATCAATTTTTGCATGATTAGTAGTTAACCAATCAATCCCTAGAATCACGTCAAATGTAAGTATTTTTAATGAAATAAGATCGACAGGTAATGTATGGGTACCAAATTGAACCAAACAAGACTTATAAACCGTAGATGTAATGAAGGTTTCTCCCAATAGAGTTTCAACAGATAAGTCAAAGTCTAATTTCTCCGCAATCAAATTTAATCGATGAGCGCAAGTAGGAGAAATAAAAGAATGGGTAGAACCGGTATCAAATAAAGTATAGACTTCGTTAGAGTTTATGATAAGCTTACCCGTGATGACCTCATTCGGGTTCCTTGCTGTCTGGGAGGTCACAACAAACGCTCTCCCTTGCACTACCGGTTTTGACTTTTCTGGGACGGCCTTTGGTGTCTCCATCTTGGCTGAACTTGTTTTTGGTAAACGACAAAATCGAGCTAAATGACATTCTCTTTCACAATTATAACATGCTTTAGACGGCATCGCGCAGTTTGGACTGATGTGCCCCTCCCCTCCGCATTTGAAACATATGATAGGTGGTCGTTCTCCTTCCTTAACAACGGGTGCTGGTGCTGACGTCTTTCCATCATTGTTGAATCTCCTCTTCTTGAAATGACCATTCTTATTATTTTGACCCTGATTACCACCGAAGTGGTTACCATTTCTGGCCTATTGATTCCCTCCACGCTTGTTGTCACCACTTTGATGACTGCTCTCACTGATATTATCATTTTATCGACTGCTCTCTTTTGGTTGCGTTGACTCGTTATCGCGCTCCACTAACTGAGCCCTATTCACAACATCTGAATACAAACACAGTTTATGAGAAATAAGATGTTGACGTATCTCAGGTTTCAAAACTCGTAAAAATATTCGCGTCATTCGCTCTTCATTATCCACCAAGTGGGACGCAAACCGGGACAACTCAACAAATTTAGCCTCATACTGCGACACGGTCATATTATTCTGCTCCAATTTGATGAACTCCACCTCCTTCATGTGACGAACACTTTCAGGAAAGTATTTGTCATTGAACAGCTCTTGGAACTTCTCCCAAGACAACTTCAGTGCGGCAGGTTGAGTACGTTTAATCGATTCCCACCAGTAATCTGCCTCTCCTCGCAACATAAAGGCGGCAAAGGGAACCTTTTGCTCCTCGGAGCATCCCAAGACGTCAAATATCTTGGTAATCTGCTTTATCCATGTTTCCGCTATAAGTGGTTTTGGCTCTCCTTTAAACTCTGGTGGTCCCAGCTCCTTGAACTGTTTAGCGGTGACCGTCCGAGAGTTTTCAGTGTTTCCACCTATATTTTGGACAGGAGCCGCTTTCGCCTGCTGTTGCATGAACTGCATAAAGTTTCTGAATATTCCATCATTTATCATCTGGTCAGTGTTGTTGTTTGCATGAGGATTGTCACCTTCCTGATGCACATTATTCTGATTATTGATATGTGGTGAATCAGCAGTCGCCTGTGCTCCATTGCTATTCTCAACATTCTCAGATGCCATTTTCAGATACTGCCACAAAATAAAAGTTAATTGATATGTCATATATTATCCTTATATTATGACCGACCAATTAAATACCATGCAAATAAACTTAGGTAGGTCATACTAGCGAAGGAATTCTCCGTCTCTCCCCTCCTAGTTCTATTCACACATCTTAGCCAGGGATCATATCCTTAAGCTCTGATACCAACTGTAACGCCCCCAAAATTAGGTATACATCACCCATCTTGGGTCGTCAGATACAAAGTACAGAATACAAATACAACTTACTAATACAACTGTCGTGTACAATACGACAAAACATAAACTGTGAGTTTGAATACAAATATTATCTTCTAGAGAGTATTCATACTCAAAAGGAGTCCTCATTACATTTATTAACACACTATTACATAGAATAGTGAGGACTACTAACTAATACTATCATTCAAACCATCACTCCGTTTCCCGACTTGCCTCAGCTACGTTCTCATTTCCTGAAGAGAACAGTGAAAGAAAGGGTGAGCTCAACTAGCCCAGTAAGAAATATTATGACTAAGATGATGCAGAATAAATTATCATTAGCCTTCAACAATGTTAAACTGATAAAATATAATAGACATCAAGTTTAACTGCAGCGGAACAAGCAATCCATTAAAAGAGTCAAGTAAAAAATAAACTCTACTATCTTTTATGATTTAGAAGGTTTTTTAACACTGTTATCGCTGGGACTCAGCTTAATAAAATAATCCACATCATCGAATCACCCCTGCACTACGGCCAAGGATATTCGTGTATTCATTAATGGTCATGATCATGCCAACAACTGTCCATCAACGCACTACGGGCCAATGAGGACTTTTACCACATCATTTGTAACATTACGGTCATGATTATACCGAATAATCCCTGATCATAATCATACCAAGTCCATCTATGCACTACAGGCCACAGATGACTTTTAACATTTTATAAACATGAGGATGATGACAATGATATAAGAATTCAATAAAATAAGTTCAAGAATTAATTTATCCAAGAATTAACAACGTCCAAATTGTCAACATGATACTGCTTTGTGGAGTAAAATTCAAGAATGCTTAGAAGAATATTTTCATGAAAAGATACTGGATGAAACGGAATTATCAAGGATATTCCACAAATTTTATAGAGTATAGAAGTCAAAACTTAACCAACTGAAGACAATAAAGAATGGAATAACAAAAGAAATCACCATGCATGCGATAGACCGCACAGACAGGTTATTCCAACAGAATAATAAATAATGGAACCAGGTTCGGCGTAAACGCACAGACAGGATATTCCGACAGAATAATAAATAATAGAACCAGGTCCGACGTAAACACACAGACAGGATATTTCGACAGAATAATAAATAATGGAACCAGGTCCGGTGTAAAACACACAGACAGGATGTTCCAACAGAATAATAACAAGATGGAATCAGGTCCGGTGTAAAACACACAGACAGGATGTTCCAACAGAATAATAATAAAAACGGAACCAGGTCCGGTGTAAAACACACAGACAGGATGTTCCAACAGAATAATAGAAGAATGTCACCAAGTATAGGGTAGACCGCGTATACAGGTTATTCCAACAGAATAATAAGAAATAGAATAACAACAATTCTCTTCATGAATAAGAAAGAATAACACCCCTTACCGTTTTAAAGAAGAGCTGAAATAAGGAAGTAGTTAAGTAGCAGAATACTCTTCTTCTCTATCTCTATAGTTTCTCTCTCTAGAGTTCAGTGAATTCGTAAGAAATAATAAAGGAATGAGCTGCTATTTATATAAAAATAGAATGCATAGTAACTAATCCATGAACGGTCCAGATTGATTACTTTAATCTGACGGTCCATATTTAAAGAAAAATCTTTTAAATAAAATATAATATATTCTATTTATAGAATAACTTTAATAAAGTATTCTGTTTTATATAAAAAGATGTTTCTATTTTATTACGTTAATAATACGAATAAAACAAAACGTCATTATCGCTAAATAATTTATATTATTAACTGACAATAATTGAATCAAACTGAGTGACTTCTCACATAAGCATTAATAATCAATATCGTGTGCTACTATGCAACCACACGTATTACTGTACTTTTACTACCGAGTAGTTCAACAGTAACAATGGTAAAACTTCCGCCGTTATTTTTAATAAAATATTTTTGTCGTTTTCTCAATCCGACAATAATTTCGTTGTGGGGTCCACCAATAATTGTGTCGTTGTACGAATATTTTCTGTTAAAACGAATATTCCCCGACCAATCGAATATTATATAACAACTTGCGTACTTTGCAAAATTTATAAATATTACCCACAACTATAACATTATATCAAATTAACTCCATAATATTCAAAAATGATATTTATAGAAAATTCATCTTTATTTATAAAAGTTGGGGTCTTACACAATTGACTGGAAACATCACTCCACACCCCGACTAGTTCCCGCTATATTCTCGCCTCCTGCGAAAAATAGAACAAAAAGGAAAATGGTGAGCTCAACTAGCCAAGTAAAGAATATTATGACTAAGATAATATACAACAAATTATCGTTAGTCTTCAATAGAGAAAAATCTGATAAAATATAATAGACAACAAGTTTTAGATCAACAACTGCAGCGGAAACAGCAAACCATTAGAAGAGTCAAGTAGAGAATGAATTCTACTATCTTCTAAGATTTAAAAGTCCATCAACGATATTTTATCCCTGTAACATCAATCAATAACCATCTTTAATCAAATATTTATCTTTGCACTACAGGCCAAATATATTCATTTGTAACACCAGTCGGTCATGTTCATCTCAACACCTGTTCATCTTTGCACTACGGGCCAAAGATATTCATCAGTTAATCATTCATCTTTGCACTACAGGCCAAAGATTTTCAGTAATATCATCATTTAGGACTGAGGATGATGAAAAATTATCTTAAAGAAAACGAATCCAATGAGACAGAAGGACAAATATTAGGGATTCGTATTATAGTTTATCCAAGTACAATAATACTCCATAATAATCAATTGTGAATGAGAATTCAAAAATAAAGATCAAAACATGTATACAATGAAAGATAGTAACCATAATAGACATCTTGGACAAAAAGAAAAATTTTTATTTTTCAGTGAATAGTGCCGTATTCGTGAATAGTCCCGTATACGTGAATAGTAATCCCGACACAAAAAGTTTCAAATTTGATAAAAAGTTTATATCAATATTTCAGCATAATGATATTGAAGAAAATAATATCATTTAAGAAGAAAATAATATCCCTTACCTCAAACGAAAAGTACTTCTGATCAGAATATCGTATATGAGGCTGAATGAAACTTGTGCTGAATAGCAACTCTCAAAGTATCAAAATACTCACAAAATATGCTCAATAATATAGAGAGAGAAAGAGAGAAAACTTATGAATTCTGGTGTGATTTTCAATTCTAACTTAGCCCTCTATTTATAGGAAAATGTTAGCACGTCGAAGCAGACTTGACCTGCAACCTGATGGCTTTACCTACTACTATTCCCACCCACCACATTTGAATAAAAATTTCAGCACATTTCTCACCAACCAAAAGTGGGGCCCACCAATTCTAGAATTTTCCACCAAAATGATAAATTCTGAAACTTCAACAATTTCTGAACCAGTCATCTCTTAAAATTCATAACAAATCATACGTTCATTTTTAACGGTTCAAAATTTGTGGACATATACTCAACTTATATATGTATAACATATCCAAAAATCACAACGATCCAACGGTCAGATTAAAAATTATAACCCCCGCAATATATCTCAAAAACTCTGGTTGATTTTTTAATACCTCCATTCCGACAAAAATACTGATAAAACACCTCAACATTAACTCCTTCATTTTTAACCACAAAATATATCCAACATTTATATTCACATAAAATAAATATTTCCTTATCATAAGAATCAATAATTAATTATTCACAATTAATATTACAGAATCACATTTATGACAACCAGGCCGTTCCTAGGAAAGAGGGGGCTTTCCAATAAGGATTTTTCCTTACTGGCGCGCAATTAGATGACCAAACCTCTCCTTAGACAGAACTTTCTAGACACTGCCAATAATGTTATCTAATAATATTATTCAAATAATATGAATTATTGATCTGATAATGGAAAATACTGTGCAGTGACGATTATTGAAACAACAATAATATAAAATATCAATGCAACAATTATTGAATCAATAAAATAAAATATTGAACAGTAACTACAGTAACAATTATTGAGTAGTGCCTTCTTTCGTAAGAATCAATAATTCAAAAATACTGTGCAATCCGTGTGCTACTGTGCAATCACGCGTATTACTGTATTTTAACCACCGGGTATTCCAACAGTGTTAACGGTAACAACTACGCCGTTATTTATAAAAACTCAAATTTGTCATTTTTTTCATCCGACAGTTATTCTGTTATGGGGCCCACAACTGGTTGCGCCGTCGTACAAATATTCTCCGATAGAAAGAATATTTCACGACTAAACGAATATTCCCCGACAACAATGAATATTTTATAACCAATTACGTATTTTGAAAGAAAAAATTTCATATATCACCCTTAACTTTAACTTTTATCAATTTAACCATTTACTGAATTGTAATTATAAGAAATATTGAATACTTTTATTTCATAAAATTCGGGGTCTTACAATCTCCCTTCCTTATAAAATTTTGTCCCCGAAATTTACGTACCTGGTATTTAGAAAAGTTGAGAATACCTTGCTTTTATTTCAGATTCCATCTTCCCTGTCATCATAATTTCTTCATTGCTCATCTCTTGTATTTCAGATATCATTCTAGAATACAGCTTCAAAACAAGGGTTAATTGAACAAATTAACATATCACATAATATCCCTATATTATGACCAACCAACAAATAAGCTTAGGTAGGACACATTAGCGAAGGATTTACTCGTCTCTCCCCTCCTAGTTCTATTCCCCGATCTCCGTCAGAGACCATATCCCTAAGCTCTGATACCAACTGTGACGCCCCCAAAATAGGTATACATCACTCATTTTGAGTCGTCAAATACATGGTATAGAAACAAATACAACTTCATTCGTGCAAAATACGACAACACAAATATTGTGAGTTTAAATACAAATATTGTCTTCTAAACAATATCCACACTCAAATAAATCCTCATTACAATTATTGAAACATAATTTTAAAAAATAGTGAGGACTACTAACACAACTGACTGGAAACATCACTCCACACCCCGACTAGTTCTCGCTATATTCTCGCCTCCTGAGAAAAATGGAACAAAAAGGAAAAGGGTGAGCTCAACTAGCCCAGTAAAGAATATTATGACTAAGATAATATACAATAAATTATCGTTAGTCTTCAACAGGGAAAAATCTGATAAAATATAATAGACAACAAGTTTTAGATCAACAACTGCAGCGGAAATAGCAAACCATTAGAAGAGTCAAGTAGAGAATGAATTCTACTATCTTCTAAGATTTAAAAGTCCATCAACGATATTTTATTCATCTTTGCACTACAGGCCAAAGATATTAATTTGTAACACTAGTCGGTCATGTTCATCTCAACACCTGTTCATCTTTGCACTACGGGCCAAAGATATTCATCAGTTAATCATTCATCTTTGCACTACAGGCCAAAGATTTTCAGTAATATCAACATTTAGGACTGAGGATGATGAAAAATTATCTTAAAGAAAACGAATCCAATGAGACAGAAGGATAAATATTAGGGATTCATATTATAGTTTATCCAAGTACAATAATATTCCATATAACCAATTGTGAAGGAGAATTCAAAAATAAAGATCAAAACATGGATACAATCAAAGATAGTAACCATAATAGACATCTTGGACAAAAAGAAAAATTTTTATTTTTTGGTGAATAGTGCCGTATTCGTGAATAGTGCCGTATACATGAATAGTAATTCCGACATAAAAAGTTTCAAATTTGATAAAAAGTTTATATCAATATTTTAGCATAATGATATTGAAGAAAATAATATCATTTAAGAAGAAAATAATATCCCTTACCTCAAACGAACAGAACTTCTGATCAGAATATCGTATATGAGGCTGAATGAAACTTGTGCTGAATAGCAACTCTCAAAGTATCAAAATACTCACAAAATACGCTCAATAATATAGAGAGAGAAAGAGAGAAAACTTATGAATTCTGGTGTGATTTTTAATTCTAACTTAGCCCTCTATTTATAGGAAAATGTTAGCACGCCGAAGCAGACTTGACCTGCAACCTGATGGCTTTACCTACTACTATTTCCACCCACCATATTTAAATAAAAATTTCATCACATTTCTCACCAACCAAAAGTGGGGCCCACCAATTCTAGAATTTTCCACCAAAATGATAAATTCTGAAACTTCAACAATTTCTGAACCAGTCATCTCTTAAAATTCATAACAAATCATACGTTCATTTTTAACGATTCAAAATTTGTGGACATATACTCAACTTATATATGTATAACATATCCAAAAATCACAACGATCCAACGGTCGGATTAAAAATTAGAACCCCCGCAATATATCTCAAAAACCCTGGTTGATTTTTTAATACCTCCATTCTGACAAAAATACTGATAAAATACCTCAACATTAGCACCTTCATTTTTAACCACAAAATATATCCAACATTTATATTCACATAAAATAAATATTTCATTATCATATGAATCAATAATTAATTATTCACAATTAATATTACAGAATCACATTTACGACAACCAGGCCGTTCCCAGGAAAGAGGGAGCTTTCCGATAAGGATTTCTCCTTACTGGCGCGTAATTAGATGACCAAATCTCTCCTTAGACAGAACTTTCTAGACACTGCCAATAATGTTATCTAATAATATTATTCAAATAATATGAATTATTGATCTAATAATGAGAAATACTGTGCAGTGACAATTATTAAAACAACAATAATATAAAATATCAATGCAGCAATTATTGAATCAATAAAATAAAATATTAAACAGTAACTACTGTAACAATTATTGAGTAGTGCATTCCTTCGTAAGAATCAATAATTCAAAAATACTGTGTAATCTGTGTGCTACTGTGCAACCACGCGTATTACTATATTTTAACCACCGAGTATTCCAAGAGTGTTAACGGTAACAACAACGCCGTTATTTATAAAGACTCAAATTTGTCATTTTTTTCATCCAACAGTTACTCTGTTATGGGGCCCATAACTGGCTGCGCCGTCGTACAAATATTCTCCGACAGAAAGAATATTCTACGACTAAACGAATATTCTCCGACAACAATGAATATGTTATAACCAATTGCGTATTTTGAAAAAAAAATTCATATATCACCCTTAACTTTAACTTTTATCAATTTAACCATTTACTGAATTGTAATTATAAGAAATATTGAATACTTTTATTTCATAAAATTCGGGGTCTTACATACATCACCCATTCTGAGTCGCCAAATACATGGTACAGAAACAAATAAAATTTTATTAAAATATTTATCGCGCAAAATACGACAACACAATACTGTGAGTTTAAATACAAATATTGTCTTCTAGACAATATCCACACTCAAATAAGTCCTCATTACAATTATTGAACTATTATTTAATAAAATAGTGAGGACTGCTAACACCACTGACTAGAAACATCACTCCACACCCCGACTAGTTCTCGCTATATTCTCGCCTCCTGAGAAAAATAGAACAAAAAAGAAAAGGGTAAGCTCAACTAGCCCAGTAAAGAATATTATGACTAAGATAATATACAACAACTTATCATTAGTCTTCAACAGGAAAAAATCTGATAAAATATAATAGACAATAAGTTTTAGATCAACAACTGCAGCGGAAACAGCAAACCATTAGAAGAGTCAAGTAGAGAATGAGTTCTACTATCTTCTAAGATTTAAAAGTTCATCATCAATATTTTATCCCTGTAACAACAATCAATAATCATCTTTAATCAAATATTCATCTTTGCACTACAAGCCAAAGATATTCATTTGTATCACCAGTCGGTCATGTTCATCTCAACACATGTTCATCTTTGCACTATGGGCCATAGATATTCATCAGTTAATCATTCATCTTTGCACTACAGGCCAAAGATATTCAGTAATATCATCATTTAAGACTGAGGATGATGAAAAATATTTTAAAGAAAATGAACCCAATGGGACAGAAGGACAAATATTAGGGATTCGTATTACAGTTTATTCAAGTGCAATAATACTCCATAACAACCAATTGTGAAGTAAAATTCAAAAAGAAATCAAAACATGGATACAATAAAAGATAGTAACCATAATAGACATCTTGGACAAAAAGGAAAATTTTTATTTTTCAATGAATAGTGTCGTATTCATGAATAGTGCCGTATACGTGAATAGTGTCGTATACGTGAATAGTAACCTCATCACAAAAAGTTCTAAATTTGATAAAAAGTTCAAACCAATATTTCGACATAATGATATTGAAGAAAATAATATCATTTAAGAAGAAAATAACATCTCTTACCTCAAGATAACAGTACTTCTGTTCGGAATATCGGTATAAGGCTGAAGGAAACTTGCACTGATAAATAAAAACTCACAAAGTATCTAAATACTCACAAAATAAAGGGAGAAAACTTATGAATTCTGGTGTGATTTTTAATTCTAACTTAGCCCTCTATTTATAGGAAAATATTAGCACGCCGAAGCAAACTTGACCTGCAACCTGATGGCTTTACCTGCTACTATTCCCATCCACCACATTTGAATAAAAATTGAATAAAAATTTCAACAGATTTCTCACCAACAAAAAAGTGGGGCCCACTCAATTCTAGAATTTTTCACCAAAATTATTTATAAACCTAATTTTCGAATCATTCACCTCTTAAAATTCATAAAAAATTATACGTTCATTTTTAACGGTTCAAAATTTGTAGACATATACTTAACTTATATATGTATAACATATCCAAAAATCGCAACGATCCAACGGTCAAATTAAAAATTATAACTCACGCAATATATCTCAAGAACAGTGATTTAATTTTTTAATACCTCCATTCCGACAAAAACACCTCAACTTTAATTCCTTCACATAAAATAAACTTTAATACCTCCATTATGACAACCAGGCCGTTCTTAGGAAAGAGGGGGCTTTTCAATAAGGATTTCTCCTTACTGGCGTGTAATTCGATGACCAAACCTCTCCTTAGACAAAACTTTCTAAACATTGCGACTAATGCTATCTAATAATATTATTCAAATAATATGAATTATTGATCTGATTATAGAAAATACTGTGCAGCAACAATAATATAAAATATCAATGCAGCAATTATTGAATCAATAAAATAAAATATTGAACAGTAACTACTATAACAATTATTTAGTAGTGCCTTCTTACGTAAGAATCAATAATTGGTGCAATACCGTGTGCTACTGTATTTTAACCACCGGGTATTCCAACAGTATTAACGGTAACAATTACGTCGTTATTTATAAACAACTTATACTTGTCGTTTTCTTCATCCAATTACTTTCCATTATGGGGCCCACACAAGGCTGCGCCGTCGTATGAATATTCCAAGACCAAACGAATATTCCCTGACAACAAATGAATATTTTATAACCACTTGCTTATTTTGCAAAATTTGCACATTTCACCCATAACCAAAGCATTATATCAAATTAACACCTTATTATTCACAATAATATTTAGAGAAAATTTGATTTTATTCATTAATAAGTTGGGGTCTTACACTAGTCAGACCTTTGGCGTCCATTCGCTGAGGGGTTTATAAACATTTCATATAACTACGAGTCAAGAATGTCATATAATATGAGTTTTAAGAACTCGTACTTAACCTTATATCCTCTACCTATAACCTATCTATTTGTTATACACACGAGAAAGGAATCACCCTCTTAACATGCATATAGCAAATAGCGCGACACAAACATTTCAATGATTATCAGTGCCAAAAACTAAATGGTTTTTACACCAAGTACAATTCCCCACCAATACAAGGAATCATACAACTCAGCTGCCGACATGAGTCCTCAATTGAAATCCCCACCTAATCTTAACTCCCTTCTCAATACGAATTTTATTTAATTCGTACTCATAATCCTTTCCTGAATATGTACCAATTCATAGTACAATTGACACACAACAATCTTTGTTGTAAACTTTCCAATCATCATATTGATTCTTTTCCCTGCTATCACCTTATCAGATCACGGGGTGATCTCATCGTATATATTACGATTCATTTCTATACTATGATCGTTTTGTTTGACGATATCCTAACCCTGCACCTTTAGTCTTTTAGACTCTATCTATTCACTACTACTGTTCAACTTTATTACCAGAGTTAAGGAACTCTATATCTTTACATTTGCCGAGATTCGTCTTTGAATCTTACCGACCAACTAACTCTATGTGAGTTAGATCTTATCCTAATCACTGCGGTTATTAGTCTCAGGTATTCCTACCTAAGGTTCATAACCAACAGCTTTGATACCAACTATGACGGCCCCAAATCCGGGTCCTAAATCACCACGAATCTGGTACAATTATTCTATAACTATTGCGAAAGATATAAATATAAATTGTTTATACAATAAACTTTACACACTATTCCCCAAGGTCGAGTAACCTTAACTTATACACAATTCATAACTTGTCTGACGCATAACATTATTATCATACAATACTATTACAAATCTAATCACACACATTAACTTTAAGCTGGAACTGTCTTTAACCTTTTCTTGTATCCGACGTATTCGCCTTTATCTGTAATATTTATCATGATATAGCAAGGGTGAGCATTAAGGTTTCCCAGCAAGTTTAAATTTATTTAAGGATATATCATGATTGAAAGAATTTGAATAGTAAGTTGACTATAATTTATCAATATAGTTGTGAATTAGCACGAACAAACTTTTGACTGAACAAGTATTAAACATGAACAAATATATCTGGACCGACTGGTAATGAAGGTGATCGGCCTTTCATACCTAACTTATACATGTAATATGTACATAGTACAATTATACAATTCTTAGACATGACAATCAGCAATGATTAACCATAAGCATATCTGAATGAAACAACTCTAAGTAGAGTTAAGAAAAACTTGCCTGTTCGGTCGATTACGGTTACGCAATTTAATAAGCTTTGCCTGTAGACCTAATATATAAATAATATCGATATACAAATTAGAATAATATCATCACAATATAATACTATTATATATATATGTAAGACCACAACTTATTAATGAATAAAATCAAATATTCTCTAATTATTATTGTTAATAATAAGGTATTAATTTGATATAATATTTTGGTTATGGGTGAAGTGTGCAAATTTCATAAAATAAACAAGTGGTTATAAAATATTCATTTTGTCGGGGAATATTCGTTTGGTCGTGGAATATTCTTTCTGTCGGAGAATATTCGTATGACGGCGCAACTATTTGTGGGCCCCATAACGGAAAACGGTTGGATGAAGATAATGACAAAAATTGAGTTTTTATAAATAACAGCGTAGTTGTTACCGTTAACACTGTTGGAATACCCGGTGGTTAAAATACAGTAATACGCGTGGTTGTACAGTAGCATACGGATTGCATAGTATTTTTGAATTATTGATTCTTACGAAGGAAGACACAACTCAATAATTGTTACAGTAGTTACTGTTCAATATTTTATTTTATTGGTTCAATAATTGCTGCATTGATATTTTATATTATTGTTATTTCAATAATTGTCACTGCACAGTATTTCCCATTATCAGATCAATAATTCATATTATTTGAATAATATTATTAGATACCATTATTGGCAATGTCTAGAAAGTTCTGTCTAAGGAGAGGTTTGGTCACCTAATTGCGCGCTAGTAAGGAGAAATTCTTATTGGAAAGCCCCCTCTTTCCTAGGAACGGTCAGGTTGTCATAAATGTGATTCTGTAATATTAATTGTGAATAATTAATTATTGATTAATATAATAAGAAAATATTTATTTTATGTGAATATAAATGTTGGATATATTTTGTGGTTAAAAATGAAGGAGTTAATGTTGAGATGTTTTATCAGTATTTTTGTCAGAATGGAGGTATTAAAAATCAATTAGGATTTTTGAGATATATTGCAGGGGTTATAATTTTTAATCCGACCGTTAGATCGTTGTGATTTTTGGATATGTTATACATATATAAGTTGAGCATATATCCACAAATTTTGAACCGTTAAAAATGAACGTATGATTTGTTATGAATTTTAAGAGATGAATGGTTCAGAAATTGTTGAAGTTTCAAAATTTATCATTTTTGTGAAAAATTCTAAAATTGGTGGGCCCCACTTTTGGTTGGTAAAAATGTGCTGAGATTTTTTTCAAATGTGGTGGGTGGAAATAGTAGCAGGTAAAGCCATCAGGTTGCAGGTTAAGTCTGCTTCAGCGTGCTAACATTTTTCAATAAATAGAGGGCTAAGTTAGAATTGAAAATCATACCAGAAACAAATTTTCTCTCTTTCTCTCTCTAGATTATTGAGTGTATTTTGTGAGTATTTAGATACTTTGTGAGTTTCTATTCATCAGTGCAAGTTTTCTTCAGCCTTATACCGATATTCCGATCAGAAATACTGATATTTTGAGGTAATGGGTGTTATATTCTTCTTAAAATGATATTTTCTTCAATATCATTATACCAAAATGTTGGTATGAACTTTTTATCAAATTTAGAACTTTTTGTGTCGGGGTTACTATTCACGTATACGTTACTATTCACGTATACGGCACTATTCACGAATACGGCACTATTGACGTATAGTAGAATTCTTTCTCTACTTGACTCTTCTAATGGATTGCTGTTTCTGCTGCAGTTGTTGATCTAAAACTTGTTGTCTATTATATTTTATCAGATTTTCCCTGTTGAAGACTAACGATAATTTGTTGTATATTATCTTAGTCATAATATTCCTTACTCGGCTAGTTGAGCTCACCCTTTTTGTTCCATTTTCTTCTCAGGAGGAGATAGTATAGCAGGAACTAGCCGGAGTATGGAGTAACGGTTTTAGAAAGTTGTTTAGCAGTCCTCACTATTTTTGTAAAATAGTGTATCAATAATTGTAATGAGGACTCCTTTTGAGTTTTTATACTCTCTATTTGTATTCAAACTCACAGTATATGTGTTGTCGTATTTTGTACGATAATTGTATTACTGAGGTTATATTTATTTTTGTACCATGTATTTGGCGACTCAGAATGGGTGATGTATACCTGTTTTGGGGGCATCACAGTTGGTATCAGAGCTTAGGGATATGATCCCTGGCTGAGATGTGAGACAAGAACTAGGAGAGAAGAGACGGGGAATTCTTTCTCTAGTATGACCTGACAAAATTTATTTGGTATTTATTTGGTCGGTCAGAGTATAGGGATACTATATGACATGACTATTAACCCTTGTTTTATGGCAGTATTTTAGAATGGCTGCTGAGAACGTTAATAATGGAGTGAATCAGACCGTGGAGACATCTTTGATCACCACCCAGGGGAACATGCAACAGGAAGGCAATATTCCTCATGTAAACAACACTACCTAACAAATGATGAATGATGGGATGTTTAGAAGTTTTTTGCAGTTCATGCAAAACCAGAAGAGGGAGACTCGTGCACAAAATACGGGTGGAAATGCTAGCAATGCGCGGCTTGTCACAGCCAAGCAGTTCAAAGAGTTGGAACCACCAGAATTTAAGGGAAAGCCGGATCTGATCATGGCGGAAACGTGGGTGAAGCAAATTACCAAGATATTCGATGTCTTGGGATGCACGGAGGAATAGAAGGTTTCATTCGCCACCTTTATGTTCCGCGGTGAGGCAGACTACTGGTGGGAGTCTGTGAAGCGTACCCAGCCTGACGCACTCAACATGTCTTGAGAAATATTTCAGAAACTGTTTAATGACAAGTACTTTCCTGAAAGTATTCGTCATATGAAGGAGGTAGAGTTTATTAGACTAGAACAAAACAACATGACGGTGTCCCAGTACGAGGCGAAGTTTGCAGAGTTATCCAGGTTTGCACCTCATTTGGTAGAGAATGAGAAACGAATGACGAGGATGTTCCTGAGAGGTCTAAAGCCCGAGATTCGGCAATATCTTATCTCTCATAAATTTTCTTTATATTCAGATGTTGTAAACAGGGCTCAATTATTAGAGCGAGATAATAAGTATGTTAAACCGAGGGACCACAACCAGGGTCATACCGGTGGCAGCGGTCATCGGAGCAATGAAAACTAGCAGGGAGGAAAACATTCGGACAAAAGCGGTAATCACTCTGGTGGTAATCGTGGACGTGATAATAAAAGGAGCGAGTCAAGAGGTGATTTCAAAAGGAGAAGGCTTAACAACGATAACGTGAAGACGTCAGCACCAACATCAACTGTTTTTAGGGGGAGGAGAACGAGCACCGATCGTATGTTACAAATGCGGGAAAGAGGGACACATCAGCCCAAACTGCCCACAACAGTTAAAGGTATGTTATAACTTTGGAAAGGAATGTCATATAGCTAAAGATTGTCTTGTTGCGAAACCAAGTTCAACGGGAATAGTGACTCCGAAGGCTGTTCCGGACAAGTCAAAGTCAGTGGTTCCTGAAAGGGCGTTTTTTGTGACTGCCCAAAATGCGAGAAACCCGAACGAGGTGATCACGGGTAAGCTAATCATAAACTCTTGCGAAGTTTATACCTTATTAGATACTGGTTCTACCCATTCTTTTATCTCTCCTACTTGTGCTCAACGTTTGAACTTGACTTCGGAGAAATTAGACTTTGACTTATCTGTTAAAACTCCATTAGGAGAAACTTTCGTTACATCTACTGTTTATAAATCTTGCTTGATTCAAGTTGGAACCATCACATTACCTGCCGATCATATTTCGTTGAAAATTCTTGCATTTGATGTGATTTTAGGGATTGATTGGTTAACCATGCATCATGCTAAAATTGATTATTTTTGTAAGGTTGTTAGTTTTCGTATTCCTAACCAACCTGTTATGCGAATTCAAATAACTAAACCATTAAAGTCAATCACTGTCATTTCAAGCCATAAAGCTATTCGTTTATTGAAAAACGGATGTCAAGCTTTCTTAGCCCATGTCACGGACTTGAACAAAATCACGTCAGATTTGAATAAAATTTATGTTGTTAATGAATTTCCTGACGTATTTCCTGAAGAACTTCCCGGTCTACCCCCAAAATGTGAAGTTGATTTTTTTATTGACCTTGAACCTGGCACAAAGCCCATTTCTAAAAATCCATATCGAATGGCTCCTATTGAACTTCAGGAGTTAAAGGTCCAACTACAGGAGTTGTTGGACATCAGTTTTATTCATCCTAGTACATCTCCTTGGGGTGCTCCGATGTTATTCGTAAAGAAGAAAGATGGTAGTATGCGACTTTGTATCGACTATCGGGAATTGAACTATGTCACCATCAAGAATAGGTATCCACTACCTCGCATTGATGACATGTTCGACCAATTACAAGGAGCACAATTCTTTTTAAAGATCGATATTCGTTCTGGATATCATCAGCTGAAGATTAAAACTGAGGATATTCCAAAGACTGCCTTCAGAACTCAGTACGAGCATTACGAATTCTTAGTCATGTCTTTTGGATTGACTAATGCTCCTGCTACTTTCATGGATATGATGAACCGTGTATTCAAGGAATATTTGGATAAGTTCGTTGTTGTCTTTATTGATGACATCCTCATCTATTCCAAAAGCCATGAAGATCATGAGCACCATTTGAAGCTGGTACTACAAAGGCTTCGCGATAACAAGCTATATGCCAAGCTGAAGAAATACGAGTTCTGGCTTGAGGAAGTAGCATTCCTTGGGCATGTGGTGTCAAAACATGGAGTATCTGTCGACCCGACGAAGATTGAAGCTATACAAAGTTGGGAGCAACCAAAGTCGGTGACCGAAGTACGTAGCTTTCTGGGCTTAGCTGGTTACTATCGGAGATTCATGGAAGGATTTTCTCGAATCGCTACTCCGTTAACTCAGCTGACTCGTAAAGATACAAAATTCGGTTGGAGCGAGAATTGTGAGAAGAGTTTTCAAGAACTCAAGAGGAGACTCATTTCGGCACCTGTTCTGACAATACCATCTAGTTCGGATGGATTTGTTATCTATAGCGATGCTTCAGGCAAAGGGTTAGGATGTGTTCTTATGCAACATGGGAAAGTCATAGCCTATGCCTCGCGACAACTCAAAGAATATGAGAAGAATTATCCTATTCATGATTTGAAGTTGGCAGCAGTCGTTTTCGCGTTAAAGATCTGGAGACACTACCTGAATGGGGAGAAAGTGGAGATCTATATAGATCATAAAAGCCTCAAATATTTTTTCACCCAAAAGGAACTCAACATGCGGCAACGACGTTGGCTCGAGCTGTTGAAAGATTACAACCACACTATCCAATATCATCCTGGAAAAGCAAATGTGGTAGTTGACGCATTGAGTAGAAGATCATATGCGGGTATGAGTGCGATATTGTCAACACAAAGGCCCATTTTGTATGGCTTGCAAAGGATGGAGATAGAGGTAAAGGCTCCAAGTACCCACATGATGATATCAAATATATGAGTAGAACTGACTTTAATAGATAAAGTTAAAGCTGGTCAAGCTACGGACATGGAGCTGATGCGTATGAAGAAGAAAGTGCAAGAAGGTGCTATTCCAGAAGCAAGAATCGATGAAGAAAGAATACTTCGAGTCAACTCCAGACATTGTGTTCCTAACGATTTTGACTTGAAGCATAGAATCATGATGGAGGCACACAACACACCGTTTGCAATCCATCCTGGGAGTACCAAAATGTATCACGATCTTCGACATACATTTTGGTGGAGCAATATAAAAAGAGAGATTGCGGAGTTTATCTCGAGGTGTTTAACTTGTCAACGTGTAAAGGCGGAGCATCAAGTACCAAAGGGTCCATTGCAACCACTTGAGATTCCGAAGTGGAAGTGGGAACACGTTACCATAGATTTCGTTACGGGTCTTCCCAAGGTTTCTCAAGGCATAGATGCGATTTGGGTTATTATTGATAGATTAACCAAGTCTGCCCATTTCTTGCCTATACGTGAGGCTTATTCCCTTGAACGTCTTGCTAGTATGTACGTAAATGAGATTATAAGATTGCATGGCATGCCAGTATCTATAGTTTCAGATCGTGACCCAAGATTCACTTCACGATTTTAGGTTAGCTTGCAAAAAGCTATGGGCACGGATTTACGATTCAGTTCGGCATATCATCCTCAAACAGACGGACAATCAGAGAGGACTATTCAAACTCTTGAAGATCTATTAAGACTCTGTGTCCTAGATTTCAAAGGGAGTTGGGATAAGTACCTATCATTGGTGGAATTCTCCTACAACAACAGTTATCAGGCAAGTATAGGTGTGGCTCCATTCGAGGCGTTGTATGGAAGAAAATGTCGTTCTCCAGTATGCTGGGACGAGGTGGGTGAAGCAACATTGTTGGGACCAAAGTTGGTACGAATGACTACAGAGAAGATCCAAACTATTCGACAACGTATACAAACGACACAGGATCGACAAAAGAGTTATGCGGATCTTCATCGAAAGGACGTGGAATTCAATATTGGGGATCATGTATTGTTAAGTGTTGCGCCTTGGAAGGGAGTTACAAGATTTGGGAAGAGAGGAAAGCTCAATCCATGATTTGTTGGTCCATTTGAAATTCTTGACCGAATAGGAAATGTGGCCTATAGACTCGTATTACCTCCAAGTATGTCTCGTGTTCATAATGTTTTTCACATATCTATGCTTCGTAAATATGTTAAAGACCCGAACCACATTATTAAGTTAGAACCAGACGAGATAGCCGAAGTTTTAACGTACGAGGAGGTACCTGTTAAGATCTTGGATAGGAAAGAGCATGTCTTATGCACGAAAGTTATACCACAAGTTAAGGTTATGTGGAGAAACCATGCTATTGAAAAAATGACCTGGGATTTAGAATCAGAAATGAAAGCGAGGTATTCCCACCTTTTCGAAATACCAGGTACGTACGTCAATTTCGAGGACAAAATTTCATAAGGAGGGGAGGTTGTAAGACCCCAACTTATTAATGAATAAAATCAAATATTCTCTAATTATCATTGTTAATAATAAGGTGTTAATTTGATATAATATTTTAGTTATGGGTGAAATGTGCAAATTTTGCAAAATAAAAAAGTGGTTATAAAATATTCATTTTGTTGGGGAATATTCGTTTGGTCGTGGAATATTCTTTCTGTCGGAGAATATTCGTACGACGGCGCAACTATTTGTGGGCCCCATAGCGGAAAACGGTTAGATGAAGATAACGACAAAAATTGAGTTTTTATAAATAACGACGTAGTTGTTATCGTTAATACTGTTGGAATACTCGGTGGTTAAAATACAGTAATACGCGTGATTGCACAGTAGCACACGGATTGCATAGTATTTTTGAATTATTGATTCTTACGAAGGAAGGCACTACTCAATAATTGTTACAGTAGTTACTGTTCAATATTTTATTTTATTGATTCAATAATTATTGCATTGATATTTTATATTATTGTTGTTTCAATAATTGTCACTGCACAGTATTTTCCATTATCATATCAATAATTCATATTATTTGAATAATATTATTAGATAGCATTATTGGCAATGTCTAGACAGTTCTGTCTAAGGAGAGATTTGGTCACCTAATTGTGCGCCAGTAAGGAGAAATCCTTATTGGAAAGCCCCCTCTTTCCTGAGAACGGCCTGGTTGTCATAAATGTGATTCTGTAATATTAATTGTGAATAATTAATTATCGATTCATATGATAAGGAAATATTTATTTTATGTGAATATAAATGTTGGATATATTTTGTAGTTAAAAATGAAGGAGTTAATGTTGAGGTATTTTATCAGTATTTTTATCGGAATGGAGGTATTAAAAATCAATCAGGGTTTTTGAGATATATTGCGGGAGTTATAATTTTTAATCCGACCGTTGGATCGTTGTGATTTTTGGATATGTTATACATATATAATTTGAGCATATATTCACAAATTTTGAACCGTTAAAAATGAACGTATGATTTGTTATGAATTTTAAGATATGACTGGTTCAGAAATTGTTGAAGTTTCAGAATTTATTATTTTGGTAGAAAATTCTAGAATTGGTGGGCCACACTTTTGGTTGGTGAAAATGTACTGAATTTTTTTTTCAAATGTGATGGGTGGGAATAGTAGCAGGTAAAGCCGTCAGGTTGTAGGTTAAGTCTGCTTCGGCGTGCTAACATTTTCCTATAAATAGAGGGCTAAGTTAGAATTGAAAATCACACCAGAAACAAGTTTTTTTTCTCTCTCTAGATTATTGAGTGTATTTTGTGAGTATTTAGATACTTTGTGAGTTTCTATTCATCAGTGCAAGTTTCCTTCAGCCTTATACCGATATTTCGATCAGAAGTACTGATATTTTGAGGTTAGGGGTGTTATATTCTTCTTAAAATGATATTTTCTTCAATATCATTATACCGAAATGTTGGTATGAACTTTTTATCAAATTTGAAACTTTTTGTGTCGGGGTTACTATCCACGTATACGTTACTATTCACGTATACGGCACTATTCACGAATACGGCACTATTCGCCAAAAAAATGAAATTTTCTTCTTTTTGTCCAAGTTATCTATTATGGTTACTATCTTTGATTGTATCCATGTTTTGATCTTTATTTTTAAATTCTGCTTCAAAATTGGTTATTATGGAGTATTATTGAACTTGGATAAATTGTAATACGAATCCCTAATATTTTTTCTTTTATCTCACTGGATTCATTTTCTTTAAAATATTTTTCATCATCCTCAATCCTAAATGATGATACTACTGAATATCTTTGGCCTATAGTGCAAAGATGTATGATTACCTGATGAATATCTTTGGCCTGTAGTGTAAAGATGAACAGGTGTTGAGATGAACATGACCAACTGGTGATACAAATGAATATCTTTGGTTTGTAGTGCAAAGATGAATATTTGATTCAAGATGTATATTGATTGATGTTACATGGATAAAATATTGATGATGGACTTTTAAATCTTAGAAGATAGTAGAATTTTTTCTCTACTTGACTCTTCTAATGGATTGATGTTTTCGCTGCAGTTGTTGATCTAAAACTGGTTGACTATTATATTTTATCAGATTTTCCCTGTTGAAGACTAACGATAATTTGTTGTATATTATCTTAGTCATAATATTCCTTACTCGGCTAGTTGAGCTCACCCTTTTTGTTCCATTTTCTTCTCAGGAGGAGATAGTATAGCAGGAACTAGCCGGGGTATGGAGTGACGGTTTTAGAAAGTTGTTTAGCAGTCCTCACTATTTTTGTAAAATAGTGTATCAATAATTGTAATGAGGACTCCTTTTGAGTTTTTATACTCTCTATTTGTATTCAAACTCACAGTATATGTGTTGTTGTATTTTGCACGACAATTGTATTACTGAGGTTGTATTTATTTTTGTACCATGTATTTGGCGACTCAGAATGGGTGATGTATACCTGTTTTGGGGGCGTCACAATATATATACATAGAATAACCTAAACACATAGCACATAACCTTATCAGTCTATTCAGCACATAAAACTTAGCATCAAGTTAAACTATTTAAGTCCGAGTTAAATCCGACAAAATTCTAACATCCCGACGGTCTAGTCGGATAATACTCGAGTTTAAGTTCAATTAAACTCTGCCTAAACACTTAAAAATTATCTTAGATAATCATATTATTAATCAAAATAATTTTCCAAGTCTCATAATAATTTTTAAATAATTATTATCATTTAAAATGATTTTCCAATCATTAATATCGTATTTATCTAATTTAAATACCACAATATTCTAATATTATTAATATTTATTTAATATTAAATATTAATAAAATATATGCCAAAATATTATAATATATTTATAATATCTCATTGTATTTTTAATACTTTATTATTTCCTTTAAATGTTTTTAAAGTAGTTAAAAACATTATTCAATAACTGTTATTAATATAAATACCACATTATTCTCTTTATCATTAATATTTATTTAATATCAAATATTAATGAAAATAATAACATAAAATTATAATATAATTATAATATATCAAAGTATTTTTAATACCTTAAAATCATATTTATATGATTTTTAAACTATTAAATTAATTATCCGTTAATTGCTATTAATATTAAAATATTAATATTTTCCTGACAAAATATCAAAAGTTATATTTTATAACTTAAAATATTTTTATAACACTTAAATCATTTTTATATGATTTTTAAATCATTAGTTCTATTTTTCCATAATTTATTTAATATATTTATTAAATAAATTAATTACCATTAATAATAAATTGTTAATGAAATTTATCACAAAATATTAAAAGTCGTCAAAAATAACTTAAAATATTTTCTAACACCATAATATATTTTTAAATAATTTTTCATGTATTAAAATCATTTTTAAATAATTTATTTAATATTATAATTAAATAAATTAAATACCATTTATATTCTAAAAATATTAAATATTTATGGAATATACCCAAAATAATTAAAAATTAATTTTCAGACTTTAAAATTATTTTTAGGAATTTATTTTGTATTTTTCATAATTAAAAATCGTTTAATACTAATTATTTATTAAAAATAATAATTTTGGAAAATAAATTGTAGCTAAAGGGCCCTATAGCGATAGAACTGTCGCTAAAGGTGTTCTTGATGAAAACCCAGAACATTATATCAGTGTTCGAGTCATCAGGTTTGACCAGTCTTCGATTCATGGTTATAAGGTTTCTGGGAAACTTATTAAGTTAATATTTTAGTATTGATGTAGTACTACAACCATAAACAAGTTGCATGACCAAAATCTAACACAACAGAGAGATTAAAGCTGCAAAAATCGTTGTCAAAAGCTGTTCTTCATTTCTGAGTTTTCTAGAAATGAAGAACAGCCCGAGTTAGCCACTTGTGATCTTAATAACTTGCATCCTGAGTTTGCTTAATGTGATTACAAGGTTTAATCATGTAAACTTAATGTCAAGGAACAATCATATAGCATAATATCCACTTAAAAACATCATCAACATAAGATCTGGACCGGTCAAAGTAGGCCAGAAAAACTGTTCTTGAACATTTCTGGAAAAACCCAGAAATGTTCTTGAGCAGTTTGGTCAACGGTTGTTTGACCACAAATTTCTGTGATTCTAATACGGTTCTGGGAGACCTAAAGGTTTGAATATGTACTCCTCATGTCAGACTACAAGGATAAAACAACAATATAGCCAAATAACTTAAAATCAGCATGATTCATGCCCTGGGAAAACGCTGTCAGACAACCCAGAAACCCATTTTTGTGATCGGTCAACGACCTTTGACTGCTTATAACTTTCGATCTACACATGATCTGGACTTGATTCAAGTTCCAGATTCAAGTTCCAGATCCAAGATCTTATAACATACAACAAGTATAAACCTTTAAAACACCAAAACAATTAACAGATATAGGAGACCTGACATTTGACTGTTAGACACCATTTTTCCAGTTTTTCAGATTTGAAAAATTTTTAAATTTCGAGCACTTGAATGTTATGAATCCATGTTCTAGCAACCCAAATCAACAGGTGACACCCTTTAACACATATCTAAACAACAAACAACAACATTAACACAAATTTTTAAGGATTTCTAGAATTAGAGTTTATACCACTTTGAAGCTTGAGCTTTGATTCTGATCTTGATGAGCTAATAAAGGAAAGCTAAGTAGTGATATTTGCTTTATTTCTCACTCATTTATACTCTCATACCAGAATTTTGGAGAGAGAAAAGGGTATTGGTTAGAATGGTAAGTAAAGTAAGTCTTTTACTTAAGTTGTAAGCTTTTATTTTGATTCAATGAACCAAGTTGATATATATAGCTGCTGATTTGTGAGATATAAGTCACATGCTAGGCTTAAGGTTGGTGAACAACCCACATTAGGTCAAGATCTACGCACCAACTCATTAAAGAATTGCAAAAAGGGTAAAATGGTCATTTGCTTTCTAATTTTAATTCTAAAATTGTCATTTGATTCAAACCTTATGGTTTGACCTTTAGAGTTTAACCCTTAGGGTTAAAACCTAAGATTTATAAAAATCACATTTAGGATTTCTAAATTAGGTTTTAAAAATGAAAAAATTAAGATTTTTAAATTATAATTAGGATTCTCTAATTATACTTAGATTTCCTAATCATAATTCAAGTTTGCTAATTAGGATTAATATTTCCTAATTAAAATTGCTAATTTAGCAATTAAATCCACAATTGTACATTAAGGTTTTTGACGGAATAATTAGGGTTTAAAAATTTGAAATTAGGGTTTGCTAATTAATTAAGCTTTATCCTAATTAATATTATAATTAATAGCACTTAAGCATTATAATTATCATTTAAGTTCCCAAATTAGGGTTTCAAATTCCCGAAGTCTGAAATTAGAATTTCCAAATCTAGTATTAGGGTTTTCTAATAATCAATTAGGGTTTCGAGTATTTCATTAGAGTTTTCCCTAATAAATTATAATTAATGACGTTTAAACCTTATACATAGCATTCAAATTCCCAAATTAGGGTTTTCAATTTCCGAATTAGGGTTTCGGATTTCCCGAACTTAAATTAGAGTTTCCAAAACCAATTTCTAGGGTTTTTTATCAGACGTTAGAGTTTTCTAACAGAACGTTGAAGTTCTTAATATATATACTTGGGGTTTGACACTGATAAAATTTATCTGGTCAACCCTTGACCCTTAACCACATATACAACCATATACACAAAATATATACACTTAATCCTGAATAATTCACCTAAATCCTTCACAGAATTTTGAAATTCTCAAAATTCCATCTTAAAAATATCAAACGCATACACTAATTTTCTGTCTAGGTTCTAATATTGAACCTTAAATCAATCAATTATGATTTTAAAAATTTTCTAAATTCTCGGGTTGTCACAGAAAATCCAGCCCAAGGTGAGACCAATCTGCAAACGGCAATAGGAACCCACTAGAACAAAACATTCAAATTTGAAGAAAAACCAGACTTCGATAGTTTTGCAGATATAACTTTGATCATTTCTGGAATTGGAAATTAAAACCATACAAAAGATAAAATACATTAAACCAAAAAGCTCCACATATGCCACAAAGTAACTATTCAAAATTTTCATTATATACAATTACTTTAAATGAAAGAAACTTGAAACTAATCCAAATTCTGAGCTTGTTACATTACTTGGATCTTTACCAGTTGAGTTCAAATCTGCAGCCACCAATGAAGCCAGTGAATCATGAAGGACACATTTCCTGTTGAAAAGATTCCAAACATATAAGGATCCCTTCCTCGTGACAAGCAACAACTTCCAAGATTCATCACAATTTATAAATACAGCTGCAGACCCCGTCATCATACCAGACATTGCACGTCTCCCACATTTTGTGTACACCTATATCAGGCAAAAATGTATGGAAAAGATAAAATGTAACCTTTGAAAAAAGTTTAATATTTCTTTTGCGTATCTATCGTAAACACCTTGAACTTAATACATAGAAAAATTAGATATTATGTTTGATATATGTCAATTGAATCAATATTAATAGATCAAACCTGCAGGCGTCCATCCTCACAGCCAACGGCCCAAAAGTTAGCATTTCCAACAAGAACAGTGACCTTCCTGGAGATCCTATCAGTCCAAAGAGTTTAAGCCCCTCTGGTACATGCAACTTCTATTTCTTTTATCATAAATGTATTTCCAACCGCAACAATGCTATTTGCAGCACATTCTTTTAAACGAGCCTCCAAGCAAATAGGTATCATATCTTTGCCTTCTTTCTTATCAAATACCCTGATTGAAAGATTACCACCAGTAACCAGAGTCTTCAAAGTTCCCACCTGTTCGACACTGGTGCTGCCTTCTTTATCTACAGATTCTGGAACTTTCTCAATTACCAGACTCTTGTAGTAAAAATATGAACAAAATATAGGATTCAACTATCAAATAAAAGAAGGGCAGAAATAAACTTATCGATTTAGAGCAAATAATTTTGAGCAGAGGCGTGCAGTGCACTGTCCTTAAGTAGAAATTTCGCCCCTCGGAGAACTTTTCTCGGTGCTAAGGTCACTGATAAAATTCTACTCCAGGATTCAACGGCTCTTCACCCAACTAACCAGCACTTGAAATAGTTGAATGATCCAGGAACAACTTCTAATTTTTCTTTACTCGAACTCAAAAATAAGTCGTGTATATATACAATAAAATATATGGAAATTACTGTTTATATATATAATATATATAAATATGCCTAGTAGGTAAAAGGTAACAGCTTTTTGTCAAAAACTCAAAGTTGACAGAAGCACTCAATATATTATATAGATATGTTCCAGCCAAAAAGTTAAGTGAAACAAAATGAACTCAGCCTTTTATAGGAAAGAATTGCAACGGTAATATCATGAACTGTAATATCTCTATTAATATAGAACGGTAACATCATGAACGGTAATCTCACTTTAATATATAGCAACGGTAATATATTCCAAGCAACAACGGTAATATATTAATAATAGATATTAATATATATTCAGTTACAAATCTCTATTATTATATATATTTTATTTAACTTTGTAATATTTTATTTTGTATAAAATACAACAATCCCCCACATATTACAAAGTAAAAATAAAATAATTTGAGTAAGAAATATAAGAATGCAGTGCGTTAACATTGGTGTCTTTTGGACTATGAACCAATGTATAGAGTGAATAGGACTTGATTCACAGGAATTTGGTGAAATAAAAATTTCTATGAACCTTCTTCCTTATTCTGAATCAGTAATCATATTACTCACACTACAAACTCTAATTAGAAGTTGTTCTACGCGATTTGGCACATTTTGGCCTTGCGCCATACCTGGAATTCATGAGCGCTCTAGAAAACCTGTCTTGTTTTCATAAGAGGCGGCCTCACCTCTACACTCATATAGGTGTTTCCATCAAATGTGTTCTACAGTTAAACACATCACCCACTAAGACTATGGAAAACATTAAGAGTATATAACTCAACCTCTAACACTGTAGAATTACACTATCCTACACCATAGGGATGAACTCAAATATTTAAAAAATGGATAGTGTCTCAACCAATCAACCAATGACTTGTTGTTACCCATATGAACCTACTTCCTGGGATTACCATTCATATAGGTTGGGTTACCATCACTGTTGATTTCTGTAATAGACAGCAGTCCCATCCCCCTCGATGTATTGCTCACTAGCCTCTTGCTTAGTGGCTTTGTCAGAGGATCCGCAAGATTTAACTCTGACCTAACAAAATTAAGGGATATAATCCCGTCACATAACAGCTGTCTCACAATATTATGTCTTAGGCGTATATGCCTACTCTTGCCATTATAGCTCTTATTCTTAGCTCTGCCTATAGCAGCTTGGCAATCACAATGTAGAGACACAGATGGAACTGGTCTCGTCCACAAAGAAATATTTCCTAAAAGATTTTTGAGCCACTCTGCTTCAGAACCTGCCTTCTCTAAGGCAATAAACTCAGACTCCATAGTAGAGCGAGCTATACAAGTCTGTTTAGAAGACTTCCAAGACACTGCTCCTCCACCTAAGGTAAATATGTAGCCACTCGTGGATTTGATTTCTTCTGAATCAGAGATCCAGTTGGCATCACTATAGCCCTCAAGAACTGCAGGATTACAGTAGTAATACAAGCCAAATCCAATAGTACCTCGCAGATACTTGAGTATTCTACATAAAGCAGTCCAATGATCCTTATTTGGATTATGAGTGTATCTGCTGAGTCTATTAACTGCATAAGAAATATCAGGTCTTGTGCAATTAGTAAGATACATTAAGCAACCTATGATTTGAGCATACTCAGATTGAGATACACTAGGTCCCTCATGTTTCTTTAAATGTAAACAAGAATCATACGGAGTACTAACATGATTAACATTATAATGTCCAAATCTCTTAAGCATTTTCTCCACATAATGATCTTGAGAAATCACATACCCATTACACACTTTTCTCAAATTAATTCCGAGAATAACATTTTCTTCTCCCAAGTCTTTCATATCAAATTTAGTGGATAACATATTTTTAGTCTCATATATAACATCAATATTGGTTCCAAAAATAAGCAAATCATCCACATAAAGACATACAATAACACCACAATTCTCATTATTAAATTTGGTATATATACATCTATCTCCATCATTTATTATATATCCATTAGAAGTCATCACACTATCAAATTTATCATTCCATTGCTTAGGAGCTTGTTTAAGACCATATAAAGATTTAACTAATTTACAAACTTTATGCTCATTGCCTAAGGAAATAAATCCCTCAGGTTGGTCCATATAAATCTCCTCTTCTAAATCTCCATTAAGAAACGCAGTTTTAACATCCATTTGATGAATTATTAAATTTTTAATAGCGGCTAGAGCAATTAAAACTCTAATGGATGATGTTCTTGCAACAGGTGAATAAGTCTCAAAAAAGTCAAGATCTTGCTTTTGTTTATATCCTTTAGCAACAAGCCTAGCCTTAAATTTATCATTTGATCCGTCAGGTTTTAATTTCCTTTTAAAAATCCATTTACAGCCAATAGATTTAGAACCAGGAAGAAGGTCCACTAATTCCCAAGTGTGATTAGCCATAATAGACTCAATCTCACTATTTATGGCTTCTCTCCAAAAAGGAGCATCGGGAGAAGAAACTGCGTCTTTAAAAGTGAATGGGTCATTATCTAAGAGAAACGTAAAAAAGTCGTCTCCCATGTTAGTGGGTTTTCTAGTACGCTTACTCCTCCTTGGTTCAACTTCAGATTCCTCAATTGGAACTATATAAGAGCTCGTATGAAGCTCTGCTACTGGTCGATCCACTTTAGATTTCAAAGGAAAAATATTTTCAAAGAAATCAGCATTTTTTGACTCAATGATTGTATTATGATCTAATACATCACTTTTTAAAACAAGAAATCTATAAGCAGCACTATGTTCAGCATAACCAATAAACAAACAATCAGCAGTTTTAGAACCAATTTTCCTTTTCTTAGGGTCACGTAACATTACCTTAGCAAGACACCCCCACACTTTAAGATATTTCAAGTTAGATAAATGATTTTCCCAAAGCTCATAAGGTGTTTTTCCAGTTTTCTTATAAATGATTCTATTTTGCAAGTGACAAGCAGAAAGAAGAGCTTCCCCCCACAAATTCAGTAGAGCCCCAGAACTTACTAACAAAGCATTCATCATTTCTTTTAGTGTTCTATTCTTTCTTTCAGCAACCCCATTAGATTCTGGAGAATAGGGAGGTGTTACCTCATGTATAATTCCTTGTTCTTCACAATATTTACTAAGGGGTCCAGAGTCATATTCTCCACCTCTATCGGACCTGAGTCTTTTAATCTTCTTTTCTAATTTATTTTCAACTTCGACCTTATAAACTAGAAATTTATCTTCAGTTTCATTTTTATTTCTAAGAAGGTAAACTTTAGTATATCTAGAATAATCATCTATAAAAGTCACATAATAATTTTTCCCTCCTCTAGAAGTATTTCTAGACATATCACCTAAGTCTGAATGAATTAAACAGAGAGGTTCAGATTCTCTAACTAGTACTGGTTTACATGTTTTTCTAGTAGTTTTGGATTCTACACACACTTGACATTTATTGGTATTTGAAATTTTAACATCTTTTAAAATTCCCAAACTTTTCATTATTTTTATATAAGAATAATTCACATGGCCTAATCTAGCATGCCAAATATCATCACACTCAACCAAGTAAGCAAAAGAAGTACTAGCATTATTATTTATGAGTTCAAGTACATTCAAATGAAATAAGCCAGAATTAAGATACTATTTTCCCACAAACACCCCATTTTTGGTTAAAACTACCTTATCAGATTCAAACATAACCTTAACCCCAACTTTCCCAAGTATTCCAACAGATACGAGATTGTAGCGAATCTCAGGAATATGAAGCACATCGGTAAGAAAAAGGATCTTCCCAGAAGTCAATTTTAAATTTACTTTCCCTTTACCCAACACTGGTGCAGGCCTCGAATCGCCCATGTATACATGTTCATCTTTTCCCTCAAGGGGAGTGTAAGAGATAAATGCACCACGATTCGCACAAATGTGTTTGGTAGCACCAGAATCCACTATCCATGCCTCTTTGTCAATCACCATGTTCACCTCGGAGACAACCGCCACAATTGTATTGTCTGCCTCAGCTAAGTTAGCTCTCAGAAGAACAGACTGGTTGTTTCCTTTTTTGAACTTGCATTGTGCGGCATAATGACCTGGCCTTCCACACACGAAATAATCACCTTTAGGTTTTGTGGTTTTGGGTTTGAACTGATTCGGTTTTGCCTTCGGACCGGGGTTATACTTATGCCCGTGTTTAGGATGTTTGTTAAACGAATGACAAGGTTTGCGATCATCAACCAAATTTGCTTTGGAAGACATCTCTTTGGCTTTGGCAGTTTTATCTAAATTTCTGTTCTTTTCCTCAATACGAATATAAACAATTAACTCCTCTAAGGTCGTGTCTTTCCTTTTATGTTTCATAGTATTCTTGTAATCTTTCCAAGAATCGGGCAATTTCTCAATAAGGGAGCCAACAATAAAAGGAGCGGGTAAGTTCATGCCTTCATTATTAAGTTCGGCTACGACAAGATGAAAGCCATGAATTTGAGAAGAGACATCTTTTTCATCGGTCATGTAAAAATTAAGAAAATTCCCAATTGCATACTTTTTGACACCAGAATCTTCCACAACATATTTCAAAACTAAAGCATCCCAAATTTCAGTAGCATGTTTATGTAGACAATAGATATCAAAAAGTTCATTTGACAAAGAGTTGAGAATGATAGCCTTGCAAATTTTATCAGCAGAAGACCAAGTACTAACAGAAGATTCATATTCTTTCTTTTGTTCATCGGTAGCATCAGAAGGGGGTTCAACTGGTTTTGGTTTGGTTAAGACATGGTCAACTTTAGCAATGTCCATAATCAAAAGCAATTTGGTTTACCAACATTTAAAATTTGTTCCATTAAAAGGCTCAATTTTGGTCAAATCAGGGACATATTTAGTGGCGGTAAGCATAGAAGAATCCATAGAATTTCTACTTAAGATTGTAGGAAAAATATGAACAAAATATAGGATTCAACTATCAAATAAAAGAAGGGCAGAAATAAACTTATCGATTTAGAGCAAATAATTTTGAGCAGAGGCGTGCAGTGCACTGTCCTTAAGTAGAAATTTCGCCCCTCGGAGAACTTTTCTCGGTGCTAAGGTCACTGACAAAATTCTACTCCAGGATTCAACGGCTCTTCACCCAACTAACCAGCACTTGAAATAGTTGAATGATCCAGGAACAACTTCTAATTTTTCTTTACTCGAACTCAAAAATAAGTCGTGTATATATACAATAAAATATATGAAAATTATTGTTTATATATATAATATATATAAATATGCCTAGTCGGTAAAAGGTAACAGCTTTTTGTCAAAAACTCAAAGTTGACAGAAGCACTCAATATATTATATAGATATGTTCCAGCCAAAAAGTTAAGTGAAACAAAATGAACTCAGCCTTTTATAGGAAAGAATTGCAACGGTAATATTATGAACTATAATATCTCTATTAATATAGAACAGTAACATCATGAACGGTAATCTCACTTTAATATATAGCAACGGTAATATATTCCAAGCAACAACGGTAATATATTAATAATAGATATTAATATATATTCAGTTACAAATCTCTATTATTATATATATTTTATTTAACTTTGTAATATTTTATTTTGTATAAAATACAACAACTCTCACTTATAGCTGCGGTAGAAGTGACAGCCGAACACTCCTCAATATCTGAGCTCCCATTTGACCATCAATTTGAAGAAAAAAAATATCCAGCAAGACTGCATCAGAGATGTAATCGTGGGCCCCAGCAGAGTCAGCGCGCACTGCCCAATCAGCAGATCGTGTGCAACCAACTCCGGCAACATCCGGTGGAACCAGACCCTCCGGCCACCCAAGACCAATACCACGACATCTTGCTAAGGCCAGAATCTGACGAACAACCCAACCCACTGCAGCCATCAAATCCTAACTATAGCACTACAGAGACGGAGAAATCAAAATCAAACACTAAATACAATCTCATCTAAATATATGGAATAAGAAAGAAGAACAAAATTAGATAAAATTGGAAGCATTAATGAGGAACTCAGCCACCGATCAACCCCAAACATCCAATCTGAATGAATTCCCACCACAATAAATCATAACAGAAACCAACCATAAACAACTAATCTGAATAGAAAAAATCACCAAACCCAAAACCAGATTGGAACACGAGACAACAATAGATCTTAGCATGAGCAAAATAAGCATGAAAAAAGACATGAAACATAGATCGAAAGACACGAACAACAGAAATAGGTCCGAAGACCCCATCCCTGCAAAGTAGAGGAACCCAAAGCCATAGCCAGCAAACCTATAGTAGAGACCCAAAAATTAGATCTGACAATATCCTATGAGTATGGACAGAGCAATGGAAATCGGAATTGAAACAATACAAAACCACAGATTTCACAGCCATTAATCGGATGGACCACAAAAGATCCATCAATGAACATCCAAATCTGAACATTTAATTGATAGACAATTAGAACAGAAATTCAGATCCGAAGGGCCACCGAAAACAACACCGACACGCACAGTTCAGAAACAGATTATGAACAATTCAAATCCGAACGGATCCCTCATGCCTAACATCTCAAACCTAGAAAACTACCAAGATCCGAACCCCAAAACCTATCATCCCTACTTAAGATCAGAACTCCAGCCAGAACTAATCACTCAGATTTATAATACAATTTATATTCAATCTATAGTTAATACAATTTAATCTATTTATATATAATACAATTTATATTCACTATAATTAATTCTAAAAAATTTATTTTAATAAAATAGTGACTAATTTTATCTCTCGCAAAATATCTCTCACCAATAATATATAGTGAGTAATAATTTCTTCATTAATAATATTTTTCTCCGCAAATTTTTATCAAAAATTAGCGTTAAACATCATTCTATCATCTCAATTTTGTGAAAGAAAAAATTTAAATTGTGAAAGATGTTTTCTTCAGAATAACTATATTCTCACTAACTTTTTTTCCTTCATTGTTCCATCGCTAGAAAACTATTCATGTGAAGGAATAAATTCCTTCACAAATTTTCTTTCACTGCATCCCTATTTTCTTGTAGTGAATTTCTTCCAATACATGATTTAGTTATGGATAATTATTGTCACAGATTTTTTGAAAATTATAATTAGACTTTGAAAATTATAATTATGGAAGGAGGCAATTGACCCACTGATTTTTCAGTGGTCAAAAATAAAGAGAGTAAAATTTTAAGGTGTTTATTAAAAAATTTAAAGTTTAGATTGAAAAATATTATCTCTAGTTCAAAATTACAAATACATTTTGACTTTTTAAGGTCAATTTGTGAAATTCTAAAATTCAAAATTGATATAAAGTTCTTTAGTTTTAATACAACAAATATAGCAATTGTAAACTGATTATATAGAACACTATTAATTATTATCTTTGTTGTTTTTAAAACTTGAATGAACTTATATCATTTTGAGTTTTCGAATTTCGCGAATTGACTTTAAAAAGTCAAAACGTTTATCAATTTTTTGAATGGAGGTAGTATTGAATTCTTAAAAGATCATATCCTATACTACTTTGATCAGTACAATACTCTTTGTCCCTCACATTTTTTATCCAGCGACCTCGCCTAATTTGATATGTTGTATTTTTTTTATTTATAATTTCAAAAACCTGGCTATTGCTTTGAGATTTCTTTGTAATTACTTGCAGTTTTTTTTGTATTTACTTGTGAATTTTTGTAACTAATGTGACGCCCCCAAAACAGGTATACAACACCCATTCTGAGTCGTCAATAACATGGTACAGAAACAACTACAACTTTATTAATACAACATAAAAATTGTGAGAGTAAATACAAATATTGTCATCTAGACAATATCCACACTCAAATAAGTCCTCATTACAATTATTGGTACAATATTTTACAAAAAAAAATGGTGAGGACTACTAAAACAACTTCCTAGAACTTCATTCCATACCCCGACTAGTACTTGCTATATTCTCGCCTCTTGGGAAGAAAATGGGACAACAAGGAAAAGGGTGAGCTCAACTAGCCCAGTAAAGAATATTATGACTAAGATAATATACAACAAATTATCGTTAGTCTTCAACAGGGAAAAATTTAATAGAATACAATAGACAACAAGTTTTCAATCAATATTCGCAGCGGAAAATAATAATTCATAGAGAAGTTACGTAGAGAATGAAATCTACGATTATCTATGAATTTAAAAGCCCATCATCAACATTTTATCCCTGTGACATCAATCAATAAATATCTTGAATTAAATAGTCATCTTTGCACTACAGGCCAAAGATATTCATCAGTTGGTCATGTTCACCTCAACACCTGTTCATCTTTGCACTACGGGCCAAAGATATTCATCAGAAATCATTCATCTTTGTACTACAGGCCAAAGATATTCAGTTATATCATCATTTAGGACTGAGGATGATGAAAAATATTTTAAAAGAAACGAATCCAGTGAAACAAAATAATAAATCTTAAGGATTCGTATTTCAGTTATTCCATGTCTAAAAATACCTTATAAATAATCATAGTGAAGTAAAATTCAAGAATGATCAAAACATGGATACTGTAAGACCCCAACTTTTATAAATAAAGATGAATTTTCTATAAATATCATTTTTGAATATTATGGAGTTAATTTGATATAATTTTATAGTTGTGGGTAATATTTATAAATTTTGCAAAGTAAGCAAGTTGTTATAAAATATTCGTTTGGTCGGGGAATATTCTTTTTGTCGGGGAATATTCGTACGACGGCACAATCATTGGTGGACCCCACAACGGAATTATTGTCAGATTGAGAAAACGACAGAATTATCTTTCTATAAAAATAACAGCTGGGGTGTTACCGTTAAAATCGTTAAAACTGTTGAACTACTCGGTAGTAAAAGTACAGTAATACGCGTGGTTGCATAGTAGCACACGGTATTGATTATTGATGCTTACGTGAGAAGTCACTCAGCTATACTCAATTATTGCTACAGTAATTGCTGCATCATATCTCTTAAATTATTGTCATAGTATCATCTGTATAATATGTTATATTATTGAGACGTTGTGGTAAGTTTGGTTATTTTATGGGGGGCCATATGTCATCATCTAAGAGTCTCTTCGTCAATAGTAATTACCGTCGTCAATAGTATTTACCTTGGTCAATAGTAATTACCTTGGTCAATAGTATTTACCTTGGTCAATAGTATTTACCTTGGTCAATAGTAATTACCTTCGTCAATAGTATTTACCTTGGTTAATAGTAATTACTTTCGTCAATAGTAGTTGTCCCTTCAATATTACCAAGAGTCATTTGACTCTTCGTTAAGACCAAGAGTCATTTGACCCTTCGTTAAGACCAAGAGCCACCCTCAGTTTTTCTATAAATAGAGGCCTAGGGCTTCATTATTTTTCATGAATTCATTCAAGTTATAGAGAGAGAAAGTATAGAGAGAATAAGAGAGAGAGAGAATGAAAGTATTCTGCTACATCACTTTTCCAATATCCAGTTCTTTTAAGGTAGGGAATATTATTTCTTTTACATTCATGAAGAGAACTTCTGTTATTCCATTCGTTATTATTCTGTTGGAATAACCAGTATACGCGGTCTACCCTATACTTGGTGACATTCTTCTATTATTCTGTTGGAACATCCTGTCTGTGTGTTTTACACCGGACCTGGTTCCTTTTTTATTATTATTCTGTTGGAACATCCTGTCTGTGTGTTTTACACCGGACCTGGTTCCGTCTTGTTAGTATTCTGTCGGAACATCCTGTCTGTGTGTTTTACACCGGACCTGGTTCCATTATTTATTATTCTGTCGGAATATCCTGTCTGTGCGTTTACGCCGGACCTGGTTCCATTATTTATTATTCTGTTGGAATAACCTGTCTGTGCGGTCTATCGCATGCATGGTGATTTCTTTTGTTATTCCATTCTTTATTATACCCAGTTGGTTAAGTTTTGACTTCTATACTCCATGAAATTTGTGGAATATCCTTGATAGTTGCGTTTCATCCAGTATCTTTTCAAGAAAATATTCTTCTAAGCATTCTTGAATTTTACTCCACAATGCAGTATCATGTTGACAATTTGGACGTTGTTAATTCCTGGATAAATTAATTCTTGAACTTGTTTTATTGAATTCTTATATCATTGTCATCATCCTCATGTTTATAAAATGTTGAAAGTCATCTGTGGCCTGTAGTGTATAGATGGACTTGGTATGATTATGACCAGGGATTATTCGGTATAATTATGACCGTAATGTTACAAATGATGTGGTAAAAGTCTTCATTGGCCCGTAGTGCATTGATGGACAGTTGTTGGCATGATCATGACCATTAATGAATATACGAATATCCTTGGCCGTAGTGCAGGGGTGATTCGATGATGTGGATTATTTATTAAGCTGAGTCCCAGCGATCACAGTGTTGAAAAACTTTTTAAATCATAAAAGATAGTAGAGTTTATTTTCTACTTGACTCTTTTAATGGATTACTTGTTCCGCTACAGTTAAACTTGATGTCTATTATATTTTATCAGTTTAACATTATTGAAGGCTAATGATAATTTATTTTGCATTATCTTAGTCATAATATTTCTTACTGGGCTAGTTGAGCTCACCCTTTCTTTCACTGTTCTCTTCAGGAAATGAGAACGTAGCTGGGGCAAGTCGGAGAACGGAGTGATGGTCCGAATGATAGTATTAGTTAGTAGTCCTCACTATTCTATGTAATGGTGTGTTAATAAATGTAATGAGGACTCCTTTTGAGTATGAATACTCTCTAGAAGATAATATTTGTATTCAAACTCACAGTTTATATTTTGTCGTATTGTACACGACAGTTGTATTAATCAGTTGTATTTGTATTCTGTACTATGTATCTGACGACCCAATATGGGTGATGTATACCTAATTTTGGGGGCGTCACAGTTGGTATCAGAGCTTAGGGATATGATCCCTGGCTAAGATGTGAGAATAGAACTAGGAGGGGAGAGACGGGGAATTCCTTCGCTAGTATGACATACCTAAGTTTATTTGCATGGTATTTAATTGGTCGGTCATAATATAAGGATAATATATGACATATCAATTAATTTTTATTTTGTGGCAGTATCTGAAAATGGCATCTGAGAATGTTGAGAATAGCAATGGAGCACAGACGACTGTTGATTCACCACATATCAATAATCAGGATAATGTGCATCAGGAAGGTGTCAATCCTAATGCAAACAACAACACTGACCAAATGATGAATGATCAAATGTTCAGAGGCTTTATGCAATTCATGCAACAACAGGTGAAAGCGGCTCCTGTCCACAACGTAGGTGGAAATACTGGAAACTCTCAGGCGGTCACCACTAAACAGTTTAAGGAGTTGGGACCACCGGAGTTTAAGGGAGAACCCAAACCACTGGTAGCTGAAACATGGATAAAGCAGATCACCAAGATATTTGATGTCTTGGGTTGCTCCGAGGAGCAAAAGGTTCCCTTTGTCGCCTTTATGTTGCGAGGAGAGGCAGATTACTGGTGAAAATCGATAAAGCGTACTCAACCTGCCGCACTGAAGATGTCTTGGGAGAAGTTTCAAGATCTGTTTAACGACAAATACTTTCCCGAGAGTATTCGTCACATGAAGGAGGTGGAGTTCATCAAATTGGAGCAGAATAATATGATCGTGTCGCAGTACGAGACAAAATTTGCGGAGTTATCCCGGTTTGCGTCCCACCTGGTGGATAATGAAGAAAGAATGACGCGGATGTTTTTAAGAGATTTGAAGCCGGAGATACATCAACATCTTGTTTCTCATAAACTGTGTTTGTATTCAGATGTTGTAAATAGGGCTCAGTTGGTGGAGCGCGATAACGAGACAACGCAACCAAAAGAGAGCAGCCGGCAAAATGATAATACCAGTGAGAGCAGTCATCGAAGCGATGACAACAAGCATGGAGGGAATCAACAGTCCAGAAATGGTAACCACTTCGGTGGTAATCAGGGCCAAAACAATAAGAATGGACATTTCAAGAAGAGGAGATTCAACAATGATGGAAAGACGTCAGCATCAGCACCTGTCGTTAAGGAAGGCAAACGACCACCTATCATATGTTTCAAATACGGAGGGGAGGGGCACATCAGTCCAAACTGCGCGATACCGTCCAAAGCATGTTATAATTGTGAAAGAGAAGGTCATTTAGCCCGATTTTGTCGTTTACCGAAGACAAATTCAGCTAGGATGGAGGCACCAAAAGTCGTCCCAGAAAAGTCAAAATCGGTTGTGCAAGGGAGAGCGTTTGTTGTGAACTCCCAGAGAGCAAGGAATCCGAATGAGGTCATCACGGGTAAGCTTATCATAAACTCTAAAGAAGTTTATACTTTATTTGATACCGGTTCAATCCATTCTTTTATTTCTCCTACTTGCGCTCATCGATTAAATTTGATTCCGGAGAAATTAGACTTTGACTTATCTGTAGAAACTCCGTTGGGAGAAACCTTCATTATCTCCACTGTTTATAAGTCTTGTTTGGTTCAAGTTGGTACCCACACATTACCTATCGATCTAATTTCATTAAAAATACTTGCATTTGACGTGATTCTAGGGATTGATTGATTAACTACTCATTATGCAAAAATTGATTGTTTTCGTAAGGTTGTTAGCTTTTATATTCCTAATCGACCTATTATGCGAATTCAAGCAACCAAACCATTAAAATCAATCGTTGTCATCTCAAGCCATAAAGCTATTCGTTTATTGAAAAACGGATGTCAAGCTTTCTTAGCTCATGTCACAGATCTAAACAAAAATACGTCAGTTTTGAATGATATTTCTATTGTTAATAAATTCCCTAACGTATTCCCTGAAGAACTTCCTAGCCTACCCCTAGAGCGTGAAATTGAATTTTGTATCGACCTTGAACCCGGTACAAAACCCATTTCCAAAGCCCCATATCGAATGGCTCCTATTGAACTTCAGGAGTTAAAGATCCAACTGCAGGAATTGTTAGACATTGGCTTTATTCGTCCTAGTACTTCTCCTTGGGGAGCTCCTGTTCTATTCGTGAAGAAGAAAGATGGAAGTATGCGACTTTGTATTGATTATCGGGAGTTAAATCATGTCACCATCAAAAACAGGTACCCATTGCCACGTATTGATGACCTGTTTGACCAGTTGAAAGGAGCACAATTCTTTTCAAAGATCGATCTTCGTTCTGGATATCATCAGCTGAAGGTTAGAACTGAGGATATTCTAAAGACGGCTTTTAGAACTCGGTACGGGCATTATGAATTCCTAGTCATGTCCTTTGGATTGACTAATGCTCCTGCTGCCTTCATGGATATGATGAACCGGGTATTCAAGGAATATTTGTATCACTTTGTGGTCGTCTTTATTGATGACATCCTTATTTATTCCAAAAGCCGTGAAGATCATGAGCAACACTTGAGGCTGGTACTCCAAAAGCTTCGTGAATACAAGCTTTATGCCAAGTTGAAGAAATGCAAGTTCTGGCTGGAGGAGGTAGCATTCCTTGGGCACGTAGTATCAAGTCATTGAATATCGGTTGACCCGGCAAAGATTGAAGCTATTCAAAGCTGGGAGCAACCTAAATCAGTGACCGAGGTACGTAGCTTTCTTGGTTTAGCTGGTTATTATCGGAGATTCGTGGAAGGATTTTCTCGAATCGCTACTCCATTAACTCAGCTGACTCGGAAAGATACAAAGTTTGGTTGGAGCGAAGAATGTGAGCAGAGTTTTCAAGAACTCAAGAGGAGACTCATTTCAGCACCTGTTCTAACAATACCATCTGGCTCGGAGGGATTTGTCATCTACAGTGATGCTTCGAGCAAAGGGTTGGGATGCATTCTCATGCAACATGAAAAAGTCATAGCCTATGCATCAAGACAACTCAAGGAATATGAGAGGAATTATCCTACTCATGATCTAGAGTTGGCAGCTGTTGTCTTTGCACTTAAAATTTGGAGGCATTACTTGTATGGGGAGAAAGTGGAGATCTTTACGGATCATAAAAGCCTCAAATATTTCTTCACTCAAAAGGAACTCAACATGCGACAACGACGTTGGCTTGAACTGTTGAAAGATTATGATCATACCATTCAATACCATCCTGGAAAAGCGAACGTGGTAGCTGACGCATTGAGTAGAAGATCATATGCGGGTACAAGTACAATATTAACAACGCAAAGGCCCATTTTGTGTGACTTGCAAAGGATGGAGATAGAGTTAAAGACTCCAGGGTCCCATGTGATGATGGCGAATATACGAGTAGAACCGACTTTAATCGATAAAGTTAAAGCTGCTCAAGCTACAGACCTGGAGCTGATGCGTATGAGGAATAAAGTGCAAGAAGGTGCTATGCCGGAAGCAAGAATCGATGAAGAAGGAATACTTCGAGTCAACTCCAGACTTTGTGTTCCTAATAACCCTGATTTAAAGTATAAAATCATGATGGAGGCGCACAACACACCGTTTGCAATCCATCCTGGAAGTACCAAAATGTATCATGATCTTCGTCATACATTTTGGTGGAGCAATATGAAGAGAGAGATAGCGTTGTTTATCTCAAGGTGTCTAACTTGTCAACGAGTCAAAGCGGAGCATCAAGTACCAAAAGGTCCTTTGCAACCAATTGAAATTCCAGAATGGAAGTGGGAGCACATTACCATGGATTTCGTTACCGGTCTTCTTAGGGTTTCTCAAGGTATTGATGCGATATGGGTCATTGTTGATAGATTGACCAAGTCTGCTCATTTTTTACCGATACGAGAAACTTATACACTTGAACGTCTTGCTCGTATGTACATAAACGAGATTGTAAGACTGCATGGTATGCCAGTATCCATAGTTTCTGATCGAGACCCAAGATTCACTTCACGATTTTGGGTTAGTTTACAAAAAGTTATGGGCACGGAGTTACGATTTAGTTCAGTATATCATCCTCAGACGGACGGACAATCAGAGAGGACTATTCAAACTCTTGAAGATCTATTAAGACTCTGTGTCTTTGACTTCAAGGGAAGTTGGGACAAGTTCTTACCATTGGTGGAGTTTTCCTACAACAACAGTTATCAAGCAAGTATTGGCATGGCTCCATTCGAAGCATTGTATGGAAGAAAATGTCGTTCTCCAGTATGCTGGGATGAGGTGGGTGAAGCAACGTTGTTGGGACCGGAGTTGGTACGTATGACTACAGAAAAGATTCAAACGATCCGACAACGTATAAAAACCTCACAAGATCGACAAAAGAGTTATGCTGATCTTCATCGAAAGGACGTGGAATTTGATGTAGGAGATCATGTGTTCTTACGTGTTGCTCCATGGAAAGGAGTTACGAGATTTGGAAAGAGAGGAAAGCTAAATCCTCGATTCATCGGTCCATTTTTAATCCTCGATCGAGTAGGAACTGTGGCTTATAGACTCGCTTTACCGCCAAGTATGTCTCGTGTTCATAACGTTTTCCACATATCCATGTTACGCAAATATGTGGAAGACCCGAACCACATTATTGAGTTAGAACCGGACGAAATAGCGGAGGATTTGACGTATGAAGAAGTTCCTGTTCAAATCTTGGATAAGAAGGAACATATTCTACGCTCCAAGGTTATACCTCAAGTTAAAGTTTTGTGGAGAAACCACGATGTTGAGGAAATGACTTGGGAGTTAGAATCAGAAATGAAATCAAGGAATCCTTACCTCTTCGACATACTAGGTACGTACCCTAATTTCGAGGGCGAAATTTCATAAGAAGGGAGGTTGTAAGACTCCAACTTTTATAAATAAAGATGAATTTTTTATAAATATCATTTTTAAATATTATGGAGTTAATTTGATATAATGTTATAGTTGTGGGTAATATTTATAAATTTTGCAAAGTAAGCAAGTTGTTATAAAATATTCGTTTGGTTGGGGAATATTCTTTTTTTCGGGGAATATTCGTACGACGGCACAATCATTGGTGGACCCCACAACGGAATTATTGTCGGATTGAGAAAACGACAGAATTATCTTTCTATAAAAATAACAGCTGGGGTGTTACCGTTAAAATCGTTAAAACTGTTGAACTACTCGGTAGTAAAAGTACAGTAATACGCGTGATTGCATAGTAGCACACGGTATTGATTATTGATGCTTACGTGAGAAGTCACTCAGCTATACTCAATTATTGCTACAGTAATTGTTGCATCATATCTCTTAAATTATTGTCATAGTATCATCTGTATAATATGTTATATTATTGAGACGTTGTGGTAAGTTTGGTTATTTTATGGGGGGCCATATGTCATCATCTAAGAGTCTCTTCGTCAATAGTAATTACCGTCGTCAATAGTAATTACCGTCGTCAATAGTATTTACCTTGGTCAATAGTAATTACCTTCGTCAATAGTATTTACCTTGGTCAATAGTATTTATCTTGGTCAATAGTAATTACCTTCATCAATAGTATTTACCTTGGTTAATAGTAATTACTTTCGTCAATAGTAGTTGTCCCTTCAATATTACCAAGAGTCATTTGACTCTTCGTTAAGACCAAGAGTCATTTGACCCTTCGTTAAGACCAAGAGCCACCCTCAGTTTTTCTATAAATAGAGGCCTAGGGCTTCATTATTTTTCACGAATTCATTCAAGTTATAGAGAGAGAAAGTATAGAGAGAATAAGAGAGAGAGAGAATAAAAGTATTCTGCTACATCACTTTTCCAATATCCAGTTCTTTTAAGGTAGGGAATATTATTTCTTTTACATTCATGAAGAGAACTTCTGTTATTCCATTCGTTATTATTCTGTTGGAATAACCAGTATACGCGGTCTACCCTATACTTGGTGACATTCTTCTATTATTCTGTTGGAACATCCTGTCTGTGTGTTTTACACCGGACCTGGTTCCTTTTTTATTATTATTCTGTTGGAACATCCTGTCTGTGTGTTTTACACCGGACCTGGTTCCGTCTTGTTAGTATTCTGTCGGAACATCCTGTCTGTGTGTTTTACACCGGACCTGGTTCCATTATTTATTATTCTGTCGGAATATCCTGTTTGTGCGTTTACGCCGGACCTGGTTCCATTATTTATTATTCTGTTGGAATAACCTGTCTGTGCGGTCTATCGCATGCATGGTGATTTCTTTTGTTATTCCATTCTTTATTATACCCAGTTGGTTAAGTTTTGACTTCTATACTCCATGAAATTTGTGGAATATCCTTGATAGTTGCGTTTCATCCAGTATCTTTTCAAGAAAATATTCTTCTAAGCATTCTTGAATTTTACTCCACAATGCAGTATCATGTTGACAATTTGGACGTTGTTAATTCCTGGATAAATTAATTCTTGAACTTGTTTTATTGAATTCTTATATCATTGTCATCATCCTCATGTTTATAAAATGTTGAAAGTCATCTGTGGCCTGTAGTGTATAGATGGACTTGGTATGATTATGACCAGGGATTATTCGGTATAATTATGACCGTAATGTTACAAATGATGTGGTAAAAGTCTTCATTGGCCCGTAGTGCATTGATGGACAGTTGTTGGCATGATCATGACCATTAATGAATATACGAATATCCTTGGCCGTAGTGCAGGGGTGATTCGATGATGTGGATTATTTATTAAGCTGAGTCCCAGCGATCACAGTGTTGAAAAACTTTTTAAATCATAAAAGATAGTAGAGTTTATTTTCTACTTGACTCTTTTAATGGATTGCTTGTTCCGCTACAGTTAAACTTGATGTCTATTATATTTTATCAGTTTAACATTGTTGAAGGCTAATGATAATTTATTCTGCATTATCTTAGTCATAATATTTCTTACTGGGCTAGTTGAGCTCACCCTTTCTTTCACTGTTCTCTTCAGGAAATGAGAACGTAGCTGGGGCAAGTCGGGGAACGGAGTGATGGTCCGAATGATAGTATTAGTTAGTAGTCCTCACTATTCTATGTAATGGTGTGTTAATAAATGTAATGAGGACTCCTTTTGAGTATGAATACTCTCTAGAAGATAATATTTGTATTCAAACTCACAGTTTATATTTTGTCGTATTGTACACGACAGTTGTATTAATCAGTTGTATTTGTATTCTGTACTATGTATCAGACGACCCAAGATGGGTGATGTATACCTAATTTTGGGGGCGTCACAGATACAATCAAAACTAGTATCCAGAATAGATATTTTGGACGAAAAGAAAAAAAAAATTATTTTTCGATGAATAGTAACTCGTGAATAGTAACTCGTGAATAGTAATTCATGAATAGTAACTCATGAATAGTGACTCCGATATGAAAAGTTTCAAATTTGATAAAAAGTTCAGATCAATACTTCGGCATAATGATATTGAAGAAAATAATATCATTTAAGAAGAAATAGCATCCCTTACCTCAGAAAGACGGTACTTCTGACTGGAATACTAGATATAGTGCTGAAGAAAACTTGCACCGTATAGCAACACTCAAAGTATCAAATACTCACAAGAATACGCTCGATATAGAGAGAGAAATAGAGAGAAACTTGTGTTTCTGGTGTGATTTTTAATTCTAACCTAAGCACCCTATTTATAGAAAAATGCTTAGAACACCAAAGCAGAAAATTTAATATAATAATAATATATATATATATATAATTTTCAAGCCCACCTCAAGACCATCTGAACTCAGCTCATTATGCACATGCTGTAGCCCACAAAACAGACAAAAAACGTTTTCTTTGAAAAAAAATAATTAAAACTTCCAAAAATCAATTATTTCGGAACTTCAGAACTTCAATAATTCATAATAAATAGCCCTTTATCAGAAAATTCGAATCTCGCGAGTTTTTATAGGAATTTCAATTCTCTACAACTTTGCAGAAGAAAGTTTTTCCAAATTCCAAACAAAAGTTGACCGAAATCTACAAACAGGCGATTTTACAGTCAATAATAATTTTTCGGTCAAGAATTGTGTCCACCAACACACAAAACATGTGTTAATCATTTAATGCCACAAAAATACTCTTCCTCCTCATATACTCATATATCCCACATTCATTGTAAAAATATCACCATCAATATATTATTAAAATAATATATTTAAATGAATTATTTTATCAGAAAAAGATAAAATATTAATTTTCAACAATTGTCACATTAAAAATTTTCTCCATCTATATCCACATAAAATTAATATTTTCCTCATCATATAAATTAATAATTAATTATACACAAATAATATTACAGAATCACAGTACTGGCAACCAGGCCGTTCCCAGGAAAGAGGGGGCTTTCCAATAAGGATTTCTCCTTACTGGCGCGTAATTAGATGACCAAACCTCTCCTTAGACAGAACTTTCTAGACATTGCCAATAATGTTATCTAATAATATTATTTAGATAATATGAATTATTGCTCCGATAATGAAAAATACTGCGTAGTGACAATTATTGAAACAACAGTAATATAAAATATCAACGCAGCAATTATTGAATCAATAAAATACAATATTGAACAGTAATTACTGTAACAATTATTGAGTAGTGCCTTCTTACGTAAGAATCAATAATTGGTGCAATACCGTGTGCTACTGTGTAACAACGCGTATTACTGTGTTTTAACCACCGGGTATTCCAACAGTATTAACGATAACAACTACGCCGTTATTTATAAACAACTTGTTTTTGTCGTTTTCTTCATCCAATCGCTTTCTGTTATGGGGCCCACACAAGGCTGCGCCGTCGTACGAATATTCTCCGACAGTAAGAATATTCCACGACCAAGCGAATATTCCCCGATAACAATGAATATTTTATAACCACTTGCTTATTTAAAATATTTGCGCATTTTACCCATAACTAACCACATTAATCAAATCAACCCTTACTATTTCAGAATAAAAAATAGAGGAAATTAAATTTCATTTATTAATAATTTGGGGTCTTACAACCTCCCCTCCTTATGAAATTTTGTCCTCGAAATTGACATACGTACCTGGTGTTTCTAAAAGATGAGGATACCTCGCTTTCATTTCCGTTTCCAACTCCCAGGTCATTTCCTCAATAGCATGGTTTCTCCACAAAACTTTAACTTGTGGTATGACCTTCGTGCGTAGGACATGCTCCTTCTTATCCATGATCTTGACAGGTACCTCCTCGTGCGTTAAGTCTTCAGCTATCTCGTCCGGTTCTAACTCAATAACATGGTTCGGGTCTTTCACATATTTACGAAGCACAGATATATGAAAAATATTATGAACACGAGACATACTTGGAGGTAACGCAAGTCTATAGGCCACATTTCCTACTCGGTCAAGAATCTGAAATGGACCAATAAATCGTGGATTGAGCTTTCCTCTCTTCCCAAATCTTGTAACTCCTTTCCATGGAGCTACACGTAATAATACATGATCTCCAATGTCAAATTCCACGTCTTTTCGATGAAGATCCACATAACTCTTTTGTCGATCCTGTGCCGTTTGTATACGTTGTCGAATCGTTTGGATCTTCTCTGTAGTCATTCGTACCAACTCTGGTCCCAACAACGTTGCTTCTCCCACCTCATCCCAACATACTGGAGAGCGACACTTTCGTCCATACAATGCTTCAAAGGGAGCCACACCTATACTTGCCCGATAACTGTTGTTATAGGAGAATTCCACCAATGGTAGGTACTTATCCCAACTTCCTTTGAAATCTAGGACACAAAGTCTTAATAGATCTTCAAGAGTTTGAATAGTCCTCTCTGATTGCCCGTCCGTTTGAGGATGGTATGCTGAACTGAACCGTAAATCTGTGCCCATAGCTTTTTGCAAACTAACCCAAAATCTTGAAGTGAATCTTGGGTCACGATCCGAAACTATGGATACTGGCATGCCATGCAACCTTACAATCTCATTCACGTACATACTAGCAAGACGTTCAAGGGAATAAGTCTCCCGTATCGACAAGAAATGAGCAGACTTGGTTAATCTATCAACTATAACCCAAATAGCATTTATGCCTTGAGAAACCGTGGGAAGACCTGTAACGAAATCTATGGTAATGTGTTCTCACTTCCATTTCGGAATCTCAAGTGGTTGCAATGGACCCTTTGGTACTTGATGCTCCGCCTTTACACGTTGACAAGTTAAACACCTCGAGATAAACTTTGCAATCTCTCTCTTCATATTGTTCCACCAAAATGTATGTCGAAGATCACGATACATTTTAGTACTTCCAGGATGGATTGCAAATGGTGTATTGTGTGCCTCCATCGTGATCTTGTACTTCAAATCAGAATCGTTAGGAACACAAAGTCTGGAGTGGACTCGAAGTATTCCTTCTTCATCGATTCTTGCTTCTGGAATAGCACCTTCTTGCAATTTCTTCTTCATACGCATCAGCTCCGGGTCTGTAGCTTGAGCAACTTTAACTTTATCGATTAAAGTTGGTTCTACGCGTATACTTGACATCATCGCACTCGTTCCTGCATATGATCTTCTACTCAACGCGTCAGCTACCACGTTTGCTTTTCCAGGATGGTACTGAATAGTGTGGTCGTAATCTTTCAACAGCTCGAGCCAACGTCGTTGCCACATGTTGAGTTCTTTTTGAGTGAAGAAATATTTGAGACTATTATGGTCTGAATATATCTCCACTTTCTCCCCATATAGATAGTGCCTCCAGATCTTTAGCGCGAAAACGACTGCTGCCAACTCTAGATCATGAGTAGGATAATTCCTCTCATATTCTTTAAGTTGTCGCGAGGCATAGGCTATGACTTTTCCACGTTGCATGAGAACACATCCTAATCCTTTGCCTGAAGCATCGCTGTAGATAACAAATTCATCCGAACCAGATGGTATTGTCAAAACAGATGCCGAAATGAGTCTCCTCTTAAGCTCTTGAAAACTCTTCTCGCATTCTTCGCTCCATACGAATTTGATATCCTTCCGAGTCAGCTGAGTTAACGGGGTAGCGATTCGAGAAAACCCTTCTACGAATCTCCGATAATAACCAGCTAAGCCCAGAAAGCTACGTACATCGGTCACCGTCTTCGGTTGCTCCAGCTTTGTATTGCTTCAATCTTCGCCGGGTCCACAGATACTCCATGTTTTGACACCACGTGCCCTAGGAATGCTACTTCCTCAAGCCAGAACTCGCATTTCTTCAACTAAGCATATAGCTTGTTTTCACGCAGCCTTTGGAGTACCAGCTTCAAATGGTGCTCATGATCTTCATGGCTTTTGGAATATATGAGGATGTCATCAATAAAGACAACAACGAACTGATCCAAATAATCCTTGAATACTCGGTTCATTATATCCATGAAAGCCGCAGGAGCATTAGTCAATCCAAAAGACATGACTAAGAATTCATAATGCCCGTACCGAGTTCTAAAGGCAGTCTTTGGAATATCCTCAGTTTTAACCTTCAGCTGATGATATCCAGAACGAAGATCGATTTTTGAAAAGAATTGTGCTCCTTGTAACTGGTCAAACAGGTCATCAATACGAGGTAGCGGATACCTATTCTTGATGGTGACATGGTTTAATTCCCGGTAATCGATACAAAGTCGCATACTCTCGTCTTTCTTCTTTACAAATAAAACAGGAGCACCCCAAGGAGATGTACTAGGACGAATGAAACAGATGTCCAACAACTCTTGTAGTTGGACTTTTAACTCCTGAAGTTCAATAGGAGCCATTCGATATGGGGTTTTAGAAATGGGCTTTGTACCAGGTTCAAGATCAATAAAGAATTCAACTTCACGTTCTGGGGGTAGACCGGGAAGTTCTTCAGGAAATACGTCAGGAAAGTTACTAACAACAGGAATATTATTCAAATTTGACGTGTCTTTATTCAAATCCATAACATGGGCTAAGAAAGCTTGACATCCGTTTTTCAATAAACGAATGGCTTTATGACTTGATATGACAGTGATTGATTTTAATGGCTTTGTTGCTTGAATTCGAACAACAGGTTGATTAGGAATATGAAAAATAACCACCTTACGAAAATAATCAATTTTGGCATGATGAGTAGTTAACCAATCAATTCCTAAAATCACGTCAAATGCAAGTATCTTTAAAGAGATAAGGTCAACAGGTAAGGTGATGGTGCCAACTTGGATCAAACAAGATTTATAAACAGTGGATGTGATGAAAGTTTCCCCTAACGGAGTCTCCACAGATAAATCAAAGTCTAATTTCTCCGGAGTCAAGTTTAAACGTTGAGCACAAGCAGGAGAAATAAATGAATGGGTAGCACCGGTATCTAGTAAGGTATAAACTTCACATGAATTTATGATTAGCTTACCCGTGATCACCTCGTTTGGGTTCCTCGCATGTTGACCAGTCACGACAAACGCTCTCCCAGGAACCGTTGACTTTGACTTTTCTGGGACAGCCTTTTGAGTCACCGTCCCCTGTAAGACCCCAACTTTTATAAATAAAGATGAATTTTTTTTTTAAATATCATTTTTGAATATTATGGAGTTAATTTGATATAATGTTATAGTTGTGGGTAATATTTATAAATTTTGCAAAGTACGCAAGTTGTTATATAATATTCGATTGGTCGGGGAATATTCGTTTTAACAGGGAATATTCGTACAACGACACAATTATTGGTGGACCCCACAACGGAATTATTGTCGGATTGAGAAAACGACAAAAAAATATTTTATTAAAAATAACGGCGGAAATTTTACCATTGTTGCTGTTGAACTACTCGGTAGTAAAAGTACAGTAATACGTGTGGTTGCATAGTAGCACACGGTATTGATTATTAATGCTTATGTGAGAAGTCACTCAGTTTGATTCTATTATTGTCAGTTAATAATATGAATTATTTAGCGATAATGACGTTTTGTTTTATTCGTATTATTAACGTAATAAAACAGAAACATCTTTTTATATAAAACAAAATACTTTATTAAAGTTATTCTATAAATAGAATATATTTTATTTTATTTAAAAGATTTTTCTTTAAATATGGACCGTCAGATTAAAGTAATCAATCTGGACCGTTCATGGATTAGTTACTATGCATTCTATTTTTCTATAAATAGCAGCTCATTCCTTCATTATTTCTTACGAATTCACTGAACTCTAGAGAGAGAAACTATAGAGAGAAACTATAGAGAGAGAGAAGAAGAGTATTCTGCTACTACTTCCTTACTTCAGCTCTTCTTTAAAACGGTAGGGAATATTATTTCTTTTATATTCATGAAGAGAACTTCTGTTATTCCATTTGTTATTATTCTGTTGGAATAACCAGTATACGCGGTCTACCCTATACTTGGTGACATTCTTCTATTATTCTGTTGGAACATCCTGTCTGTGTGTTTTACACCGGACCTGGTTCCGTTTATTATTCTGTTGGAACATCCTGTCTGTGTGTTTTACACCGGACCTGGTTCCGTTTATTATTCTGTTGGAACATCCTGTCTGTGTGTTTTACACCGGACCTGGTTCCGTTTTATTATTATTCTGTTGGAATATCCTGTCTGTGTGTTTTACACCGGACCTGGTTCCATTATTTATTATTCTGTCGGAATATCCTGTCTGTGCGTTTACGCCGGACCTGGTTCCATTATTTATTATTCTATTGGAATAACCTGTCTGTGCGGTCTATCGCATGCATGGTGATTTCTTTTGTTATTCCATTCTTTATTGTACTCAGTTGGTTAAGTTTTGACTTCTATACTCCATGAAATTTGTGGAATATCCTTGATAGTTGCGTTTCATCCAGTATCTTTTCAAGAAAATATTCTTCTAAGCGTTCTTGAATTTTACTCCACAATGCAGTATCATGTTGACAATTTGGACGTTGTTAATTTCTGGATAAATTAATTCTTGAACTTGTTTTATTGAATTCTTATATCATTGTCATCATCCTCATGTTTATAAAATGTTGAAAGTCATCTGTGGCATGTAGTGCATAGATGGACTTGGTATGATTATGACCAGGGATTATTCGGTATAATCATGACCGTAATGTTACAAATGATGTGGTAAAAGTCCTCATTGGCCCGTAGTGCATTGATGGACAGTTGTTGGCATGATCATGACCATTAATGAATACACGAATATCCTTGGCCGTAGTGCAGGGGTGATTCGATGATTTTATTAAGCTGAGTCTCAGCGATCGCAGTGTTGAAAAACCTTTTAAATCATAAAAGATAGTAGAGTTTATTTTCTACTTGACTCTTTTAATGGATTGCTTGTTCCGCTGCAGTTAAACTTGATGTCTATTATATTTTATCAGTTTAACATTGTTGAAGGCTAATGATAATTTATTCTGCATTATCTTAGTCATAATATTTCTTACTGGGCTAGTTGAGCTCACCCTTTCTTTCACTGTTCTCTTCAGGAAATGAGAACGTAGCTGGGACAAGTCGGGGTACGGAGTGATGGTCCGAATGATAGTATTAGTTAGTAGTCCTCACTATTCTATGTAATGGTGTGTTAATAAATGTAATGAGGACTCCTTTTGAGTATGAATACTCTCTAGAAGATAATATTTGTATTCAAACTCACAGTTTATGTTTTGTCGTATTGTACACGACAGTTGTATTATTAAGTTGTATTTGTATTCTGTACTATGTATCTGACGACCCAAGATGGGTGATGTATACCTAATTTTGGGGGCGTCACATCCCCGCTGAACTTGGTTTCGCTATCGTACAATCTCGAGCGATATGTCCTTCCTTTCCACAATTATAGCATACCTTGAACTGTTGTGGACAGTTTGGGCTGATATGTCCCTCTTTTCCACATTTATAGCATATGACCGGTGGTCGTTCTCCTCCCTTGGAACCAGTTGCTACTGGTGCTGACGTCTTCGTATTGTCATTGTTGAATCTCCTCTTTTTAAAATCTCCTCCCGACTCGCTTCTTCTATTTTCATAGCCACGATTACCACCAGAGTGGTTGTCGTTCTTGTCTGTATTTTTCTTTCTCCACTGGTTATCATTATTATGATGACTGTTGTCACCGATATGATCCTGGTTGTAGTCCCTCGGTTGACCGTACTCGTTATCTCGCTCTAATAATTGAGCCCTGTTGACAACATCTGAATAGAGAGAAAATTTATGAGAAATGAGATATTGACGTATGCCGGGTTTCAAACCTCTCAGAAACATCTGTTTCATACGTTCCTCATTCTTCACCAAATGAGGTGCAAACCTGGACAATTCTGCAAACTTCGCCTCGTACTGGGACACCGTCATGTTATTCTGCTCCAGTCTAATAAACTCTACCTCTTTCATATGACGAATACTTTCAGGAAAGTACTTGTCATTGAATAGTTTCTGAAATGTCTCCCAAGACATGCTGAGTGCAGCTGGATGGGTATGCTTCACAGATTTCCACCAGTAGTCTGCCTCGCCACGGAACATAAAGGTGGCGAATGGAACCTTCTGTTCCTCCGTGCATCCCAAGACATCAAATATCTTGGTAATTTGCTTGACCCACGTTTCCGCCATGATCGGATCCGGCTTTCCCTTAAATTCTGGTGGTCCCAACTCTTTGAACTGCTTAGCTGTAACCCGCTGTGCGTTGCCATTGTTTCTTCCTATATTTTGAACAGGAATCTCCTTCGTCTGGTTTTGCATGAATCGCAAAAAACTTCTAAACATCTCATCGTTCGCAGGAGGAACATTGCCAGCCTGTTGCACGTTCTCCTCGTTGGTGAGTATAGGCATCTCCACCGTCTCATTTGCTCCACTGTTAACATTCTCAATTGACATTCTCAAATACTACCATAAAACAAAGGTTAATTTAACAAATTAACATATCACATAATACCCCTATATTATGACCAACAGATAAGCTTAGGTAGGACACACTAGTGAAGGATTTACTCGTCTCTCTCCTCCTAGTTCTATTCCCCGATCTCCGCCAGAGATCATATCCCTAAGCTCTGATACCAACTGTGACGCCCCCAAAACAGGTATACAACACCCATTCTGAGTCGTCAATAACATGGTACAGAAACAACTACAACTTTATTAATACAACATAAAAACTGTGAGTATAAATATAAATATTGTCATCTAGACAATATCCACACTCAAATAAGTCCTCATTACAATTATTGGTACAATATTTTATAAAAAAAAATGGTGAGGACTACTAAAACAACTTCTTAGAACTTCATTCCATACCCCGACTAGTACTTCCTACATTCTCGCCTCCTGAGAAGAAAATGGGACAATAAGGAAAAGGGTGAGCTCAACTAGCCCAGTAAAGAATATTATGACTAAGATAATATACAACAAATTATCGTTAGTCTTCAACAGGAAAAAATTTAATAGAATACAATAGACAACAAGTTTTCAATCAATATTCGCAGCGGAAAATAATAATTTATAGAGAAGTTACGTAGAGAATGAAATCTACGATTATCTATGAATTTAAAAGCCCATCATCAACATTTTATCCCTGTAACATCAATCAATAAATATCTTGAATCAAATAGTCATCTTTGCACTACAGGCTAAAGATATTCATCAGTTGGTCATGTTCACCTCAACACCTGTTCATCTTTGCACTACGGGCCAAAGATATTCATCAGAAATTATTCATCTTTGCACTACAGGCCAAAGATATTCAGTTATATCATCATTTAGGACTGAGGATGATGAAAAATATTTTAAAAGAAACGAATCCAGTGAAACAAAATAATAAATATTAAGGATTCGTATTTCAGCTATTTCATGTCCAAAAATACCTTATAAATAATCATAGTGAAGTAAAATTCAAGAATGATCAAAACATGGATACAATCAAAGCTAGTATCCAGAATAGATATTTTGGACGAAAAGAAAAAAAAATTTATTTTTCGGTGAATAGTAACTCGTGAATAGTAACTCGTGAATAGTAACTCATGAATAGTAACTCCGACATGAAAAGTTCCAAATTTGATAAAAAGTTCAGATCAATACTTCGGCATAATGATATTGAAGAAAATAATATCATTTAAGAAGAAATAACATCCCTTACCTCAGAAAGACGGTACTTCTGACTGGAATACTAGATATAGTGCTGAAGAAAACTTGCACCGTATAGCAACACTCAAAGTATCAAATACTCACAAGAATACGCTCGATATAGAGAGAGAAATAGAGAGAAACTTGTGTTTCTGGTGTGATTCTCAATTCTAACCTAAGCACCATATTTATAGGAAAATGCTTAGAACACCAAAGCAGAAAATTTAATATAATATATATATATATATATATATATATATATATATATATATATATATATATATATATATATAATTTTCAAGCCCACCTCAAGACCATCTGAACTCAGCTCATTATGCACATGTTGTAGCCCACAAAACAAAAAAAAAACGTTTTCTTTGAAAAAAATAATTAAAACTTCCAAAAATCAATTATTTCGGAACTTCAGAACTTCAATAATTCATAATAAATAGCTCTTTTATCAGAAAATTCGAATCTCGCGAGTTTTTATAGGAATTTCAATTCTCTACAACTTTGCAGAAGAAAGTTTTTTCAAATTCCAAACAGAAATTGACCGAAATCTACAAACAGGCGATTTTACAGTCAATAATAATTTTTCGGTCAAGAATTGTGTCCACCAACACACAAAACATGTGTTAATCATTTAATGCCACAAAAATACTCTTCCTCCTCATATACTCATATATCCCACATTCATTGTAAAAATATCACCATCAATATATTATTAAAATAATATATTTAAATGAATTATTTTATCAGAAAAAGATAAAATATTAATTTTCAACAATTGTCACATTAAAAATTTTCTCCATCTATATCCACATAAAATTAATATTTTCCTCATCATATAAATTAATAATTAATTATACACAAATAATATTACAGAATCACAGTACTGGCAACCAGGCCGTTCCCAGGAAAGAGGGGGCTTTCCAATAAGGATTTCTCCTTACTTGCGCGTAATTAGATGACCAAACCTCTCCTTAGACAGAACTTTCTAGACATTGCCAATAATGTTATCTAATAATATTATTTAGATAATATGAATTATTGCTCCGATAATGAAAAATACTGCGTAGTGACAATTATTGAAACAACAGTAATATAAAATATCAACGCAGCAATTATTGAATCAATAAAATACAATATTGAACAGTAATTACTGTAACAATTATTGAGTAGTGCCTTCTTACGTAAGAATCAATAATTGGTGCAATACCGTGTGCTACTGTGTAACAACGCGTATTACTGTGTTTTAACCACCGGGTATTCCAACAGTATTAACGATAACAACTACGCCGTTATTTATAAACAACTTGTTTTTGTCGTTTTCTTCATCCAATCGCTTTCTGTTATGGGGCCCACACAAGGCTGCGCCGTCGTACGAATATTCTCCGACAGTAAGAATATTCCACGACCAAGCGAATATTCCCCGATAACAATGAATATTTTATAACCACTTGCTTATTTAAAATATTTGCGCATTTTACCCATAACTAACCACATTAATCAAATCAACCCTTACTATTTCAGAATAAAAAATAGAGGAAATTAAATTTCATTTATTAATAATTTGGGGTCTTACAACTAATAAAAATGAAACTATATATATGATGCAACAATTTTATGTAATAAAGTCTTGAAATATGTTACTATAAATAATATTTGGGCATTATTTAGTTTTGTAATTTATTTTATTATATTTTTATTTTTTTAATGAAATTTGTTTAATTTAAATTTGACCCACTGACCTAAGAGGTTGGATCCGCTCCTGATCATATCAGAACTATTAAACTTAACAATCACATTATTTTGGAATGAAAATGGAACACAAATATAGATATATGGGTGATATTGTCAAAACAAATATATATTGTCCGAAAAAAAAATGTACATTTTTAAATATTTTTATAATTATTATAACGACATTTAATATTTTCAGTAACACTTATTATTCTAAAAATAATATTTTTACTCACCAGTATTAGCCGTCTAAATACATTCTTAAAATTTAAAAATGTGACCGTTTTTTGTGAAAAAGATTGTATAAATGAAAATGATAACTAATCAAACAAGTTTGTTATTTTGAATGTAATTAGTACTTAGAACCGACAATTTTATTTAGAACGGAGTTATTAATTATATATAACTTACAAACTTAAAATCTTGGTGAGTTAATAATAAAAGAAAAATAATATATATGTCGATAAATATTTGACGAAATTAAATTGCGATCAATGTGAGAGTGTGCGCAATAAGCTGATAGAGTAAATTAAAGTGGACCCTTCTTAATTCTCATCTATCTCATGTAAGCACAAAGGTCGCAATCATAATTCAACTAAAAAGTTTTAATTACGACTGAAAATTTTCACAATATATAACCTGACTCTAATTCAAATAATCTATGACATCAAGGCTTTAAATTTTGAATTCAATCTCTCACTCATTATAGACGTTACGCCAGTTAAATCGAAAGATTGAATTGGTTTTGAAAAATAGAGGAATTATGCTACCTAAACTACCTCTATCAGTAGGTACATATTTCAATTACGAAGATACATTTAAAATAGGGAAGTGATATTTACTCAAATAAAAGAGATAATTTTTGAAGATCATTCTCACATAAATAATAAATAGGTATCACATTTATTTGAGAGGAATCATATAAAAATGTTAAAAATTATTTATAAAAATATTAATTCCCTTAAAATATACAATAATTAATTGTGGAGAAAATGATATACATGATTTACTGATTTAGTACTCGATGGCATTAATTTTCTTTAACTTATATATAAAGTAAAATTATTTGGCCGGATTATAACTAAATTTACATATAAATTAAACTACAGATTTATAAAACATATATAGAGCGGCCAACCCCTTAAATAATAAAGTACTTTATTGTTTAAGGGGTTGGTTGCTATCTTTTATAAATATGTAGTTTAATTTGTATGCAAAATTACCTATAATCCGGCCTAATATTTTTATTTTATATATAAGTAAAAGAAAATTAGGATGGCTGAGAGATGGATGGAAATACTGGTGTTATAGTTAAAAATTTGTTTGAACCATGTATTGGAACCACAAGCCTTAAAAATAGGGAATTTTTTTATAAAAGATTATACTAAATATTAAGAACAATGATAATTAGTGAAAAGAGAGCATTCCCGTTATATTTGTATATAAACTATCATCCTCTTGACAATACTTCTATTTATAAGTAGGTGTAATCATTCTGTTATAATCGAACCTAATAAGCTATTCGGTTATAAACGAAAATCGAATTATTGATAATTTATAATTTTACTATCCGAAATACCAGCCGAAATTTGAAAATAACCGAATTACCGAATTGTAATTTCGGATATTCAGGTAATAACCGAACTAACATCCAACATAAATTAACTGTTAACTGTTTAACAAATTAACTGTCCAACAACTGTTAACATAATTGTCCAGCAGCAAAGTAACTTAACAGCAAAAGTTTAAAAATACAGCAAGTCAGCAACAACAAGCCAACAAATTAACTGTCCAGTCCTTGAGACCTTAACAAAGTTATGACTTAACAAAGCAGCAACAAGCCAACATGAAATTATTCTACTAGCAGGCGGCAGCAGCTAGCAGCAGACCAGCAGTTGTGCTTGTGCAACAGCCAACAGCGAACAACAACATACAACAGCAACAGCCAACAGCAAGTCAACAACAACAACATGAACATGCAACACAAATCCTGTACATCACATGACCAAACAGGAAAAGGGAAGAGTGTATAATTAGATCCAACACCTTAGAATGTTTATAAAAACTGGAATACACTTGATGAACTTGCAATACCCATTGGATTAACTATCATCATCAACTTTCATATACAAAACATATCAACTGGCCTATAATCAAACTCTATTTAACTAGCATTAACATAGTTGGTTTATCATTGAAACAAAACAAGTATGACAAATGCAGAATAAGTAATGTGGAAATCAACTTGATATCATTAAAACACATCAACTGGCCACTGGATTTTTCACATAACTAAACACACTCAACTACAACACATTACTGACTGCAGAAAAACACAACTAAACCACAAAATTTTAGCATTCTTTTCTCATATGATCTTGCAAGCTTTGAGTACCAATTTCTCATATGCATTTACATAAATAAATGAGAACAAGAATGTAGAATGAAATTAGAACTAACCTAGAAAATCAGCAACATTAAAAGCCAGGACAGAGCCAATCAAAGCTCCATATAATGAGCCAATCAATGACTGTAACTTGAGATGGGTCACAGAGTAATTTGAAAATCAAATCAACAATTAAATTGTAGCTGTCAAACGAATAAATACTTTCTGCAGTGTTTTTTTTCAACACAGAAGAAGAATGCAAATTACAAAGCAAAAGAATAATTATAAAGATCATAATGTGAAATGTACAACCATGAGGAGTAATCAAGAGAGAATCTTTAGCATCAGATTCAAGACTATAAGTGAAGTCATTTCAGATCTTGTTGATAAAATTGTACTTTCAGGTAGTTGGCATGTCGTTTACTTCAGAGTTATAGTCTAGATCATTTTCTCTCTTAGTTTTCTAGAGAAAGAATAATCAAAGACTACAAAGGGTAAAATCCTTCCTCTTACCGCTAGCAGAGGCGATAAAACACCACATATTTTGATTTTTCTCTTTATTTTCTAGCGATGATAATCAAATACTACAAATGGTATACTGCCATGAGACCTTTTTATCTAAAATAAAGAACTCAAATTACACATACTTCCTAATTTTTTATCAAAACAATTACCAACTAAAGTTCCCCTAATTTGAATTTCCAAAACTGTCCGCAAATACTAAACTCTTTAAAGTTTAAATATGTTGCTTGATTTTCAATTTACAGAAAGCAGTTGAAGGATATCTTCAGTACTTCAGTTGAAAGCAGTTAAAGGATGCCTGAGGACTTGAAGTACAGAACCCTAACTAACAAAATCAGATCGAATAACCCGTAAAAGGGTTCAAATCAAAATCAAATGTAACTATGTAACAACAAACAAAACAAACATACCAATTTCTTAGATCAGTCGTAAGAAAGTCGGAACTCGTAAGTCGTAAGAGAGTCGAAGGGGGAGAGGGCAGAGCCGCAGAGGACAGAGGCCGTCAGCCGAGGCGCGTTTGCCAGACAGTGAGAGCCGCTAGGCAGAGGTCGGAGGCCGGAGAGAGGCGGAGGCTGGAGAAGTGGAGAGGATGTGAGATCGAGTAAAGTGAAGATAAGGGATCTGAAATGTGAAATGGAGTGGGAGCGGCCGAGCGGGCTAAGGGCTAGGGCAAAATGGGATCTGAAATGGGCTCGATCTGTTATAAAATTGTTTTTTTAAAGTATTAAGGTTCGGTTATTTGGATACCCGAATAACCTGTTTTTTGAAAATCGAAATCGTAACCGAATACTGAGTAATATTTCGGATATAACCAAAATTGTAAAAAAAATCGAAAAACCGAAATAATTCGGTTAAAAAATTTCGGTTCGTTTCTTCAATTTTATCTGTTTTTTGATCACTCCTATTTATAAGTACATGTACATAAATACTTGGAAGTTTCAAAACTCATAGGTTATAGGAGTTTCAAAGCTCAAAGGTCATTACAATAAAGAGGGGTAGGAATGTATCTAGACATGTGTAGGAATATATCTAAACATCCACACACTATGTATAATTTTATAACACTCCCCCTTGAATGTCTATTGTATACCCATACGCATTGAAAATTGTCTCATTAAAAATTTTACCAGGAAAAATCAAATGAAAAAAAAAACACTGGTTAAGGAAAAAAGAGTGCAGCGCGTGTTAGCTCCCCTTCATGAATGTATCCTTAAGTCTTTCATCTGTCGCATTCCAATATTGCGACGTAATCTTTCAAATGTTGTAGTTGGTAATGATTCGATTAACAAATCTGCTAGATTATCTTTTAAGCAAATTTGTTGAACATCAATGTCACCGCACTTATCAAAGTCATGCATGTGTGAAAAAGAATTTCGGTGATATGTGCTTTGTTCTATCTCCTTTGATGTATCCTCTCTTTAATTGAACTATACATGCAATATTGTCTTCATACAGAATGAATGGAGTTCTTTTGTAGCAATTTTCTAAGAATATGTCTCGTTAAAAACCTTACCAAATAAAAACCCAGTGAAATTTTTTTAGAACAATTACATATTCTATTATATTTTTAAAAATAATTACAACAATAGTGCACTCATAAAATTTTTACAAAACTAATACACTTCCATATTTATTTACAATACTAGTGCAATTGGGATTCCTTAATTTAAGGAATTAGTATTCAATTAGGATCCCTTAATTTAATGAATTAGTCTTAAATTAAGTAATTAATATATCTACATATTAAAACAAACTAAAGTGGCGTATATATGATAAACACGTACATTCACACTCTCTTTCATTTTATTTCTCTCTCTGTCTCTGCTTTGTCTCTAGTTTTCTTCTTTCTGATAATGTAAAAGCAAAGAAATTTGGTTCTTTTCTCTTCCAAATATCACTAAAACTCGTATACATGGCTTCCTTTAGCTTTCTCTCACTTCTCTCTGTTTGCATTTCTCTGTTCTTGAGCTTTTGTTCTGCTGAAGATCCATTTGTTTCCTATGAATATGTGGTCTCTTACATAACTGCTTCTCCTCTCGCTATATATATATATATATATATATATATATATATATATATATATATATATATATATATATATATATATATATATATAGTGGGTTCGCTTAATTTTCATGAATATTGGATGGGTAAGTTTTAATTTAGATTCTTAAAAAAATAGTCTTTAGCTTCAGATCTGTAAAATGTGCTTAAATATCTGCAAAATGTGCTTGTTGGTTAAGTTGATTCTGTTTAATGTAGTGAGCTTTAAGATATTGTTGATTGTTTTTTTCTTTTTTTGGTAATTACTGTTTAAAGGTTTCCCTCGTTTTTAGTGATGTTCTTAAATTCCAATGCATTTGACTTTGCAGTTGGTAACCAAACTTTCATATAAAGGTAACCATTTTAGTTTTTGTGGGTAACCAAATATTCATAAAAAAAAGGTTACCTTGGTATAAAGGTTTGGTTAACTTGGTATAAATGTTTGGTTACCTTGGTACGAAGGGTTGGTTATCAATATTACATTACACATCACTCTCTTATATCTCTCTTTCCTATGCAGTGTTCTATTTTTTATTTACCTTCGTGAAATTGGTTGCCAAATTTTTAGACCAAGGTAACAAATTCATATTGCATGTGTGAAGGTAGATTTGGTTACCTTGGAATAAAGGTTTGGTTACCTTGGTATAAATGTTTGGTTACCTTGGTACGAAAGTTTGGTTATCAATATTACATTTCACATCAGTCTCTTATCTCTCTCTTCCCTAAGCAGTGTTCTATTTTTTATTGGTTACCTTAGTATAAACGTGGACATGGTTGTAGTAGAGAAATGAGATCGGAGCAGAGAAGGTACTAGAGGAGGAAGAGAGCGAAAATGATAATGGATATCCACGGTTGGTTACAAAATAGTTGTAGTTTTTGGGTTTTGAAAAATAGTTGTGACTGTGAATTTGAATTTATTTTTGTTGTTAGATCCCAAATTTTTGAATTTGAATTTGAATTATTAATTATGGCAGTTATTTTCCTTGATTTTAGGTTTCTTTATTAATGTGAATTGTACTATTTTTGTAATATGGGTTCCAATTACACTCTTTTTGTAATTATTTGATTGATGCACTATTCTTGTAATTACTTTCTATTTGTTATATACTTATGTAAAGGACCCAAAAAAATTTGGCGAAGGAAAAGAGTACAATATTCTTGTATAACTTCTAGTGCCTTGGGATTGCCTCATTAAAACTTTGCAAAGGAAAACCCAATGAGAAAAAACCTTAGCGAAGGAAAAAGAGTACAATCAGCACATATTCTTTTTACTCCCCTTCATAAGTACATGGAATTTTCATTGTTCATGGTAAAAATATCATTAAGTCGAAGCATGCCAATATTGTGCACCATCTTCTTCAAAATCGTAGTTGGTAATGACTTAATGAATATATCAACCAAATTATCACATGATCATATATGCTTGATATCAATATCGCCATTCTTCTGGGGCTCATGTGTATAAATAATTTTGGTGCAATATGTTTGGTTCTATCACCCTTTGGATAAAATAATCCCAAGTCAATAGTCTCACGAAGATAACGTAAAATATGTTTAATTTCATTACAATATCTTCGAGTTGGTGCATAACTATACATTGCTAGTAAGTTAACTGCAAATGCTATATCAGGTCTTGTCAAATTTGCAAGATACATCAAATTACCAATTACATTAAGATATAATATTTCAGGACCAAAACACCAATTTCACAAAGATATGGTACTTTAAGACCAAAAGTTTCTTCATCATTTTTTTGTGGTCAAAATGAATATTTCTTGATAGCAAGTGATTAACCCATCATTGGAGTACTCAAAGGAATAACGTTATCCATGTAAAGTTACTTCAGGACTTTTTCTGTGTATGTTGATTAATGAACAAGAAATCCATAGTTCAATTTGTAGGCCAAGACTAAAATTTTTCTTACCAATATCTTTTATCTCAAATTTGTTGTTTTTGTAGACTCTTCTGGAGCAAGATCTTTTCTCAATAAATACAGTAATAATAGCAAATCTAGATTATGATCTTTTGATAAAAATGCATGCTTGTTGATTGATTTCACAATCAAAGCAAACGTGCAAGTATACACGGTCAACAAATAATAAAGTGATAAAATAGAGTGTCGATCCCACAGAGAATTCTAATTAACAAATTCTAACTACTAGTACTATATCAACCCAATTTTATTTAAACAATGACAAATTATGATTTTCTTCAATTTTGAAACTAAATTAAACAAGTAAAGATATTACTCTAAAATAAGCAAATAAATAAACTAAGATTTAAATGAATGATTTCCGATAAATAAAGATTAAGACTTCAATATCCCCAAGTATGAACTATAACTCAATTATCCAATTATTCCAATTATTGTGTCTACTGAATTGTTAACAGGAATTCTCAATTGTCAAAAGTCCTTTTCCAAATAATCATTTGAGTTCTACTTAATCCAAATTAATCGTGCTATATTCCTATGCAAAACAAGTGAATTAAATTCTTTCAATCCCAATTCCTTATGTGTTACATGTGGTGAACAGATATTTTCATTCAATTCACAAACCTAATTATTCACTATGCAAATAAATAAGTCACACGTTATCAAGCCCAGTTCTAACCCTAGAATTCCTCTTTCAATTCCTTCTAGAGTAACAAGGTAATTATAGGCCAAATAATTAATCAATAGATGCAAGGCATGATAAATAATTCACTTCAACATAAATAAATGAAATAAACTAAATAACTAAATTATAGCCATAAAGGTTCAATTGAAATCTTAATTAAAGAAATAGTTCATAACGAAAATAAAAACCAATAATCGTTTGTAAAACATCCTTAAAGAATTACAAATTGAAAATAAGGAGAAGAAGAAAACTCCTGAGCCAATCCTTAGTCTTCAAGTAATCCTTTGTGTAGCCTCCAATGAATGATTAGATCCCCTTTTAATTCAGCAACATAAACCTTATATACTTCCCCTATATTCCCACTTCAAATCCAAGTCAACTTTTACTTCCATGTGCTAAACCAAGTCAAACTGAAAGTCAAACCGCGTATCCGGTCAACCAATATCGTGCCTCAGCGCCCCGGCGCTGTCTTTAGTGTAACTCCCAGAGCCCCGGCGCTGTACTTCTCAAAAATTACCATATTGCCCCTGTTAGCTCAAAATTCCCAATTTATCCCTGCAGCTCCCGAATCTGCAATACAACACATAAACACAGTAAAATATTCCTAAATGACTTGAAAATACAACAACTTAAACCCAAGTATATCCGATTTATGGGTATATTACCCAATCATCAAATACTCCCAAACTTAAATCGTTGCGTGTCCCCATGCAACAAAACATGAAATAATATTAAACAATATGAAAACGACAAATCATGCAAATGCAACTAACTAAATGATCGTAATTCCAGCAATCCAATAGCTCACGTATATCCATAGGCCTCAGAAAAATCACAAAAACATGCTAACACATCATGTTATAGCAGATCAATAATATCCCAACACTCCATGAATCCAAATCTATTATTACTGATATTGTGAGTGTGTGCTCAACAACCATGCTAACCAATGGAAAGCAAAAATATGAAAAATAATAGCTTTCTTAATAGGCATCATACAGTGTAAACTCGAGAACTCATCAAATAAACTTGCTTCAACTTGAAATCAAACAATTACCCAAATTCAAGAGTCAAAATGGAATACTTATGCTTTTCTTTTTCTTTCTTTTTTTTATAGCGGGGGCTTTTTGCACTTTTCCCGCTTTATTTGTATTTTTATTTTTTTTTCTCATGACTATGCATTATCTTATTCCCTTAGGCTTTTCAGTGTTACCTTAACGAACTTTCGACCAACGACTCCCAGACCATTAAGGCCTTAGGGCGCTAGGTGTAAATACAATCCCCTCGGGCTTACTTACTCAAGTAACAAAGGCCACAAAACTAGACAAGCATGCCACGGTGTTTATTCTTTTTTTAGCTTATATATTCCAAATATTTTTCCCCCAAACTTGAGTATATGTCTAACTTCAGTCTTCTCTAGCTATTCAAATTGTCCTTGCATTTCACTAGCAATCATCCTTTAGAACTCTATTATTTATCCATTTAAACTATCATAGCCAACATGGTCGTTTTTCAAAGTGCTTTCCTATAATATCAATGTCAAACAGAAAAAGATTCAAATCATGTCAAGAAAATCATATCACTGACTCAACAATCCTTACTAGACTTGTTCATGTAATTCTAATTTCATCATTGGCCCCCAAATATACGCACTATCAAAAGTTGGAATTAACATGCAATCCTAAATGCAACATTAAACTAACAATAACAAACCAAATTCACAAACTATTAACAACTACAACTAAAAATTAACTACCCCAAAACTAATCTAGAGCAACGTCCTCATGCGAAAAATAAGGCAAAATAAAACAGAGGACTTCCCTGACGAGCTTATTCCTCGGGAGGTGTATCTTCATCCTCGCTCATCTCTTGATCGGAAGGGGGAAATACAGGCAGAACTGGAGCAGTAGGGAACTGGCTAAGGTGAACGCCCGAATGTAATTGGACGGTCAGTGCATTCTGTGCAGCAAATTGGTCAACTAAAAATTTAAAAATCACGTCTTGAAGTTCAGACAAACGTACATTCTGGGACTCCATGTTGTAAAACCAGTCGTTTATTTCCCGCTGGACAGCTTCGGGAACCACACCACGATAAGCTACTGTAGATGGGCCATAAGTCGGTGGAGCCTGAGTTGATGGAGCTTGAGAAGCTTTAACTTGGGGAATTATGAAACCCAATCCCCTAGGGTGATTTTCACCACCAGTCCACACTTTATACCTGCTAATCAACTTGTGGTCCAACACGGGCATAGGTGTTTGAATCATCTCATCCGATTTCCACTTAACCTCGAACTTAGCACACAAAACACAAATGAGAGACGAATGTGGTAACCCGCCTGTGGTCCCTCCTCGGGATGCTCGGAGAATAGACTATTGAATGACATGCCCGACATCTATTTGCAAGCCTTGAATAATAGAATATAGCAGCACCGCTCTTTCTTTGGTGACATGGCTCACATGTGTGCATGGCATGAGTTTGGTACAAATAAAGGCATACCACGCCTTCCCATATAGACTGAGGTGAGAATAGGGGAAGGTCATACTGCCACGTTCATGCACTGTTCATGTGGCACCCGGTTGACAAAGCTCTTGGATTATTTTCTCATAGTCTGGACCTTGGCTCAAAAGACCGGCATACCCATCGTTAAGATCCTCCAAATTCAGCTGATAACACCCATTGATGTCCTCTTCTCCGATTTTCCCCTCACAAACACTCTATAGTGATCGTGCTCTGAAACGTTGGCGTAGAATTCCTTCACGACTGCTATCACTGCCGGATCAGGTTGTTCGGTTAGGGAGAACCAATTTCGTTTAGCAATCATTACCGCTATTTCCCCATCTTTGGTTTGGTCGGGCCGTAAACCACGTTCGGGGACGAGAGATCGGGTAGCCATGCGGTTATAGCGTTCCTGTGCCTTGGCAGAGACAAATCGTCGGCTATCAAATCTCGGAGGAGCCGAGGCGGAATCGGAACCGTCGCCACGTTGACGCTTGGAAGCCATGTAGAGAATTCTACACAAGAGGTCGCATTCACAGGAATTAGTATTGAATATAACTTGAATATGTGTACAAGGACTACGAACACAACCCCCAAACTTCATGTTATGTGCATTTGGTGTACATTATTGGGGGTGTGTCACAACCCATGGTGCAATTGGCAAAGAAGTACACTATGTAACAACATCTTATGCATTAACGTTGAGTCAACCAAAACATCAAACACATTGTGTGCAGTTTATACTTTGCTTGGAATCATTCTAATTTTCTATCAATTCAAGCCTCGTGTATGCAATCACACATATGTAGGATATTTCCTCCAATAGTTGTACATAAACCCCCATGATTCACATGCAAGCAATTCAAGAGAATCAAAAGCAAAGAGGATGAAAGTATGCACTTAAGATGTATATAGTGAAAATCAATCTTACTTCTCGTTGTCACGAGTCACCGGATGTAGTACTTTCACAACTTGAATGGAATTACATACGTACCTTTGCAATGGAGATGATAGATGCAAATTATTTTGTGAGAGGAACTCCCAATTTGATATGAAGAGTTGTGTATGTATTGGGAAGTTAGATACAAGTGTTTAGATCAGTTACCATACGTGTAGTGGAATCGTCGTGGGAAGTGGAGAGGTTGCAGTTGGCAACCGAACAGTTTAAGAAAAAGAGGATTCGGATTCGCGATCCTAGCGCCGGGGTGCTGGGACTTGTTCTATTGGGCGCACCGGGGCGCTGGCATCTAGAAACTAGTTTGCACCCTCAGCGCCGGGGCGCTGAGCTTGTATAGGAGTTGGGTGCCGGGGCGCTTAGAGGCTGCAACTTCAAGAAGGGCTAGCGCCGGGGCGCTGCAGATGCATAGAAATCCAGCGCCGGGGCGCTGAGTACATGTGCTAGAGTCTGGTGGCTTGTGCCGGGGCGCTGGATCCTCCTTGTTTTCAAACGCCGAGGCGCTGATTGAAATTCTCCTTATGTCCAGTGCTGTTCATCTTTCAACTAAAGTGGGTATAAAACAGAAAAATGTTACGCATATTAGATAACTAAACGAATAAAATAAAAATTGAAATAAAGACAAGTAACTAAGTGAAATAAAATAACACAAATGGGGTTGCCTCCTTAAAGCGCTTGGTTTCCAGTCGTCAGCCCGACTTTGCTGGTGTGGTCAGTTATCCAATGGTTCGGAGAGGTACATAACCGTAGCTTGATGTTCGATGGGTCCACTCCAGTAATGTTGAGTCGCTGACCATTTACTTTAAATTTTCGTTGAGAATTTGGTTCTTCGACCTCAATGTTTTCGTGTGGAGCGACAGATATAATCACGAATGGCCCGGACCACCTGGATTTCAATTTCCCAGGAAATAAACGCAGCCAAGAGTTGAAAAGCAAGACTTGTTGGCTCGGTTCAAATGTTCGATCAAGAATTTTCTTATCATGCCAAGCCTTTACTTTCTCCTTGTAGAGTTTGGCGTTTTCATACGCATTAAACCAGAATTCGTCCATCTCGTTCAACTGAAGTAACCTTTTCTGACCGGCTGCTTGTAGATCAAAGTTAAGTTTCCGGATGGCCCAGTGTGCACTATGTTCTAGCTCAACCGGGAGGTGACACGCTTTTCCGTACACCATCCGATCAATATGATTCTTGTAAGCTGTTCGATATGCCCATAAGGCATCGTCAAGACGCAAGGACCAATCTTTGCGTGATGGATTGACCACTTTTTCCAGAATTCGCTTGACCTCCCTATTCGAGACCTCCGCTTGACCATTGGTTTGGGGATGATATGCGGCAACAATTTTATGACGAACCTCATACTTTACAAGCAATTTTGTGAACTGCTTGTTACAGAAGTGAGTTCCCTCATCACTTATTATCGCCATTGACGTCCCAAATCGTGTGAAAATGTTTTTCTTTAAGAATCGGAGAACCACGTTGGCATCATTTGTGGGTAAAGCTGCGGCTTCTACCCATTTGGAAACGTAATCAACTACCAACAAAATGTACTGATTGTTGAAAGATGATGGGAAAGGTCCCATAAAATCAATTCCCCAGACGTCGAATAGTTCAACTTCTGAAATTGTATTAAGTGGCATTTCGTTGCGCTTTGAGATGTTACCTACGCGTTGGCACCGATCGCATTTCAGCACATAGAGGTAGGCATCCTTGAATAATGAAGGCCAGAAAAATCCTGATTGCAACACTTTAGCAGCTGTTCGATCGCCGGAATAATGACCTCCGTAATCTGAGGAGTGACAATGGCCTAATATGTTGTCCATTTCTTCATGAGGCACACAACGTCTTATCATTTGATCTGCACAAGCCTTAAACAGAAATGGTTCGTCCCAATAGTATTACTTCACATCGTGGAGGAATTTCTTTCTTTGTTGTGAGGTCAAATCCGGTGGTAACACTTTGGCAACCACGTAATTCATATAGTCAGCATACCAATGCAATATTGTGGTTACTCGGAACAGTTGTTCATCTGGAAATTTTTCATTAATTAATATGTTGTCTTCCTTCTGTACCTCCGCATTTTCCAATCGAGAAAGATGATCTGCCACTTGATTTTCTGTACCTTTTCTGTCCCGAATCTCTAGATCAAATTCTTGTAACAATAGTATTCATCGTATTAATCGCCGTTTGGCATCCTTCTTCTCAATCAGATATTTAATGGTAGAATAATCAGTGTAGACAATTACCCTGGTGCCAATGAGGTATGATCTGAATTTGTCGAAGGCAAACACAACTGCAAGTAACTCCTTTTTGGTGGTTGTGTAGTTCAACTAGGCATCCGTCAACGTCTTGCTAGCGTAATAGATAGTGTGAAAAATCTTGTCGCGACGTTGACCCAACACTGCTCCCACTGCGTAGTCACTGGCGTCGCACATTAAATAGAACGGTAAAGACCAATCGGGCGCCACAATAATTGGAGTAGAGATCAATTTCTTCTTTAATACCTCAAATGCCTCGATACATGACTGATCCATCTTGAACGGCACATCTTTCTCTAAGAGTGAACATAGGGGTTTCGAGATTTTTGAAAAATCTTTAATGAAGCGTCTGTAGAAAAGCGCATGTCCCAAGAAACTCCGAATTCCTTTTACAGATGATGGAGGAGGCAGTTTCTCAATTGTCTCAATCTTTGCTCTATCCACCTCTAATCCGGCTGCAGAAACCTTATGCCTAAGAATAATCCCTTCTTGCACCACAAAGTGACATTTTTCTCAGTTGAGCACCAAGTTAGTTTCCACACATCTTTTTAACACCAAGATCAGATTCTTCAAACACAAGTTGAAACAATCACCGAACACGGAGAAGTCATCCATAAATACCTCCAAATTATGTTCGACCATATCGGAGAAGATTGCCATCATACATCGTTGAAAGGTCGCCGGCGCATTACATAAACCAAAAGACATATGCCGGAATGCAAACGTACCGTATGGACATGTGAACGTGGTCTTTTCTTGATCTTCTGGAGCTATGACAATTTGATTATACCCAGAATATTCATCCAGCAGACAGTAGAATTGATGTCCCGCTAACCTGTCCAACATCTGATCAATAAACGGCGAAGGGAAGTGATCCTTGCGTGTGGATTTATTCAACTTGCGGTAATCCATACATACTCTCCAGCCTGTAACAGTTCTAGTCGGGATGAGCTCATTAGCGTCGTTCTTCACAACCGTCATACCCCCTTTATTGGGTACGCACTGTACAGGACTTACCCATGAACTGTCTAAGATTGGGTAAATAATACCGGCATCCAACCATTTTATAATCTCCTTTTTCACCACATCTTTCATAATGGGGTTTAGCCTTCTTTGCATCTCAATGGTTGGTTTTGACCTCTCTTCCATTAAAATCTTATGCATACAGAAAGATGGGCTAATACCTCGAATATCCGCTGTAGTCCACCCAATCGCTGTTTTGAATTCTCGCAAAACCCGTAGCAGTTTCTCTTTTTACGTGTCAGTTAACTCCGTAGAAATAATAACGGGTAGAGTCGAATCTTTCCCCAGATAAGCATACTTAAGATGAGAGGGAAGTGACTTTAATTCCAACACCGGTGGCTCTTCTATCGAGGGTTTACACTTTTTACCTTCCGTTTTGGACTTAGCAAGGGTATCGAATGGTTTATTGTTTTTCCGGAAGAACGATGCTGCATCTAGCCATTTGACATGCTCAATGTCCTCTTCAATATTGTAGTCGTCTATGCCGAACAACATGGATTCTATCGGGTCCTTTGAGTAGTTTCCGCAGAACTTGTGATTAACAAACGCATCCATTAAATCCACCCGCAAACACTCACCTTTTTCCTTCGGATAAGACATTAACTTAAAAACATTAAATGTGACCTGTTGATCTTCAACTCGCATCGTCAATTCTCCTTTCTGTACGTCGATCAATGTTCTCCCCATTGCTAAAAATGGTCGTCCGAGAATGATGGGAATTTCCTTATCTGCTTCACAATCCAAGATAACAAAATCTGCTGGGAAGATGAATTTATCCACCCTTACTAATACGTCTTCAACGATACCTCGTGGATATGTAACTGATCGGTCTGCCAACAATAAACTGATATTTATCAGTTTTGGTGCCTTGAGTCCAAACTGACTGTAGACTGATAATGGCATCAAATTTATACTGGCCCCCAAATCACATAATGCTCTTCTCGAAAACTGGTTACCAATGTCGCACGGAATAGTAAAACTACCTGGATCTTTCAACTTCGGAGGAAACTTTTCTGGATAATTGCGTTGCATTCTTCGGTTAGGGCTACTGTTTCAAAATCACCCAGTTTTCTTTTCTTTGACAACACATCCTTCATGAACTTAGCGTAGCTCGACATTTGTTCTAAAGCTTCGACAAATGGGATGTTGATATGCAATTTTTTGAAAATATCCAAAAATCTGGAAAACTGCTTATCTAACTTAGATTTCTGAAACCTCTGCGAATACGGTATGGGCGGCATTGTGATAGGCTGTTCCGGTGCATTCTACTTTGCGATCTCATCTTTATGTTTCCCGGTTTCCATAACTTCTTCTCTTTCAGCTGTTGCGTTGTCCCCCTTTCCCTTTTCCTTAACCTTTTCTTGCAAATCCTTCCCACTGCATAAAGTTACCGCCTTGCAATCCTCGTTTCTGCCCGGATTTATTTTTGTATCACTCGGGAGTGTTCCTTGTGGACGGTTATTCAATGCATGTGCTATTTGCCCCATTTGATTCTCCAGGTTCTTTATCGATGCACCTTAGCTTTGCATATTCAGCTCTATTTGATTCAATTTCTTGTCTTGTTCCTCGTTTCTTTTGTCAGACGCTCTAATGAATTTTTCCAAGGCTTCTTTCCAATTCAATTTCTTCTTTGGTTGTTGTTGAGTCTGATTTTGAAATTAAAATGTGTTTTGTTGTCTAGGTGCTTGAGCTGCAACTTGATTGTTACTCCATGAAAATCCCGAATGATTTCTCCAACCTGGATTATATGCATTTTAAGTCGGATACGGTTGAGTTGAGCGATTATAGCTTCCTACGAACTGTGCTGATTCAGAATTTATGGCACATTGATCCGTAGCATGACTCCCAGCACACAATTCACACACCATTGAAACCTGTTGTGCGGTTTGTGGAAGCCATATTTCCATGTTCTTAGCCATTGCAGCCACTTGTGCTGTTAATGCTGTCATCGCATCCACTTCATACTTTCCCGATGCTTTCGGAGGATTCGATCTAGTCATGGGCCACTGATAATTGTTGGTGGCCATTGTTTCTAACAACTGATATGCCTCATCAAAACTCTTAGACATGATTGGTACCCCTGCTGCTGCATCAATACTAGCCCTCGTGGACGCGTGCAAACCATCACAAAATATTCCCAATTGCATCCACTGCAGAATTCCATGATGAGGGCACTTACAGAGCATATCCTTAAACCTTTCCCAAGCCTCATATAACGATTCTGAATCAAATTGTGCGAAAGTGTGAATATCGTTCCGTAGTTTTGCCGTCTTCGCTGGTGGAAAGAACTTAGCTAAAAAATTTTGAGCTAAGTCATCCCAAGTGGTGATTGAGCCAGGAGGCAAAGAGTGTAACCAACTCCGCGCTTTATCTTTCAAGGTAAACGGGAACATTCGTAACCTGGTAGCATCTTTCGATATATTGTTGAATTTGAAGGTGTCACAAACTTCCAGGAAACTTAAGATATGCTCATTAGGATCGTCTATTGAATTATCCCCAAACTGACATGTATTCTGTAGCATCTGAATTGTTCCCGGTTTAATCTCAAAACTGTTCGCATTAATTGTCGGCCTCCTAATACTCGACTGTATATCCGTGACATTCGGCATGGCGTAATCCCTGAGTGATTTCTGTTCGTTCCCTGCCATGTTCACGGGTATTTCCTGGTCTGCCAGTTCTTCTTCCAAATGTATAACCTCACTATTCAACATCAATTTTTGAAATTTCCTTTCGATGTTGTCTGTATACGGAAAAAGTTCCTTTTTAGCTTTCGATCTAGTGTGCATACACTCACAAGAATTCCTGCCAATCCAAGAAGAAAAATAAGTAACGTTTAAATTAAGACCAGATTGATTATAACTAATATGAAATTAATATTAATAAAAATTCCCCGGCAGCGGCGCCAAAAACTTGTTGATTGATTTCACAATCAAAGCAAACGTGCAAGTATATACGGTCAACAAATAATAAAGTGATAAAATAGAGTGTCGATCCCACAGAGAATTCTAATTAACAAATTCTAACTACTAGTACTATATCAACCCAATTTTATTTAAACAATGACAAATTATGATTTTTTGCAATTTTGAAACTAAATTAAACAATTAAAGATATTACTCTAAAATAAGCAAATAAATAAACTAAGATTTAAATGAATAATTTCTGATAAGTAAAGATTAAGACTTCAATATCCCCAAGTATGAATTATAACTCAATTATCTAATTATCTCAATTATTGTGTCTACTGAATTGTTAACAAGAATTCTCAATTGTCAAAAGTCCTTTTCCAAGTAATCATTTGACTTCTACTTAATCCAGATTAATCTTGCTATATTCCTATGCAAAACAAGTGAATTAAATTCTTTCAATCCCAATTCCTTATGTGTTACATGCGGTGAACAAATATTTCCATTCAATTCACAAACTTAATTATTCACTATGCAAATAAATAAGTCACACGTTATCAAGCCCAGTTCTAACCCTAGAATTCCTCTTTCAATTCCTTCTAGAGTAACAAGGTAATTATAGGCCAAATAATTAATCAATAGATGCAAGGCATGATAAACAATTCACTTCAACATAAATAATTGGAATAAACTGAATAACTAAATTATAGCCATAAAGGTTCAATTGAAATCTTAATTAAAAAATTAGTTCATAACGAAAATAAAAACCAATAATCGTTTGTAAAACATCCTTAAAGAATTACAAATTGAAAATAAGGAGAAGAAGAAAACTCCTAAGCCAATCCTTAGTCTTCAAGTAATCCTTTGTGTAGCCTCCAATGAATGATTAGATCCCCTTTTAATTCAGAAACATAAACCTTATATACTTCCCCTATATTCCTACTCCAAATCCAAGTCAACTTTTACTTCCATGTGCCAAACCAAGTCAAACTGAAAGTCAAACCGCGTATCCGGTTAACCAATATCGCGCCTCAGTGCCCCGGCGCTGTCTTTAGTGTAACTCCCAGCGCCCCGGCGCTGTACTTCTCATAAATTACCATATTGCCCCTGTTAGCTCAAAATTCCCAATTTATCCCTGCAGCTCCCGAATCTGCAATACAACACATAAACACAGTAAAATATTCCTAAATGACTCAAAAATACAACAACTTAAACCCAAGTATATCCGATTTATGGGTATATTACCTAATCATCAATGCTCAAATTGGATTATTCTCAAATCCTACTTTAAAAAGATATCCACTCAGGCGATTATACCACAATATGCATCTGGATTGTTTTAACCCATATAAAGATCTTTGTAGTTTGATAGAATACATACTTCGAGATGTAGAATTATATGTTTCAGACATTTTATATCCTTCAGAGATTTTCATGTAGATATCATTATATAATGATCCATACAGATATGATGTAACAACATCCATTAATCTCATTTCCAAATTTTCTTTTTCTACCAAGCTAAATAAAAATCTGAATATAATTGTGTCCATTACATAAGCATATGTTTCTTCATAATCAATATTATGTTTCTGCGAGAAACCTTGTGCTATAAGTTACGTTTTGCACCATATAATTTCATTTTTCTCATTTTGTTTACGTATAAATACTCATTTATATTCAACAGGCATCACACCTTCAGGTGTTCGGACTACAGGTCCCAAAACTTCACGTTTACTTTATGAATTTATTCTACTTGAATCACTTCTTTTCACATTGGCCAAACATTTCTATGTTGAAAATTCATCAACGATTTGTGTTTCATATTCATGATCATTACTTCTGGTAATATCAAGAATAACTTTATATGAAAATATATTGTCGACAATAATTTTATTTCTATCCAATATATCTGTATCCTGTATATACATAATGTATCGAGATCTCGTTATTTTCAGGTACCTGATCCTCTTCAGGAGATAACTCATCCTCTTCAGGGGATAACTCTTCAAGATTTTTATTTACAGGAGATTTTTGTTCATAATTTTTGGATAGATCAATAATTTTTTTCCTCTTTCATGAATATAGCCTCTTTATAGGCTACAACTTATTTTTCTTGTAATTTCTTCTTCTGGGGAATTTTATCTTTTTACACCGATCATTCTTTCACATTTCAGGTGTGACTTTGATTCAATTTGCTACTGCATTAACTGATTGTCCTACAGGGACTTCAATCACTGCTAGAGTATTAGTAGTTAAAATGTGAGATATCACTATTTTCTTATTATCAGTGAATACTTCTGGTAATTGATTTACAATTCATTGCAAATGAATAATTCTTTGAACTTCTAGTTCATATTGATTTGTACGAGGATCAAGATGAGATAACGACGAAAAATTTCAAGTAATCTCTCGCATCGTGCTTCAGGCAACGATCTCACGTCGCGCTTAAGCAACGACTTTTCTCCCCCTAATCGTGGGAAGACTGTTTCATTAACAAGGACAATCCTTGAAACGTGCTTTTAAAAAAAATTCACATGTTAAGGTTATGATGCATCATGTAAAATAGCATGACCCCAAGCATAAACATGTAATTTTGATTTCATAATCAAAGGTCAGGCAATATGCAACATGATGTTTAACATAAATATAACCATATGGTTAATGCATAAAGTAAAATCATAAAATACTTGAATTTATCACAATGTGGGTGTATTGGTTCACATATATCACCCTGAATTCTTTTTTAGAAAGATGAACACTAAATAACAATAATTAAATGTGATAGTTTGGTAATTAATTTACTTTGATATAATCAACAGGTAAAGGAATCTTCTGGTTTTTTAAGGGATGATCATGGGAGTTTTCAATAATTTAAGGCATCATTATTAATCCTATATAATCATACCAAATCATAAAAACATTTGGATTCGAACACTTCTGGTGTATTGCACACTTCTGGTATATTACAACATTTGTTTCAACTATTCTCATTTTAGTATAATATAACCCAGAAGAGAAAATAGACAGTTTTTCAAATATGAGCTTCTAACATGATACTATTGAAGTAATATAAAGAAATTCTTCACTGCCTTCATTATTGGTTTCAATATAATAACCATTATAACGTATATCCTTAAAGCTGAGCAAATTTCTGTTTGTCTCAGAAGAATATAAAGAATCATCAATACAAAGTTTTGTGCCATTTGACAATATTATAATCACTCTTCCAGAGACTTTAATTTAGTTTTATGAATAATCACTTTTCTAGAGTTTTTAATTAAGTTTGATGAATAATCGCTCTTCCAGAGCCTTTAATTAATTAAGTTTGATGAGCTTCTGGCCCATACATCTTTATATATGCAAAAATATAAATTTAACTTTATTACTTGAAACATAAATAAAACATATAATAAAAATACTTATTATAATGTTATAATACAATGAAATAAAAATAATTAATTGGTACGAACATTTCTATCAACATCATCAAGAAAATCGTAGCTATCAAAATTAGTTATATCCACTCCATTTGAAAAGTCAAAATAATTAATGGGATCTTCAGGATCATTATGATCAATAAAGTTTATTTCAATTCTATTTCCTTTTCTTTTATGGAGTCTTGACATTAATCTATCAAATGTTTAGGAGTACGACAGGTACATTCCCTTTTCTATATTAATTGTTTTTTTCACGCCTACAACCATAATTTCCTCTATGATAATCAAATGAGGTTACATTCACTTCAGGGAATGTAGTAGAATCAGTCGGGCGAGATTGTTAGTTTTTCATCAAAAAATCTTTATTTTGTACAGCCACTAGAAGACATAATATCACTTCTGGTAACATAGTTTCCTTTATCACTTCAGGGAATATTTTGTAAACTTACACTCACAAATTTGCTACTGCAGGAGCATATTCGAGGCATGAAATATAGTAAATATTTTTTCTAACATGTCTTTATCAATATTTTTTTATGGAGATGATGACGAATAAAAATAATTGATTTTGTATGATCCTACAGGGTGGATGTTTGTCATTCTTAATTATATATCTAAAGTTGTCTTTATATGAATATCAGTATCAAAAGTCCATGACAAGTAATTCTTTCTCGATATATATCAAGGACAACAAATTCAAATTTATAAGATTTGACATCTATAAAATATATAAATACGTAAGAAATTAAATAACTAAGTATAAATTTATAAGAAGACAATAAAAATATTTACCCTTCTCTAGTCACTTTCAAAGTGGGAGAATTGGGAGGTGGAATGATTATTTGTTTATAATAATACTACTACATCACAAAAGTAGTGTACTTACGTAATTTGTATTCTCAGAAACTTCGGAGTTGTCCATTATCATTAATTATTGTCTCACACGTCTTTTGTTAAACAAAATGCTTATATCATGTATATCAAATTTAATTGTAATGAAGCAATACTTATAGTGAGTTGAGAGAACCTTTTTTTTTCTTCCCAAAATTCTCAAAATTGGGTAGAGCTTCGTGCTGATAATGTGTTATAAAAGATTATACTAATTATTAAGAACAATGATGATTAGTGAAAAGAGAGTGCATTCTCATTATATTTGTATATCAACTATCATCCTCCTGACAATACTTCTATTTATAAGCACACATATATAAATACTTGGAAGTTTCAAAACTTATAGGTCATGGGAGTTTCAAAACTCAAAGATCATTACAATAAAGAATGGTAGGAATGTATCTAGACATGGGTCGGAATGTATCTAAACATCCACACACTATGCATAATTTTATAACAGAATTGATATTTTCACAAGTGAAAGTGATATATAGTTTCAAAAGTTACTCCTTCACACGAGGGTGGACCATATTTACTATTTATGTGAGGAGGGTGTTGTGCAACTATCAAATTTACTTATGAAAATATCAATTCCTTAAAAATAAATGTGTCCGAACAATATTCATATTCTTAGTGGTCTCACAAGATAATATAAACGAATATAACCTAAGAATTAATTTATAATAATTAATTTTATCCTTATATATCAATACCTATCTAAGTATATGTAAAAAGACATAATTCGATCTACCAACGGAATAGACTCTTAATTAATTAAGAGCTAACTCGGTGATAACTCACCCATATTTGCTTTAGTCGATGTTTTTAGATTTTCACTTCATCTTTCTCTCTTCGCCTTTTAATTTTTCTGTCATTATATATTCGCTTTGTTGCCAAATCTTCTTCCCTTTTTTCCAATTTCTTCTTTCACTCTCCTCCGGCTCTCCATCGATCCACTCTCCGAACGTATATGTAAGTACCCATTGTCATTGTTGTGACGCCCCCAAAATAGGTATACATCACCTATTTTGAGTTGTCAATAACATGGTATAGAAACAACTATAACTTTATTAATACAACACATAAACTGTGAGTTTAAATACAAATATTGTCATCTAGACAATATTCACACCCAAATAAGTCCTCATTACAATTATTGATACATTATTTTACAAAAATGGTGAGAACAACTAAACAACTTACTAGAACCATCATTCCATACTCCGATTAGTACTTGCTACATTCTCGCCTCCTAAGAAGAAAAATGGAACAAAAAGAAAAAGGGTGAGCTCAACTAGCCCAGTAAAGAATATTATGACTAAGATAATATAGAACAAATTATCGTTAGTCTTCAATAGGGAAAAATCTGATAGAATACAATAGACAATAAGTTTTAAATCAATATTCGCAGCGGAAATAATAATTCATAGATGAGTTACGTAGAGAATGAAATCTACTATAATCTATGAATTTAAAAGTCCATCATCGATATTTTATCCCTGTAACATCAATCAATATATATATCTGGAATCAAATGTTCATCTTTGCACTACAGGCCAAAGATATTCATCAGTTGGTCATGTTCATCTAAACACCTGTTCATCTTTGCACTACGGGCCAAAGATATTCATCAGAAAATTATTCATCTTTGCACTACAGGCCAAAGATATTCAATAATATCATCATTTAGGACTGACGATGATAAAAAATATTTTAAAGAAAACGAATCCAGTGAAACAAAAGAACAAATATTAAGGATTCGTACTTTAAACAATCCGAGTTCAAAAAAATACTTCATAAATAATCATAGCGAAGTAAAATTCAAGAATGATCAAAACATGGATACAATCAAAGCTAGTATCCATAATAGATATCTTGGACAAAAACAAAAATTTAATTTTTCGGTGAATAGTGCCGTTTTCGTGAATAGTGTCATATACGTAAATAGTGTCGTATACGTGAATAGTAACCCCGACACTAAAAGTTCCAAATTTGATAAAAAGTTCAGATCAATATTTCGGCATAATGGTATTGAAAGAAATAATATCATTTATAAAAAAATAACATCCCTTACCACAGAAAAGACAGTACTTCTAGCTGAAATACTGGATATAGTGCTGAAGGAAACTTGCACCGTATAGCAACACTCAAAGTCTTAAAATACTCACAAGAATACCCTCGATAATATAGAGAGAGAAAGAGAGAGAAAATTTTAGTTTCTGGTGTGATTTTCAATTCTAACCTAAGCACCCTATTTATAAGAATTTGCTTAAAACACCAAAGTAGAAAATTTAATAAAATATAATAATTATTAAAATTTGTCTACGCCAACCTTTGAATTCAGATTTCAGCATGCTTAACAACACATGAGCCCACCAACCAACCAAAAAAACATTTTTCTTTTAAAACAAATTTAAAACTTTTAAAAAATTAATTATTTCAGAACTTCAGAACTTCAATAATTCATAATAAATAGCCCTTTTATCAGAAAAATTCGAAACTCATGTCCTTTCCATAGGAAATTCTATTCTCTACAACTTTGCAGAAGAAAGTTTTTCCAAATTCCAAACAGAAATTGACCGAAATCCATAAACGGACGATTTTACAGGCTATAATCAACTTTTAGTCAAGAAATGGGGTCCACCAACATGAAAAACATGTTTTAAATATTTATTACAACAAAAATACTATTCCTCCTCATATACTCATATATCCCACATTCATTGTAAAAATATCACCATTATTATATTATTAAAATATAATAATATATTTAAATAAATTATTTATCAGAAAAGATAAAATATCAATTTTTCAATAATTGTCACTTTAAAATTTTCTCCATCTATATCCACATAAAATGAATATTTTTCTTATCATATAAATTAATAATTAATTATTCAAAAATAATATTACAGAATCACAATATCGACAACCAGGCCGTTCCCAAGAAAGATGGGGCTTTCCAATAAGGATTTCTCCTTACTAACGCGTAATTAGATGACCAAACCTCTCCTTAGACAGAACTTTCTAGACATTGCCAATAATGCTATCTAATAATATTATTCAAATAATATGAATTATTGATTCGATAAAGGAAAATACTGTGTAATGACAATTATTGAAACACCAATAATATAAAATATCAACGCAGCAATTATTGAATCAATAAAAAAAAATATTAAACAGTAATTACTGTAACAATTATTGAGTAGTGCCTTCTTACGTAAGAATCAATAATTGGTGCAATACCGTGTGCTACTGTGTTTTAACCACCGGGTATTCCAACAATATTAACGGTAACAACTACGCCGTTACTAATAAACAACTTATACTTGTCGTTTTTTTTATCCAATCGCTTTCCGTTATGGGACCCACAAAAGACTGTGCCGTCGTACGAATATTCTCCGACAGTAAGAATATTCCACGACCAAACGAATATTTCCCGACAACAATTAATATTTTATAACCACTTGCTTACTTGAAATATTTGCGCATTTCACCCATAACTAACCACATTAATCAAATCAACCCTTACTATTTCAAAATAATAAATAGAGAAAATTAAATTTTATTTATAATAAGTTGGGGTCTTACAACCTCCCCTCCTTATGAAATTTTGTCCTCAAAATTGACGTACGTACCTGGTGTTTCGAAAAGGTGAGGATACCTCGCTTTCATTTCCGTTTCTAACTCCTAGGTTATTTCCTCTATAGCATGGTTCCTTCACAAAACTTTGACTTGTGGTATGACCTTTGTGCGTAGGACATGCTCTTTCCTATCCAAGATCTTAACAGGTACCTCTTCGTACGTTAAGTCTTCGGCTATCTCGTCCGGTTCTAACTCAATAACGTGGTTTGGGTCTTTTACATATTTACGTAGCACATATATATGAAAAATATTATGAACACGAGACATACTTGGAGGTAACGCGAGTCTATAGGCCACATTTCCTACTCGGTCAAGAATTTGAAATGGACCAATAAGTCGTGGATTGAGCTTTCCTCTCTTCCCGAATCTTGTAACTCCCGAGCAACACGCAACAATACATGATCCCCAATACTAAATTCCACGTCCTTTCGATGAAGATCCGTATAATTCTTTTGTCGATCCTGTGCTGTTTATATACGTTGTCGAATCACTTAGATCTTTTCTGTAGTAATACGTACCAACTCGGGTCCCAACAATGTTGCTTCATCCACCTCATCCCAACATATTGGAGAGCGACACTTTCGTCCATATAATGCTTCGAATGGAGCCACCCCTATACTTGCCTGATAACTATTGTTGTAAGAGAACTACACCAATGGTAAATACTTATCCCAACTCCCTTTGAAGTCTAAGATATAGAGTCTTAATAGATCTTCAAGAGTTTAAATAGTCCTCTCTGATTGTCCGTCCATTTGAGGATGGTATGTCGAACTGAATCGTAACTCCGTGCCCATAGCTTTTTGCAAGCTAACCCAAAATCGTGAAGTGAATCTTGGGTCACGATTCGAAACTATGGATATTGGCATGCCATGCAATCTCACAATCTCATTTATGTACATACGAGCAAGACGTTCAAGGAAATAAGTCTCCCGTATCGGCAAGAAATGAGCAGACTTAGTTAATCTATCAACAATAACCCAAATAACATTTATGCCTTGAGAAACCGTGGGAAGACCTATAACGAAAACTATGGTAATGTGTTTTCACTTCCATTTCAGAATCTCAAGTGGTTGCAATGGACCCTTAGGCACTTGATGCTCCGCCTTTACAGGTTGACAAGTTAAACACCTCAAGATAAACTTCGCAATCTCTCTCTTCATATTGTTCCACCAAAATGTATGTCAAAGATCACGATACATTTTGGTACTTCTAGGGTGAATTACAAACGGTGTGTTGTGTGCCTCCATCATGATTCTATGTTTCAAGTCAGAATCGTTAGGAACACAAAGTCTGGAGTTGACTCGAAGTATTCCTTCTTCATCGATTCTTTCTTCCAGAATAGCACCTTCTTGCAGTTTCTTCTTCATCCGCATCAGCTCCATGTCTGTAGCTTGAGCAGCTTTAACTTTATTGATTAAAGTCGGTTCTACTCGTATACTTGATATTGTCACGTGGGTACTTGGAGCCTTTACCTCTATCTCCATCCTTTGCAAGTCATACAAAATAGGCCTTTGTGTTAATAACATTGCACTCGTACCCGCATATGATCTTCTACTCAATGCGTCAGCTACCACATTTGCTTTTCCAGGATGATATTGGATAGCGTGGTCGTAATCTTTCAACAGCTCGAGCCAACGTCGTTGCCGTATGTTGAGTTCCTTTTGGGTGAAGAAATATTTGAGGCTTTTATGATCTGAATATATCTCCACTTTCTCCCCATATAGATAGTGCTTCCAGATCTTTAGCGCGAAAACGACTGCTGCCAACTCTAGATCATGAGTAGGATAATTCCTCTCATATTCTTTAAGTTGTCGCGAGGTATAGGCTATGCTTTTTCCATGTTGCATGAGAACACATCCTAACCCTTTGCCCGAAGCATCGCTGTAGATAATAAATCCATCCGAACTAGATGGTATTTGTCAGAACAGGTGCCGAAATAAGTTTCCTCTTGAGCTCTTGAAAACTCTTTTTGCATTCCTCGCTCCATACAAATTTTGTATCCTTCCGAGTCAACTGAGTTAACGGAGTAGCGATTCGAGAAAATCCTTCCACGAATCTCCGATAATAACCAGCTAAGCCCAGAAAGCTACGTACTTCGGTCACCGATTTCGGTTGCTCCCAACTTTGTATTGCTTCAATCTTCGTTGGGTCAACAGATACTCCATGTTTTAACACCACGTGCCCATGGAATGCTACTTCCTCAAGCCAAAACTCACATTTCTTCAGCTTGGCATATAGCTTGTTATCACGAAGCCTTTGCAGTACCAGCTTCAAATGGTGCTCATGATCTTCACGACTTTTGGAATATATGAGGATGTCATCAATAAAGACGACAATAAACTGATCCAAATAATCCTTAAATACTTGGTTCATCATATCCATGAAAGTCGCAGGAGCATTAGTCAATCCAAAAAATATGACTAAGAATTCATAATGCCCATACCGAGTTCTGAAGGCTGTCTTTGGAATATCCTCAATTCTAATCTTCAGCTGATGATATCCAGAACGAAGATCGATCTTTGAGAAGAATTGTGCTCCTTGTAAATGGTCAAATAGGTCATCAATACGAGGTAGCGGATACCTATTCTTGATGGTGACATGGTTCAATTCTCGATAGTCAATACAAAGTCGCATACTCCCGTCTTTCTTCTTTACAAATAAAACAGGAGCACCCCAAGGAGATGTACTAGGACGAATGAAACCGATGTCCAACAATTCCTGTAGTTGGACCTTTAACTCCTGAAGTTCAATAGGAGCCATTCGATATGGGGTTTTAGAAATGGGCTTTGTACCAGGTTCAAGATCAATAAAGAATTCAACTTCACGTTCTGGGGGCAGACCGGGAAGTTCTTCAGGAAATACGTCCGGAAAGTCACTAACAACAGGAGTATTATTCAAATCTGACGTGTCTTTATTCAAATCCATAACATGGGCTAAGAAAGCTTGACATTTATTTTTCAATAAACGAATAACTTTATGTCTTGATATGACAGTGATTGATTTTAGTGGTTTAGTTGCTTGAATTCGTACAACAGTTTAGTTAGGAATATGAAAACTAACAATCTTACAAAAATAATCAATTTTGGCATGATGAGTAGTTAACCAATCAATCCCTAAAATCACATCAAAAGTAAGTATCTTTAAAGAGATAAGATCAACAGGTAATGTGATGGTGCCAACTTGGATCATACAAGATTTATGAACAGTGAATGTTATGAAAGTTTCTCCTAACGGAGTCTCCATAGTAGGTCAAAGTCTAATTTCTCCGGAGTCAAGTTTAAATGTTGAGCACAAGCAGGAGAGATAAATGAATGGGTAGCACCGGTATCTAGTAAGGTATAAACTTCACAAGAATTTATGATTAGCTTACCCGTGATCACCTCGTTTGGGTTCCTTATATTTTGACCAGTCACGACAAACGCTCTTCTAGGAACCGTTGACTTTGACTTTTCTGGGACAGTCCTTTGAGTCACCATCCCCGTTGGACTTGGTTTTGCTACCGTGCAATCTCGAGCAATATGTCCTTCCTTTCCACAATTATAATATACCTTAAACTGTTGTGGGCAGTTTGGGCTGATATGTCCTTCTTTCCTGCATTTATAGCATATGACTGGTGGTAGTTCTCCTCCCTTAGAACCTGTTGCTGCTGGTGCTGACGTCTTCGCATTGTCATTGTTGAATCTCCTCTTTTAAAAATCTCCCCCCGACTCGCTTCTTCTATTTTTATGTCCACGATTACCACCAGAGTGGTTACCGCTTTTGTCTGAATTTTTCTTTTCCCGCTGGTTATCGTTGCTCTGATGACTGCTGTCACCGGTACGATCCTGGTTGTGGTTCTCGGTTGAACGTACTCGTTATCTCGCTCTAATAATTGTGCCCTGTTGACAACATCTGAATATAGATAAAATTTATGAGAAATGAGATACTGACATATGTCGGGTTTTAAACCTCTCAGAAACATCCGTGTCATACGTTCCTTATTCTCCACCAAATGAGGTGCAAACCTGGATAACTCCGTGAACTTCGCCTCGTATTGGGACACCGTCATGTTGTTCTGCTCCAGTCTAATAAACTCTATCTCCTTCATATGACGAATACTTTCAAGAAAGTACTTGTCATTGAACAGTTTCTGAAATTTCTCCCAAGACATGCTGAGTGCGGCTGGATGGGTACGTTTCACAGATTTCCACCAGTAATCTGCCTCATTACGGAATATAAAGGTGGCAAATGGAACCTTCTGTTCCTCCGTGCATCCCAAGACATCGAATATCTTTGTAATTTGCTTGACCCACGTCTACGCCTTAATTGGATCCGGCTTTTCCCAGAATTCTGGTGGTCCCAACTCTTTGAACTGCTTGGCCGTGATAAACCGTACGTTGCTATCATTTCCACCTGTATTTTGTACACGAGTCTCCCTCGTCTGATTTTGCATGAACTGTAAAAATCTTCTAAACATTCCATCGTTCATCATCTGCTCAGTGGTGTTGTTTACAGGAGGAACATTGTCAGCTTGTTGCACGTTCTCCTAGTTGGTGAGTAAAGGTGTCTCCACAGTCTCATTTACTCCACTGTTAACATTCTCAGTCGACATTCTCAAATACTGCCATAAAACAAGGGTTAATTAAAAAAATCAACATATCACATAATATCCCTATATACTGACCAACCACAAATAAGCTTAGGTAAGACACACTAGCGAAGGTTTTACTCGTCTCTTCCCTTCTAATTCTATTCCCCGATCTCTGCAAGAGATCATATCCCTAAGCTCTGATACCAACTGTGACGCCCCCAAAATAGGTATACATCACCTATTTTGAGTTGTCAATAACATGGTATAGAAACAACTACAACTTTATTAATACAACACATAAACTATGAGTTTAAATACAAATATTATCATCTAGACAATATTCACACCCAAATAAGTCCTCATTACAATTATTGATACATTATTTTACAAAAATGGTGAGGACTACTAAACAACTTTTTAGAACCATCATTCCATACCCCGACTAATACTTGCTACATTCTCGCTTCCTAAGAAGAAAAATGAAACAAAAAGAAAAAGGGTGAGCTCAACTAGCCCAGTAAAGAATATTATGACTAAGATAATATAGAACAAATTATCGTTAGTCTTCAATAGGGAAAAATCTGATAGAATACAATAGACAACAAGTTTTAAATCAATATTCGTAGCGGAAATAATAATTCATAGATGAGTTACGTAGAGAATGAAATCTACTATAATCTATGAATTTAAAAGTCCATCATCGATATTTTATCCCTGTAACATCAATCAATATATATATCTGGAATCAAATGTTCATCTTTGCACTACAGGCCAAAGATATTCATCAGTTGGTCATGTTCATCTAAACACCTGTTCATCTTTGCACTACGGGCCAAAGATATTCATCAGAAAATTATTCATCTTTGCACTACAGGCCAAAGATATTCAATAATATCATCATTTAGGACTGACGATGATAAAAAATATTTTAAAGAAAACGAATCCAGTGAAACAAAAGAACAAATATTAAGGATTCGTACTTTAAACAATCCGAGTTCAAAAAAATACTTCATAAATAATCATAGCGAAGTAAAATTCAAGAATGATCAAAACATGGATACAATCAAAGCTAGTATCCATAATAGATATCTTGGACAAAAATAAAAATTTAATTTTTCGGTGAATAGTGCCGTATTCGTGAATAGTGCCGTATACGTGAATAGTAACCCCGACACTAAAAGTTCTAAATTTGATAAAAAGTTCAGATCAATATTTTGGCATAATGATATTGAAAGAAATAATATCATTTATAAAAAAAATAACATCCTTTATCTCAGAAAAGACGGTACTTCTAGCTAGAATACTTGATATAGTGCTGAAGGGAACTTACACCGTATAGCAACACTCAAAGTCTTAAAATACTCACAAGAATACGCTTGATAATATAGAGAGAGAAAGAGAGAGAAAATTTTAGTTTCTGGTGTGATTTTCAATTCTAACCTAAGCACCCTATTTATAAGAATTTGCTTAGAACACCAAAGTAGAAAATTTAATAAAATATAATAAATATTAAAATTTGTCTACGCCAACCTTTGAATTCAGATTTCAGCATGCTTAACAACACATGAGCCCACCAACCAACCACAAAAACATTTTTCTTTTAAAACAAATTTAAAACTTTTTAAAAAATAATTATTTCGGAACTTCAGAACTTCAATAATTCATAATAAATAGCCCTTTTATCAGAAAAATTTGAACCTCATGACCTTCTTATAGGAAATTCTATTCTCTACAACTTTACAGAAGAATGTTTATCCAAATTCCAAATAAAAGTTGACCGAAATTCATAAACGGGCGATTTTACAGGCTATAATCAAATTTCAGTCAAGAAATGGGGTCCACCAACATGAAAAACATGTTTTAAATATTTATTGTAACAAAAATACTCTTCCTCCTCTTATACTCATATATCTCACATTCATTGTAAAAATATCATCATTATTATATTATTAAAATATAATAATATATTTAAATGAATTATTTATCAGAAAAGATAATTTATCAATTTTTCAACAATTGTCACTTTAAAATTTTCTCCATCTATATCCACATAAAATGAATATTTTTCTTATCATCTAAATTAATAATTAATTATTCACAAATAATATTACAGAATCACAATATCGACAACCAGGCCGTTCCCATAAAAGAGAGGGCTTTTCAATAAGAATTTCTCCTTACTGGCGCGCAATTAGATGACCAAACCTCTCCTTAGACAGAACTTTCTAGACATTGCCAATAATGCTTTGAAAAAATAAGTGAAAAAGGTCCGACATATATAATGTCGACGATGGACTATTAAGAGTCGCCAGTTGGTTTTTTAAGTGGTTGTACCAACACAACCGAGAAAAGATTTGTACATTGACCCAGTGATGTGACACTGCTAAACGGGTCGGTAAAATCGAGATTCATTAGGGTCCGGGGACTTGATTATGCGGAGAGAAGGTGTTAGGCACCCCCCGACATCCCTATTATCACGGTGACCGCCACTTTTCGAGAAACTGTTATATGAACGTGTGTGTGTGTGGATCAGTGTGCAATTATTTGGAAGTAGTGCGAGGCCTCGTTCGCACCTATATACACAGGGTTTGAATTTATGTAAACATTCAATTTTTAGCAAGACATGGCAGTGATGTTTTATAAAAGAGGTTTTTCAAACCCTTGTGCTCAATAGTAATTGAGACCTTTTACACTTCCATTTTATTAAGTGTACGGCTTGATTGGTTTTATTTTCGAGATGCGAAGCATCTATAAGAAAATAATGTACAAAATCATGCCGAATTCCTCGTGGGTATAAAAACCATCTGAGAAAATCCAAACACCGTAAATAAATTTACAAGCTACTTACAGTTGAAAATGTCCACCACGAGAACCGAATCTAGATCCAATAGACTGAATCTGTGATCACATGATTCCTAGGCTCACATGATGCTGCAATTTGTATGAAAGTAGTAAGCAGGTAAATATATATAAAAGTTGTAAATATATATATATATATATATATATATATATATATATATATATATATATATATATATATATATATATATATATATATATACAGACATGATCAGCCACCACGAAGCACCTCCATGGGGGATCAAAAAATATAAATAAAGCTGTAAAAGCCATCAACCGCCACAGAGGAAACTCCAGGCGGGACGAAACATAAAAAAAGCTGTAAAAGCGATCAACCACCACGAAGTAAACTCCAGGCGGGACGAAATATATATATATATATATATATATATATATATATATATATATATATATATATATATATATATATATATATATATATATATATATATAAAAGCGATAAACGCACCGGATATAAAATTCAGGCTCATCAAACAGAGTTCGACAATAGTTCATATATATATATATATATATATATATATATATATATATATATTAAAGCAGTAAACGCTCCAGACGTAAGTTTAGGCTCATCGAACAAAGTTCGACACACAGTTAATATATATAATTATATATATATATATATATATATATATATATATATATATATATATTAAAGCAATAAACGCTCCAGACCGAAGTCTAGGCTCAATCAAGGCATAACTCAATAATGTTAGTCCATATATATAAATATATAAATATAAATATATATGTATATACAAATTGAAATAAAACCACGGACCGAAGTCCGGGCAAACACACGCAACACGACTCTCATCGTGAAGAAGGGTGTGTGCAAAGATGAAGAGAAATGCTTTAAAGTGCTTACAGTGGTCTGCTAAAGAAGACTTCTATATCTTTAAAGGGATGAACACTCGGCTCCCGTCGGTACAAAAGTAGTTATATGTGAACTCACAAGTGTTTAAAATGAGAAAGCACTCAGTATATGGTGAGTACGGAGCAAATTTAACAGGGCTTCCTCGCCTTCCTCGGCTGCAGGTGTACCTGTGGCTACCCGGGTTGCCTCGGGCTTTGCGGGTCACGTCATCTCGAAGTACGTGCACATATGCACTGTAATGTCCGTTCAAACTTTCAGAATTATAATCTGGGCATCCGATTGAGGTATGTAAGACCTATTTTGCACTGTCGTTGTTGAGAGTTATGTAATGGCATGGGATTAGAGGTTTTACGAAGTTAGAAAGATGGGACGATGCCCTCCGGTCTTCAAGCTTCAAAGTCTATCTGTTACCTTGCGTAATAGTCACTCGGGATTGGTTTTTCTTGATTCTTATGGGACATTGTTGTGTAGAAATGTATGTATGAAATGTTGAGACGGTGATATGTGGTGTCCAGGTGGCAAGATGATGACTTTGCCCCTCACTGGGGTTATCTCTGGTTTGGGCTGATAAATCAGACGTTGCTCAGGGTTATCGCTAAGATTGGACTACTGCAACTGTTGAAGGTCCTTAGTGTCATCTTTGAGGTGTGCCTGTCTTCCCGAGGTTATGTCCGAGTTTTATACTGAGTGCTTCAGTGTGAGCACTGAGGCTAAAGCTGATTGCATACATTTGAAACAAGTAATTTTAGGGTTATCTCCGGAACTGGAACTGCCTTCCTTGGGGTTATCACCAAGGTTGGTAAATGCTACTCCCAGTGTTGGGATTGAGACTGGATACCTCGGGGTTATCTCTAAAATTAATCAGTTTTCTCTGGTGTAATTTTCGATTTTGAACTGCATGCCTCGGGGTTATCTCCGAGGTTGGAACTGTTACTTCCGGTGTGTGCTCTGGGGTTGAGACTTAACTTCCGGTAGTATCTTGGCTTGACGTGAACTATCTTTCAGGGTTATCTCTGAAAGATAAACATGTCCTCCTGAAATGCCAGTGACAGGTGTGCAGAAAATTTTGAGTGTCTACATATGCCCCTCTTTATCATATTCATGCAATGCAGTGCATGGGTATGATAAAGAATCCTAGACACTTGAAATGCAACATGATGCAAATGTATGATGCATGTGTGCGGGGTTGTGGCCCAACATGCTGGCGGTGATTGCCGGCTCCTTGTAGCTTCTACCGAAGATAACTATGACCCGATTAGATGTGTGATCCAAATATTTTAGGATGTTGACGTTGGAGTTATCACCAAAGTCCTTAATCCTTGATACAAACATGATTCCGAAGAGGTGCCTCTTATATGTAAGAGATCATTGGGGATACAGCTTTGTTTGTTTGAGGATGTGTATAACATATTCCATCATCGATCCTCCTCGATGATATTGACCTTTCCTGGTTTGTATCGTCAAGATATGTCAAAGTACTGTTGGATTTACTGCCAACAGCATATGTTGTCTGGGTTGCCCGACCTTCATTGACGTGTACTTCACCGACATTTGAATTAATGGGTGAAAACCTTGTGGAGTAGACTGTCAAGGCTTCTTGACCTTCGCTGACGTGTAAATCAACGGCTGATATGCGTGGTGACCCCCGCCAGGGTTTAAACCTCAGAATGCATTGTGACCCCCTCTGGGGTATACTTGATCCTCGCTGATGTGTGTATCAATGGCTGATATCTTTGGATGGCTTCTGATGCTCCATTGGATTTACTTGCCAATGGTTACGCTGATGTCAAGGCTGCTTGACATTCGTTGATATGTTTGTCAATGGAACATGCATTGTAACCCCCGCCGGGGATCTCTTCTTGAGACTGCGTGATGCCCCCGCCGGGGATCTGATTGAAAATTAGGGGACGACCCTAAATTGGCGGCACTAGACCTGCGCAAGGTATTGTCGAGCGTGACTTGTAACATTTGAGATCATTGGCATAGTGTACCCTATGCTTGGGCGAATACCAATGAGAGACGTGTAGCCCCAAAATTCAATCTGAGAAGACCAGGATTTGTAAGCTACTCTGCTCAATTGCGTAGCGTTTTTATTCCTAATTCGACCTTTTAGTCTCTGAGAACTCCTTTGCAACTCGAACTAGACCGAGCCGGAGGGGTGGGACCCATATAGGGGTACCGCAGGTACACCTGCTTCTGCCACAGATGAACCTACGGCTAACCGTGGATACTAAAGGCCAGCAAGTTACTTTCATAAGTCATTTTCAAGTTGCACCACAAAAGAAATCCGAGAGCTCTTCTTCAGATATGCTGAGTTCAGGCAACTTTCTGTAAATTCTATCACTGTACAAGTGTTCTACACTGTCCTGGTAACGTATGCATGTATTTTTTCCAGTTTTTATCCGTTGGAAAATGACTTATCATATGAAATGAATCTAAACACATAATAGTGATTATGTATGCTCAAATGACTTAATAAAAAATATTCAACATATTAAATATTAGTATTAAACCATGCAAAACATAATGATTTGAAAAAATTTAACTTTTGAGACAGTCAAATTGGCACCTTTTTCTGCTATTTTTTATCCTATTTGAGGACAAATGAGCAAAAAGTAAAAAGGCAAAGTACTCCTGGTATTGAGGTTAACTTTATGGATTGATGACTTTGAATTTTAATGCATTTATTATGTATATGACTGTGGGCAGGTGTGCTGCTGAATGGCCACCTAGTCATGCCTATGTGCATGTGGATAGTCCAATTTACAAACGGGACTATGGCTAAATTTTCCAAAAATGTAGGCATTTGATTAATCATGCATTTTTAACTCTACTGTAAACGTATATTAAAGTAATGCATGCATGCATGTAGTCATAAAATGCATTTTGAAAAGGTCCAAGTTAGAAAATACCACACCCTTTCTGAGGTGATTTGGAGACTTGTTGTCCAGATATTATGGATTGGGATCAGACGAGTAGTTCCCGCAGGACCACTTCTAGTGTACAGAGAAGGGCTTCTGAAGTGCCTCGACCCCGTTCTGTTAGACAGCGTCGTCGGTTGGTGGAGGCAATGATACGTCCAGTCCGGGTTGATGTGCTGGACGTCGAGGACGAGGAGGATGTTTCAGTTGCGAACTCCGCTCTTGCTACACATGTTCCCCGTTGGGACCTCCCGAGTATTCAGGTGGCAAACCCATAGCTTCTGGGTGATTTGAGTCGACATCCCTCGATGTATTTGCGTGCCAACGAGCTATGACGTTAGATCTTTAATCTTCCTTCTTTCCTATTGATGAGGATTAAAGGGTTTTGATGTTAATCTGCATTGCATGCAGGTTCCCAACTTTACACAGCCTCGAGGGAACTGGTTCAGCATACACTCTATGTACCAGGCTCTTCATCCTAACTATAGAGCGATTGTGCATGACTGGGGTTTCGGAGCATTCTTTTCCATCCTTCCCCGCCGTTGCCCCTGGGGTTACCTCAGGGCATTATCTGAGCGCTGGTTTCACCAGACTCAGTCACTCCATTTGCTGGACTGTAAGGTGATGATGATGCCAATGGATTGGCAGTTTATCACAGGTATGGAGTTTAGAGGGGCGTCAGTGCTTTTCATGGCGGATATTACCCCTACTACCGTCAGATCCTTGCTAGGAGTTTTGGCAGAGGTACTCAAGGGTAGGACTTTCCGTACGGGTCCTTTGAGCGTAGATGCTATGAGTGGGCTGTTGAGAGAGCCCATGCCAGATGATGTCAGAGTCAGGGATCACATTCTTCGATGATTGTTCCTGATGATCATTAGAGGTTACTTTATAGTAGATAACTCTTCTACGGTGTCGTTCGCTTTGATCAGTGTCACGCATCATGTGGACCGTATTAGAGATTATGATTGGGGTTCCTACACCTTCGCCTATTTCCTCAGGGGTATGCACATGCGCTCGTTGGGTTTGACTGAGGCTTGGTTAGGATTCTACCCATTTCTGCTGGTGAGTATTTCTCTTGTCATTTCCCATTTATAGGTTAAGAGTGTTTACTGATCACAGATGTTTTACCATTGTGTTAGCAGTTTTGGGCCTATGAAAGGCTCCAATGCTTGTGTCCGGTGAGTGTGTTAGGTTAAGATACCTATCCATGAGGATGACGATGGCATCATTCCATATTGGAGGAGGTCTCTGTAGCTGAGGGTTTCACTCATTGCCGCCTACAGCTGGAGTTGTTGACAGCTGACATTATTACATAGATTCCATATTCTGGAGAGCACTTGGCCATCGGTTTTAAGGATGGGTACTTGACTGGCGTCGAGTATGTGATTTCCACCCGAAGAGTTCCTCTCTTTACAGATAGAGGATGGGAGATCTATTTAGGAGAGCGTGCTAATAGGAGCACCACAAGAGAGATCCGCATGCCGATCTTGCCTCCTGCCAAGCGTCACTGGCCTGTATCGCAGTCACCCGTCACTAACACCCCATTGTTGGGGGTTGACGGTTTTGTACTGTCAGAGGGTCCCTGCACTTAGGAGATTTTCCAGCGTTGGTGGTTCCCTCGTACTATTGGAGCCCAGACCCGCGCCACTTAGTTCATGGGGGATATGGTTCCAGGATCCATGATGATGACAGATTGGCTAGCCTGTGTCTGAGATTTGACTCATGTAACACAGATTGACAGTTTGACCCAGCGACTGGACCAGGCACATTTATTTATTCGGCATTTGGGCAAAGATCCGGCAGAGGTAGATTCGTTTGATCCTTCTAGCTCAGGCGCTGGTCCCTCAGATGACCTATTTGGCTTTGTCGGTGCAGATCCTCCTTTGTTTAGGCTTGACATCCCTGCTGATAGAGATCTAGTGGCTCAGGAGGAGTTACATCAGGTGGACATGATTGATGATGTAGACATTGACACCATTATCTTCTTCTGATGTGTATTCTCGTTATCTCTTTTGATAGGCCTCTGTTAGCTATTGGGTGGCTATGCCCCATTCTCGCTATATCTTTTGATAGGCCTCTGTTAGTAGTAGGGCGTCTGTGCCCCATTTTCCTGTATTTTTAGCTGTACAGAGATGATGTATTAGATGATGATATACTTAGGAATGTATGCACAGTTTTTCATTCCCTATATCATATTGACATCTATTATCTGTAATGCATATATCATGTTATGCATATATATGTATGTCCAGAGATATTCAGCATTGACCCCTGGATGGTCTTATGACACGGCCCACACATATGTCTTCTTCGACAGTTAGCCGTATTGATCATACCCCACCATTATTGGTGGCATCTGGTATGCGATCGTGGTAAGATAGCATGTCACCATCAGACAGGGTGACCGTAGATCACTTGTTGCAGCATACTATAACCCTGTTGATGTTTCAAGTTCCCACAGGATTCGTGGATGGCATGTTGGAGCACTGGGTATCGGAGAGGCAGGTTTTTCGATTTGGGACCCAGGAGTTGACTCCCACTCTGGAGGAGTATGCACGGTTGACGATGCTGCCACTGAATAGACCTTGTGTGCATATGGCTTTGGGGGACATGAGTCGACGGTTCATGACCCTTACTGGATTGAGGCGTAGGGTGGTGCAGGATGAGCTTACATCTGGCCACGTTATATCCCAGTGTTTTCTGTTTGACAGATTTGGCTCTGATGATAGTTATACACGACATTCTGGGAATTTCACCACACCGGAGGATCATTGGCGTCTGGCCAGGGTGGATGTACTACTATTGTGCGTATTGTCATATGTCTATATGCCACGGTATATGGATGAGTTGGACATAGGAGTTATCATGGCAGTGAGAGCTCTCCGAGAGGGTCATACCATTATACCGATGATTATAGCAGAGACTCTGAGGTCAGCTACATACTACCGCACTTATCCGACATGAGTGTTTACGGGCAACTCGATCATGCTATACGTGTGGTTCATGTCATACTTGAGACCGATTGGCACTTTTAGACGGCATGAGTATTGTTTCACCCATGATATAGCCATGTCATACTCCTTTCAGCCATCGGAGTGTACAGACGCTATGTCTTAGTCTACGTTCTTGGCGGATATCAGAGATCTATTTGGCATTCTGTCGTGTATAGGGCTCAGCTCACCCTACATCTTTATTACTCATGCTCTAGGCATGGACTATCTCCCTCTGGCTAGTTTGATGGGCATGACTACCTACCACCCGCTGGCCGTGATGTCGCAGTTTGACCAATTCCAGGATTTCCATCCTTTTGAGGGGGTGCTAGGTCAACGTTTATCTTCTTGCTATCTTTAAGCAAAGGACTAATCCTGTGTGTATGCTTGTTGGGATCAGCGTGAGATAGCTACTTTTTCTGTTAGTTATCCAGGTTGTTCTGCAGAGTATTCCGCATGGATGGAGATAGAGACTGCATCAGCTGCGGTAGTGTCCACATTGCCGAGTGGTGATTCAGATGATGTAGAGCCCATGGAGGACATTGATTCCCACCTCGAGGAGGAGCTAGTTGCCGGGTTGACATCATCTCCTTTAGATTCTCCCAGTACTAGTACTGTTATGATTCAACATTCAGCCCAGTACTTTGAGCAGAGTCTTCATCTGATGACCTTCGAGAAAGACTAGGCTAGAGCTTTGATGTTGACTGCCCTTGATGGGAGAGACGCATCTCTATTAGAGAGAGACGAGGCATTAGCTCGCAGAGATGTCGCTATTGTTGAGCGGGATGAGGCTAGATCAGCCAGAGATGCAGTGATAGTTGAGAGGGATAGTGCCATATCTGCCCAGGATGTAGCCGTCACAGACAGTACTGCAGTGAGGTCCCTTACCACTGGCATGATTGCAGAGATGAGCACTTACATTGATGAGCATATGGTCACCATGCAGATAGCTGCAGATCTGTTGGGTCATGTGGATACCCTCGTACAGGAGACCACAACTTCACCTCCTTCTTCTGAGAGGGATGCCATGTTGGGCTTGTTAGCTCGCATATACCCTGACTTGTAGATGGGCTTGTATTTTCCTGCATAGACTAGTATAGCCATTTTGTCATGTATAGTTTACATTGTGTATATCAAACAACATTATATATATAACAGGAAAATATATTTTTGATCACTTCCCTTTTAGATATGCTCCGATACTTGCTTAATATTTTGCCCGCTTCTTCAGGACTTGTGATCTTGATGTATTCTAAATTCCTCCTTTATGGATGGACATTGAGTTGTCTCTGGACAATTAAGAATGGATAATTGATCTGTGTGAATCCCTAATATCTTTGGTGCCTTGGGACTGGTTTCTGTATGGAAATATGGAGAGGAGTGTGGCTTTCCTCTCTGAGATTGACCGCACCACAGATGGTCGCCAGTACCCCTATTCAGAAGGAGCCTAGTTAATTCCGTCTCTTATGGATTGGTGTTGCTTTTCAAGGTACAATCGCAGCTTAGATGGTCGCTGAATCTCCTATTTGGGAGGAGTTCAAGTAATTCCATCCCTTTGGTTTGAAGCCAATAAAATGTCGTTGAGTGAAGTTTGATCCCAGTACCAGATGACAAGTGTTTGTGTTTTGGTAGGGGGTGAGACCGAACCATGAATGCCTTCCTATATACTCCTATTGAAGAGGAGATCAGGTCGGCATAGTTCAAACCTGGTGTAAGAGGTTCAACGCTGTATGGTAGAAAGGGTGTAGGAATGTTTTTGTTATTTTTGTTTTTGTAAGGAGAAGGGGGTAGAAATGTTTTTGTTGTTGTGTTTTTTTTATTACGACTGGGCCATATGAAATGGTTGTCTACGTACTCCTATTGAAGAGGAGATCAGGTCGGCGTAGTTTTCCCCTCAGGACGAGTTGAAAAGCGTTATCCCATGTGTCGGTCAGACTGCGGGGAGGAGAAAGTTTGATCCTAGGTTGAGGATAAATCGCAGGTGTGAAAAGTTTGATCCCATGTTTTGGGGGGATAAACTGCAAGCGCGAAAGGTTCAATCCCTAGTGGGATGACCGAAGTTGTAGGAACGCAGTGAAGCCAGGCTGCTGGCTTGAAAAGTTTGTTTCCCTAAGGGGCAAAGTGTAGAAAAGAGTTGTATGTGGTAAAGGGTTAAAGAACCGGAATGACTAGTGATATTATTATCCAATATCAAGATGTTTGCTTGATGGTAACTTCAGACATAGTACCGTTTCACGGTGTCCGAGTTGATGAGTTGTAGAAATTTATCGTCATCCATTTCTTACAATCTGAGAGAGCCTCCTGTTAATACTTCCTTGACAACAAATGGGCCTTCCCAGTTAGGACTGAATTTTCCCTTAGATTGATCTTGGTTGTCAATGATCTTCTTCAAAACCAAGTCATGTTATTTAAACTGCCATAGCCGGACTTTTTTGTTGTAGGATCTGGCAAACCTTTGTTGATATAACTGACCGTGGAAGATAGTCGCGGTTCGCCTTTCGTCTATTAGAGACAATTGGTGATACCTGTCTTGTACCCATTGGTCTTCATCCAGCTGAGCGTCTATCAACACTCTGAGGGATTCCATTTCAACTTCTATGGGGAGCACTGCTTCCATCCCATAGGTTAATGTGTAGGGGGTTGCCCCAGTGGAAGTGCGCATTGATGTTCTGTAGGCTAACAGAGTAAGAGGCAATAAGTCAGGCCATCCTTTGTGGTTGGCGGACATCTTTTGCATGATCTTTTTGATATTTTTGTTAGCCGCTTCAATATCACTGTGACACCCCCAAATCTGGGTTACCTGACCCCCGAGTTTGGTGCTCACGATCCACAATATAATAACATCTAACTACCCATTCATATAGAAATAGTAATACATAAGTCATTAACAGAGATTGTTAATACAATAGTCCCAGGTCCTCTAACCTTAACATTACAAACTTACCCATTAAATAAACAAAAAGGGTTTATAAATATAACATAATAATAATGTTTATAAAAACTAATCTAGCATTTTGCCTTTGCCTTTGTTCTTCTTTGACCCGCTGGCCTCTTCGTTCCTAGCTGAAATATTTTATTTAGCAAGGGTGAGCAACAAGTTTGCCTCACAAGTTAAGACATACATTAAATTTATAGGAATAAATAACAAATCTTCTCGCTTTCTATACAACAATAATCTGAATATGAAAGAGTACAACACTTTCAAGGTTTTCTACGATATTCAAATTAATAATCAAGAATTAATTCTACGAAATAGCAAAGTGGAATGTTTTCCAGATATATGCCGAGCGATCCGTTGGATCTTGAACTTCTCTCCTCGGGTATATATCAAAGTTTTACTTTAACATATACACAGGTGTATCAGATAACCATAAAGATTAAATCATACCCCTCTGCAAGTACTTCGAGCCGGCCAACTCCTTGTGTCCTATATTATACATAATACTTAGGTCGCGCGCAATGGTTGAATATACGACTACAAATGTTCCCTTTTTATAAAAGGTTGTTCTTCTCAGTCTTAGAATCAAGATTTGATTTAACAACGAAATTCAATGATTTCAATATCTAATCACTTCACTTCTCTTCTCTTCTCTTCTCAAACCTATTAAGTTTTCTTTTTCGATCTAGCCGATACAACTGGCATTGATCTATCAATAATAATTAAATTCTCTTCTCTTCTCTTCTTGAACCTATCAAGTTCTAACAAATGTTCGTCTAGGCAGAATAATTAGCGAAGACATTTCTCAACATAATTCGATAATAAACAGGAATTATCGGTACTGTCAATATTAGTTTCTACAGATATGAATATCCAACAATAGTAATTCTACGAATATATATTTTTCGAATCAATAATTCAATTTGAATTATTAAACATGCACTAATTGCGAATAATCAACAATAAATTCTTGGACGTGGTATAATTAACAATAATCAACCACTACAATATTTAAACAATATTAACTCAATGTTGAGTTAGGAAACTTGCCTCTTCCGCTGATTACAACTATACAAAATACTTATCTGCATTCGTAAGACCTATAACCAATAATATCGGTCTCACAATTAGTACAAAAATTTATAACACATAACACTGTAATTTACAGTCAATTCTCTCATAGACACATAACCACATAGTCACATCAGTATTTATAAGCTATATAAACACTTATCAAATCTAACTAGTTTAGTCTAATTGAATTTCGGTCTATTCTCGGTGTTCTGGTCACCGTATCCGACAATTAACACATTGATTATCAATTTAATTTGGTTTCTAAGCTTCAATATTAATTTGGATAAGTCAATTATCAATTAAAATATTTTTGGGAGCTTTTAATAATTTATAAACAACTATTATAATTTATAATAATTTTTCAAACATCGGAATCATTTTTAAATGATTTAATTATTAAATAATCTTATCATCATTAATATTTAATAATATAAAAATATTAATGACATACTTGTCAAAATATTAAAGTTATTATTAATAACTTAAAATATTTTTAAATCATCAATATTCTACTTAAATGATTTTTAAAATAATTAAAATCATTTTTAAATCATCATCATTAATATTTAATCATTAATGAAATTATTATGAAAATATTAAAAGTCATTAATTATAACTGAAAATATTTTTAAAATATTTTTCTCATTTTTAGATGATTTTTAAATCAATAAAATTATTTTTAATTCATTTATTTAATATAATAATTAAATAATCTAATATCATTAATATTAATTTATTAATGAGAATTTTTCAAAAATATTAAAAATTATATTTTATAATTCAAAATATTTTCTAACACTTTATTCTCATTTAAAATAATTTTTAAATCAATAAAATTATTTTTAACTTATATATTTAATTTAATAATTAAATAAATCTAATATCATTAATATTAAATTATTCATGAAAATTCTCTAAAAATATTAAAAATTATAATTTATAATTTAAAATATTTTCTAACACTTTATTCTCATTTAAAATAATTTTTAAATCAATAAAATCATTTTTAACTTATTTATTTAATTTAATAATTAAATTAATCTAATAACATTAATATTAAATTATTAATGAAAATTCTCCAAAAATATTAAAAATTATATTTTATAATTCAAAATATTTTTTAACACTTTATTCTTATTTAAAATGATTTTTATATAATTAAAATTATTTTTCTCTAATTTATTTAATACACTAATTAAATAAATTAAATATCATTAATATCCAAATAATTATACATATTAACGAAAAATGTCCAAAATAATTAAATGTTATTTTTCAGAATTTAAAATGATTTTTAAAACCATTTTTGTTATTTTTAGATTTATTTTCTATTTTTAATTAATTTTCGGAAAATCAGAAAATAAAATAAATAGAAACCGTCGCTAAAACCTATAGCGACACTTGTCTGTTGTCTTACGTGTTCTTGGTGCTTCAAGAACACTATCAGACAGTGATGAAGGGTGCACGTTTGACTGACTATAATTCTCTTTACATTCATGTTCTAGGCTTGCTTGAAACTCGAACTTGTAGTGTTTATGTAACACTACAATTAACACTAATAATATCAGACATAAAACAAAACAACAAGGAGATCTGATCTCCCAAAGTCGTTGTCAGAGTACTGCTGAATTTTCTGGGTAACCCAGAAACCCAGGCAGTCACAACATGCCATTTTGAGGCTCGATTATTATAGTGTTCTGGTCATGGTTCATATGATCTAATGGTTCACATGTGTACTCCTTATGTCAAGGAACATTAATAAATCAATATATCAGTTTAACATCAACAAGATCACCATGAATCATACGGTCAAACTCTGTCAAAAACTTGGTTCATGAACTTTTCTGGAAATTCCAGAATTTCAAAATCAGTGCGAGTGACCTACTGTTGGGTAAAATCTATATACGCAAAACATGCAAGTATACGTGGTCAACAAGTAATATAGTAATGAACAGAGTATCGTTCCCACGGAAACAAATCAGTAAGAAATTTAACTTCACAATTATCAATTTTCTATTAATCCTAATTCTATTAAACTATTCAATTTAATGATTTAAAATTATAGAAACTAAATTAAGTAATGACTAAACTATCACAAAACAATCACAAATATCAAAATCTGGAATTTCAATCAAATAATGGAGAATTAGACTTATGATTTCACCCTAAGCTTCACTCTGATTTTCACACCCTTATTCCAATTCAACTCATTATCCCAGTTTATTAATCAAGAACACGAATGTAATAATAGCCACCTCTCGATGCACTAATACTGTATTAACTTAAATCCACAATTTAGATAGAAACAAGTTAAACACCTTAATCAACCAACTCACTATATCTCTACGTGAACTGAAATTAAAGAAGGTTTAAGATTAAGTTCTCTATCCGATTACATGCGATGTCAAGCATATCTCTACCTTAACATCACTCAAGATTCTGCTATTCACAAAATTCATGAACACGTGCTATATTAAATAAGTCTAGATTCGAATATCCTCTCTCGATTCCATACAAATGCACAAAGAATTGTTGATCAGGCAATTCATAAATTCACGCTCAAATTAATATAGATAAACTGAAAATAGCTTCATGAACTGGAAATCAAAGTTTACAAAATCATCGTTTCACTTAAGGATCCATCATAAGCCTAAAAAGCGAATTAGTTCATAACGAATGAAATAAAAACTGAAAAATTTAAAGGAAACATTCTTTCAATTTCAAATATAGAACTAAGATGAAGAATAATGCAAAACCACCCTTCACGTAGCCTTAATCTGCAATCGTCATGAAAATCTCTTCAAAATACTCCTCCAAAGCTTGCTATCAAATTCTGAAATTAATCTTCGTAATATGCCTTGTGTATTGCTTGATTTGTTGTTAGTTGAGTAAATAGTCTCCCACACACAAGTCCCCCTCGAAATCCTCTCATTTTTAGAGTCCATATGCTACCAGAATGCTTAAAACCATATCCCAGCAGAGTTCAAAATGTAACAAAAGAGTCAGTTATTCGAGACCCCCTGCCCCGGCTGGGGTGTATGCCTAATATGAGCTCGCCCCGGCAGGCACCCTTTCTGCTAAAATCCACAAAAAGCTGCTGAGTGACTTTTTTTCTTCCTTCAAGAATTCTTCCAGAAATGATCCCAATTGACTCCAAATCTTGTTAAATGCTACAACGACCACCCTACACATAAAAGAACACAAAACAAATAAAAACGAATATGAAAACAAGAAAATAACAATAATTAAGCGTGAAATGGACAACGATTCGTGGATATGAAATTCACTTATCAAAATCCCCCAAACTTAAATCGTGCTAGTCCTCGAGCACAAAACAAACTACATGCAATGCAATGCAATGAGATGGAATGAATATAATCTATATGCTTTCAAATCCAACAGTATCGCAGAATCAAAATTTTCCCATCGGCCTCAGAGAAAACAAGTAACTCTACAATATGAATCACCAAAACCAATCCACAATTTCATATTAATTCTCAAATCTTAAACCATCATCGCTGGTATAGTGTGCGTGTGTGTTCAACATCTATTATAACTGATATGGACTCAAATTCAATACATACTCAATTTCTTCGAAGGAATCATAGAATGCAAACTTAAAAATTCCAAAAATAGGCATACTCCAACTAAAACTAAGCAATACCAAATTCAAGGGTTCATGCAGGGTACTTATACTTCTTTTATCTCACTTTTTTTTTCACGGGGGCTTTTTTCTCTTTTCTCATTTTTTTTCTCTTTTTTTAGATAGCTGGTTGGTGAGTGCGTTTATGGGGAGTATTTCTCCTTAACCCACCACAAGACTAAACTTATTTCCATTTTTTTTGTAGCTTATACACCCTGCGTTTTCCCCCAAACTTAGGTTCTTGCCTAATTTGTTGTCTTCACTGCCTATTATTGTCATTCTCATATCTATACTATCATTATCCTGTAGAAATTATTTATATATAAATTTAACCCAATCAGTCAACACAAATGTCATTAGCGTGCTAACCTTTTTATAACAGTTTCAAATAAGCGCAAGATTCGATTCATAATAGAAATTATATCACAGTTCTAATAAGCAATACTGTATTGGTTAACTTATTCTTAATCACATCATTGGCCCACAAATAACATGAACTTCCACACTGTTGGACTTATGCAAAATAATATTTAACTAAAATTATTTATTTTTATTTTTATTTTTATTTTTATTTTTATTTTTTTAGATAACAAAATGAATGCAATAATAACAGGAATAGAAACAATGCAATAACAAAAATATGCAATAATAATTTCTAATTAAGATGCAAAACTTAAAATGCAATGACAAATTTAAACCTAACTACTACTTATGCATGCAAATAAGAATTTAAATCCCCCAAACTTAAGTAATACAATGCCCTCATTGGATAAATAATCAAAATTAAGTGCGTGAGGACTTCCCTTCAATCGCCTAAGTCTGGGGAGGTGGTGGTTGATCTTCTTCGTCTAAGTCACTAGGTGGAAACCTCAGCAGTGGCATCGGCTGCTGATATGGAAATTACGCTACTGGATTGAAACTCTGAAACATCATGTTGAGTGAAGTGAACGGCGCGTTCATAGCATCAAACATGTGGTCTTGCCTCAATGCGAGTCGTCGCATCTCCTGACGTGTTGCCTTGTTGTGTGCATCCATGTGACTTTGAAAGTCAAGGAACTAAGGACTGGATAGTGCCTCGGTCTGCGGTACCTGCTCGATTCCTTTATCTCTTATAGGCTCATCCTCATCCTCCGAGGTATCTTCAGCTTCAGCTTCGTCCTCCGAAGCTGATGGAAATATGAAACTCAGTCCTTGAGGATGGGAATCGCCCTCGGCCCATACTGAATATCGTGCTATCATTCTAGAGTCTAGCAACGTAAGTGGCATCTATGTGGGCTCATCGTCAGACCATCTCACACGTGCTTGGCGACACAACCCACAAATGAGTGATGGGTATGGCAAGCTGCCTGAAAAGTTTCCATGTAAGCACCGGTGGATGGAGAAACAAATAATGGCCCCGACGTCAATGAGGAAGTCTTGCACAATCGCGTATAGCAGTAACGCCTTCTCTTTTGGTCACGTCTGAGGTGTGTTGAGATGGATACAGTTTTGCACATAGGAATGCGTACCAAATTTTGCCATACCGACTGAGATCTTTGCTATAGAACATTGTGCCTCCTTTCCGACCTTTGATCCATGTTGTGCCTGGCTTAGTCATTTCCTTGAGTATTTCCTCATAGTCCGGATCAAAATCACGTAATTGGGCATATTGGCATTGTCGAGGCACCCGCAGCTGATAATAGGTGTTTATGGCATCAACACTGAATGGGACCAAGCGACCCCACACATAAGCGTTGAATGGGGCTTTGTCCTCGGCGTTTGTATAAAACTCCTTGACTATGTTGACCAAGGCGGGTTTCGGGTCTTCGGTGAATTTATTCCACCCCTTCTGGTAGATTTGAGGCATCATCTCCCCATCAACGTGATCCGGTGCCAACCCCCACTCCGGTGTAAGGGCTTTTGTCAGCATATAATCATACCGGTTAGCGGCAGCGGCACTCACAAATTTTCGACGATCAAAGGTTCGTGTCGATTGTGCGGATCTTGAACTCTCTCCCCTTTGGTGTTTAGATGTTGGTTGTGAAGTCATTTGCTCTCTATTGCGTGTATCAAAGTATCTTTCCCCCCCAAACTCGGTTCACACCCACTGACGAGCACTTGGTGTGCGTAATGATTTCTTCCCCCAAACTTGTCAATTTTGTGGTAGATATTGAAGGAGAAGAAGAAGAATGTGTAGGATTATGACTCACTTGCAGGTACAAGCTTAATTCTACCAAAAGGAACCCTAATTCGTGGCTTTCCGATACGTAGTTGAAATTTTGTGAAGAATTTAGGTTGTGAGGGTGTGAATATATATAGATGATGATGTGAAGTAATGGGGTATTGGAAATTGTGGGGGTGAAGTTATGGTGATGAGTAATGGAGTAGTGGTTGTACTATAGTGGTGTGGACGTGGGTGTAATGGATTTGGAACTCGTAGTCGTGGGTTATGTGTGAGAATGGGAGAAAGGAGGATTCGATTAGGAAGATGAAGTATTGCTGTGTGACTGCCGATTTTAAGAGCACAGGTTCAAGGAACCCCGCCCCGACAGGCATGCCCCCTGTAAGTTTGCCTCTTTTTTCTTTTTTTCTTCATGCTATGCCGTCGAATTTGCATTTTCCCATCCTGCAAGCCATGAAACATTAAAGTTATTAGATTGTTGATCGAATTGAGCATGATTGAGAGATTTCCAAGAAAACTTTTACTCTATAATACCTACCTAATAACTTAATAAAAACTATATTCTAACAATTATGAATGAAAATACGAAAAATAAACGAAAGATTGGGTTGCCTCCCAATTAGCGCTTGATTTTAAGTCGTTCAGCCTGACTACTTCCTGTTCATGGTGCATCGGACAATGTGATGGCAATGACATCGGTGTTGGACTCGCCACCCCAATAGTGCTTTAATCGTTGACGGTTGACTTTGAAAGTTTCTAACGGATTTCAACTATAGAGTTCAACGGCTCCATTAGAGAACACCCGCTTTATAGTGAATGGTCCCAACCATCTCGACTTGAGCTTTCCTGGGAACAATCTCAACCGTGAGTTGAACAAAAGAACTGATTGTCCCGGCTCGAATGTTCTTCACATAATTTTCTTGTCGTGCCATCTCTTGACCTTTTCCTTGTATAACTTGGAGTTCTCGTAGGCTTGAAGGCAAAATTCGTCGAGCTCATTTATTTGAAATAATCTCTTTTCCCCTACAGCTGCTTGATCGAAATTGAGTTTTTGAATTGCCCAATAAGCCTTATGTTGTAGCTCAATTGGTAAGTGGCATGCCTTTTCGTACAATAGTTGATATGGTGACATCCCGATCGGTGTCTTGTATGCAGTCCGATATGCCCATAATGTATCATCCAACCGGAGCGACCAATCCTTACGATTCGGATTCACCAGTTTCTCTAATATTTTCTTGACTTCCCTGTTCGACACCTTAGCTTATCCACTAGTTTGGGGGTGATACGCCGTCGCTACCTTGTGGTTGACCCCATACCTCGCCAATGGAGCTATGAATGATTTGTTGCAAAAGTGACTACCTTCGTCACTTATAATTGCTCTTGGCATGCCAAACCTCGTGAAAATGTTTTTCTGTAGAAATTTAAGGACCACCTTAGCGTCGTTAGAAGGTAGTGCTACTGTTTCAACCCACCTTGACACATTGTCTACCGCAAGCAAAATGTACTGATTGGAAAATGAGGAAGGGAATGGCCCCATAAAATCGATGCCCCATACATCAAAAATTTTAACTTCAAGAATCATTTGTAGAGGCATCTCATTCCTTTTCGAAATGTTGCCCACCCTTTGACATCTATCACATGTTTTGACAAATTGGTGGGCATCCTTGAATAGTGTAGGCCAATAAAACCCAGATTGCAGTACCTTTGCTGTTGTCCTCTCACTACCATAATGTCCGCCATACGTAGATGAGTGGCACTCGTGCAGAATGTTCTTCACTTCATTGTAGGGCACGCACCTTTTAATCATTTTATCGGCGCACTGCTTGAACAAATAGGGTTCGTCCCACATGTGCCATTTTACGTCATAAAGAAACTTCTTTTTCTGTTATCTTATGAGATCAGGTGGAAGAACGTTGCTCACTAAATAATTCGCATAATCCGTGTACCAAGGAAATTCTTCATTTATCCCAAACAATTGCTCGTCCGAAAATGATTCATTGATTTCACACTTGTCCTCTATCAATTTCCCTGGATTTTCCAACCTAGACAAGTGATCGGCGACTTGATTATCAGTCCCCTTTCTATCCTTTATTTCTATATCAAACTCTTGAAGCAGGAGAATCCATCGAATAAGTCGTGGCTTAGCATCTTTTTTCGTAATTAGGTACTGAATAGCTAAATGGTCCGTGTAGACTATCACCTTAGTCCCGATCAAGTATGCCCGGAACTTGTCAAACGCATACACCACTACAAGCAATTCCTTTTCCTTAGTTGTATAGTTCATTTGAGTCTCCGTGAGCATTTTTCTTGCATAATATATGACGTGAAATACCTTCTCTCGGCGTTGTCCCAAAATAGCCCCAACCGCATAGTCGCTTGCATAACACATCAGCTCAAAAGGCATGCAACTTGTCAAACGCTCCACCGTCGGTTTTGCATCATCTTCCATCAGAATCTTGTGCATGCAAAACGAAGGGCTGATTCCCTTGATATTTGCAATCGTTCACCCTATCGCTACTTTATGTTCCCTAAGCACCCTCACCAACTTTCCTTCCTATAAATCGTTAAGTGTAGAAGAAATAATCACAGGTAAAGAATTTGAATTGCCTAAATACGTATACCTGAGGTGTTTAGGGAGTGGCTTGAGTTCCAGAGTTGGTGGCTCCTCTAATGACAGTTTCAATTTTTTCGTGGCTATCTCCTCCGTGTGTAAAAGTTCAAATGGTGCTCTGAATCGGCTAACTCGTGGCAATGAATCTAACATCTATAAGTAGTACACAAATTCTGGGTCATCGACTTCTTGATCCCCCAATAATGTTGTTTCTAATGGATCGTTGACCAGACTCTTTCCTATGTCTTCATTGATAATCTGCTCTATTATATCCATCCTGAAACATTCTTCCTCATCCGTAGGGAATTTCATGACCTTGAACACGTTAAATTTTATTTCCTGATCTTGGACCCTCATAGTAAGTTCTCCTTTCTGTACGTCGATGAGTGTCCTACCCGTAGCCAAGAAAGATCTCCCTAGGATAATCGGGATTTTCTTGTCCTCCTCAAAACACAAAATAATAAAATTTGCGGGGAATATAAACTTTTCCACTTTAACAAGTATGTCCTCTACTAGGCCTCTCGAATATTTGACTGACCTATCCGCCAATTGCAATGAAATATTTGTAGGCTTTGGCGTGGGCAAACCCAATTCTGTGTATACTGACAATGGCATAAGGTTTACACTTGCCCCCAAATCACATAAGCACTTATCAAAAAATATGTTCCCGATCGTGCATGGAATAGTGAAACTCCCCGGGTCTTTTAGCTTTGGTAGCAACTTCTGCTGTAACACCGCACTACACTCCTCGATTAATGCCACTATTTCAAAGTCTTACCATTTCTTTTTCCTTGACAGAATCCCTTTCATGAACTTTGCATAACTCGGCATCTGCTCTAAGGCTTCTGCAAATAGGATATTAATCTGGAGTTTCTTAAACACTTCCAAAAACTTCGCGAACTGCATATCTAATTTCTATTTTTGGACACTCTGCTGAAATGGTGGTGGAGGATATGCAACTGGTTTGTTGTCTAATTGTTTTCTCACCTTTCTTATCCTCACCCTTGTCTCCTTCAACCAATTTACTGTCGTCAACTTTTTCATCCGATATTACTGAATTTTTTGCATCTATGCCAACAAGATGTTTTCCACTCCTCAACATAATTGCCTGACATAGTTCGTGGTTCCCCTTCGGATTTCTCTCTGTATCACTCGGTAGGGTCCCTTGTGGCCTGTTATTTAATGCTAAGGCAATTTGCCCCATCTGATTTTCCAAGTTCTTTATTGCCATTGCTTGATTTTTCATTGCTGCCTCATTGCTAATTATGTACTTCGACAACAACTCCTTTAAATCTGATTTTCTTTCCTAATGTTGAGCCGGTTGTTGATGATTCTGAAAACCTGGGGGATATGATGGTCGTGGAGCTTGATTTTGCTAGTTATTGCTTCACGAGAAATTTGGGTGGTTCCTATTCCCCTGGTTGTAAGTGTTTTGGTACATATACTGTGGACCCCTGTTGTAGCTCCCTATGAACTACACAGACGCTGGATTGATTGCGCACTGATCTATAGGATGGTCACCCGCGTACAATTCACATATTACTGCAACCTGCTGTACCTGAGCCCCTGTCATGGCATCCAACTTCTTGGACAGTGCAGAAATTTGTGCTTGTATTGCTGTCACTCCATCTACTTCTAACACCCCAGCTGCCTTTACATGTGTCATTCTTGCTGTGGGCCACTAGTAGTTGTTAGCCGCCATGGTCTCAATCAAATTGTAGGCTTCCTCATAACTCTTAGCCATGAACGCTCCACCCGACGCTGCATCAATACTGGTTCTGAGATTCCCATGTAGTCCGTTATAAAAAGTATTCATTTGCAACCACTTAGGCAATCCATGATGTGGGCACTTTCTGAGTAACTCCTTTTATCTCTCCCATGCCTCATATAGCGACTCCCCATGTTGCTGCTCAAACATTGTTATGTCATTCCTCATTTTGGCAGTTTTTGCCGGTAGGAAAAATTTGGCAAGGAATTTCTGAGCTAAGTCTTCCCACGTAGTTATCGATCCCGGCAGTAGAGAGTGTAACCAACTCTTCGCCTTGTCCCGTAAGGTGAATGGGAACAACCGAAGTCTCACTGCCTCATCCGACACCCCATTATACCAGAAGGTGTCGCAAATCTCCAGAAAGCTGACTAGATGTTCATTTGGATCGTCATTAGCCAATCCCCCAAACTGAACTGAATTCTGGATCATCTAAATCGTCCCAGGCTAGATTTCGAATGTATTTGCAGCAATTGCGGGCCTGGTAATGCTCGACTGCAGTTCAGTCACCTTGGGTGTGGCGAAGTCCCTTAACGCTTTCTAATCTTCAGTTGCCATTGCTTCTTCTATGTCAGAGTTTTCAAAATCGTTCCTTGTTTCCTTGATCCACTTACTTAACCTCTGAAATCTTCTTTCAATGTCGTCCTCAAAAGGAAGAAAGTCTAGATTTTTGGATCGTGTTTGCATAAACCAATGTCAAAAACCTGAAATAAGAAGAACAAAAACAAAAATGTTTAAGTAAAACTGGACTAATTAAACTGATATTGTAAAAATATTAAAATCTAGACTAAATTATCCCTGGCAACGGCGCCAAAAACTTGTTGGGTAAAATCTATATACACAAAACACGCAAGTATACGTGGTCAACAAGTAATATAGTAATGAATAGAGTATCGTTCCCACGGAGACAAATCAGTAAGAAATTTAACTTCACAATTATCAATTTCCTATTAATCCTAATTCTATTAAACTATTCAATTCAATGATTTAAAATTATAGAAACTAAATAAAGTAATGACTAAACTATCACAAAACAATCACAAATATCAAAATCTGGAATTTCAATCAAATAATGGAGAATTAGACTTATGATTTCAGCCTAAGCTTCACTCTGATTTTCACACCCTTATTCCAATTCAACTCACTGTCTCAGTTTATTAATCAAGAGCACGAATGTAATAATAGCAAACTCTCGGTTCACTAATACCATATTAACTTCAATTCATAATTTAGATAGAAACAAGTTAAACACCTTAATCAACAACTCACTATATCTCTATGCGAACTGAAATTAAAGAAGGTTTAAGATTAAGTTCTCTATCCGATTACATGAGATGCCAAGCATATCTCTACCTTAACATCACTCATGATTCTGCTATTCACAAAATTCATGAACACATGCTATATTAACTAAGTCTAGATTCGAACATCCTCTCTCGATTCCATACAAATCCACAAAGAATTGTTGATCAAGCAATTCATAAATTCATGCTCAAATTAATATAGATAAACTGAAAATAGCTTCATGAACTGGAAATCAAAGTTTACAAAATCATCGTTTCACTTAAGGATCCATCATAAGCCTACAAAGCGAATTAGTTCATAACGAATGAAATAAAAACTGAATAATTTAAAGGAAACATTCTTTCAATTTCAAATATAGAACTAAGATGAAGAATAATGCAAAACCATCCTTCACGTAGCCTTAATCTGCAATCGTCACGAAAATCTCTTCAAAATACTCCTCCAAAGCTTGCTATCAAATTCTGAAATTAATCTCCGTAATATGCCTTGTATATTGCTTGATTTGTTGTTAGTTGAGTAAATAGCCTCCCACACACAAGTCCCCCTCGAAATCCTCTCCTTTTTAGAGTCCATATGCTACCAGAATGCTCAAAACCATATACGAGCAGAGTTCAAAATGCAACAGGAGAGTTAGTTATTCGAGACCCCCTACCCCGGTGGGGTGTATGCCTAATATGAGCCCGCCCCGGCGGGCACCCTTTCTTCTAAAATCCACAAAAAGCTGCTGAGTGACTTTTTTTCTTCCTTCAAGAATTATTCTAGAAATGATCCCAATTGACTCCAAATCTTGTTAAATGCTACAACGACCACCCTACACACAAAACAGATAAAAACGAATATGAAAACAAGAAAATAACAACTATTAAGCGTGAAATGGACAACGATTCGTGGATATGAAATCCACTTATCACCTACTTTGACCACTTGCTACAATCGATATATTGATTTTTTAAGAATTCTTAAGGCATGGGTCTACAGTCCATATTACCAGCTACAATATTAATACAACAAATCATTAAAACACTAAGACGACTGACAGATCAAGGGGCTTAAAGAAGTTGTCAGACACTGGTAAACCATTTCTGGGTTACCCAGATTGTACTCGGTCATGGTCGGTCAACCGACTTTGACCGAGTATAACTTGAAATCTAGACATTAATTGACTCTGATTTCATTTGCAGAACCAAGAACTCATGCCAAATTACAGATCCAAAACATAAAACGACAAGAATCATAAACATACACGAATCTGTGGCTCCTGACATTAGCTTGTCAGACCACAAACCATGTTCTTGGGCAGTTTTGTAAAACTTCAATTTTAAAGCATTTTGATGCTATGGATCTATAATGGATCAACATAGATCATCTAAAGATATCATATAACACATGATTAAACACTTAAACACAAAATTTTTACAAGCATATAAGATCAAAGGCTAGCTAGGGTTTATACCTTTCTTATGCAAAGCTTTGATCTTAGATCAACCGAACTGATATTGATGATCTAGAAGGTGTTTTAGTGACTTATCTACTTGTGATTTTCGGAGCTTTTAGTGAGAGAGAGATTTGGTGAGAGCTTGTATGCAAAATGAGCAAATACATGTACTTCTCTCTCTTTAATCTATATATATATTATAATATATAGCACATGGCTGATCACTTAACTTGATTTGCTGGACTAATTGCTAGAGATTTTGGTGTCACAAGGTCAAGTGGTTAGGCTACCAACTAAAGGTCTAGCAAATTTACAAGTTAACTAATTAAAAAAAATAAAAAAGGGCATTTTGGTCTTTAGCATTATATTTTTAATGGTATACATGGAATTTGTCACACCCTTAGGGTTTAACCCTAAGATTCTAACCCTTAGGTTTTAAATATTTAGTTTCTAAAAATTTCTAATTAGGGTTTTTAATTAGAAAATTTTAAAAATTAAAATTTCTAAATTACAATTAGGGTTTCCTAATCATATTAACATCTACTAAACACATTAAGCGTACTAATTAGGATTATGGTTTCCTAATTAGGGTTTTAGGATTCTCAAATATGAAATTAGGGCTTCCCGGCTTTCAATTAGGGTTTTTAACTATACTTAGGTTTTCTAAATCTGAGATTAGGGTTTCTAATCTCTTATTAGAATTTATAAATTTTAAAACTTATTCGATCAATCATTGATCAAAATTTCTCTTCAGTACAAACACATACTCATCAATATAATTATTTTAATTGTATTTTCTATCGAATCCCTTTTCAGAAATTAGGGTTAGGGTTTCTAAAGCTGTTAAGCACAAATCTACTCTAAATTTATTAGTCAATACACAAATTGGCCTTCTCGAGACTCGTATCACAGATACTCAATACAATATTAACTGTCAATATCAATATTAAATAAACAAAATTATTCGTAAAATTTTGATTATTAGAAATCCCGGGTTATCACATTTACCCCTCCTTAAAAGGATTCCGTCCTCGGAATCACCGCTTTCTTATTCTATATAATCTTTTAAAATTGTATCATCAATTCATTTTTATCAACACAATATTAATTTTGTGTCTCATATTCTAACCCGTGACTTGGGTCTATAAAAGAAAACAATTCACAGTAATTATCTAACTCAATATTACTCGCGTAATTTAAGTATTAAGCGAAATCGTTACCCCTGCATCTTGTGCCACCATGTTGAATGTACGAGCCGTTGGTCTTCCTGGCTGTGCAGGTCCTTGAATTGCCAAGGTTCCGCTATCGGGTCCCTTATTGCCACTTTCCTTGTCCACATCCCTCTTTGGACTGTTCCAAACCATATGATCAGTCGATCCGCACGCAAAGCAACCTTGTATCTTCTTTGGATTGGGACAATTGGGCAACATGTGCCCCTCTTGTTCGCAGTTGTAACAAACTCCCTTCTTCTTCAGACAAACTCCAGCATGGTTCTTCCCACAAGTCGAACATGGCTCCCTCCCTTTCCTATTATCTTCTATCTTATTACCCGACTGGGTATTCTCACTCGATTTCCTCTTATTCGGATTACTACCTCCACTGCTTCCTCCGTCATTTGTCTTCTTCTTTTTCTCTTGATGAAATCGAGATGCAGCTTCGCTCCCTCCTTCAGCAATTAACGCTTTCTCCATCAAAGCCGTGAAAGTATTGATCTGTAATATTGCTACCTTGTTGAATATCCCCGGCTTCAGTCCATTCTCAAATCTTCTCGCCTTTCTCGCCTCTGTGTCCACCTGATGAGGTGCAAATCCAGCCAACTCGTTGAATTTGGCAGCGTATTCTGATACCGACATGTTCTCTTGCTTCAATTCTAGAAATTTAACTTTCATCCTGGATTGCATACTCGGCGAAAAGTAGTTCTCAAAGAACAACTCTTTGAATCTGGTCCAAGTCACCACAGCTGTACCCGCTCTCGCTTCGTTAGTCTCCCACCAGTAATTGGCTTCTCCATTCATCAGATATGTTGCAAAAGTTATCTTTTGCTCTTCGGCCACACGCGCAATAATGAATGCTTTCTCCATCTCCTTCACCCAAGTTTGGGCTTCAATCGGATTCGTAGTCCCTTTGAATTCTGGCGATCCTACGGCTTTAAAGTCCTTAAAATTAGCCAATCTATCAGCTAGTTGTTCTCTCGCTCTTCCTCTTCCTGCTAGATCTCTATTCCCTATAGCTTCGGCTATCATATTTGCAAAGTTTTGCATTGGGTCAGCGTGACCTCCTTCATTATTCACCTATTGCTCTTCCCTTTAATTTCGATTCTGTCGTCTAGGCGGCATGATCTGATTTAAATAAAAATCTTACATTAATTCTCTTTCTCTACACAAATTCTTAACACAATAAAATATTCATCACATAATTCGCATATATAAACGAATATTTATTCACATAGTTCATAGCAGATTTAGTACTTAACACATATTACTATCCCTTTTTAAATCATATCAGGATTAACAAAACAACTTTACACAAAAAGTTGCAATCCTCCATTCACACATAGTTATTCTCAGTTCGTCAAACTTACCACACTTATGAGTTCAGGAACTTGCCACAATTATATGAGTGTATAAACTAATCCTAGTCAGACCTTTGGCGTCCATTCGCTAAGGGGTTCAAAACATTTCATATAATTATGGGTCATTAACTTACCATAAGTATGAGTTTTAAGAACACACAAATTAATCTTAATCTTATATTCATATAGAAAATAAAGATTTCATTCATACAAACATATTTATATTTCCATATGTTCACACATCGTTCTCGTTATTACAACGCTTAATATCATAATCTTCTACCAAAAAATACTAGCACTTATTTCTAAGTTATCTACTGTCCACTCCCTTCACCAGTCTTCTTCTTGTTGGGACACTTGTTGAATCCGTGACCCATTCTACCACATAAGAAACACATCCTCATATTTGGCTTAGGAAAATATAGAGAAATATGTCCTTCCTGCTTACAGTTGAAGCACACGTTCTTCCACATCATGCATTCTCCCGCATGAGTCTTTCCACACTTGCTACAGGCTTGTTTCTTCTTCGGGTTTGACTTTTCAGAATTAGGGCTATCGTTATCCCTCTTTCGCTTATTCTTGTCTTTCTGCTGCTTGATTGTCCCTTCAGACAATCCACCACCTTCAGTCTTCATCCTTTCTGTGACGCCCCCAAAATAGGTATACATCACCCATCTTGAGTCGCCAAATACATGGTACAAAATTCAAATACAACTTAATTATACAACAGTCGTGTAAAATATGACAAAACATAATCTAAGAGTTTTAATAAGAATATTGTCATCTAGATAATATCCACACTCAATGGAGTCCTGATTACATTTATTGTCATAGTATTTTTTAGAATAGTGAGGACTACTAAAACAACCATCTGGACCATCAATCCATTTCCCGACTCGTCCCAGCTATATTCTGATTTCCTGAAGAGAACAATGAAAGAAAGGGTGAGCTCGATTAGCCCAGTAAGAAATATTATGACTAAGTTAATGCAGAATAAATTATCCTTAGCCTTCAACAGTATAACAATTGATAGAATATAATAGACAACAAGTTTTAGATCAACAACTGCAGCGGAATAAGCAATCCATTAGAAGAGTCAAGTAGAGCATAAAATCTACTATCTTTTATGATTTAAAAAGTTTTTCATCAACTTTATCGTTGAGACTCAGCTTAATGAATAAAATCGAATCATCCCTGCATCACGACCAAGGATATTCATGTAATCATCAATGGTCATGATTATACCGAATAATTCCTGGTCATAATCATACCAACAACTGTCCATCAATGAACTACAGGCCAATGAGGACTTTCACCACATCATTCGTCACATTACGGTCATGATTATACCGAATAATCCCTAGTCATAATCATACCAAGTCCATCTACGCACGTAAGCCAAAAATGACTTTCATCACAATATAAGCATGAGGATGATAACAATGACATAATAATTCAATAAAACAAGTTCAAGATAAATTTTAAATATTTATAATTTAATTTATCCAGAAATCAATAACGTCCAAATTGTCAACATGATACTCCTTTGTGGAGTAAAATTCAAGAATGCTCAGAAGAATATTTCCATGAAAAGATACTGGATGAAGCGCAAATATCCAGGATATTCTACTAATTTCATGGAGTATAGAAGCCAAAACTTTAACCAACTGAGTATAATAGAATATATAAAACTGCAAATGGATTTTTGCCTGCCATGCGGTAATCTATGTAGACAGATCATTTCCATAATTTAATAAGGAAGGAATACGACGAATCATTCACCATGCATGCAGTAGTCCACATAGACAGGTTATTCCAACAGAATAATAAAGAATGGAATAGCAGAAGAATTCATCATGCATGTGGTAGCCCGCGTAGACATGTTATTCCAACAGAATAATATAGAATGGAATAACAAAAGAATTCACCAGGCATGCGATAGACCACACAGACAGGTTATTCCAATAGAATAATAAAGAATGGAATAACAGAAGAATTCACCAGGCGTGTGATAGGCCGCACAGACAGGTTATTCCAACAGAATAATAAAGATAGGAATAACAGAAGAATTCACCAGACATGCGATAGATTGCACAGACAGGTTATTCCAACAGAATAATAAAGAATGGAATAACAACCCTTACGAGTATTGAAGGAAAACAACTCTCTTCATGAATACGAAAGAAATAATACCCCTTACCTTAGAAGAAACTGGATACTGGAATAGTGTGGTAGCAAACTTCTCTTCTTCTTTCTCTCTATTATTTCTCTCTATAATAATTACTCTTGTGAGACTTAGTGAATTGGTAATAATGAAAGAAGAATGAGCTTCTATTTACAGAAAAATATAGTTTCGATAATTGCACATTTTGGGGCTCGAAATATTACAGTATAATACCTTCCTCTTTTTTATTTATTTTTAAATTAGTCATGCAAGTATTATCAAACTTACACCACCTCCCCTAATAGTAAATAATGTGAATTAATAGTTCATTTATGTGACTTAATAGTATAACCATGTGAAAAAACTAATTATTGTATAGTACCTTCATCTATACCTCCATTTTTAATTTAGTCATGCAAGTATTATCAACCTTGCACCAACTCCCCTAATAGTAAATCATGTGAATCAATAGTACACACATGTGAACACATAGTTATAAGCATGTGGATTAATAGCAATTAATTACTCATTTATCCGGTGATTACCCGATTGGTCAATATAACCTCCAGACATTAATTATTATCGAAATAAATGTCGATTTCCACTAACACTAATAATTCTCACACAATGGAACTATCAATTTCATCTTTAATCAACACGAACTTATTCATCTTTAATATTATAACTCACAATATTTAACAACCAGGTCGTTCCCAAGAAAGAGGGGGTTTTTCGATAAGGATTTCTCCTTATTGGCGCGCAATTAAGTGACCAAACCTCTCCTTGACAGAACTTCTAGACATTGTCAATATTGTAAATAATAATATAAATAACTTTATCGTCTCAATTATTGATTTAATAATATAAAATATTATGTAGATGATACTGTGACAATAATTGAATAAATAATATAAGAGATATGATGCAGCAATTACTGTAGGAATAATTGAGTATAACTAAGTGACTTCTCACGTAAGCATCAATAATCAATACCGTGTACTACTATGCAACCACGCGTATTACTGTACTTTTACTACTGGGTAGTTCAACAGGTTTAACGGTAACACTTTTGCCGTTATTTTTATAAAAAGATAATTCTGTCGTTTTCTAACTACGACAATACTTCCGTTGTGGGGTCCACCAATGATTGTGCCGTCGTACGAATATTTCCTGTTAAAACGAATATTCCCTGACCAATCGAATATTATATAACCACTTGCTTACTTTGCAAAATTTGTAAATATTATCCAAAACTATAACATTATATCAAATCCGCACCATAATATTCAAAAATATATTTCGAGAAAATTATTCTTTATTCATAAAAGTTGGGGTCTTACAACCTCCCCTTCTTATGAAATTTTGTCCTCGAAATTAGGGTACGTACTTATTATATCGAAAAGGTGAGGATATCTTGACTTCATCTCAAATTCTAACTCCCAGGTCATTTCTTCCACATCGTGGTTTCTCCACAAAACTTTGACTTGAGGTATAACCTTGGAGCGTAGAATATGATCCTTCTTATCCAAGATTTTAACAGGTAACTCTTCATACGTTAAATCTTTCTCTATCTCGTCTGGTTCTAATTCAATAATGTGGTTCAGGTCTTTCACATATTTACGTAACATAGATATGTGAAAAATGTTATGAACACGAGACATACTTGGCGGTAAGGCGAGCCTATAGGCCACATTTCCTACTCGATCGAGGATTATAAATAGGCTAATGAATCGAGAATTGAGCTTTCCTCTCTTTCTAAATCTCGTAACTCCTTTCCATGGAGCAATACATAACAACACATGATCTCCAATATTGAATTCCACGTCCTTTCGATGAAGATCAGCATAACTCTTTTGTCGATATTGTGAGGTTTTTATACGTTGTCGGATCGTTTGAATCTTTTCCGTATTCATACGTACCAAATTCGATCCCAACAACATTGCTTCACCCACCTCATCTCAGCATACTGGAGAACGACACTTTCTTCCATACAGCGCCTCAAATGGAGTCATGTCAATATTTGCTTGATAACTATTGTTGTAGGAAAATTCCACCAATGGTAAGAACTTGTCCCAACTTTCCTTGAAGTCAAGGACACAGAGTCTTCATAAATCTTCAAGAGTTTGAATAGTCCTTTTCGACTGCCCTTGCATTTTAGGATGATATGCCGAACTAAATCGTAAATTCGTGCCCATAGCTTTTTGCAAACTAACCTAAAATCTTGAAGTGAATCTTGGGTCTCGATCAGAAACTATGGATACTGGCATACCATGCAATCTTACAATCTCGTTTATGTACATACGAGAAACGCATTCAAGTGTATAAGTTTCTCGTATCGGTAAGAAATGAGCAGACTTGGTCAATCTATCAACAATGACCCAAATCGCATCAATGCCTTGAGAAACCTTGGGAAGACCAGTAACGAAATCCATAGTAATATACTCCCACTTCCATTCTGGAATTTCAAGTGGTTGCAATGGACCTTTTGGCACTTGATGCTCTGCCTTGACTTGTTGACAAGCTAGACACCTTGAGATAAACTCCGCTATCTCTCTCTTTATATTGCTCCACCAAAATGTATGTCGAAGATCACGATAAATTTTTATACTCCCAAGATGGATTGTAAACGGTGTGTTGTGTGCCTCCATCATGATTTTATACTTCAAGTCAGAATCGTTTGGAACACAAAGTCTGGAGTTAACTCGAAGTATTCCTTCTTCATCGATTCTTGCTTCCGGAATAGCACTTTCTTCCTTATACGCATCAGCTCCAGGTCTGTAGCTTGAGCAGTTTTAACTTTATCAATTAAAGTCGGTTCTACTCGTATATTCACCATCATCACATGGGTCCCTGGAGTCTTTAACTCTATCTCCATCCTTCGTAAGTCATACAAAATGGGTCTTTGCGTTGAAAATATTACACTCGTACCCGCATATAATCTTCTACTCAATGCGTCAGCTACTACGTTCGCTTTTCCAGAATGGTATTGGATGGTATGATCATGAACTTTCAACAGCTCAAGCCATCGTCGTTGCCGCATGTTGAGTTCCTTTTGAGTTTAGAAATATTTGAGGCTTTTATGATCCGTATAGATCTCCACCTTCTCTCCATACAGGTCATGCCTCCAAATCTTAAGCGCAAAAACGACTGCTGCCAACTCTAGATCATGAGTAGGATAATTCCTCTCATATTCTTTGAGTTGTCGTGAGGCATAGGCTATGACTTTCCCATGTTGCATGAGAACACATCCTAACCCTTTGCCTGAAGCATCACTGTAGATGATAAATCCCTCCGAGCCAGATAGTATTGTCAGAACAGATGCTGAAATGAGTCTTCTCTTGAGTTCTTGAAAACTCTTCTCACATTTCTCGCCCCAACCGAACTTTGTATCTTTTCGAGTCAGCTGAGTTAATAGAGTAGTGATTCGAGAAAATCCTTCCACGAATCTCCGATAATAACCAGCTAAGCCGAGAAAGCTACGTACTTCAGTCACTGACTTTGGTTGCTCCCAGCTTTGAATTGCTTCAATCTTCGCTGGGTCAACAGATATTCCATGATTTGATATCACGTGCCCAAGGAATGCTACTTCCTCATGCCAGAACTCACATTTCTTCAACTTGGCATATAACTTGTTTTCATGAAGCTTTTGGAGTATCAGCCTCAAGTGTTGCTCATAATCTTCACGGCTTTTGGAGTAAATGACGATGTCATCAATAAAGACGACCACAAAGTGATCCAAATATTCCTTGAATACTCATTTCACCATATCCATGAAGGCAGCAGGAGCATTAGTCAATCTAAAAGACATGACTAGGAATTCGTAATGCCCGTACCGAGTTCTGAAAGCAGTCTTTGGAATGTCATCAGTTTTAATCTTCAGCTGATGATATCCAGAACGAAGATCGATCTTTGAAAAGAATTTGGCGCCTTGCAACTGGTCAAACATGTCATCAATGCGAGTCAACGGGTACCTATTTTTGATGGTGACATGATTCAACTCCCGATAATCAATACAAAGTCGCATACTTCCATCTTTCTTCTTCACGAATAGAATAGGAGCACCCCAAGAAGACGTACTAGGACGAATAAAACCGATGTCTAACAATTCTTGTAGTTGGGTTTTTAACTCCTGAAGTTCAATAGGAGTCATTCGATGTGGGGCTTTGGAAATGGGTTTTGTACCGGATTCAAGGTCGATACAAAATTCAATTTCACACTCTGGGGGTAGGCCAGGAAGTTCTTCAGGGAATACGTCAGGAATTTTATTAACAATAGAAATATCATTCAAATCTGACGTATTTTTATTTAAATCCGTGACATGGGCTAAGAAAGCTTGACATCCGTTTTTCAATAAATGAATAGCTTTATGGCTTGATTTGATAGTGATTGATTTTAGTGGTTTGGTTGCTTGAATTTGAATAATAGGTTGGTTAGGAATATGAAAGCTAACAACCTTATAAAAATAATCAATTTTAGCATGATGAGTAGTTAACCAATCAAACCCTAAAATCACATCAAATGCAAGTATTTTAAAGAAATAAGATCGACAGGTAATGTGCGGTTACCGATTTGAATCAAACAAGACTTATAAACAGTGGATGTAATGAAGGTTTCTCCCAACGGAGTTTCAATAGATAAGTCAAAGTCTAATTTTTCTGGAGTCAAATTTAAATGTTGAGCGCTAGTAGGAGAAATAAAAGAATGGGTAGAACCGGTATCAAATAAGGTATAGACTTCGCTAGAGTTTATGATTACCTTACTCGTAATCACCTCGTTTGGATTCCTTTCTTTTTGGGAGGTTATGACAAACGCTCTCCCTTGAACTACCGGTTTTGTCTTGTCTAGGACGGCCTTTGATGCCTCTATCCCAGCTGGACTTGACTTCGGTACACGATAAAATCGGGCTAGGTGACCTTCTCTTTCACAATTATAACATGCTTTGGACTGCTGCATACAGTTTGGACTGATGTGTCTCTCCCATCTGCATTTGTAACATACGACCGACGGTCGTTCTCCTTCCTTAACAACAGGTGCTGGTGCTGACGTCCTTCCATCATTATTGAATCTCCTCTTCTTGAAAATCCCACTTTTATTGTCTTGGCCATGATTACCACCGAAGTGGTTACCATTTCTAGCATGTTGATTCTCTCCACATTTATTGTCACCGCTTCGAAGACTGCTACCACTGGTATTATAATTTTGTCGGTTGCTCTATCTTGGTTGGGTTGACTCATTATCGTTCTCCAATAACTGAGCCCTATTTACAACATCTAAATACAAACATAGTTTGTGAGAAATTAAGTAATGACGTATCTCAGGTTTCAAACCTCTTAGAAACATCTGTGTCATTCTATCCTCATTATCAACCAAGTGGGACGCAAACCGAGACAACTCGATAAATTTGCTTCATACTGTGACACGGTCATATTGTTCTGCTCCAGCTTGATGAAATCTACCTCCTTCATGTGATGAATAATTTTTGGAAAGTACTTGTCGTTGAACAGTTCTTGGAATTTCTCCCAAGACATCTTCAGTGCGGCAGATTAAGTACGCTTTACCGATTCCCACCAGTAATCTGCCTCTTCTCGCAACATAAAAGTGGCAAAGGGAACCTTTTGCTCCTCGGAGCATCCCAAGACATCAAATATCTTGGTGATCTACTTTATCCACTTCTCTGCCTTAAGTGGTTTTGGCTCTCTAATAAACTCCGGTGGTCCCAGCTCCTTGAACTGTTTAGCGGTGACCGTCGGAGAGTTACTAGTGTTTCCACCTGCATTTTGAACAGGAGCCGATCTTGCCTGATATTGCATGAATTGCATAAAGCCTCTGAACATCCCATTATTCACCATTTCATCGGTGTTATTGTTTACCTGAGGATTATTGTCTTCTTGTTGCACATTATCCTGGGTATTGATCATTGGTGACTCAACGGTCTCATGTGCTTCATTGCTTATCTCAATATTTTCGGATGCCATTTTCAAATACTTCCACAAAATAAGGGTTAATTAACATATCACATATTATCCCTATACTCTAACCGACCAATTAAATACCAAATAAACTTAGGTAGGTCATACTAGCGAAGGAATTCCCTGTCTCTCCACTCCTAGTTCTTATCTCACATCCCAGCCAGGGATCATATCCCTAAGCTTTGATACCAACTGTGAAGCCCCCAAAATAGGTATACATCACCCATCTTGAGTCGCCAAATACATGGTACAAATTTCAAATACAACTTAATTATACAACAATCGTGTAAAATACGACAAAACATAATCTAAGAGTTTTAATAAGAATATTGTCATCTAGATAATATCCACACTCAATGGAGTCCTCATTACATTTATTGTCACACTATTTTATAGAATAGTGAGGACTACTAAAACAACCATCTGGACCGTCAATCCATTCCCCAACTCGTCCCAGCTATATTCTCATTTCTTGAAGAGAACAGTGAAAGAAAGGGTGAGCTCAACTAGCCCAGTAAGAAATATTATGACTAAGATAATGCAGAATAAATTATCCTTAGCCTTCAACAGTATAACAACTGATAATTTTAGATCAACAACTGTAGCGGAATAAGCAATCCATTAGAAGAGTCAAGTAGAGCATAAAATCTACTATCTTCTATGATTTAAAAAGTTTTTCATCAACTTTATCGCTGAGACTCAGCTTAATGAATAAAATTTAATCATCCCTGCATCACGGCCAAGGATATTCATGTAATCATCAATGGTCATGATTATACCGAATAATCCCTGGTCATAATCATACCAACAACTGTCCATCAATGAACTATAGGCCAATGAGGACTTTCACTGCATCATTCGTTACATTACGGTCATGATTATACTGAATAATTCTTGGTCATAATCATATCAAGTCCATCTATGCACGTAAGCCAAAGATGACTTTCATCACAATATAAGCATGAGGATAAAGACAATGACATAATAATTCAATAAAATAAGTTCAAGATAAATTTTAAAAATTTATAATTTAATTTATCCAGAAATCAATAACTTTCAAATTGTCAACATGATACTGCTTTGTGGAGTAAAATTCCAGAATATTCAAAAAATATTTCCATGAAAAGATACTGGATGAAGCGCAAATATCCAGAATATTCTACTAATTTCATGGAGTATAGAAGCCAAAACTTTAACCAACTAAGTATAATAGAATATATGAAACTGCAAATAGATTTTTGCCCGCCATGCGGTAATCCACGTAGACAGATCATTTCCATAATTTAATAAGAAAGGAATACAAAGGATCATTCACCATGCATGCGGTGGTCCACATAGACAGGTTATTCTAACAGAATAATAAAGAATGGAATAATAGAAGAATTCACCATGCATGCGGTAGCCCGCGTAGACAGGTTATTCCAGCAGAATAATAAAGAATGGAATAACAAAAGAATTCACCAGGCATGCGATAGACCGCATAGACAGGTTATTTCAACAGAATAATAAAGAATGGAATAATAGAAGAATTCACCAGACATGCGATAGACCGCACAGACAAGTTATTCCAACACAATAATAAAGAATGGAATAACAAAAGAATTCACTAGGCATGCGATAGACCGCACAAACAGATTATTCTAACAGAATAATAAAGAATGGAATAACAGCCCTTACGAGTAATGAAAGAAAATAACTCTCTTCATGAATATGAAAGAAATAATACCCCTTATTACCTTAGAAGAAACTAGATACTGGAATAGTGAGGTAGCAGACTTCTCTTCTTCTTTCTCTCTATAATTTCTCTATATAATAATTGCTCTTGTGAGACTTAGTGAATTGGTGAGAATGAAAGAAGAATGATCTTCTATTTGTAGAAAAATATAGTTTCGATAATTGCACGTTTTGGGGCTCGAAAAATTATAGTATAATACATTCCTCTTTTTTTTATTTTTAAATTAGTCCTGCAAGTATTATCAAACTTACACCACCTCCCCTAATAGTAAATAATATGAATTAATAGTTCATTTATATGACTTAATAGTATAACCATGTGAAAAAACTAATTACAGTATAGTACCTTCATCTATACCTCTATTTTTAATTTAGTCATGCAAGTATTATCAACCTTGCACCAACTCCCCTAATAGTAAATCATGTGAATCAATAGTACACACAAGTAAATACATAGTTATAAGCATGTGAATTAATAGCAATTAATTGCTCATTTATCCGGTGAATTACCCGATTGGTCATATAACCTCCAGACATTAATTATTATCAAAATAAATGTCGATTTCCACTAACACTAATAATTCCCACACTATGAAACTATCAATTTCATCTTTAATCAACACGAACTTATTCATCCTTAATATTATAACTCACAATATTTAACAACCAGGTCGTTCCCAAGAAAGAGGGGGCTTTCCGATAAGGATTTCTCCTTATTGGCGCGCAATTAAGTGACCAAACCTCTCCTTGACAGAACTTCTAGACATTGTCAATATTGCAAATAATAATATGAATAACTTTGTCATCTCAATTATTGATTTAATAATATAAAATATTATGTAGATGATACTGTGACAATAATTGAATCAATAATATAATAGATATGATGTAGGAATTACTATAGCAATAATTGAGTATAACTAAGTGACTTCTCGCGTAAGTATCAATAATCAATACCGTGTACTACTATGCAACCACGCGTATTACTGTGCTTTTACTACCGGATAGTTTAACAGTTTTAACGGTAACACTATCGCCGTTATTTTTATAAAAAGATAATTCTGTCATTTTTTAACTACGACAATACTTCTGTTGTGGGGTCCACCAATGATTGTGCCGTCGTACGAATATTTCCTGATAAAACGAATATTCTCCGACCAATCAAATATTATATAACCACTTGCTTACTTTGCAAAATTTATAAATATTACCCACAACTATAACATTATATCAAATCAACACCATAATATTTAAAAATATATTTCGAGAAAATTATTCTTATTTCATAAAAGTTGGGGTCTTACACTTTCCACCTGCGCCTTGAGCTCGTTCCGTTCTTCTGTCATTTCGCGTAATGCTCGCTTTGTCTTCCATAACTCCTCCAAGAGAAACACTTTACTCCGGAGTTCTTGAACTTCTGCCGATAGTTGATCTTGTTCTCCAACTTTGATCTTATTCTTTTTCTCCACCCTAGCTTGCTCAAACTCTGCCTCCTCATCTCTACTCAGATACATCTCGGGATAATCATCATGATTGCTCCCCAGATTAATCATAGGTTCATCTTCTCCCACCTTTTGAACTGATTCGCTTTGCGCTGGCACCTCAGCTACTGGCATTGGTGCAACAGTCGCTAGCATCTCCGCACTCATTTGATCTTCTCCAGACATCCTACAATCATTTTAAATAACTTGATTAGTACTTCATTAGTACAGACTTCTCACACTATGTGTTTGCATATCTCATTATTGATGCACTTCGGCAATCCCTCACTTAGAACTCTAAATGAGTTTTCTCTATCTCGCGTATGGTTATAATCCTAGGGTTTTTCCCACCCCCACTTAAGGTTTATAACCTACAACTTTGATACCAACCTATGACACCCCCAAATCTGGGTTACCTGACCCCCCGAGTTTGGTGTTCACGATCCACAATAATTCGATAATAAACAGGAATTATCTGTACTGTCAATATTAGCTTCTACAGATATGAATATCTAACAACAGTAATTCTACGAATATATATTTTTCGAATTAGTAATTCAATTTGAATTATTAAACATGCACTAATTGCGAATAATCAACAATAAATTCTTGGACGTGGTATAATTAACAATAATCAACCACTACATTATTTAAATAATATTAACTCAAGGTTGAGTTAGGAAACTTGCCTCTTCCGCTGATTACAGCTACGCAAAATACTTATCTGCATTCGTAAGACCTATAACCAATAATATCGGTCTCACAATTAGCACAAAAATTTATAACACATAACACTATAATTTATAGTCAATTCTCTCCTAGACACATTACCACATAGTCACATCAGTGTTTATAACCTATATAAACACTTATCAAATCTAACTAGTTTAGTCTAATTGGACTTCGGTCTATTCTCGGTGTTCTGTTCACCTTATCCGACAACACATTGATTGTCAATTTAATTTGGTTTCTAAGCTTCAATATTAATTTAGATAAGTCAGATATCATTTATAATATTTTTCGAAAATTTTTAATAATTTATAAACAATTATTATAATTTATAATAATTTTTCAAATATCGGAATCATTTTTAAATGATTTAATTATCAAATAATCTTATCAATATTAATATTTAATAATATAAAAATATTAATAACATACTTGTCAAAATATTAAAGTTATTATTAATAACTTATAATATTTTTAAATCATCAATATTCTACTTAAATAATTTTTAAAATAAATAAAATCATTTTTAAATCATCATCATTAATATTTAAATATTAATAAAATTATTATCAAAATATTAAAGTCATTAATTATAACTTAAAATATTTTTAAAATATTTTTCTCACTTTTATATGGTTTTTAAATCAATAAAATCATTTTTAATTTATTTATTTAATATAATAATTAAATAATCTAATATCATTAATATTAATTTATTAATAAGAATTCTCCAAAAATATTGAAAATTATATTTTATAATTCAAAATATTTTCTAACACTTTATTCTCATTTAAAGTGATTTTTAAATCAATAAAATTATTTTTAACTTATTTATTTAATTTAATAATTAAATAAACTTAAAATCATTAATATTAAATTATTAATAAAAATTCTCCAAAAATATTAAAAATTATATTTTATAATTTAAAATATTTTTTAACACTTTATTCTCATTTAAAATGATTTTTAAATTAATAAAATTATTTTTAACTTATTTATTTAATTTAATAATTTAATAAATCTAATATCATTAATATTAAATTATAAATGAAAATTTTAAAAGTAGTATGCACACAGGCCAATCATGTTTGATGATAAAGCATATACTTTGTAAACAATCTTATTCATTTATTAATAAAAAGTATTAATTTATTAAAGGCTTTTAATTATCTACATGATGATGTTTTATAATATGTGATAAACCCGTAGTTTTAAGCAATGCTTTTAGAATAATGATGATGATCATTCTAATGAGATCTAAATTGTTAGGAAGCTTTAAACTAAAATAGTTCCCAATCGTTGAATTACTAAATTGGGGATTAGTAAATCCGGATAGATTAGTACATACGTTGCTTGCTCATTGGATGAGGATGATTGATCTAATAATCATTTGTGTGGAGACACTAAAGCAAGTATGTAGGTACTTATTAGAGAATAAGTTCATTGAACGTGGCTCGCTAAGTTCTTAGGAAGCTTAAAACTAAAATAGTTCCCAATCGTTGGATTACTAAATTGGGGATTAGTGAATCCGGATAGATTAGTACATACGTTGCTTGCTCATTGGATGAGGATGATTGATATAATGATCATTTGTGTGGAGACACTAAAACAAGTATGTAGGTGCTTATTAGAGAATAAGTTCATTGAACGTGGCTCGCTAAGGAATACCTAATGGAGTTTTACTTGCTTGTCAATAGGAATTCATGTAGTGATAGTAGTACAAGTGATCCTTGGACTTGAGATCATCATAGTATCTTATGTATGATGAATTATACTTTGACTTATTCCTTAAGACCCTTAGGGTATATCAAAGGGTATGCTTGGGTATAATAAGTCGTACATGGAGATAATGTATGATCAATAAAGAATCTACGACTTCTAGTAAAAGAAGAGAAATGTCCTATGTGATTCGATAAATGACAACCTAGTAGTCCTTGGCCAAGGCAGAATAAAATTAGAAAGAAGTTTCTAATTTACATTATTTGGTGTTGTGAATTTAAGAGTCGAAATACATATAATTAAATAAAATAAGACTTGACAGTAATTTCAAGTCTTATATTTAATTGGAAAATTGTATGGTAGAAGGATTGTATTGTACGGTAACTATTTACTCAAAAGTTCTTTTATGATTAATGTTAAAATCTATATTATCTGAAAAGTCGTTGATCGCTAGGGAGACTTATCCCTATTGTAGAATAAATATTATTTAATTAAATAAATAAATTATTTAATTTATTTATTTGTTTAAATAAGATTAGAATTGTTCTAATTGATTTATTCACAACCGGTTTAATATGGAGAACCTAAAGGGTCACACCATAAAAGGAAGAATAATTATTTAAGAAGTAAATGGCATAATCGTAATAATATGTTAAATATATTTAATTTAATCTATGGTGATAGAATAAATTAAATAGCTTAATATTTATTATTTAATATTTTAGAAATATTAAATATAAATTAATAAGAGGAGTCTTATTAATATTATTATAATTATTATTATTTTAATTTCTAAAAGAGTTTAGGAATTAATTTAATATAAGTACTCTCATTTATTCCTAATAGGATTAGGAGAAAAAATTAGTGAAATGAGTTTAATTAATTATCTCTAATAAGATTAGGGAACCCATTTAATTAAAAGAGTTTAATTAAATAAATAATACCTTATTTTAATTAAATAGGGTTACCTGATATCTTTATAAGGTGAGTCTTATATTAGATATCAATATGCGCAATTCTAATAGTTGGAGAGTACACTTTTTCTATGAGAGATAGAAAAATTAGGATTTTGCCAAACACTTGGGTGACTAACGTTGATCAAAAGAAGGAACCTAACCCGGTTGATTCAAGTTGAACACAAAAAAGATTTATAGGTGAATTTGTACCTGAGGAAGCTCGAATCTTCAAGGGTATGATTCTCATTCTTTATCTTTTCGTTTAATTAATAATTATACATAAAAGATGATCCGGATATATGGTTTATAAAATTTTAAAACTCTATTTTATCACGTTTTCGCTTATTTTGCGCAATATAATTGCGTTCATGAATATTACAAACCTAACAGTGGCATAAGAGCCAAACCTTTATGCGAATTATTAATTATTTTAATTTGATATGTATATTGATATGTACTTAGAACAATTTAATTAAGCATAGTTTATTGTATAAAATTAAAAAAAAAAGGGCAAAATCATTTCGCGATTTTATAAAAGTTTACTTGATTTCGGAAATTCCATTTTTTTTCCCGCGGAACCGTGGCCTAGGCTCCTGATTCCAGCTTCACAAGGATACAATAGAATCATTCTTATGATTACTTAAGTCACGTGCTTGGTTAATATTATATTATATATATAATAGTTTCAGCCGAATTTTGCAAAAATCACGTGCTTGGTTACTTAACAGGATTATGAGGATTCAAGTAATCATATATATTATATATTATATATTATATATATACTAACAGTGCTGTAACTATATATATGATATATTATTATATACGGTTAATATATATATATATATATATATATATATATATATATATATTCTTAATAATTTTATAATTAAAATAAAAAATTTATTTTAATATTAAAATAAAAAATTTATTTTAATTTTAAAATTAGATTTTATGCTAACTAATTAGAGTTGGAATTAGATTCCATGATAACTAATTAGAGTTGAAATTGGATTCTATGTTTCCTTAAATAAATGAGTTTATTTAGATATAAAATAAGATTTCATATTATTCAAAATAAAAGAGTTTATTTGTGAATAAGAAAGAGAATCTTAATTTCCTTAAATAAAGGAATTTATTTAGATATGAAATAAGATTTCATATTATTCAAAATAAAGGAGTTTATTTGTGAATAGGAAAGATAATCCGTGTTTCCTTTAATAAAGGAGTTTTTTTTACTTGAAATTGGATTCCATAATTAATTAAAATAAATGAGTTTATTTTGATTAAAGATTTTGATTAAAATAAAATAGTTTATTTTATTCAAAATTTGATAAATTAAAATAAAAGAGGTTTATTTTGATTTAAATTTGGATTAAAATAAAAGAGTTTATTTTGATTCAAAATTAGATTTTATACTAACTAAATTTGCCCATTAAATGATATCAATATATATATTGAATGTTTATTATTCGTGAGATGAATGTTATTTATTGATGCATATGGTGATGTCTATGATAATAAATGGGATTGATTATGGACTATTGACCAATGTGATTGGATTTTATTTTCGTTGGATGCATGAATGTATGGTTTTTATTAAATGGGGTCTGCGTACCTCGTCTTCTCTAATTTTTTCTTAATGTAAATTCTATCTCCCTCCTATGTACTTCTCCTTGACTGCTGATCAAGGTTTCTATTTATTTTAAATAGTTTTGTAATATGAATAGTTAGAATTAATTTTGAAGAATTGGAGATCAAGGAGCAAGGAGCGCTTGAAAACCGGTTGTAATGGAGCCCGAGTTTAAATATAATAGTTATATTTAAATATTAATTATTGCACCCCTAGGGTTTGACCTTTTGGTTCACTTGGTGGCTCTAGTGAACCAAACTAGAATAAAAATCCATAATCAATCCAGGTAGAATATAGTATTCTATATGTGCATGCTTATACTATATATATTATATATTATGCAAACATGCTTCGCATGTTAATTAATATGACGCGTATTATATATATATATATATATATATATATATATATATATATATGTGTGTGTGTGTGTGTGTGTGTGTGTGTGTGTGTGTGTGTGTGTGTGTGTGTGTGTGTGCATGTGCACTAAACAAGATGAGACAAATTAATAACATGCAAACCTCTCAAATTTTTTATATTAAGTCCTAAGCATTCAAAGATATTTAGAATATCGAACGTCGCCTTCTAGCATGATAGAAATAATAGAGTATTGAATATTTAATATGAGTTTGTTGTGCACACACAAGGTAAGTATTAAATATTTAAGATGTTATTTTTATTACATATGATATTTATAAGGAATTGAACATTACTGATTTATTGTGCACACACAAGGGTTGTAGTTTTCTCTTCACTTATATGGAAATGCTGGGTCTGACATAACTTAAATTATTTTAGTTCGGATGTGCACACACTTGACCATTATGATTTAAGAGGCAAAATACAAGGAGTAACATAGTTGATGTAATTGACAAGAGTTGTCTACCTATTTATTTATATATAATTTGTTGTGCACACAAGGCTATATATATTTGAAATGGGATCCTTATTCTCACTAGCATATCTTTAATTAGATATTACCGAACTATATATATTGAGGGTAATATAGTTTGAAGAAAATAGTGGGAGATACTAATTTAAAACAAGGCCTAATTTATTTTGGTAATTAATAAAAGAATGTATGCTAAAATGTTGTTAATTACAAATTCATTTACAGGATTTTATAATGTCTAAATTACTAACACTGCGTAGCATATTAGATGCTAAATTAATCAGACCGAATTAAACGGTTTGGTTAAGAAATTTGAGAATAGTTCTCATGGCTGAAAAGTTATCTATGTCCTTAATACGACTATCCCTGTAATGGTTGCAGACAATGCCTCTGAGGAAGAGATTGCTACTTTTAGAAAGTGACAAAATGATGCACAGTTGGCTCAATGCATCATTCTCGCATCTATGAGTAACGTGCTTCAGCGTCAGCATGAAACTATGGATGCTCCTACTATATTCCTGCACATCAATAGTTGATGGTGAGAAAAGTAGGACTGATAGATATCAGATATCTAAGGAGCTCTTCCGATCTAGAATGACTGATGACACAACAGTAAAGATAAAAGTCCATAACATGATCAATTTGATTGAACAATTAAGACAATAGGTTTTGTCATGGATGGAGAGTTGAGCCAAGATTTGATCTTGCAGTTACTCCCAGACTCCTTCTCACAATTGTTGTGAATTTTTAATATGAACAAGCTAGATATCAGCTTCACTGATTTGCTTAACATGTTGAAAAATGTTGAGAGTCACTTTCCAACCAAGAAAGACTAAGTCTTACTGGTAGGGGCCAAACGATCTTCTAAAAAGAAGAATGATTCTAAGAAGGTAAATAAAAAAGGCATAAACAAAGGATAATAAGAACAAAACTGATGTGGATAGCAAATGAGTTTGCTTCCACTGCAATAAGTCTGGACACTGGAAAGAAACTGCGAGAAGCATCTTGCAGAGCTAACCAGAAGAAGCTTAGTGAAGCTTCAGCTACAAATATAGTTTTATTCATGATTGAAATAAATTTTTCTTTAAGTCAAGTTTTTACTTGGGTATTGGATACCGACTTTAGTTATCATAAATATTGATTTATGAAGGGACTAAGCAGAAGTAGAAAGCTAAACAAAGATAAGTAATCCTATGTGTAGGAAATGAAGCAAAGGTTGCTACATTAGCCATAGGAACTTATAGTTTAACATTGCCTACGGGAAAGTCTATTAAGTCAATAAGTTGTTATTGTATTCCAGTTCTTGTTAGAAATATTTTTTCTATTTTGTTGTTGGACAATGAAATCTGTGGTATTATATTTAAGAACAATTGTTGTTCTATTTATAATAACAATGTTTTGTATAGAACTGGAATATTACTTAATGGATTTTGTATACTTGACTTACGTGAAAATAATTTTACAAATTGAACAAACTAGTATAAGAAAAGGAGATGATCGTTCAAAAAGTTGAACATGTGTATTTGCTGAAATATAATTGTGAATTATTTGAAAGGTTCAAAGAATTCAGAAATGAAACAAATTGGCAAAGTATTAGGATTCTTTGATCGGATCAAGGAAGGAATAATTGTACAATGAGTTTCTAGATCATCTCAAATGGTTTTCTCACAATGGACGCTTCTAGATACGCAATAATTGATTGATTTATCTGAAAGAAAAAATCGTATCTTGTTGGACATGGTGCGGTCCATAATAATTTTACCGACATTCCAGTATCCTTCTGGGATAATGTCCTAGAAATTGCTATAAATCTACGAAAAGGTAACCTCAAAATCTGGCCCCAAGACTATATAAGAGTTATGGATAGGGAGGATTCCTAATCTTAAGTATTTTAAGATAAGGGGTTATCCAGGTTATATGAAAAGGGTTTCAAAAGATAAGCTTGAGACAAGATTTGACAAGTACAAATTTATGGGACATCCTAAAGTAAGTTTAGGGTATATGTTCTATAATCCTACTTAGCAAAAGGTGTTTATTGCGAAACACGCTACCTTCTAAGATAAAGATGTTTATCATTAAAGGGGCTAGTGGGAGGATAATACATCTTGAAGAGTTCAAGAACTACAAAACACTATAAGTCAAATAAGAGAAACTTGTAGATAGACCTATTGTACCACAGCCGAATCGTAAATCTGGAATAGTACCGAAGATACCTGGGAGGTATGGATTCATCATAGATGATGATGATGAGTTACGCATCATAGAAGATGACGATTCAGTTACATACGATGAGGTAAGAGTTGTAGACACTCAGAGAAATAGATTGAAGCAAGCTTCTCAAATTTGGAACATTCGTTTTGATGAGACAATCAAAAGAGTTTGATTTTATCAAAAATAAGAATGTACCTAGTGTGTACAAAAGGGTCAGTGGGAGCGTCGTGACATTCCTAGTATTATATATTGATATACTACGAATAAGGAATGACATACCAATGCTACAATTAATAAAGATAAAGTTGTCTAAACATTCTTCCACGAATGATTTGGGAAGAGTATCGTTATTGGGGATACAAATCTATATATATAGATTTAAGAGGATGCTCGACTTAACCCAAAAAACGTATATTCATTTGATGCTAAAGTCGTTTAGCATGTGATTCGATTTATGGTGGGTCTGAATTAAAACTAGAGGGCTTAACAGACTCGAGTTTTTTTTAGACTGACCAAGACGAAAGAAAATCCACTTTAAGGTAAAGTGTTACCTTAAACGGTGGTGCAGTGAATTGAAAAGGTTCCAAACAATAAAGAGTTGCTGGTTTAGTGATAAAGACAAAGTATATAGCTATAAATGAAGCTGCAAGTTGATTGTTTGGATAAAAGTTCATTACAGAACTAGGAATAGTTGTTACGTCTCATCTTGGATCTAAACATGTTTTGTAACACTTTCATTTGATTATAAGAATCATTGAAAGATGGAAAATCACTATAGAGATAGTGAACTCTCAAGAGCAAATTTACATATCCATTAACTAAAGTTTATCCAACAGCAGGATAATCGCCACTTAGAGAAGAAAGGTATGAGATACCATGGCAATTGACTTTAGTGCAAGTGGGAGATTGAAAGTAGTATGTACACAGGTCAATCATGTTTGATGATAAAGCATATACTTTGTAAACAATCTTATTCATTTATTAATAAAAAGTATTAATTTATTAAAGGCTTTTAATTATCTACATGATGCTATTTTATAATATGTGATAAACACATAGTTTTAAGCAATGCTTTTAGAATAATGATGATGATCATTCTAATGAGATCTAAATTCTTTGAAAGCTTAAAACTAAAATAGTTCTTAATCGTTAGATTACTAAATTGGAGATTAGTGAATCTGGATAGATTAGTACATACGTTGCTTGCTCATTGGATGAGGATGATTGATCTCATGATCATTTGTGTGGAGACACTAAAACAAGTATGTAGGTGCTTGTTAGAGAATAAGTTCATTGAACGTGGCTCGCTAAGGAATACCTAATGGAGTTTTACTTGCCTGTCAATAGGAATTCCTGTAGTGATAGTAGTACAAGTGATCCTTGGACTTGAGATCATCATAGTATTTTATGTATGATGAATTATACTTTGAGTTATTCCTTAAGACCCTTAGGGTATATCAAAGGGTATGCTTGGGTATAATAAGTCGTACATGGAGATAATGTATGAACAATAAAGAATCTACCACTTCTAGTAAAGGAAGAGAAATGTCCTACGTGATTCGATAAATGACAACCCAGTAGTCATTGACCAAGGCAGAATGAAATTAGAAAGGAGTTTCTGATTTGCATTATTTGGTGTTGTGCATTTAAGAGTAAAAATACATATAATTAAATAAAATAAGACTTGACAGTAATTCCATGTCTTATATTTAATTGGGACATTGTATGGTAGAAGGATTGTATTGTACAGTAACTATTTACTCAAAGGTTCTTTTATGATTAATGTTGAAATCTATATTATCTAAAAAGTCGTTGATCGCTAGGGAAGCTTCTCCCTATTGTAGAATAAATATTATTTATTTAAATAAATTAATTGTTTAATTTATTTGTTTAAATAAGATTAGAATTGTTCTAGTTGATTTATTCACAACCGGTTTAATATGGAGAACCTAAAGGGTCACACCATAAAAGGAATAATAATTATTTAAGAAGTAAATGGCATAATCGTAATAATATGTTAATTATATTTAATTTAATCTATGGTGATAGAATAAATTAAATAGCTTAATATTTATTATTTAATATTTTAGAAATATTAAATATAAATTAATAAGAGGAGTCTTATTAATATTATTATAATTATTATTATTTTAATTTCTAAAAGAGTTTAGGAATTAAATTAATATAAGTACTCTCATTTATTCCTAATAGGATTAGGAGGAAAAATTAGTTAAAGGAGTTTAATTAATTATCCCTAATAAGATTAGGCAGCCCATTTAATTAAAAGAGTTTAATTAAATAAATAATACCTTATTTTAATTAAATAGGGTTACCTGATATCTTTATAAGGTGAGTCTTATATCAGATATCAATATACGCAATTTCAATAGTTGGAGAGTACACATTTTCTATGAGAGATAGAAAAATCAGGATTTTGCCAAATACCCATCTTCTTGAATCTTTCTTCTTCCTTGGTGGATCACCTCTAGAGGCCAAACACTTGGGTGGCTAACGTTGATCAAAGGAAGGAACCAAACCCGGTGGATTCAAGTTGAACACGAAAAGGATTTGAAGGTGAACTTGTACCTGAGGAAGCTCGAATCTTCAAGGGTATGATTCTCATTCTTTATCTTTTCGTTTGATTAATAATTGTGCATAAAGGATGATCCGGGTATATGGTTTGTAAAATTTTAGAACTCTATTTTATCACGTTTCCGCTTATTTTGTGCAATATGATTGCGTTCATGAATATTACAAACCTAACAAATTCTCCAAAAATATTAAAAATTACATTTTATAATTTAAAATATTTTCTAACACTTTATTCTTATTTAAAATGATTTTTATATATTTAAAATTATTTTCTCTAATTTATTTAATACACTAATTAAATAAATTAAATATCATTAATATCCAAATAATTATAAATATTAATGAAAAATGTCCCAAATAACAATAAGTTATTTTTCAGAATTTAAAATGATTTTTAAAACCATTTTTGTTATTATTAGAATTTATTTTCTATTTTTAATTAATTTCCAGAAAATCAGAAAATAAAATAAATAGAAACCGTCGCTAAAGCCAATAGCGACACTTGTTTGTCGTCTTAGGTGTTCTTGGTGCTTCAAGAACACTGTCAGACAGTGATGAAGGGTGCACGTTTGACTGACTGTAATTCTCTGTACATTCATGTTCTAGGCTTGCTTGAAACTCGAACTTGTAGTGTTTATGTAGCACTACAATTAACACTAATAATATCAGACTTAAAACAAAACAACAAGGAGATTTGATCTCCCAAAGTCGTTGTCAGAGTACTGATGGGTTTTCTGGGTAACCCAGAAACCCAAGCAATCAACATGCCATTTTGAGGCTCGATTATTATAGTGTTCTAGTTATGGTTCATATGATCTAATGGTTCACATGTGTACTCCTTATGTCAAAGAACATTAATAAATCAATATATCAGTTTAACATCAACAAGATCACCATGAATTATACGGTCAAACTCTGTCAGAAACTTGGTTCATGAAATTTTTTGGAAATTCCAGAATTTCTAAATCAGTGCGCCTACTTTGATCACTTGCTACAATCGATATATTGATTTTTTAAGAGTTCTTAAGGCATGGGTCTACAGTCCATATTACCAGCTACAATATTAATACAACAAATCATCAAAACACTAAGACGACTGACAGATCAAGGGGCTTAAAGAAGTTGTCAGACACTGGTAAACCATTTCTGGGTTACCCAGATTGTACCCGGTCATGGTCGGTCAACCGACTTTGATCGAGTATAACTTGAAATCTAGACATTAAAAGACTCTGATTTCACTTGCAGAACCAAGAACTCATACCAAATTACAAATCCAAAACATAAAACGGCAAGAATCATAAACATACACGAATCTGTGGCCCCTAACATTAGCTTGTCAGACCACAAACCATGTTCTAGGGTTTATACCTTTCTTATGCAAAGCTTTGATCTTAGATCTACTGAACTGATATTGATGATCTAGAAGGTGTTTTAGTAACTGATCTACTTGTGATTTTCGGAGCTTTTAGTGGGAGAGAGAGTTGGTGAGAGCTTGTATGCAAAATGAGCAAATACATGTATGTCTCTCTTTAATCTATATATATTATGATATATAGCACATGGCTGATCACTTAATTTGATTTGCTGGACTGATTGCTAGAGATTTTGGTGTCACAAAGTCAAGTGGTTAGGTTACCAACTAAAGGTCTAGCAAATTTACAAGTTAACTAATTAAAAAAATGAAAAAGGGCATTTTGGTCTTTAGAATTATATTTTTAATAGCATATATAAAATTTGTCACACCCTTAGGGTTTAACCCTAAGTTCTAACCTTTAGGTTTTAAATATTTAGCTTCTAAAAATTTCTAATTAGGGTTTTTAATTAGAAAATTTTTAAAATTAAAATTTCTAAATTACAATTAGGGTTTCCTAATTAAATTAGGGTTTCCTAATCATATTAACATCTACGAAACACATTAAGTTTACTAATTAGGATTAAGGTTTCCTAATTAGGATTTTAGGATTCCTGAATATGAAATTAGGGTTTCTTGACTTTCAATTAGGGTTTCTAACTATACGTTAGGTTTTCTAAATCTGAGATTAGGGTTTTTAATCTCTTATTAGGGTTTATAAATTTTAAACCTTATCCGATCAATCATTGATCAAAATTTCTCTTCGGTACAAACACATACTCATCAATATAATTATTTTAATTATATTTTCTATCGAATCCCTTTCCAGAAATTAGGTTTAGGGTTTCTAAAGCTGTTAAGCACAACTCTACTCTAAATTTATTTGTCAATATACAAATTGACCTTCTCGAGACTCGTATCACAGATACTCAGTACAATATTAACAGTCAATATTAAATAAAAAAATTTATTCATAAAATTTTGATTATTCAAAATCCCGGGTTATCACAATCACCATTCATTTTTGAACGGTAGATAACAGAGTTAAAATGTTTGATGTGGAATTTACTGCATAACTCCTCCATCATCTTGTTGTTGAGATTCTTAGCATTGTCTGATATAATCACCTCTGGCTGTCCATATCTACATATTACATTGTTTCTGATGAAAACAATGATGACTTCTTTGGTAACCCTGGGGAAGGAGGCTGCTTCTACCTACTTGGTGAAGTAGTCGATCATGGTTAAGATAAAGCGATGCCCATTACTGGCTTTAGGCTCAATGGGCCCGATCACGTCCATTCCCCACATTGAGAAGAGCCAATGCGAACTCATATTGTGGAGTTCCTGTGGAGGGACGTGGATAACATTCCCATGAATTGGCATTGATAACATCTCCTGATATGGTCATCACAGTCAGCTTTGAGAGAGAGCCAGTAATGTTCTGTCATGAGGATCTTCTTAACAAGGAGGGGGCCACTCATGTGTGGGCCACAGACTCCACCATGGGTCTCAACCATAAGCCTTTGAGCTTGGTCTTTGTCTAAACATCTGAGGAGATCTTGTCCTGCATCTCTCTTATAAAGGACATCTCCACTCAAGTAAAATTTCATATCAAGTCGATGGATCTGCCTTTTCTCATTCGGGCTCGCCTCAGTGGGTGTAGATCTATCTCATAGGTACTCCTTGATATGCTGATACCAAGGATGCTGGATGGGAGGTAGCTCATCCGATAGTTCTCCAACGTAGCTCCCATAGGCTGGTGCCTTGTGCAGGGCAATCGTGATGCTTGGCAAGTGTCCCTTGTCAGGTATGTGAATCAAGGAGGCCAAAGTTGCTAATACGTCTGCAAAGTCATTCCTATTACGAGGAATGTGTAGAAAGGAGACTTCTTCGAACTCCAAAACCATCTGTAAAACTTGTCGATGGTAAGGCAACAAATGTAGCTCTTTGGTTTGATAGATTCTCGTGGATTGTCTGACCACTAACTCTGAATCTCCAAAGACAGTTAACCTCCTGATGCCTATTGAACGGGCAAGTTTTAGGCCCATGAGACAGCCTTCATATTCAGCTGTGTTGTTGGTGCTGACAAATTATAATTTAACGGCGACAGCATACTGCTCCCCCGTACCTTATACTAGAATTGATCCAGCTCCAGAACCTTCCATATTAATAGCTCTAGAACCTTCCATATTAACAGCTCCATCAAAATAGATCTTCCATGTTTGGCGTGTATCGTACTGATGGTGTTGTTAAACTGTCATTACCCTTTCATCGGGGAAGTATGTCTCTAAGGGTTTGAAGTCCCCTGAAGGTGAAGCGGCCAGTTTATCCGTAATTCCTTGACCTTTGATATACTTTTGCGTCACGTAGACGATATCAAATTGTTGTAGGATTAACTGCCATCTGGACAACCGACAATTTAACATGGGTTTATTGAACATGTACTTGAGAGGATCCACGCGGGATATAAGATGGATTGTGTGAGCATGGAGGTAATGCTGTAACCTCATGGAAGCCCATGCTAAAGCACAACAAGTTTTCTCAATCAGAGTGTACTTGTGTTCACTGCTGCTGAATCTTTTGCTGCGGTAATAGATAACTCGTTCTTGGCCTCTATCGTCTTTCTGTCCCAGTATGCAGCCCATGACGTTGTCACTTATGCATATGTACATGAACAGGGGAACCTCATCCCTGGGTGGTACTAAAATGGGAGCTTTAACTAGCTGCTCTTTGATCATAAGGAAGGCCTTCTGGTAATAATCATTCCATTTCATGGAAGAGTTCTTCCTTAATAGCTTGAAGATTGGCTCACAGGTTGCGGTGAGTTGAGAAATGAACCTGCTAATGAAGTTGATTCTTCCCAAAAATCCGTGTATTTCCATCTCTGTCTGAGGAATGGGCATTTCCGTGATGGCCTGGATTTTGGTGGAATCCAGTTCAATCCCTTTGTGGCTGACTAGAAATCCTAACAACTTGCCTGATTTATTGCCAAAGGCGCACTTGGCTGGATTCAACTTCAAGTTGTACTTACGCAACCTGTTGAAGAGCTTCCTGAGATGGTCTAAGTGGTCTTCCTCCTTCTGGGATTTGACAATGATGTCATCCACGTAGATCTCTATCTCTTTATGCATTAAGTCGTGGAAGAGATCTATCATAGCTCCCTGAAAGGTGGCTCCGGCATTGATGAGGCTGAATGACAATCGTCTATAGCAAAAGGTTCCCCACGGTGTGATGAAAGCAGTTTTTTCACGATCTTCCTCAGCAACCATGATCTGATGGTACCCCACAAAGCAATCAACATAGGAGTAAATGTCGTATTGAGCAGTATTGTCAATGAAAATGTGGATAAATGGCACGGGAAAGCTATCTTTAAGGCAAGCTTTGTTCAAATCCCGATAATCCACGTAAATTCGCACCTTTGCTCCAGGTTTAGGCATGAGAATGATGTTGGATAGCCACTCAGGATATGTGGACACCATGATGATGCCAACTTGAAATTGTTTCACAATTTCTTCTTTTACTTTTAAACTCCACTCAGGTTTCAATCGCTTGAGCTTCTGCTTGACTGGCTTGAATCCCTCTTTAATGGGAAGGTGATGAAGAACAATGTCAGTGGACAAACCCACCATGTCTTCATGAGACCATGCAAACACATCCTGGAATTGGGTTAGTAGCGTAACCATATAATTCCTTTGGTTTGGGGTAAGGTCTGAACCAATCTGGATTAACTTAGGGTTTTCTAAGGTTCCGAGATTGAAGAAAGTGGTTTGATCAAGGTTGGGTTTAGGTTTGTCTTCTACCCATTCTTAAATTTTTGGAGGCACCTCAATGTCCTCATGTATTTCCATCAAGGCTGAATTCATCTCTACATTAAAGGTACAATCTTTGTGGAGAAGAGGCACCATATCAGTAAGTATATGCACATCTAAATTCAGGGTCCTGAAATAAAATATGCTTTCACTTAGTATATATAAAATGGTTTGACCATACAAAGTGTTAGCATGTACTGGCAAAACGACTACTAATACTATACAGAAAAGTAAGCAGTTATGATATCTAGAGGGCAAAAAGAGTTCCTGCCCATTTTACCCTTGTAGACCAATGCAAGGAGTGTTGCTCTAATTTGCAAGGGCAAAGTCCAGGTGGACTGTAATGATGGAGGGGCTGTCATTATCCTCCTTCTCCCAAATGATGGGTATTACGTCTGGGCAATCATCGTCTGAGGTGTATCTGTTTGTATGTTCATCATGAACGATGATGTGTATGCCTGACATCATTCTGACGATATCTTGCTTGATTCTTCGTTCCTCTTCTTCCACTGCGGGATCTGGAACAAAGATTTCTTTCACCTTCACCGGTACCGGCTTGGGAAATAACATAGCCATTACATTGGCTGGCACCTTTACCGGAGGTTGTGCGGACTCAGAATTCAAAGGTGAAGATAATCGCCATGTAGCTGAAGCTAAAGGAATCTGCTGATGCTTATGAGGATTCCTATGACTAGAACTGGCAGAATAGCCTAGTCCAGCTGTCCCAGTTTGACTGTATACTTAAATGGGGTGCTTGAAACCCTGGTGATCTTTACCCAGCCCTTGTCCCGGCTGATGACCCAATGACATCATTTCTTGAGTAGCTGACATTACTTCGGTAGAAATCTTGGGTACGAGAAATGGCGTTCCAATAGCATGGTACTGAGTGTTGCTTACTTTCAAGGCATGAAAACTGACCGGTAAAACATCTGAATTGACGTTGATGTATGGTATGTCACCATGTTGAGGACATTCTAGTTCAGCGTTGACCGTGACTAGGCTATTGTTGATAATGTATTTCAGTTGTTGATAAAGGGTGGATGAGACTGCCCCAACCATATGAATCCACGGTCTTTCCAAGAGAAGGCTGTATCCTGAATCTATATTGAGTACGTGAAAAGACACGCAGAATGTGTGGGGACCAATTTTGATTGGCAGCTCAATTACTCCGACCGAATTTCGACGGGCTCCATAAAAAGCTTTGATAACCGTAGGGCTGCTCCAGATTCGGTTGAGATTGACATTCATCTTCAACAATGTAGCGTATGGACAGATATTTAGAGGTGAACCTCCATCTATCAAGACTCCAGCTAGCATATACCGGAGGACAAGACCACAATGTGTAACGGCTTGCAATGATCAGTCCCTTCGGGCGGTATATCATCATCAGTGAAGGATATCACATTGTTGTTAAAAATGTGACCAACCAAATGTTGAAATTTTTCTACATCCACTGATTTTGGTAGATAGGCTTCTTCTAAAACCTTCAGTAAGATCTTCCGGTGATCCTCGGAAGTTAAGACCAAGTCCAAAATTAAAATTTGGTGTGGAGCTTCTCTTAAGCATAAAACCACCTTGGCTTCGTTATGACCTATAGTGCGGAGGAATTTTTCAATCTTCTCCATGGGTATTTTCCCCTTTGATTTGATGGTAGACTTTATCACCCGTTGGGGAAGATACATTGGACTTTCCTTCGACACTACAGCAGTTGTATGCGATGTGGATCCTTCAGCTTCTCCATAATTCTGTGGAACTTTTTTTAAGCTGGCAGTAGGATATTTTGCTCTACATGGTAAGTTGATTGGCTCTGGAGTGGCCACTTTCAAAGGATTATTGCTTCCTCTGAGTTAAATTGCTGGTATGGTGAGTGGTTTGCCAGTGTCATCGGCCTCAGCGGATATAACTGCTACCAATCCCTTCCACTTAGTAGGATAGGTATTCTCACTCTAACGTAGCACAGTATCATCGTCTGCTAGTTATAGGACACCATTGTCAATTAGATTCTGGATAAGGTGGCTGAGTGCCCATCATTCTTCTATGTTGTGACCACGACAATGGGAGTGATATTAACATACTCCATCAGAATTGAACCGTCCTGAATGGGGATTAATCGGAGGTAGAAGAGAAGTGATCCTTCCTTCATTGATTAGCATCTGAAGGATTTCCTCCATAGGTTGGCCCAAGTATATAAATTCCCTTCTATTGGCAAAATCCCGACGGACTTTGGCATTCGCTCTCTTTGTCACTTTTTCCTCCAGCGTTTCATTTTCTGAATGTGACGATGGAATATTCATGACAAGAGGAAGGAGACTAGTATGCTCCTGGCTGACTAACTGGCGTGTAACTTGATGTTGATAGATCACCAATTCTGCTCAATTTGTTTGCATAAAGCTTTCATCTTTTGTTCTATTGCGAACTGGAACTTGGCATAATCCCATTTGTCAACACCGTCTTTGGTGGTCTGAGATGACTCACCGTTGAAATTGGAACTCTGTCCATTGCTCCAATTAATCACGTTGACCTCTTCTTCTTTGTGTTGAGGAAGAGGATTGTCTTGTATGTGAGGTTGATCTGGTTTGGTAACCACGATCTCACCGTTCTCTATCAGGTCTTGGATCTTGTGTTTCAAGGCCTAACAATCCTGAGTATTATGTCTAGGTGCCCCGATATGATAAGCACATTTTTGAGCAGCATTGAAACCCTTTCCATTTGGACTGGCTGGTGGAAGAAGATGCGTGACTTTCTTTTGCGTTATCAGAAGAGTGAGAATATTCTCGAGTGAATCCCCCAAGGGTGTGAACACTCGAGGGCGTTTGACTTCTCCACCTTTTGGTAATGTAGGGTTCGAAGACTAAGCTTGAAAGGGAGTGTAATTTCTCCTCTGGATAGGCATATTTTGATTGCCTTTCTGACCTTGTAGTATCAAGGAAACATCCTCCTCTTTCTTTTTATGGACCCTCCGGGGGTTGTTTCCATAATTTTCGGATTGGATGCGCTCAGCAATAACTTTAAGGGAAATTAGGTCTTGAATCTTTCCTTACTTTAATCCCATCTCAGCCATCTCCCCGTGTTTGATCATTTCAGAAAATGGTTTACCTATGCCGGCTACGACTCTTTCATAGAAAGAAGCTTCTTGTATGTCTATGAAGGTCATGACCATTTCTGATTTTGTCATGAAAGGAATAACTTGAGCAGTCAGGGGCCTCCACCTTTGAGCATACTCTCTGAAAGACTCGTTGGACTATTTCTTGACCTTGGTAATCTGATACTGGTCAGGAGCCATCTGAGACTCGAAACTGTATTGAGTGAGGAAGGCGTGGGCTAGCTCCTCCCAACTATGGATCTTTGAGTTATCTAATTTGGTATACCATGAACAGGCTTCTCCAGTCAAACTCTTCTAGAACAGCTGCATTCTGAGCTTCTCGTCCTCTGCATAAGATCCAAGTTCTCCAATAAACACCTTTAAATGTGTGTAAGGATCTCCTAACCCGTAATACTTTTCGAAGTCATGAGTCTTAAACTTTTCTGGATAATGAACACTAGGGAATATACACAAGTCATCATATGAAACACTCCCGTGTGCTCCAATTCCTTTGATAGCACGAAGACTTTCTTTCTGATGTCACCGTTGTCTGGATCTCCTGTAAGATGGGTAACATCATGAATTTTGTTGGTCGTATCCAACTGTAGTTCATGTATCATAATGGCTTGAGTTCCCCCATGTGTAGAGGATTCAGCATGTATGGGTATCTTTGGACCCTGAGTAGACTGGTGTAGTTCTTTAAGCAGAACAGCCAAATCTGTGATTTGTTTGCTTAATCCATCTAATTCTTTTCGAGAAACTGTATTAAGGTCAGTCTGGTCGGACGACGACATAATTGACTGTAAGCTCGCGGCTTTTTTGGATTTTGACTGGGTAGTAGGTTCGATTGTTTCCCTGCGAAAGACTTACATAGTTTAGTCTTTAGGGAATGTGTAAATATTAACATGCTATGTGATGTGTCCGTTTTAGGAATTTTATCCTGCAAAACGGATGTTAGCTGTTTGTAATACATGATAGCATGTTAATTTAAACATGTATGTATACACATTTCTTCATATTTCTCATTACATGGAGATGAATATGGAATGAAATCACAAGTAATTGATTTTACGAGTAACTTAAAATGAGAAAGTATGAAGAGACTTTCCTTCGTGTAGGGTTTATCAGAGGCTGACCTATATTAGGTTACTCTTGCAATTTTTTGGCATGAAGGTTCCCAAATCATCGCAATTTACTCAACGGGAAGTTAATCCGGTCTTTCAACTGGAGCGAATTTGGGTGGTGCCTTTCCTAAGCCTCGTTGGAATTAGTCTTCCTACAAGTCCAGTAATCAAACACCGACGAGATAGCCTCCTGGTGGAGGGACCACACAACATACATTCACATACATCGCGTCTCACCATTTATGAAAATGACGACATATGCGACGCACTAATATCACAAGCAGATATAGTGTAAAGCATTAATCGCAGTAAAGATATGCATTCGTACACATTCATCATAAATGTAAATGCAACATTCACACGCAAGCATATAACAGTTTTGAAAAGCTTGTAATAGCAGCTTAAGTCCTCTTACTGGAATCCCCAGCAGAGTCGCCACCTGTCGACGTAGGGATTTTTAGTTGTCCCTTTTTGTTACTTGTTCTTTTGTGTTCTCATTTTAGGTGAGATTTGTTTGAAAAAACAAGTGAAAAAGGTCCGACATGTATAATGTCGACGATGAACTATTAAGAGTCGCCAGTTGGTTTTTTAACTAGTTGTACCAACACAACCGAGAAAAGGTTTACACATTAACCCAATAATGTGACACTGCTAAATGGGTCGGTGAAACCGAGATTTATTAGGGTCCGGGGACTTGATTATACAGAGGGAATGTGTTAGGCACCCCCCGACATCCGTGTTACCACGGTGACCGCCACTTTTTAAGAAACTGTTATGTGAATGTGTGTGTGTGTGTGGATCAATGCGTAATTATTTGGAAGTAGTGCGAGGCCTCGTTCGTACCTATATACACAGGGTTTGAATTTATGTAAAAATTTAATTTTTAGCAAGACATGGCAGTGATGTTTTATAAAAGAGGTTTTTCAAACCCTTGTGCTCAATAGTAATTGAGACCTTTTACACTTCCATTTTATTAAGTGTTTGATTGCTTTTATTTTCGAGATGCGAAGCATCTATAAGAAAATAATGTACAAAATGATGCCAAATTCCTCGTGGGTATGAATAGGAAATCCAAACACCACAAATAAATTTATAAGATGCTTATAGTTGAAAATGTCCATTACGGTAACCGAATCTAGATCCAATAGACTGAATCTATGATCACATGATTCCTAGGCTCACATGATGCTGCAATTTGTATGGAAGCAGTAAACATGTATATATATATAAAACCTGTAAATATATATATACAGACATGATCAGCCACCACGAAGCACCTCCATGGGAAATCAGAAAATGTAAATAAAGATGTAAAAGCCATCAACCGCCACAGAGGAAACTCCAGGCGGGACGAAACATAAAGAAAGCTGTAAAAGCGATCAACCACCACGAAGTAAACTCTAGGCGGGACGGAATATAAATATATATATATATATATATATATATATATATATATATATATATATATATATATATATATATAAGTGGTAAACGCACCGGATGTAAAATCTAGGCTCATCGAACAGAGTTCGACAACAGTTCATATATATAAGTATATATATATATATATAAAAGCAAATAAACGCTCCGGATGTAAAATCCAGGCTCATCGAACAAAGTCCGACAACAGTTAATATATATATATATATATATATAAGCATTAAACGCTCCAGACGTAAGTCTAGGCTCATCGAACAAATTTTGACACACAGTAAATATATAGAATTATATATATATTAAAAAAATAAACGCTCCAGACCGAAGTCTAGGCTCAATCGAGGCATAACTCGATAATGTTAGTCCATATATATAAATATATATGTATATACAAACTGAAATAACACCACAGAACGAAGTCCGAGCAAACACACGCAACACGACTCTCAACGTGAAGAAGGGTGTGTGCAAAGATGAAGAGAAATGCTTTAAAGTGTGTGAGAAGCCTTATAGTGGGCTGCCAAAGAAGACTTCTATATCTTTACAGGGATGAACACTCGGCTCCCGCCGGTACAAAAGTAGCTATATGTGAACTCACAAGTGTTTAAAATAAGAAAGCACTCAATATATGGTGAGTACGGACCAAATTTGACAGGGCTTCCTCGCCTTTTTTCTCTTACAAAAGGCCACCCCAAGCCCTCTATTTATAGAGGGGGGGAGCCGTAGGTGTACTTGCGGCTAAGCCGTAGATGTACCTGCGGTTACCCGGGTTGCCCCGGGCTTCGCGGGTCACGTTGTCTCGAAGTATGTGCATGCATGCATTGTAATGTTCGCTCGAACTTTCAGAATTGCAATCTGGGCATCCGATAAAGGTATGTAAGACCTATTTCGGACTGCCGTTGTCGAGAGTTACGCAATGGCATGGAATTAGAGGTTGTTCGAAGTCAGGAAGATGGGACGATGCCCTCCGGTCTTCAAACTTCAAATTCTATCTGTTACCTTGCGTAATAGTCACTCGGGATTGGTTTTCCTTGATTCTTGTGGGACATTGTTATGTAAAAATGTATGTATGAAATGTTGAGACGACGCTATGTGGTGTCAAGGTGGAAAGATGACGACTTTGCCCCTCACCGAGGTTATATCCGATTTGGGCTGATAAAGCAGATGTTGCTCAGGGTTATCGCTGAGATTGGACTGCTACAAGTGTTGAAGGTCCTCAATGTCATCTTTGAGGTGTGCATGTATTCTCGAGGTTATGTGTCGGGTTTTATACTGAGTGCCTCGATATGAGCGCTGAGGCTGAAGCTGATTGCATACATTTGAAACAAGCAATTCCGGGGTTATCTCCAGAACTGTAACTGCCTTCCTTGGGGTTATCACCAAGGTTGGTAAATGTTACTCCCAGTGTTGGGACTGAGACTGGATACCTCGGGGCTATCTCCGAGATTAATCGGTCTTCTCCGGTGGAATTTCTGGTTTTGAACTACATGCCTCGGGGTTATCTTCGAGGTTGGAACTGTTACTCCCGGTGTGTGCTCCGGGGTTGAGACTGAACTACTAGTAGTATCCGGGCTTGATATGAACTGTCTTCCAGGGTTATCTCTAAAAGACGAACTTGCCCTCCTTAAATGTCAGTGACAGGTGTGCAGAAAATTTCAAGTGTCTACAATATATATATATATATATATATATATATATATTTACTTATCGAATTCGATTCGACTAAGCCTGGATATACATCCGGTGCGTTTACCACTTACATATATATAAATACTTATATATATATATATATATATATATATATATATATATGTGTGTATTATTATCGAATTCGAATCGATTGAGCCTGGGTGTGATATCCTGTGCGTTTATAGCTTATATATATATATATATATATATATATATATATATATATATATATATATATATATATATATATATATATATATATATATATAGGAAAATGATCCATAACAAGTATTTGCTATGGATGAAAAATAGGCAAATAGCATCATAACCATCCATTGCAAGAATAAAGGGCGGAGGTTAAAAAGGGAATAGCACCTTCCGCCAGACGAACTAGTGGAGGCTGGAAAATAAAAAGGCACGTCCGCCAATCCAAGTAGCGGAAGCAAAAAAAAAAAATTCAATCCCCCAAATTACCCCCCAAGCCAACAGTTTTGGGTTAATAAGCCAGCCAACCGTTTTTGAAAGATGAAGAAATAGAAGCAAAGACAGATTGGCCAATAGTTTTTGAAACAGTTTTTGAAATAGAAGCCAACAGTTTTTGAAATAGAAGCCAATAGTTTTTGGAGGAAAGGTTAAAGAAAATTCTCTAAAAGAATCAATAGAAAGGTGGTGGTGGTGGAGATGCATATGAAACCCCGAAGAGTGGCGGCAATGGCCCTTCATACACTGGAGGTGGAGGTGGTGGGCTCCCATAGATGAGAGGCAGAGGTGGGGGAGAATTTTCACACGGCAATGGAGGTGGGGGTGATGGTGATGGAGGAGGTGGAGAATGGTAGAGAATTGGGGTGGTGGTGAATGGTGGTGAATTGGTGGTGTAGGCGATGGTGGAGGTGGGGAGTAATAATGAACTAGAGGTGGTGGAGATGAGTATACTGGGGATGGCAACAGAGGGGATTTGTAAATAGGTGGTGGTGGGGGATGGGGTGATTGAGGCGAATGATACGGAGCTGGTGAAGGTTGTGGTGGTGAGTAGTCGATACATGGAGGTGGAGGAGGTGGTAGTTCTATACAAGGAGGTGGTGATGGTGGTGGAGGAGAATATTGGGTTGGAGGAGGTGGATAATGGACCGGAGGTGGTAAATAAACTGGTGGTGAAGGCACAGGCACTGGCGAAGAAGCTGGTGGTGGAGAAGGCAATGTGGGAACAAACGATTCCTTCCATCAGCAGTCGAAGAAGTGAAAACATCAGGGTAACTTAGTCGCTAGTTGAAGAAGCGGATGTGCCAGGCAATTTGGTCTGAAACTTTATTTTTCAACGTCCGATACTTCGTCTGGCGGACGGGCAATATTCATTTTTAATCTCTGCCCTTTATTCTTGCAATGGATGGTTATGATGATATTTGCCCATTTTTCATCCATAGCAAATACTTACATATATATTTACATTCTATCAGGCCTGGAGATCACTTCGTGGCAATTTATTGCTTGTATATATATATACATATATACATATATATATATATATATATATATATATATATATATATATATATATATATATATATAAGACCCCGAATTTTATGAAATAAAAGTATTCAATTTTTCTTATAATTACTATTCAGTAAATGGTTAAATTGATAAAAGTTTAAAGTTATGGGTGAAATATGATTTTTTTTCAAAATAAGCAAGTGGTTATAAAATAATCATTGTTGTCGGGAAATATTCGTTTGGTCGTGGAATATTCTTTCTATCGGGGAATTTTCGTACGACGGCGCATCTATTTGTGGGCCCCATAACAGAATAACTGTTGGATGAAGAAAATGACAAATTTGAATTTTTACAAATAACGGCGTAGTTGTTACCGTTAACACTGTTGGAATACCCGGTGGTTAAAATACAGTAATACGCGTTATTGCACAGTAGCACACGGTATTACACAGTATTTTTGAAATTATTGATTCTTACGTAAGAAGGCACTACTCAATAATTGTTACAGTAATTACTGTTCAATATTTTATTTTATTAATTCAATAATTGCTGCGTTAATATTTTATATTATTGTTGTTTCAATAATTGTTGCTGCACAATATTTTCTATTATCAGATCAATAATTCATATTATTTGAATAATATTATTAGATAGCATTATTGACAATGTCTAGAAAGTTCTGTCTAAGGAGAGGTTTGGTCATCTAATTGCGCGCTAGTAAGGAGAAATCCTTATTGGAAAGCCCCCTCTTTCCTGGGAACGGCCTAGTTGTCATAAATGTGATTCTGTAATATTATTTGTGAATAATTAATTATTGATTCATATGATAAGGAAATATTTATTTTATGTGGATATAAATGAGAGATGTATTTTTGTGGTTAAAAATGAAGGAGTTAATGTTGAGGTGTTTTATTTATATTTTTGTCGGAACGGAGGTATTGAAAATCAAATTAGGGTTTTTGAGATATTTTGCGAGGGTTATAATTTTTAATCCGACCGTTGGATCGTGGTAATTTTTGGATATGTTATACATATATAAGTTGAGTATATGCCCACAAATTTTGAACCGTTAAAAATGAAGGTATAATTTGTTATGAATTTTACGAGATTACTGGTTCAGAAATTATTGAATTTTCGGAGTTAATCATTTTGGTGGAAAATTATAGAATTGGTGGGTCCCACTTGTGGTTGGTGAAGAAATGTGCTGAATTATATTTCAAATGTGGTGGGTGGGAATAGTAGCAGGTAAAGCCATCAGGTTGCAGGTCAAACCAACCAAAATTTTCCTATAAATAGAGGGCTAAGTTAGAATTGAAAATCACACCAGAAACATAAGCTTTCTCTCTTTCTCTTTCTATATTATGAAGCATATTTTATGAGTATTTAGATACTCTGTGAGTTTATATTCATCAGTGCAAGTTTCCTTCAGCCTTATACCGATCAGAAGTACTGCTCTTTTGAGGTATGTGATTGTAAGGGATAGTAAGGGATTTTAAAGGTTGTTATATTTTTCAGTTTCGTAATTTTTCTGACCTTCAAAAATTCTGGAAAAATTTGAAATGATATTTTGATGAGTTTTCTTGATTGTGTCCAAAAATGGTGATTTTTGGATGTATAGATTGAGAGTTATGAATTTTATGAGAAAAGACTATTTTAAAAGTAACCGCTTATAATTCCTTGTGGTTAACTCCAAAATTGATAAAATTTTTATTCGGAGTACATGAATATGATAGGAGTATACTCTGTGAATTTCAAAATTTTTAGATAAAAGTATAATTTTTGATAAATGTCTAAATATTCGGCTATTTTGGCCATATGAAAAATAGTAAATGACTTTAAAAAAATTCTGAGAAAAATATATGTTCACTATGGGACTATATTATGCTAAATCCCAGAAAAGAAATATTTTTGGAACTGACTTGGTATTTTTCATGAAAATGAACTATTTATGAGTAAATGAATTAAATATGAACTGTTGAGGAATATCTTTGGCCTGTAGTGCAAAGATGAATTATTGAGGAATATCTTTGGCCTGTAGTGCAAAGATGAATTATTGATGAATATCTTTGGCCTGTAGTGCAAAGATGAATTGTTGATGAATATCTTTGGCCCGTAGTGCAAAGATGACATGTTGTTGAATATCTTTGGCCAGTAGTGCTAAGATGAACAGATGTTGAGATAAACATGACCAACTGGTGATACAAATGAATATCTTTGGCCATAGTGCAAAGATGAAGTTATTAGTATGATTATGAACAGGAAATGTGATTTGGTGTAACCATGATCTTTGATGTTTCAGGTAAAGATAGGTGATGAAAATTATCTTCGTCCTGGATGAGAAGAGGAATTTAGAACTACGGTTATGATTATGAGTTATTTATATGATTGTGGACCAGAACTGTTGATTGATGTTACAGGGATAAAACATTGTTGGTGGATTTTTAATATGGAGAAGATAATAGACTTTATAGTCTATTTGACTCTTCTAATGGATTGCTCGTTCCGCTGCAACTATGGTTGAAATTTTTATCATTTACCATATGTTCTAAATCTCTGATTTATTGTTGATGAAGGCTATTGATAATTGAATTATCTTTAGTCATGATATTCTTTACTGAGCTAGTTGTGCTCACCCTTTTACTTCACAATTCCTTTCAGGTAATAAGAGTGTAGCTGGGTCGAGCGAGGGTAACAAGGGAATAGAACGGTGGTCATCATTTAGTAGTTATATTTGGTGAAGAAAATAGGGTGAGGCAAACCCAACGTTAGAAGGGTGTTTTGCCACTATCATACAAGATGTCTAACGACATACAACCTCGTGTCATCATAAGACAAGGATGTGCTCATCCACTTGCCGAGTATATCTACAAGCACTACCTATATAATCTTGGTATTTGTTTAAAGTATAATTCTCAGTTAGATACAGTGGAGATAATGATAAGTCAAGAGAAGACTCACCATTGGGAAGAATATTATAGTAATCTTCTCGTTTTTCTTTGGGGTCTATTGGGTCAACCAAGGATAATTCTGTGGCCATATGATATCTATCATAACCTAGACGCGTGACCTCCCATGTACGAAGGTTTCCTTGAGCACTTCCCAAAGATTCTAGTTTCTAAAACAGGTTTTGACTGTACCTTTATGTAAGGTACCTTTGTGAGGTGCTGATACATAATGGTGTCCAATGTCACATTTGGTATATATTTGTATCCAAACTCACAGCATATGTGTTGTTGTATTTTGCACGACAATTGTTGTAATAAAGTTGTAGTTGTTTTCTGTACCATGTATTTGACGACTCAGAATGGGTTGGATGGAATGGACCTATTTTGGGGTTGTCACAATATATATAATTATATTTCACGTCATGCTTGGAGTTCACTTCGTGGCAGTTGATTGTTCATATATATATTTACAGCTTATATATATATATATATATATATATATATATATATATATAACTGTTTACAACTTTTGTACATATGACATCATCATGTGAGCCTAGGAATAATGTGGTCACAGATTCAGTACCTGAATCTAGATTCAGTTCCCGTGATGGACATTTTCAGCTGCAGCCAACTTGTAAATTATTCATGGTGTTTGAATTTCCTTAAATGACTCTCATGCCTACAAGGAGTTCGGCGATGATATGTATCTTATTTTCTCAAAGATGTCTCACATCTCGAAAATAATAAAAGCAATCAAACCGAACACGTAATAAAAATGGAAGTATCAAAGGCCTCAATTACTATTGAGCATAAGGGTTTGAAAAATCTATTTAACAAAACATCAATGTCATATCTCGTTAAAATTGAACTTTTATACAAAATTCAAACCCTTTGTATATAGGTGCAAATGAGGAATAACACTACCTCTAGATAATTGCACATTGACCTACACACACACACACACGTTCATATAAGAGTTTAAATTGAAAAGTGGTTGTAACCGTGTCACCACGGAAGACGGGGGGTTCCTAACACCTTCCCTCCACTTAATTAAGCCCCCGGACCCTAACGAATCTCGTTTTCACAAACCAGTTAAGCAGTGTCACATCACTAGGTCTTTGTCCAAACCTTTTCTCGGTTGAGTTGCTGCAACCATTTAAAAATACTAACTGGTGACTCATACAGTGCAATCGTCGACATATACATGTCGGACCTTTTCACAACTTGTTTTTTTCAAACAAATCTCACCTAACATGAGAACACCAAAAGACAAGAACAGAAAAGGGACAAATAAAATCCCTACTTCGACAACATCTATGGAGGATATGTTCAAGGCATTCATCAACCAAACACAACAGTTCATGAGTCAGACACATCAATTCTAGCAGGAGACAAGAGCTTCTGTTCAAGATCTGAGGGACCAAGTTGGTCAGCTTGCAACCATAGTGGGAAGGTTACTTTCTCAAATTGTTGAAAATGTAAGTAACATAACATTGAGATGTGTTGCAGAGGATCAACATCAAGGAAAGTCAATACAAAGCAAGTCCGACAATAGTGAAACAGGCAGCAGTGATGTACTCAAGAACAAATTTCCACCTCTTTTAGCTTATAAACTGAAACTACCTCTAACCCAAGTTCTAACAAGGAATTGGAAAGTTGGAAAGAATTCAACGTGGCATATATAGTCTAATGAAAAATTCATGGAAGAAGTGGCGAATATGGAACAAGAACTTAAAGATGATGATGAGTTCACTAGTGAAAACCAGTTGAAAGTGCTTGAGGCTACTACTGAATTTGAAGAAGAAATCCGGCATTCAAAGTCTGAAAAGGATGAACAAAAGGAAGAGGAGAACAATTTGATAAGTTATGCTGATCTTTACAAAGAGGATATAGATGATACATCGGTGCAAATAACAAAAACACTGCTTGATACATACTGTATGACCTTAACTATAGAATTGGATGAGGCACATGTCCAGTTCAACATATATGAAGTAAAAAGGTATCTTGGTAATATTAATTCTATTTTTTCTACTGATATTGTTGACTCTATAGTGCAGGAATCTTTTGATCAAATACAATTATATAAAGAGGATTTGTTGGTTGGAATGGAGCAAAATCAGGATCTAAAGGATGCTCCTAATGAATTGAAATTGTTACCAGTCCACTTGAAGTACACAAGTCTAATTACATAGGATGAGAATGATGATGTCAAGCCAATGACAATAAACAAGGGTAGCAGCTTGGGAGGCAATCCAAGATCTCAGATTTGATTTTTCTATCCCTTCACTTTTTTTATTACATGTTAGCTAGTAGTATTTTCTTCTTTGCATGATTTTTTTACATTGGGAATAATGTAAGGTTTGAGTGTGGGGGAAAGATTTAGGTTTTTATTTTATTAGGGGATATTGATCCGATTTTGATGAGGAATTTGAAAAAATTAATGTTTTTGAAAATTTTGGTTTCATGATTTTATTTGGCTATGTGTTAAAAAGATTAAAGTCAAAGATTGAAAATTGATGCTAAAATTCAGATTCTGCTTGATGCTTAATTAGTTGATGAATGATGAAAATTAAGCCATGATCCATAGTAATTGATTTAAATTGACTTTATGATACATGAGTACTTGAATATGAGAAGCATGTTTATTTGGCTAAGTTATTTGTGGAGTTGTCTATGTGCACTGATTTCATGACTTAGAACTGTTTAACTTGCTTATGTTGTTACAGAACCATGTGAATAAATGATGAATGAAAAAAAGAAAAAAAAGAGAATGAAAAAAATGAAAATTGAAAATCTGCTTCAACGTCCATTGTGCGAAATAACTGGGTATCCAAGCCTTGGGAAGCATCGATATTCATGCTGAAAAGTGTGATGGATAAAATCAGCTTGACTGGTCGACTTTTGTGGCCTTTGTTACTTGAATAAGTAAGCCCTAGGGGTGTCTCTACACTCAGTGCCCAAAGATCATCTGGTTTGAGAGTCGTTGATGGAAAGTTCACTACATGGGTAACTCTGAAAAGCCTAAGAAAAAGAGACATTGCGCATGTTAAGAAAAGAAAAAAAAATACGAGAAGAACATGAAAGTACATTCATCTATGCTAAAGAAAAGGTTCTATAAGAAAATTAAAAAGCAAGGAAAATTTGTTCTTGGTTGTGAGTCAGTGTGCACGGTTTTTGTTCCATAATAACCAAGTTGAGTAAGTATGTGGACTATAGGAAAGGTTCTTATGTGGTTATAGGTTGGTTTAATGAAGTTCGTTAGTGAAATTGTAATGTTGTTCATTGTGAGTTAACTAATGAGACATTAATTATATTTCTATAAGTTTAGTGTTGAAAGTCATGATTTGTATCTTGAAATCTTTTGACATAATGATTGAATATAATTTTTTCTGGAAATCAAACTTTTGGTTTACATAAGGACGTGTAAAGGCTAAGTGTGGGGGAATTTGATGAGTGTATATTATTCATTTATTTTGATTGCTTTATGTTTAGTTTTATTGCATGTTTTATGTGTATATGAGCTTATTAAGGTGTTTAATGATTTCAGGAAGAATTGGAGCTGAAATGAGAAAAAAGGAAAATTGCAGGTTTTCTAGCATTAAGTTGGATGCATGGTCTTGGCTTGGGACTTTTCTTTTATTGTAGAGCTCTTCCTTAGCTTTTCGGAGCATCTTGAATCGTCCCAATCGGAGTTCATATGACAGTTATGATCTTTTTACCAAACGGACGTTAAACCTCAAAGTTTGGAGTTGCAATTTACATAATAGTCACTTGGAGCCTGATTTAGACCTTTATGCAGCCCGAATATGTCAATTCTCCAAGAATTAAAGAGCTTCGATTTGATAGGTAGCAGTCCCCGTAACTTCTCTTGGATCAAAAGTTATGGTTGTTTTACTAAAGAACATTGTAGCAGGAAATATGGACGAATTTGAGCGGAAAAATTGGGAAATCTTGGATTTTTGAAAAGTTTCTAAATGCAGATTTTGGCAGACTTCTACAAGGAATTGGATTGATATTTCTATTAGATTTAGGATATCTTTAGACTGAGATTTATTTCCAAAGTAGATTCTATTTCTTTATGGAAACTAGTTATGATTTGTAATTCCTTTTAGGATTTTGATTTCTAATTCTCACAGGATTTAGGACTTTGTCTAGCACTATAAATAGAGGATGATAGTCAGGGTTTTATTCATTCAATCATATACTACATTCTCATATCTACAACATTGGAGGATTGAAGACATGAGCTAAGTTTTTTTTATTCAGTTCTAAGGGATATTGAACCTTATTTATAATTAATGGTTAATTGAGTATTCATTATTTATTCATTCTTACATGAAATTCATTCTTGATAATCTGATTTAATTTCTGAATGCTATTTGGCTTAACTGATTTGATTTTTGCAAGATTGAGTTTGTTAACGAATATCATATGCTAGATCAAGGAATAATATTACGTGTAATTGATATTGTTCCTAATCACGAGTAGTATTTAGTAATACCTGATTGTGGACAAGCTTTGAGTATTGCTATAATTATCAGAAGACAAGTTAAACAATCCGAGCTTATGTGTTTGTTGCTTAGAATAGTCTAATTCCCTAATTCTTAATGCTAATGTTATATTAAATCTAGAGAGCCTGTTCTAGGTTATATAATTGTTAGAATCTTGTGAAGAGCTTGTTTCATTGATTGACAATCTAAGGGGAGTTTCGAGTAGCAGAGCTTGTTGTTACATAGGGCTATTAGTTTCCTTGAAGGGTAAATAATGTTACACTTGACTAATCTATTGTTGTAAAAATGTGATATTGAAGTGAAGAACTAAAGCTTTTTATTCATTGTTTATTTTTATTAGTTTATTCTTGTTAATTTAGCTAATTAATTCAAAATCCCACTTTCATTAGAAATCATAGGATAAATATAAAACAAATCACTCTCTGTGAGATCGATCCTTGCATACTACTGTGCTAATTGTTTGGATTTGTAAAGTGAAAGTGAGGTTAATTTAGGAGTGTAAACGACAGCTCCCATTCACCCAACCTTATCGGTATCAAATCTACCGATAACTTGTTACCTCTAATATCTACACAACAATTCCTATGAATGTGTTCAACGGGAATTATCTCTTCGTTCGCTACCTTAATGTTTAAAGGTATGGCTAATCTTTCCGGGAATAATCCTAAACATCTAGCAAATTCACATGCTATAAACGAACAAGTAGCACCCGAATCAAATATCATAGAAGCATTTATTTTATTGACTGAGATAAGACTTGCCACTACATCCGCTGATGCTACAGCATCTTGGACTGTCATATTAAACGTATGGGTCATTGGTTTACTCGGTGGTGTTGGTCCAGTAATAGCTAATTTACCACTACTAGTACCCTTGCTACCCTCCAACCCCTTCTTCGGGCAGTTCCTTGCCATGTGGTCAGTCGACCCACACAAGAAACATCCTTGGTTCATCTTAGTATTAGAAAAGTTTGGTAAAATATGCCTTTCCTGCCCGCAATTGTAACAAACTGACTTCCCCTTGAGACAGACTCCTAGATGAGCCTTCCCACGTCTTATAAGCTTCGATCCTTCACTTAGGATCTCTTTATTTCACTCTGGTATTCCCAGACTTAAAACCCTTCCTTTTTGGAGCACTACTGCTGCCACTAGCTCCCTCAATCTTTCCTACTCCATCTCCCTTATTCTTATTCTACTTCTCTCCGTGGTATTGGCTTAAAGCCTCGTTACCTTCCTCAACAATTATTGCTTTCTCTAGAATGGTTCCGAACAAAGCACTCTGGAACACTGAAATCCTAATGTAGAGCCACGGCTTTAGTCCCTGCTCAAACCTCCTTCCCTTCCTCTCTTCAGTATCCACTTGGTTTAAGACGCGGATGTATTTAAGAGGTTTGAAACCAGAGATACGTCAATATCTTATTTCTCATAAACTGTGTTTGTATTCAGATGTTGTAAATAGGGCTTAATTATTGGAGCGCGATAACGAGTCAATGCAACCAAGAGAAAGCAACCGTCAGAATGAAAATACTAGCGGTAACAGTTATCGAAGCGGTGACAGCAAACGTATAGGGAATCAACATGCCAGAAATGGTAACCACTTCGGTGGTAATCATGGCCAAGACAATAAAAGTGATATTTCAAGAAGAGGAGATTCAACAATGATGGAAAGATGTCAGCACCAACACCCATTGTTAAGGAAGGAGAAAGACCACCTATCATATGCTTCAAATACGGAGGGGAGGGACACATCAGTCCAAAGTGTGCGCAGCAGTCCAAAACATGTTACAATTATGGAAGAGAAGGTCACCTGGCTAGATTTTGTCGTGCAGGGAAGCCAAGTCCAGTTAGAATGGTGACAGCAAATGTCGTCCCAGACAAGTCAAAACCAGTAGTTCAAGGGAGAGCGGTTGTTGTGACCTCCCAGAAAGCAAGGAACTCGAACGAGGTCATCACGGGTAAGCTTATCATAAACTCTAGCGAAATCTATACTTTATTTGATACCGGTTCTACCCATTCTTTTATTTCTCTTACTTGCGCTCAATGTTTAAATTTGACTCCAGAGAAGTTAAACTTTGACTTATCTGTTGAAACTCCGTTGGGAGAAACCTTCATTACATCCACTGTGTATAAGTCTTATTTGATTCAAATCGGCAACCACGCGTTATCTGTCGATCTTATCTCCTTAAAAATACTTACATTTGACGTGATTCTATGGATTGATTGGTTAACTACTCATCATGCTAAAATTGATTGTTTTCGTAAGGTTGTTAGCTTTCATATTCCTAACCAACCTATTATGCGAATTCAAGCAACCAAACCATTAAAATCAATCACGGTCATCTCAAGCCATAAAGCTATTCGTTTATTGAAAAATAAATGTCAAGATTTCTTAGCTCATGTCACGGATTTAAACAAAAATACGTCAGATTTGAAGGATATTTCTATTGTTAATAAATTTCCAGACGTACTCCCTGAAGAACTTCCTGGCCTATCCCCAGAGCGTGAAGTTGAATTTTGTATCGACCTTGAACCCCGTACAAAACCCATTTCCAAAGAACCATATCGAATGGCTCCTATTGAACTTCAGGAGTTAAAGACCCAATTGCAGGAATTGTTAGACATTGGTTTCATTCGTCCTAGCACGTCTCCTTGGGGTGCTCCTGTTCTATTCATGAAGAAGAAAGATGGAAGTATGCGACTTTGTATTGATTATCAGGAGTTGAATCATGTCACCATTAAGAATAGGTATCCGTTACCTCGCATTGATAACTTGTTTGACCAATTGTAAGGACCACAATTCTTTTCAAAGATCGATCTTGGTTCTAGATATCATCAGCTGAAGGTAAAAACTGAGGATATTCCAAAGACTGTCTTCAGAACTCGGTACAGACATTATGAATTCTTAGTCATGTCTTTTGGATTGACTAATGGTCCTGCTGTCTTCATGGATATGATGAACCGAGTATTCAAAGAATATTTGGATCACTTTGTGGTCGTCTCTATTGATGACATCCTCATATATTCCAAAAGTTGTGGAGATCATGAGCAACACTTGAGGTTGATACTCCAAAAGCTTCGTAAAAACAAGATTTATGCCAAGTTGAAGAAATACAAGTTCTGGCTTGAGGAAGTAGCATTCCTTGGGTACGTAGTATCAAGTCATGGAATATCTGTTGACCCGGCAAAGATTGAAGCTATTCAAAGCTGGGAGCAACCTAAATCAGTGACCGAAGTACGTAGCTTTCTCGGCTTAGCTGGTTATTATCGGAGATTCATAGAAGGATTTTATCGAATCGCTACTCCATTAACTCAGCTGACTCGAAAAGATACAAAATTTGGTTGGAGCGTGAAATGTGAGAAGAATTTTCAAGAACTCAAGAGGAGACTCATTTCAGCACCTGTTCTGACAATACCATCTGGCTCGGAGGGATTTGTCATCTATAGTGATGCTTCAGGTAAAGGGTTAGGATGTATTCTCATGCAACATGGGAAACTCATAGCCTATGCCTCTTGACAACTCAAAGAATATGAGAGGAATTATCCTACTCATGATCTAGACTTGGCAGCAGTTGTCTTCACATTTAAAATTTGGAGGCATTACCTGTATGGGGAGAAAGTGGAGATCTATACGAATCATAAAAGTCTCAAATATTTCTTCACTCAAAAGGAACTCAACAAGCGGCAACGACTTTGGCTCGAACTGTTAAAAGATTATGATCATACTATTCAATACCATCCTGGAAAAGTGAACGTAGTAGCTGACGCGTTGAGTAGAAGATCATATGCAGGTACGAGTGCGTTATTGTCAACGCAAAGGCCCATTTTATATGACTTGTAAAGGATGGAGATAGAGTTAAAAACTCTAGGGACCAACGTGATGATGGCAAACATACGAGTAGAACTGACTTTAATCGATAAAGTTAAAGCTGCTCAAGCTACATACCTGGAGCTAATGCGTATGAAGAAGAAAGTGCAAGAATGTGCTATTCCGGAAGCAAGAATCGATGAAGAAGGAATACTTCGAGTTAACTCCAGACTTTATGTTCCTAACGACCCTAATTTAAAGTATAAAATCTTGATGGAGGCGCACAACACACCGTTTGCAATCCATCCTGGGAGTACCAAAATGTATCGTGATCTTCGACATATATTTTGCTGGAGAAATATGAAGAGAGAGATCACGGAGTTTATCTCAAGGTGTTTAACTTGTCAACGTGTCAAGGCAGAGCATCAAGTGCCAAAAGGTCCATTGCAACCACTTGAAATTCCAAAATGGAAATGGGAGCACATTACCATGGATTTTGTTACTGGTCTTCCCAAGGTTTCTCAAGGTATATATGCAATTTGGGTCATTGTTGATAGATTGACCAAGTCGGCTCATTTCTTACCTATACGAGAAACTTATACACTTGAACGTCTTACTCGTATATACATAAACGAGATTGTAAGATTGCATGGTATGCCAATATCCATAATTTCTGATCGAGACCCAAGATTCACTTCACGATTTTGGGTTAGTTTGTAAAAAGCTATAGGCACAAATTTACGATTTAGTTCGGCATATCATCCTCAAACGGACGGATAGTCAAAAAGGACTATTCAAACTCTTGAGGATCTATTAAGACTCCGTGTCCTTGACTTTAAAGGAAGTTGGGACAAGTTCTTATCATTGGTGGAGTTTTCCTACAACAACAGTTATCAAGCAAGTATTGGCATGGCTCCATTTGAGGCATTGTATGGAAGAAAGTGTCGTTCTCCAGTATGCTAGGATGAGGTGGGTGAAGCAACATTGTTGGGACTAGAGTTGGTACGTATGACTACAAAAAAGATTCAAACGATTCGACAACGTATAAAAACCTCACAAGATTGACAAAAGAGTTATGTTGATCTTCATCGAAAGGACGTGGAATTCAATATTGGAGATCATGTGTTGTTACGTGTTACTCCATGGAAAGGAGTTACGAGATTGGAAAAGAGAGGAGAGCTCAATTCTCAATTCATTGTCCCATTTTTAATCCTCGATCGAGTAGGAACTGTGGCCTATAGACTCGCTTTACCGCAAAATATATCTCGTGTTCATAACATTTTTAACATATCTATGTTACGTAAATATGTGAAAGACCTGAATCACATTATTGAATTAGAACCAGACGAGATAACAGAAGATTTAACGTATGAAGAGGTACCTGTTAAAATCTTGGATAAGAAGGATCATATTCTACGCTCCAAGGTTATACCGCAAGTCAATGTTTTGTGGAGAAACCACGAAGTTGAGGAAATGACCTAGGAGTTAGAATTTGAAATGAAGTCAAGGTATCCTCACATCTTCGACATACCAGGTACGCACCCTAATTTTGAGGACGAAATTTTATAAGAAGTGGAGGTTGTAAGACCCCAACTTTTATGAATAAAGATTAATTTTTTTCAAAATATATTTTTGAATATTATGGTGTGGATTTGATATAATGTTATAGTCGTGGGTATTATTTACAAATTTTGCAAAGTAAGCAAGTGGTTATATAATATTCGATTGGTCAGGAAATATTCGTTTTAACAGAGAATATTCGTACGACGGCACAATCATTGGTGGACCCCATAACGAAAGTATTGTCGTAGTTAGAAAACGACATAATTATCTTTTTATAAAAATAATGGCGAAAGTTTTACCGTTAAACTGTTGAACTACTCGGTGGTAAAAGTACAGTAATACGCGTGGTTGGATAGTAGCACATGGTATTGATTATTTATGCTTACGTGAGAAGTCACTCAGTTATACTCAATTATTACTACAGTAATTGCTGCATCATATCTCTTATATTATTGATTCAATTATTGTCACAGTATCATCTGCATAATATTTTATATTATTAAATCAATAATTGAGACGACAAAGTTATTCATATTATTATTTGCAATATTGACAATGTCTAAAAGTTCTGTCAATGAGAAGTTTGGCCACCTAATTGCGCGCCAATAAGGTGAAATCCTTATCGAAAAGCCCCCTCTTTCTTGGGAACGACCTGGTTATTAAATATTATAAGTTATAATATTAATGGTGAATAAGTTCGTATTGATTAAAGATGAGTAGTTCCATTATGTTGGGATTATTAGTGTTAGTGGAAATAGACATTTATTTCGATAATAATTGATGTCTGGAGGCTATATTGACCAATCGGGTAATTAATCGGATAAATGAGCAATTAATTGCTATTATTTCACATGCTTATAACTATTTGTTCACATGTATGTACTATTGATTCACATTCATGTACTATTAGGGGAGGTGGTGCAAGATTGATAATACTTGCATGACTAAATTAAAAATAGAGGTATAGATGAAGGTACTATACTGTAATTACTTTTTTCACATGATTATACTATTAAGTCACATGAATGAACTATTAATTCACATTATTTACTATTAGGGGAGGTGGTGCAAGTTTGATAATACTTGCAGGACTAAATTAAAAATAAAGAAAAAGAGGAAGGTATTATACTGTAATATTTTGAGCCCCAAAACGTGCAATTATCGAAACTATATTTTCCTATAAATAGAAGTTCATTCTTCTTTCATTCCCACCAATTTACTAAGTCTCACAAGAGCAATTATTATAGAGAGAAATTATAGACAGAAAGAATAAGAGGAGTCTGCTACCTCACTATTCCAGTATCCAGTTTCTTCTAAGGTAAGGGGTATTACTTCTTTCGTATTTATGAAGAGAGTTATTTTCTTTCAATACTCGTAAGGGTTGTTATTCCATTCTTTATTATTATGTCGAAATAACCTGTCTGTGCGGTCTATCGCATGCCTGGTGAATTCTTTTGTTATTCTATTCTTTATTATTCTGTTGGAATAGCCTGTCTGTGCGGTCTATCGCATGCCTGATGAATTTTTTTGTTATTCCATTCCTTATTATTCAGTCGGAATAACCCGTCTGTGCGGTCTATCGCATGCCTGGTGAATTCTTTTGTTATTCTGTTGGAATAACCTGTCTGTGTAGTCCATCGCATGCATGGTGAATTCTTCTGTTATTCCATTCTTTATTGTTATGTTGGAATAACCTGTCTATGTGGACTACCGCATGCATGGTGAATGATGTGACGCCCCCAAAATTAGGTATACATCACCCATCTTGGGTCGCCAGATATATGGTACAGAATTCAAATACAACTTACTAATACAACTGTCGTGTACAATACGACAAAACATAAACTGTGAGTTTGAATACAAATATTGTCTTCTAGAGAGTATCCATACTCAAAAGGAGTCCTCATTACAATTATTATCACACTATTACATAAAATAGTGAGGACTACTAATGTTATCATCTGGTCCATCACTCCGTTTCCCAACTCGTTCCAACTATATTCTCATTTCCTGAAGAGAACCGTGAAAGAATGGGTGAGCTCAACTAGCCCAGTAAGAAATATTATGACTAAGATAATGCAGAATAAATTATCATTAGTCTTCAACAATGTTAAATTGATAAAATACAATAGACATCAAGTTTAACTGCAGCGGATCAAGTAATCCATTAAAAGAGTCAAGTAGAGAATAAAATCTACTCTCTTTTATGATTTAAAAGGTTTTTCATGACTTTTATCGCTGGGACTCGGCTTAATAAATAATTCACATCATCGAATCACCCCTGCACTACGGCTAAGGATATTCTTTAGTATCACGACCACGAATTATCCATGCACTACGGCTAAAAATAATCATGTTTTCATCAACGGTCCTGATCATGCCATAAAATAATTCATCTCTGCACTACAGCCAAAGAGAATCCATAGCCACAATCATACCAAAAACTGTCCATCAATGCATTACGGGCCAATGAGGACTTTTTTTTCACATCATTTGTAACATTACGGTTATGATTATACCGAATAATCCCTGGTCATAATCATACCAAGTCCATCTATGCACTACAGGCCATAGATGACTTTCAACATAATATAAGCATGAGGATGATGACAATGATATAAGAATTCAATAAAACAAGTTCAAGAATTAATTTATCTAGGAACTGATAACGTCCAAATTATCAACATGATACTACTTTGTAGAGTAAAATTTAAGAATGCTCAGAAGAATATTTTCATGAAAAGATACTGGATGAAGCGCAAATATCAATGATATTCCACTAATTTCATAGAGTATAGAAGTCAAAGTTTTAACCAACTGAGTATAATAAAGAATGGAATAACAAAAGAAATCACCATGCATGCGATAGACCGCACAGGCAGGTTATTCCAACAGAATAATAAATAACGGAACCAGGTCATGCGTAAACGCACCGACAGGATATTCCGACAGAATAATAAATAATGGAACCAGGTCCGGCGTAAACGCACAGACAGAATATTCTGACAGAATAATGAATAATGGATCCAGGTCCGGCGTAAAACGCACAGACAGGATATTCTGACAGAATAATAAATAATGGAACCAGGTCCGGCGTAAACGCACAGACAGGATATTCTGGCAGAATAATAAAGTACAGAATAATAGAAGAAATTCACCATGTATGCGGTACTTCGCATAAACAGGTTATTCCAACATAATGATAAAGAATGGAATAACAGAAGAATTTCACCAAGTATAGGGTAGTCCGCGTATACAGGTTATTCCAACAGTATATTAAAGAATGGAATAACAGAAGTTCTCTTCATGAATACAAAAGAAATAATATCCCTTACGGGTACAACAAATAATATCCCTTACCTTTGAAAGAAGAGTATTCCGACTGGTAGGGCGAGGATATACTCGAAGAAAACTTGCACTACGCTCAAAGCTTTCTTAAACTCTAAATAAATACGCTCAAGATTATAGAAGAAGAACTCTCTCTATAGTTTTTCTCTATACTTTCTCTCTCTAGAGTTCAGTGAATTCGTAAGAAAATAATGAAGAAATGAGCTTCTATTTATAGGAAAATGGAATGAATAGTAACTAATTCATGAACGGTCCAGATTGATTTCCTTTAATCTGACGGTCCATATTTAAAAAAAAATCTTTTAAATAAAATATAATATATTCTATTTATAGAATAACTTTAATAAAGTATTCTGTTTTATATAAAAAGATATTTCTGTTTTATTACGTTAATAATACGAATAAAACAAAACTTCATTATCGCAAAATAATTCATATTATTAATTGACAATAATTGAAACAAACTGAGTGACTAATCATGTAAGCCTCAATAATCAATACCGTATGCTACTATGCAACCACACGTATTACTGTACTTTTACTACCGAGTATTTCAATAGTATTAACGGTAAAACTTCCGCCGTTATTTTCATAAAATATTTTTGTCGTTTTCTCAATCTGACAATAATTCCGTTGTGGGGTCCACCAATAATTGTGTCGTCGTACGAATATTCCCCGACAAAAATAATATTCTCCGACCAATCGAATATAATACAACAACTTGCATACTTTGCAAATACTACCCACAACTATAGCATTATCTCAAATTCATACCATAATATTTAAAAAATATTTCAAAAAATTAAATCTTTATTCATAAAATCTGGGGTTTTACAATCTCTCCTCCTTATGAAATTTCGCCCTCGAAATTTACGTACGTACCTGGTATGCCGAACAGATGAGGATACCTTGACTTTACTTCAAATTCTAACTCTTGATGTATAACATTTGAGCGTCGAATATGATCCTTCTTATCCAAGATGTTAACACGAATCTTCTCATACGTTAAATCTTCTGCAATCTCGTCTAGTTTTAATTCAATAATGTGGTTCAGGTCGTCCACATATTTACGTAACATTGATACGTGAAAAATGTTATGAACACGCGACATACTTGGCGATATAACGAGTTTATAGGCCACAGTTCCTACTCGATCAAGGATTTCTAATGGGCCAATTAAATCGAGGGTTGAGATTTTCTCTCTTCGTCGATTCTTGCTTCTAGAATAACGCCCTCTTGAACCTTCTTCTTCATATTCATCAGCTCTGAGTATGTAGCTTGAGCGGTTTTAACTTTATTGATTACAGTCGATTCTAATAGTATATTCGTTATCTTCACGTGGGTTCGTATATTCGCACTTGTAACCGCATACGATCTTCTACTCAACGCGTCAGCTACCACATTTGCTTTTCCACGATGTTATTGAATGGTACGATCGTAATCTTCAACAACTCGAGTCAATGTCTTTGGCGCATGTTACGTTCATTTTAGTTGAAGAAATATTTGAGGGCTTAAAAAATGGGTTTTGTACTGGGGTCAATACAAAATTCGATTTCACGCTCTAAGGGTAGGCTAAGAAGTCTTCAACAATACGCCAGGAGATTTATTAACAATAGAAATATCATTCAAAGCTGTGACCCTCATCAAAGACTTGGATAGTACGTCACATTGACACCTATCAACTTGCCATCGTCATTCACGATGTCGCCTATGGAAAGTTCGGCTTCGGTGCATTCCACACAAGAAAGTCAACAACGAAAGGATCGGGGCTCTTTATCTATGGCTTGATATGACAATGATTGACTTTAGTGGTTTGGTTACTTTGAATTCGCATAATAGGTTAGTTAGGAGTATGAAAGCTAACAACCTTATGAAAAGCATGATGAGTAGTTAACCAATCGATCCATAAAATCACATCAAATGCAAGTATTTTCAAAGAGATAAGATCGACGGGTAACGTGAAAGTGTTGATTTGAATCAAACACGATTTATAAATAGTGGAGGTAACGAAGGTTTCTCCCAACGGAATTTCAACAGATAAATCAAAGTCTAACTTCTCCGGAGTTAAGTTGAAACATTGAACATAATTAGGTGAAATAAAAGAGTGACTAGAACCGGTATCTAACATGGTATAGGCTTCAAAAGAGTTTATGACTAATATACCCGTGATAATTTTACTTAGGCTCCTCGTCACGAAAAAAAAATGCTCTCTCTTAAACAACCGGCTTTGGCTTGTCTAGGACATCCTTTGGCATCACTATCTCAGCTGGACTTGACCGCACTACACGACAAAATTGAGCTAAATGACATTCTCTTCTTGAAATTTCCACTTCTATTAACTTGGTCATGATAATTTCTACCACGATGGTTATCGTTGTTTCGATGCCCGTTGCCACCGGTATGATTATTATCGTGTTGTTGGTCGTTACCTTTTGGTTGTGCTAACTCATTATCGCGCTCCAATAACTGAGCCCTATTCACAACATCTGAATATAAACAAAGTTTATGAGAAATGAGGTATTGACGTATATCGAGTTTCAAACCTCTTAGAAACATTCGCGTCATTCGCTCCTCATTATCGACCAAATGGGATGAAAACCGGGATAACTCCACAAATTGAGCCTCGTACTGTGATATGGTCATATTATTTTGCTCCATTGCTTATCTCAACATTTTCGGATGCCATTATCAAATACTACAACAAAACAAGGGTTAATTAACATATCACATATCATCCCTATACTCTGACCGACCAATTAAATAACAAGTAAACTTAGGTAGGTCATACTAGCGAAGGAATTCCCCGTCTCTCCCCTCCTAGTTCTAGTCTCACATCTTAGCCAGGGATCATATCCCTAAGCTCTGATACCAACTGTGACGCCCCCAAAATTAGGTATACATCACCCATCTTGGGTCGCCAGATATATGGTACAGAATTCAAATACAACTTACTAATACAACTGTCGTGTACAATACGACAAAACATAAACTGTGAGTTTGAATACAAATATTGTCTTCTAGAGAGTATCCATACTCAAAAGGAGTCCTCATTATAATTATTATCACACTATTACATAGAATAGTGAGGACTACTAATGCTATCATCTGGTCCATCACTCCATTTTTCGACTCGTCCCAGCTATATTCTCATTTCCTGAAGAGAACCGTGAAAGAATGGGTGAGCTCAACTAGCCCAGTAAGAAATATTATGACTAAGATAATGCAGAATAAATTATCATTAGTCTTCAACAATGTTAAACTGATAAAATATAATAGACATCAAGTTTAACTGCAGCGGATCAAGTAATCCATTAAAAGAGTCAAGTAGAGAATAAAATCTACTATCTTAGAAGATAGTAGATTTTAAATCATAGAAGATAGTAGATTTTATTCTCTACTTGACTCTTCTAATGGATTGCTTGTTCCGGTGCAGTTAAACTTGATGTTTGTTATATTTTATCAGTTTAACACTGTTGAAGGCTAACGATAAATTATTCTGCATTATCTTAGTCATAATATTTCTTACTGGGCTAGTTGAGCTCACCCTTTCTTTCACTGTTCTCTTCAGGAAATCAGAATATAGTTGGGACGAGTCGGGGAACGGATTGACGGTCCAGATGGTTGTTTTAGCAGTCCTCACTATTCTATAAAATAGTGTGACAATAAATATAATGAGGACTCCATTGAGTGTGGATATTGTCTAGATGACAATATTCTTATTAAAACTCTTAGATTATGTTTTGTCGTATTTTACACGATTGTTGTATAACTAAGTTGTATTTGAATTTTGTACCATGTATTTGGCGACTCAAGATGGGTGATGTATACCTATTTTGGGGGTGTCACACTTTTCCCCACCTAAGGTTCATAACCTAAAGTCTTGATACCAACTTGTGACACCCCCAAATCTAAGTACTTCATTACCACAGAATTTGGTGTTCACTTAATCAAAACATTCATATCTAACTACCCAATCATAATAAAATTGAATAATAAAACCTGCCCATACAGGATTACGTTAATAAAAATTATCTCCCAGGTTATCTAACATTTAATTACAATTATTCAAATTCGAAAATTAAATTATTACATCATATCATTAATAAAAGTCTATCATTATAACAATAAAATAAAATTACAAGTCTTCATCACTTGTATATTTTTTCCTTTCCTTTGCTAGCTGTAGGTTCATTTACCTTCTCAACCTTAGCTGCAATAAGTGTATAAATATGCAAGAGTGAGCAAAACAATTGCTCACTAGATATAGAAATGAATCAACACGAATGAAATAACTGCCAACAAATAGGCTCATCAACAATGAATAGTACTCTATCAATAATAACCAACGACTGGAATCAAAATATGGAGTATATAAAAATGAGGGTCATAAGACCACGAACTATGTCCACAGTTGCAAGTAATCTTTCAATTTTAACTTTAATAGTCATAAGACTATAAGGACTCCTCGTACTTAGGGGGATCAGCCCTTCGTACAATGTATTATGCACAAACATTTCAACGCAAAGCGTAAACCCCTAATAATAGGGTTGTTCATCTCAGTATTTAAAGTACAAGTCCGTACCAAAGAAAGTTTGGTTTGGATAAGCTTTCAAGAGTAATTTGAAGTTAAACGAACATCAACTAGAGGACTAGTTGAATCAATAGTGTTTGATAACACAACAGTTGATCAATAATAACATAATTATTGAATATACATTAAGTAATAACAAGCTGAAATTAAAGCTTGCTCATTATGAGAATGGCTTGTGTCAAGTAAATGAACTAAGATAATTCAACATTAGAAATTAGAACTCAAGAAAATTGCATTCATCATACATGAAGGACAATAAAGAAACTTGTCTAACAATAAACAAGTTAGAATATAACAATAAATATTGGAATTCAAAACTTGTTTGAATAAAGTTTAAGTCATAGCTAGCTTGTTCAAATAATGATGAGGAATACAAGAATTCGATTAATGAAAGATTAAAGTAAGAAACTTGCTCAATGTAAATGTAGGGTTAGAAAACTTGCTCAATGTAAAAAGAGAAGTTTAGAAACTTGCTCAATCAAACGAATGAAGTTACACATGTAATAATAGAACTAACTCAACGAAAGTGTAGAGTTAGAAAACTTGCCTCGAGTGTAAGCTAAAATATTAAAACTCGCGTTCACCTATACATAGTATTAAAACCACAACATTTATTGGACATACTAATATTCACTTTTCAATATAAAACGAATTACTAGCTAAACTTGTTATTTTAGCACAAGTCTTATGCTACCATATAAATTTCAGAATTCCCAAGTGTTAACATCACAACACTTACCTAACATTCATTGTATAAACTAAGTTATGCATAACACGTTCGTAACTTACTAATCACTTTTACAACTTTGAATTTACAATCCACCTAGCATGACTCTGTTTAACCTTGTTGTTACAAGATTCTCACATTAACCTAATATTAAGCTAAGTTACATTGAACGTTCAAAGTCTGCAGAATTAGCAGACTTCACTGTCTGAAACTGGGCACTGGCGCAGCCGCGCCAGTTTTATACTGGATTGCAGCACGCCCTCGCGGCTGCGCGCCCGCGCCAAGAGACTGCGCGGTCGCGCTATGCACAGACTCCAGTTTCTGCAGAACGTGGCTACGGCAGTTTTCTTAAGCCAACTAACACGAATTTCGCCCACCAAACAGTAATAATAACACGTAAAAAAGGTATAGAACTATCACAAACATATTTGTGAACATATTCCACCAATTAAAACCATTTAACAACAATTTAAGCTAGGTTAATTTCTCAAAATTCATATTTTCATACTAAAACTCCATTTTTGACATCTCTTGCAAAAATCATCACTGTAATCTCTATACTTAGCCAAATTGCTTCGTTCAAATTACGTTATGCTCGTTTCTTAATGATCTAAAATATACAAGACTCAATTTACAGTTTAACAAATGAACTGACCATCAAAATTGGTACTTACATAATCCATATGAAAAATTCATACACTGACATTATTTTCTTCCTACTGTCAAACAAAACTAGCATACAATTCTGCTTTAAACACAAATTCTAACCATCAAAAACTTATTCAACTACAAGTACTCAGTTGTATAATCGTAAACTTAGAATTTTGAATTCACAGAACATGAACAACACTATGTCATGATACACATAAACGTATATATATATATATATATATATATATATATATATATATATATATATATATATATATATATATATATACACACACACACACACAATACTAAGGTTATGTAAAAATACCTTTAATTTGCGTGTAATTCTTGCTAAGATCACTAGAATTTGCTTGAAACTCTTAGGTTCTCTCTCAATTCTCTCACAGCTTCTTTCTCAATTCACTCTGTCAAGCTCTCAGTAATAGTCTAGGATACTAACATAACCCAACTGATAAACCAACGTAAATATAAAACGGCTATGGCCATAATAAGTCTAATAATTATATCAGTTATAATTACGATAACGTATAACTTGTAAATATATTTATATTCTATTTATTTATTTTATTATTATTATAATTCAAAATTAAAAAGAAAATCCAAAAGTCATAGGGCTTTGTTTGGCAAATCATTTAAAATTAAAGAGTTTATATCCTTAAGCATTGTTTGGGTAAAACTAGATTAAAACTACTTTAATTTATTTTAATAACTCCTTATAATATAGTTATTTGTCACACTTTATTTAATCAAGCTTTTATATTTAATTTAATTAATTCAAATAATAATTAATTAAATAAATCATTTAATCACATAACTCAATACAAATAATTAACCATCAATTTGAAATATCAACATAATAATAATTTCCTTAACTCATTAATTATTTATTTAACAAATAATTAACCAAATAAAATCAAATCAATTAAACAAATATTTATTCAATGATAAACACATCCATTAAATATTTATATAACTCAATAAATATTTAATATTATAATTAAAATTCTGGAATGTTACAGTTTTCCTCCTACCAAAAGTTGGCTTCTCCTTTCATCATGTAGGTAGCAAAAGAGGTCTTTTTCGTCTCCCCAACATTTGCTATCACAAACATCTTCTCGATTTCCTTTAATTACCCACGTTTGGGCCTCAATAGGGTCCGTAGTTCCTTTGAACTCCGGAGGATCCACACTCTTAAACTCCTTGAAAGTAGTAGCACGTACTATCCCAAGAACCACTAGTACATTACCCTCAGTTCTATTAAATGAAGCCCTTAATAAATTAACGAACTCTTGCATAGGATTGTTCACACCCTCTTAGTTATTCTCATTACATGATTTAGCTTCCTGATTACGTTGTCTTCTTCTTGGCGGCATTTTTTGGTTTAAATAAATAAAGCTTCATTATTATTTACTTATTTCTTTCATTTGGTTATTATTCATCAAACAATAACACAAACTAGCATCAAACACATTTAATAAAACGTCGTTATATTAATATGCTTCTTCATAGTTTAAAACTATTTACATTCTTGTTCCATAGCTATGACTATTACATTTCTTTCCCGCGATTGATTTCCAAAAGTTAGGAATTACAAAAGATTACCTTTTGCTTATACAAAAGAGGGTTTTACGTCGCTACTTAGATACACAATATATAAAATATCTACGCATCTCCACTACTAGCTAACACTGCTTAACAGCATTCGCATGCCTCTGATTCGCAAGAATCACCACAATATCCCTACTGATAGTGTGATAAGTTTGCCCCGACTAAATCGAATAACAAGCAATCTTCATCTTGAAATTCTTATGAGCACTCACTACAACAAAAAGGCTTATCAGTGACCGCCTATCTGCGACCACATATGGTCACAGCTGAGTATCTGGTCGATGGATGGACGTCAGTGACTATTATCAGCGACCGACGTATCAGCGACCAATATCAGCGACCAACTCTGTCGCTAATCTAACTCATGTTGAGTTAGATGTCAGGGATGACATGGCACACGTGTCAGTGACCGTAAACAGCGACCGCGTTGGTCGCTAAGTATCCAAAGGATATTAGCGACCGCTCTTAGTATTAGCGACCGAATGCGTTCGCTGATGTTAATACTTTTTTTTTAATATTTTTTTCTGTTTTATTGATTTCCCAAAAAAATATACCTGTTTTGTACTTGCTTTCAATCCCAACACAGCAGTATATATAAGCATCCATATAAACATCCATCCATGATTTGTATAAATATCCCAACACATCCACGTACAACAGTATATATAAACATCCATCCATTGCAGACAAATAAACCAATACAATATCAATCAATACACTTGTCCAAAGAATGAATAGAAAAGTATAAGGCAACTACCCAAATATCTAAAAAATAAGTGTAACTCTTCATGCATCATCATCCAAATTAGTAGGATCCCATAATTAGCAAAAGAAATTATTTAAACATAAGTAAGACACAACAATATATATCCAAGTATACATGATCGCCATCCTGATGTCGTGTTGCTGCCACTACATCCGCCAACTCATCAGGACTCAGAGACTGCAGATGTTCGCCTAATATACGAAGAAGATCAGGATCTCGACAGATCTCTTTCACACGATCAGCAGGAGTATGATAGGTTGGATGACCTGATGACTGTGTAGACTGGGTAGTAGAGTTGCATGTGCCACTGATGGTCGGGCGCCGTTTCTGTCCTTGGCCTTTAACATAGTTTTTCTTCACGACTGACGCCTTCTCCCACAATTCTTGATCAATCGACAGACGCGGGGTGCCTTCAGGATAGCACTCGTTCATTAAGCCCTTATAAGTGTCCTGTCAGAAGGTCAATAATTAAATAGTTAAAAATAAATAAAAAATACTAAAAAAGGTCGTCACAATTTACAAACAACATATTAGTATAAAGTTAACTTATTACCGCTATCTGAATAGCCTCAGGCAGACCATCGCGGGTGGCCACATACACATCCAACCAATTGATAGGTTGACCTTGAGACTGAGACTCCTACAATTCATTTTCTCATATTAATATGTAAAATATGATATTTTACCTAAAAAAGATTACTGTAAACATAACATACGTACCCTGGCAGCAATATACTGCAGCTGTGATATACTGCCACCCCGATACGTGCCTTTTGCCTTTTCGCCTTCAGATATACCTAAGGATCTGTTCGAGACGGCAGTCTTGCGCATCTTGACCCAGCTCTCAGCTCTCCACATGTCATACATCTGCACCCATATGGGTTGTGTGCACCACTAGGGGCTATACTCATGCATATATTGCTCACCTTGTCCTGGATGGTCAATCTCAGCATTATGCAGGGCTTTCTGTCGTTCCTTGTTCAGATTATCTTTAGTTCAGACGGTGCACTTCTGCTAGAACAGTGTCTGAATAACTGATGCATGCACGCCATCCCATCTATACCGCTTCTGCAAATAAAACAACAATAATAATATTAAAACTGTTATATTATCATAATCCAACATTATTAAACAATATTATTTGATTAACTATGTATTATCTATTATAGTGATAAAAAAATATACCTGAATTTCAGCCCAAACTGCATCCTTATGGGCGAGAGGTGTGCTCACCCATGTAATCACTGGCGTAGGCTAGTTCTGTAAGCATAATTGTGAAATGCACTTCACAATTTTACTATCTTAAAAATCACTACAATATACAACAATTTACATTAAAATATATTTATAACAATGGAGATATTAAATTGTTATATATACACGATGTTTAACTTACGTACTTTTTGGAGGAGGACGGATCTGTATGAGAATGCGATCATTCGGATTAGCCGGGGCCTTCGAAACATGATTAGGGCCCTGACCCAACCCGCACTTTCATGCTGCTGGTTAAGAAGACATCTATAAATAAAAAATTTAGGATGTTAGTATGAGTTATAAATGAAAGGTACATAAACATGTCAAGGACAATACATTTTATAGAAAAGGATAATAATGACAATTAATTGTATGAAATAGTTAACTACGATTACTATAAATGAAAGGTACATAAACATGACTACAAAATAGTTAACTACAACGACTATAAATGAAAGGTACATAAAAATGTTAAGAATATAGAGAACATTCCTATATGTAATTCATTGTAATATAATTAAAACTAAACATACATTTTAATGAAAATCATTGTTTGAGTCAGAATCATTTTGTACAAGTATCGGAGATTCATAACCATCTTATTCTTTAGATTTTGTGTCAGTGTCAGTCAATAACTCTTCCTCAGTATCACTGTCATCTGGCACAATAACTGTCTCGGGATCCAATTCATTAGGTTCATCTCCACCCTCTAACTGGATTAATTCATTATCGTCCTCTATATTTATTATAGGAGGTCTATGAAGCATCATCTCTTGGCAGAAATCCCCGTCTATTACTTGGACACGACCGCGCGCGGGAGTATAAATTATAACTTGCCAATCTGTAGGTGGTCTATCCCTTTTCCTAACAGGACTAGAAGTGTAGTATACTTGTACTGTTTGAGTTAGTAAAACAAACGGTTCGTTGGAGTACGTCGACCTATGGAGATCAATATCGACGATTTAATGTTTGTCAACACGTATCCCTTTTTCTGAATCAAACCAACGACACTTGTAATAACCCAATATTTTCAATATAATTAAATAATAAATTTTGCAATTAAATTTTTTTTATATAAAGATGGGATTATGTGCAAAGGAAAGTATATGTATTTATGTGATAAATAAAACTTATTATTACATGAATAATTGTAAATAAATTCTTTTTAAGAATTATGGATCATTATAGATTATATTCGTATTACAAATTAATTTTGTAATAAAAATATTTATTATTTATTTTCTATGAAAATATGATTATTATATATATGATATGATTATAAGAATTATTATGATATGTATTTTATTATAATAGTTAAGTTAATTATTTTAACTTAATTAATAATGGTATATATGAAGGTTATGTCAGATATAGATTCAAAACCCCAATTTTGGAACTTTTAATAAGGAATGAGAATATTAATATAATATTATTTATATTTCAGTGATATAAACATGCATGATATGTGTGTAATGTAATTTGTGGAACAGTTACAGAGAAACAGTACAAACCCTAGCATTACTGATAAGCTTTAGTACATAAGTCAATTACGACGGTAAGAATTTGTTAAGTTATGTGTTATGTAATTAATTAAAATTATTATTATATTTAATGTTAATTAGGTAAACCCTAATTAATATTTAGAAACACTAATTACTAAACTAGAACCCTAATTGCTAAGTTGTAAACCCTAATTATTAATTTAGCAAGCTTAATGGTAATTAGTAAAGTATGAAGTCTAATTTACAAGTCCTAAGTGATTAGGAAACCTAAGTTAACTAGGAAATCCTAATTCACCTTTTTAGAAACTAAAATTTATATTTTAGCCCTAATTACATAATCCTAGAAATTAAGCTTATGAAATCTTAGGGCGTTAAACCCTAAGGGTCAAACCCTAAGGGTTAGAAATGAATTGACCACTTTGCCACTAAAAGTAAAAACCAAATGACCAAATTGCCCTTTTTAATATTTTATTAAGGTGGAGTGTAGATCTAGACCTAGTAGGTGGTTGGTGACCAACTCTAGATAGCCATGTGGTCTAGTAATAGCCTTTAATCAATAAAAATCTGGCCACATGATCAGCCATAAGCATTAACACTATATTATATATAGATTGAGAGAGAGGAAAGTTCATAATTTAGCCCCATTTGTTCACAAACACACCACCAAGCCTCTCTCGCTCTAACCCACGAATTTTTTGAGCATTTCAGTCCCCAAAACTAGCTCCACTAACAACCACAACAAAATCAGTAGCCAAGAATCAGAATTTGATCATAGAAAGGTATAACCCTAAACCAAAATTTTGATCTTGTATGCTATATTGGATTTGATGTATGAATGTTTAAATATGTTGTATAAGGTGTGAATCAGTGATCTGGGTTGCTAAATAGTGGATCCATAACATTTATATGCTCAAATTTAAAGATTTACAAAATCTGGAAAAATTAGAAATTTGTGTCTGACAGCCTAATGTCAGTCCTTGTAGATCTTTCTCTGTTTATGGTTTTGGTTGTTTAAGTGTTTAGAGTTGTAGTATGTCATGAGTTCTTTGATATGGAACTTGAATTAGGTCCATATCTGTTACAGATTGAAAGTTATTAAAGGTTAAAGTGTGTTGACCGATCACATGAAACTGTTTCTAGGTAACCCAGATTTGCCCAGAAAATCTGACAACATTTTGCAGTTCCTATATCTTGCCGATCTTTGTTAGTTAAGCCATGTTATTGTTTTAATGTTGCAGTCTGACATAAGGACTACACAACCATGTCATTAGATCACCCATATCATTTATAGAATCATAGATATAAGTGGTCAAACCACCGTTGACCAACTGCCTTTGACAAAATCTGGGAAACCCAGAAATCGTGAAGAACAGCTTCTGACAAGCTTTTCTAAGCCATAGATCTTGCTGTTGTTTGATATTTTGGTTATGTTGTTGTATTAGCTTTGTAGACTAACATGTAGGTTACATGATCATGCCTTTAGAACACTTAGATATTGCACTGGACCAAAGTTATTAAGGGTCAAAGTAGCCTTGACCACATGTTTTGGTAATTTCTGGAAAACCCAGAACCTTCAAGAGCCTAATTTCTGACAACAGTTGACCAGCCTTGATCTCTCAACTGTGATGTTGTTAGACTGATTTAGTGTGTTAGATATGTTCCTTGACATCACTACTACAAGTTGGAACTCTTAGATCACACAAACAAGACCTAGACTGCAATCTATAAGGACCTAAATATAGCACCCTTAACTGTTCTTCATTTTCTGGAAAACCCAGAAAATGAAGAACAGGTTTGTCATACTTTTCTGAAGCTTAGATCTCCCTGATAAGTTGTGTAATGGCCATGCAAATTGCTTAGACTTGTAGTACTACATCAGGACTACAACATTATCTCATTAAAAAGCCCAAAACCTAGCAAGAACTAGGATCTATTTATGGTCAAACTACATACCCTGTTCATTGAGTTTGAAGATCTGGGTTTACTGATGAACGCTCAAGAACACCTACAGCGACAGTTTCGTCGCTATAGGGCCCATTAGCGACAGATTTATTTACAAAATAATTATTTTATTTAAAATTAGTTTTAAATTATTAAAAATACATAATAAATTACTAAAAGTTATTTTAAAGCCTAAAAATTAGTTTTTGATATTTTTGAATATATTTCATGAATATTTAATATTTTTGGAATATTAAAGGTATTTAATTTATTTAATTGTTATAATAAATAAATTATTTAAAAATAATTTTAATACTTGAAAAATCATTTAAAATTATATTATGGTATAAGAAAATATTTTAAGTTATTTTTAATGACTTTTAATATTTTGTGATGAATTTTATTAATAAATTAATATTAATGACAATTAACTTATTTAATAAATGTATTAAATGAATTGTGAAAAATAGAATTAATGATTCAAAAATTATATAAAAAAATGATTTAAAGGTTATAAAAATATTTTAAGTTATAAAATATAACTTTTGATATTTTATCATGAAAAATATTAATATTTTAATATGAATGATATTGGATTTATTTAATAATTATATTAAATAAATAAGTTTAAAAATAATTTTAATATTATAAAAATTATTTTAAATGAAACTAAGGTGTTTAAAAATATTTTAAGTTATAAAATATAACTTTCAATATTTAAAGGTAAAATTCATTATTTATTTAATATTAAATGATATTTAATTTATTTAATAATTATATTAAATAAATAGTTTAAAAATGGTTTATTAAGTTAAAAATCATGTAAAAAGGATATAAATGAATGAAAAATATTTTAAGTTATAATCAATGACTTTTAATATTTCGGTAAATAGTGCATTAATATTTAAGTATTAATGATAATTATTTAAAAATGATTTTAAATGTTTTAAAAATCATTTAAGGGTAATATTAATGTTTTAAAAGTATTTTAAGTTATTATAAATAACTTTAAGATTTTGGTAATGGTTTCATTAATAATTTAATATTAATTAAATATTAATGATAATAGAATTATTTGATATTTAAATCATTTAATAATGATTCCTGTGTTTGAAAATTCATGATAAATTATAATAACTAATTAAAAATTATTATATGGCTATGAAAAATTATATGACTGATATTTACATCTATTGAATTATAGAATAGAGTTTTAGATTCTATAATTACTCGGTAAAGTCGTCGGTACACCGAAATATCTTAGAAACTGATCCAGACCTAGATAGTTTAACTTGATAAGTGTTTGTTTGTGATTCAATGACTGTTAAATCTATGTGATAATGTGCCTAGGTTATGTGCTGACTGCAAATAGTAGTACTGTGTGTTATGATATGTTATTCTAATCGATAGAATGATCTTATTAATGATAAGTTTTGGTATAGAAGATAAAACTAAGTTGCGTATTGTAAGCAGCAGACCAGGCAAGTTCCTTAATTCTTACTCTTTTACTTGAGCAAGTATCTTTACCCCTTGTATTTACTTTATGCAATGGACAAGTATCCTAAACTCTTGTTTTACTTTATTCAACGGATATCGTAAGCAAGTTCCCTAAACTCACTCCAATTATTATTGAGCAAGTATCTTTACCCCTTGCATTTACTTTATGCAATGGACTCGTATATGCAAGTATTCTAACTTTGCATTTACTTTATACAATGGACATGGATAAGAAAGTTTCAGAATTATATTATCATTGTGTCAGATTATTAACTCTATTGTTATTGATTATGTACTCAAATATTCGTATTCATGCAAGTTCTCGAACTCTCTTCGTACATTGTTTATCAGTACAGTATTACTATTAGATTCAGATATATCTATTCTATTTGTAAATTTCTAAGATTGGATATACAAGTGTCCTCACTTGGATAATCATTGATCATGTTGATACATACTTATTGATTTCCAATATGTATATCTTAATTGAAAGTCGTCTAAGCTATTTGTCTCGGCTAGACACAGATTTAAAATATCTTTTGAATATGATAGAACCTTATTGATATCCAACCGAATTGTTTGGTTTGGATTCCCGACTAAGTATGAACATCCCGAACATGGGAAAACTTTTGTGCGCCTGAGGCGGATATGATGAACGAGAACATCGTTCTGGTATGTAGTATTGATCAATACAGGGCATATTGGGCAGATCACCCTCGTGCCCGTAAGTTATGACGGTTTGGGGATGAAGTTCTGTTAAACCTTATCGAAAATTAAAAATAAAGTTCATAGTCTGTCGACTAATCTTCATTTATAGTCAGTATGTAGTTTCAAAATTTTGAAATAGAATTATTATGTTGTTTAGTGTTGCTTCAGTTTACTTCATAACTATTGTTTCGTTGTAGGAGTGTCATTCAAAGAAAACATTTAATCCTTTTAGCTAATGTTTATTGTTTGTTATTACTTGATGGGCACTCAAATGCTCATTCTTGCTTAATTTAAATATTTTCAGTTAAGTATGATCAGCCACAGGGCTCTGCCAAGAACAAAGGGAAAGGAAAGATGACAGTGTAAGTTGGTATTATTGTATGTAATAGCTAGACTTAAATAAGATGATTATATATACTATCTATCATGTAATGAAATGTGTTTAAGGCCGCATACCTGGGATTTAGACAACTCTGATATGTAAATTAAGTTTGATATTTATGACAATATTATTATTATTTCCGCTCATAGAAATGGTATCGTAAAGCACTGAGTTCGGGTTTCAAGTATCTAAATTTGGGGGCGTTACAGGTTGGTATCAGGGCTTTAAGGTTAGAAACCATAGGTAGGTTAGACCTTAGGCTATAACATTAGGGCAGAGGGAAACGTTGAAAATACAAATAACTCGTATAGAGTTTTAAAGGAGATGAATTAACTGAATTCATCATAAAATAAAATAAAAATAACTTATGTAAAATTATTATTTGTTGTGTGTATATATATTATATGCTAGTCAAGATAATTTATGTGTAGATGTCAGATAGGGAATGATTTGGATACCCTCATATAGTAAGGAATGAGTCAATCTCCATAACCGAGCCAATATCAAAGAAAAAAAAACTGAATTAGAGGCTCACTTTGTAAGCAACCCTAGTGAGGAGATTATGCTGGAAAATGTAGTACCAAATCCAGAAACGGTGTATAACTGATAGGTAGAGTATAGTTAGAGAATATAAGGTTAAGTTCGAGTTCTTAAAACTCATATTTATGGTAAGTTTGACGAACTCGGTATAGTTATGTGTGAATAGATTATTGAGGATAATGGGAATATATATATTACTAAGCAATTAAATCGTTAGTGAAGGCGTAAGAAATAAATAGTATTAGGATTACTTAAATATGTATGATTTTATGACGTGTGTATGATAGATATGTGAGTATAGTGTAACATTCTCAACTTCTGTATAAGTTGTGGCAGCGATTCCAGAATTTTGTGTCACAAAGGGATATCGGATGTTTAAAGCAGTATGTGCTATGCTATATGGTGTAAAGTACTAGAAATTAGTTAGATAAACATAATTTTATTTAATCCAATAATTTCGCCAAGACGAAAACGAAACCAAAGGGCAGAAGAACCTATCAACAAAGCTGGAGGACAACCAGACCCGATACAGAATTTGGCGAATATGAACGCTCAAGCTATGTAGAATGAATTACCAGCCATGGGAAATTAGCCAGATAATCGATCGACAAACTTCAAAGACTTCAAGGCCATCGAACCGCTAGGATTTAGAGGATCAATTGATCATATAGAAGCATTTGTGATAGCTAGGGTAACGGAGGGGCAACAGACAACTTTTGCCACCTATATGATGAAAGAGAAACAAATTCGGGAATGTCAAGGTTAAGCAAGAGGATGTAAAGAAGCAAGTGGTGCAACGTGGGAATCGCGAAAAGAATCACTCAGATCGACGAAGCATAAGGTGAAGGACTATACGAAACGGAGAGTAAATGCAGAGAGTATGACTACGGGGAAAAGCAGTGGGACATTGGTGACGGTCCAGTATACTGTGGCAGCTGGGGATGCAACTCCAGGTATTATTCGTATAACTTTTATATTTTTATATACATGATTTTTCTATATATAGTAAATTATTTTATAACGAAATTTTGAAGGAGAAATTTGAGTTCTGTTAGAAATCAAATTTCTGTATGATTAGATAGACAAGTTTTATGTTGAATAGTTAAAGATTAGTTCGATCGAATCTGATCGAGATCTACTTGAAATGACTATGTATGCTATTTTCCCTTATATCTATAAGTTTTGAAACGGTGATTTCGGGGACGGAATCCTTATAAGGGAGGGTGGATGTAATAACTCAATATTTTCAATATAATTAAATAATAAATTTTGCAATTAAATTTTTTTATATAAAGATGGGATTATGTGCAAAGGAAAGTATATGTATTTATGTGATAAATAAAACTTATTATTACATGAATAATTGTAAATAAATTCTTTTAAAGAATTATGGATCATTATAGATTATATTCTTATTACAAATTAATTTTGTAATAATAATATTTATTATTTATTTTCTATGACAATATGATTATTATATATAAGATATGATTATAAGGATTCTTATGATATGTATTTTATTATAATAGTTAAGTTAATTATTTTGATTTAATTAATAATGGTATATATGAAGGTTATGTCAGATATAGATTCAAAACCCTAATTCTGGATTTTTAATAAGGAATGAGAATATTAATATAATATTATTTATATTTCAGTGATATAAACATGCATGATATGTGTGTAATGTAATTTGTGGAACAGTTATGGAGAAACAGTATAAACCCTAGCATTACTGATAAGCTTTAGTACATAAGTCAATTACGACGGTAAGAATTTGTTAAATTATGTGTTATGTAATTAATGACAATTATTATTATATTTAATGTTAATTAGGTAAACCCTAATTAATATTTAGAAACCCTAATTACTAAACTAGAATCTTAATTGCTAAGTTGTAAACCCTAATTATTAATTTAGCAAGCTTACTGGTAATTAATAAAGTATGAAGTCTAATTTACAAGTCCTAAGTGATTAGGAAATCTAAGTTAATTAGGAAATCCTAATTCACCTTTTTAGAAACTAAAATTTACATTTTAGCCCTAATTACATAATCCTAGAAATTAAGCTTATGAAACCTTAGGGTTAAACCCTAAGGGTTAGAAATGAATTCACCACTTTGCCACTAAAAGTAAAAACCAAATGACCAAATTGCCCTTTTTAATATTTTATTAAGGTGGAGTGTAGATCTAGACCTAGTAGGTGGTTGGTGACCAACTTTAGCAAGCCATGTGGTCTAGTAATAGCCTTTAATCAATAAAAATCTGGCCACATGATCAGCCATAAGCATTAACACTATATTATATATAGATTGAGAGAGAGGAAAGTTCATAATTTAGCCCCATTTATTCACAAACACACCACCAAACCTCTCTCGCTCTAACCCACGAATTGTTTGAGCATTTCAGTCCCTGTGTTTTCTGTTGATTCAGTATGTTTGTCTTCACCACCCCCCCTCAAGCGCAACGGTAATGGAATGGAGGTTAAGCTTGGAGCACAAAAAACAGAAATCGGGAACTTGTAAGCTGAAATATTATCACAATAAAGATGTGGAGAACATGGAAACGAGATGCCAAGTTCCCAAAAAAGATAGGTAAACCATCGGAGTTGATGCAGTACAGTAATAGTGACTGTTTAAAAGAGAGATGAAGAAGCAGTTCCAAAACACTGTATCAGTGTATATGAGGGAAATAAGCTAGTAGAAAATTTTCTTTTGAAAATTCTAAGGGAGAAAGACTAGAAGAGACACTGGGAAGGAAAGAAGGAAGAAATTAAGAAAATGCAACTAATGCAGAACCAATTTTTTGGGAGCCGGAAGAGTTCTTGACCGGCCGAAATTTGAACTGGAGAAATGCTTGGAGGAACGCCGGACTCGAACTTGGCCGATGCAAGTGTCTTTAGGGGAAGATGGTTTTTGGGTTTCAATCACAGCATTCTTTTTGCCTACAAACATAGGGCAAAAAGTCCATCACTAAGAGCCATCATATATACTATTATTTTGTGATTGCTTAAAAAGTCCATCACAAATTACTATATTTTGTGCTTGTTTTTAAAAACTATCACAAAATTCTGTCACGTATTCTTGTTTTTCTAGTAGTGAATGTGATCTTCCTCTGCTTTTGCTCCCCACACTGCTCCTCAAAAACCTCATCATCAATGGCGGCGGTAACTTCTCTGTCCTGCCAGGACTCAAAATGGGTTTTGAAGCAACCTTCATCTCACTATATATATATATATATATATATATATATATATATATATATATATATATATATATATATATATATATATATATCAGTTTTGATTTTGGTGTTGCTATAGTTGGTAAATAGATCGAGAGGATATTGCTTCTTTTTTTTCTTCTTTCTATTCCCTTCTAAATTTATAGAGGATATTGATTTACTATTCAACAGCCATGTGGAGTAGTAGTTGTGTTCGGACTTCATTTCACCTCCCCTCGTTTTTATTAATTTTAACCTCATCAGTTAATGCCATGCATGTGATGCATGTGTAAAATATTTAACCATGCATGTGATGCATGTGTAGTGTTTGAAGTTTGGAGCTGATCAGAATGACCCATTAAATTTATAGATAGAAAGCAACTTCATGATCATTAATTTTCTTTTAACTTATAACAAACATGCAAATTTGCTTAAAATTTCGGCCACTTGTTTTTTCTTTCTCAAACTACAAATTTATAAAAGATCATAGCAACCAATCCCTTAAACAACACAGTCGATGAAATTAAAGTCCAGAAAGTATAGATCAGAAACATATAACACGTATCTTAATTTTGAACCACAGTTTCAAACAGACCAATTATATATACTTGCACGATTCATTTTGCCTTAAGAAAGAAAATAATTTTAATGTCAATTTCCAAATTGTAGCCATTCGACCAAAAAAAAGTGAAGTTTTATGAGGGTGGGGACGGCTGAGTATGGATATTGGTAGTCTGCATGCTTGGCTTAATTTGTGATAGAATTAATGCCAAAACTGTCTCCAGTGTATGGCTCGGAGGATCTTAAATGCCACACAACCATGGAACCATAAGCCTTGAAACGACAAACGTACCAGTACCTACGTACTACTATTCCTATTAATTGTGGGGAATACGTAGTTAGCTACCAAAAGGCACAACAATGATGTTTCGTAGTGCCTAGTTTAAAAAAAAGTTTTAAAATTAATTATTAGTTTCAGAAATATAACAGTAGAAATTTTTTATTATTAAAAAATGAGTAAAGTTTCATAAAATATATATTCAAAAAAATTAAAGTTTACTTTCGAAAAAAAAATAGAATATTTTTATTTTTTTAAAAAGAGTAAAGTTTCATCAAATAGAGATTCAAAAAAAGTTTTAAAAAAATTATTAGAAATTTTTTATTTTTTAACAAAGGACTAAGGTGGTATTTGATAAAATTGAATGTTAAGATCTGAACAATTTAGACATCTGAATAATGTAGAACATCTGAATAGAATTGTATCTGAATAAAAAAATATTGTTTGATAATTAAAAATTTTAAAATGTCATAATAACAATATTTTACCATATTACCCTTGAACTCTTTTTTATTTCTCATGCTGCGGGAGACGGGGATTTTGATGAATTCAGGGTAGAGCTTGGTGGTGAGGAGGCAAGTGACCATGTTGGTGATTTTGGAAATTAAGTAGGGTTCAAGGGAGTAATGGGTGGCCAGGGTTTTAGACGATAGCCCAAGAGAGGCGGGAGAGGACCATTGTAACAGCGTAATCGGAGGGGAGAGATCTAGGGATTTGATTGGGCGATGTAGGGTTTGAGTTTTTCGACGACAATGGTGAATATAGGGTAAGAGAGGCCGTAAAGGGATCGTCATTGGGCGTCACGGAGAGGGGCTTCCATGGCCCAGATGTGCTCGGTGGAGATGGCTCAGAAGGTAGAGATAGAGAATTGAGAGGTGGAATTGGCAGAAGATGAAGATGGGTCTTTTAGGTTTTGATCGTTTTCTCTGGCGAAGGATTGAGAAGGGGCGGTAGTGGTGAGGTAAGAGAGAACGAAAGCGATGGTGAAGAAGAGGAGAGGGGCGGTGAAGGTGAGGAGGGAGATTGGGGATCGAGAACACTACAAGAAATAAGACTATTTCCGACAGAATTAAGGTTGACCGAATTGATTCGCTTGAAATTAAGGTATTACCGACGAAATATTCAGTCGGTCATAAATCCCTCGAAAATAGGAAAAATTCGACTGAATTCAGTCGATCTTAGGCCATGCTTGGGGAGCCAAAATTTCCCTCCAGCGCGAATAACAACCTCGACGGAATATATACTATTATTGTTGGCATTGAATTATATTTGTGTGTTATGTGTGACGCCCCCAAAATAGGTCCACACGACCCATTCTGAGTCGCCAGATATCACACTACAGAAATCAAATACAAACTTCATTTAAATAACTGTTGAACTGTCTTGCAGAGTACGACAACACATAAGATGTGAATTTTAATACAAATATATATAACTCCCATGGTGCCTCGACCATAACACCTTACAATGGTACTTTACATAAAAGTACAGTCAATAACTGTTTTAGAAATTAAAATATTTGGAAAATACTGAAGGAAACCTTCGTACATGGGAGGCCATGCATCTAAGTTATGATATATATTATATGACTCGAAAATTATCCTTGGTTGACCCAATAGACCCCAAAGAAAAATGAGAAGATTACTGTCATATTCTTTCCAATGGTGAGTCTTCTCTTGATATATAATTATATCCATTGTCTCCAATTGAGAATTATAGTTCAAACAAACTCCAAGATTATATAGGTAGTGCTCATAGATATAATCAGTAAGTGCGTGTGCACAACCCTGTCATATGATAACACGAAGTCGACTGTCATTAGACATCTTGTAAAATAGTGGCAAAACACCCTTCCAAAGTTGAGTTCACCTCACTCTATTTGGTTCACCAAAATCAATGGTTAAAATGACGTATAAAATTTGACACATTTATCTAAAATTCTCAATAAAATTATTTTCATACTGTTTTAGGGGAAACCTCAACAGCTATAGACTACCGTTCTAATCCCCTGTTACCTCCGCTCGACCCAGCTACACTCTTATTACCTGAAAGGAATTGTGAAGCAAAAAGAGTGAGCACAACTAGCCCAGTAAAGAATATCATGACTAAAAATAATTAAATTATCAATAGCCTTCATCAGTAATAAATCAAAGATTTAGAACATATGGTAGATGATAAAACTTTTCAACCATAGTTGCAGCGGAACGAACAATCCATTAGAAGAGTCAAATAGACCATAAGGTCTATTATCTTCTCCATGTTAAAAGTCCACCAACAATGTTTTATCCCTGTAACATCAATCAACAATTCATGTCCACAATCATGTAAATAACTCATAATCATAATTGTGATTCTAAAATCCTCTTCGCACCCAGGACAAAGATAATTTTCATCACCTATCTTTACCTGAAACATCAAAAATCATGGTTATACCAAATCATAATTCTTGTTCATAATCATACTAATAAATTTATTTTTACACTACGGACAAAGATATTCATTAACAAGTCATCTTTGCACTACAGGCCAAAGACATACAACTGTATTTTAGAAGAGTCAAGTAGAGCATGATATCTACTATCTTCTACGAATTAAAAGTGTATTATCAACATTTTATCATTAAGACTCAGTTTAATAAATAATCCACATCATCGAATCATCCCTGCACTACGACCAAGAATATTCATTAGTATCATGACCACGAATTATCCATGCACTACGGGCCAAGGATATTCGTGTTTTCAACAATGGTCATGATCATGCCAAACAACAATTCATCTTTGCACCCTTGGCCGAAGAGAATACATGGTTATGATCATACCAACATCTGTCCATCAATGCACTACGGGCCAATGAGAACTTTTACCACATCATTTGTAACATTACGAGTCATGATTATACCGAATGATCCCTGGTCATAATCATACCAATCAACAGTTCATCTATGCACATAAGCCAAAGATACTCATCAATCAATAGTTCATCTTTGCACGTAGGCCAAACATATACAACTGTAAAACCAATAATCAACAGTCCATCTTTGCACGTAAGCCAAAGATATATAACTATAAAATCAATAATCAACAGTCCATTTTTGCACGTAAGCCAAAGATATACAACTATAAAACTAATAATCAACAGTCCATCTTTGCACGTAAGCCAAAGATGACTTTCATCGTAATATAAACAGGAGGTTGATGACAATGATATAAGCATTAATCAAACAAAATCAAAGATAAATATTAAAGACTTTAAATTTATCCAGAGTTTCAAAATATTCAAATTATCAACATGATACTGCTTTGTGGAGTAAAATTCAAAAATAATGTGACGCCCCCAAAATAGGTATACATCACTCATCTTGAGTCGCCAAATACATGGTACAAAATTCAAATACAACTGTAGTGTAAAATACGACAAAACATAAACTGAGAGTTTTAAAATGAATATTGTCTTCTAGACAGTATTCAACTCAAATGGAGTCCTCAATACATTTATTATCACACTATTTCATAGAATAGTGAGGACTACTAATGCCATCATACGGACCGTCACTCCGTTCTCCGACTAGTCTCGGCTACGTTCTCATTTCCTGAAGAGGACAATGAAAGCAAAAAGGTGAGTTCAACTAGCCCAGTAAGAAATATTATGACTAAGATAAAGCAGAATAATTTATCGTTAGCCTTCAACAGTGTTAAACTGATAAAATATAACAAACATCAAGTTTAACTGCAACGGAACAACCAATCCATTAGAAGAGTTAAGTAGAGAATAAAATCTACTATCTTTTAAGATTTAAAAGGTTTTTCATTATTTTTATCACTGAGACTCAGCTTAATAAATAATCCACATCATCGAATCACCCCTGCACTACGGCCAAGGATATTCTTTAGTATCACGACCACAAATTGTCCATGCACTACGGGCCAAGGATATTCGTGTATTCATCAATGGTCATGATCATGCCAATAACTGTCCATCAATGCACTACGGGCCAATGAGGACTTTTACCACATCATTTGTAATATTACGGTCATAATTATACCGAATAATCCCTGGTCATAATCATACAAAGTCTATCTATGCACTACAGGCCACAGATGACTTTCAACAGAATATAAACATGAGGATGATGACAATGATATAGGAATTCAATAAAACAAGTTCAAGAATAAATTTTTAAAGATTTATAATCTAATTTATCCAGAAATCAATAACGTCCAAATTGTCAATATGATACTGCTTTGTGGAGTAAAATTCAAGAATAATATTGTACCAAAAATAATTTGGACCGAAAACGAATCAATTTTTATCATGAATAGTACCCCGGGTGAATAGTACTCGAGTGAATAGTATTCCGTGAATAGTACTTCAGGAATAGTAATCTCGTGAATAGTACTCCAGCATAAAAAAGTTAAAACTTATCAAGATTGCTCAGAATAATATTTCTATAAAAAGATACTAGATGAAGCACAAATATCAAGGATATTCTACTAATTTTATGGAGTATAGAAGCCAAAATTTTAACAAATTGAGTATAGAATTTGAAATCTGAAACGAAATAATATTACTTACATACTACAGAGTATGGAAGAAAATATTATTTCAAGCGAATATTGAACAAAAATAACATCCCTTACCTTGAAAAGAAGAGTATTCCAACTGGTATAGCGGGGATATTCTTGAAGAAAACTTTCACTGTTTTCTACGCTAAAAGCTTTCTAAAACTCTAAAGAAATACGCTCAAGATTATAGAAGAAAAATTCTATGATTCTGGTGTGATTTTTAATTCTAACTTAATCGCCTATTTATAGAAAAATGGTAGAACGCCATAGGAGACTAAAATAATAAAATATTATTATTATTTTATTTTTTTTCCAATCTTACGTCCACCCACCAAAATGAGCAGCCAACTTGGAACAAAAATTTTAGCCCACAAGTTTGAAAAACAAAAATGGGTCCTACCTAATTTTAATAAAAAAATATTTTATTTTCTGAAACTTCAGTAATTCATAATAAATAGCCCTTTTATCATAAAAATCTGAATTTTATGTCCATTCCACACGAAATCGAATTCTCTACAACTTTGTAGCTTTAAGTTTTTTCAAATTCCAAACAAAAAATATCTGAAATTCACAAACGGATGATTTTTAACACCTTTTAAAATTCATAACAAATCATACATTAATTTTTAACGGTTCAAAATTTGTGGACATATACTCAACTTATATATGTATAACATATCAAAAAATCATAATGATCCAACGGTCGTATCAAAATTATTACTCACGCAATAGAGCTTTAAGAACACCGATTTAATTTTTTAATACCTCCAATTCGACAAAATACTGATAAAACACCTCAACATTAATTCTTTCATTTATAACCACATAAAATAAATATTTTCCTATCCATCATTTATGTCCACATAAAATAAATATTTCTTTATCATATAAATTAATAATTAATTATTCACAAATAATATTACAGAATCACAATAATGACAACCAGACCGTTCCCAGGAAAGAGTCGGCTTTCCGATAAGGATTTCTCCTTACTGGCGCGCAATTAGGTGACCAAGCCTCTCCTTGATAGAACTTTCTAGACATTGTCAATAATGCTATCTAATAATATTATTCAAATAATATGAATTATTGATTTGATAATGGAAAATAATGTGCAATGACAATTATTGAAACAACAATAATATAAAATATCAACGCAACAATTATTGAATCAATAAAATAAAATATTGAACAGTAATTACTGTAATAATTATTAAGTAGTGTCTTCTTAAGTAAGAATCAATAATTCAAAAATACTGTACAATACCGTGTGCTACTGTGCCACAACGTGTATTACTGTATTTTAACCACCAGGTATTCCAATAGAGTTAACGGTAACAATTACGCCGTTATTTATAAAAAGATATTTTTATCATTTTTTCAATCCGACAATAATTCTGTTGTGGGGTCCACCAATGATTGTGCCTTCGTACGAATATTTCCTGTTAAAATGAATATTTCCCGACTAATCAAATATTATATAATAATTTGCGTACTTTACAAAATTTATAAATATTACCCACAACTATAACATTATATCAAATTCACTCCATAATATTCAAAAATGATATTTATAAAAAATTCATCTTCATTCATAAAAGTTGGGGTCTTACAAATAATATTCATGTATCAAAAATAATTTGGATAGAAAAAAAATATATTTTTCAGGTAAATAGTATTCTGTGAATAGTACTCTGAGAATAGTATCTCGTGAATAGTACCTCATGAATAGTACTCCGACATAAAAAGTACCACAAATACCCGAGTGAATAGTAATTGGGTGAATAGTAACCTGTGAATAGTAACTCGTGAATAGTATTCTAGCATAAAAAGTGCTCCAAATACCCGAGTGAATAATATTTGAGTGAATAGTAATTGGGTGAATAGTAACCTATGAATAGTAACTCATGAATAGTATTCCGTCATGAAAAGATTAATAATTATCAAGAAAGCTCATAATAATATTTTCATAAGAAGATACTGGATGAAGCGCAAATATCAAGGATATTATACTAATTTCATGGAGTATAGAAGCCAAAACTTCAACAAAATGAGTATAGAATTCAAAATCTGAAACGAAATAATATTACTTACATACTACAGAGTATGGAAGAAAATATTATTTCAAGCGAATATTAAACAAAAATAACATCCCTTGAACGGAAATAATATTTCAACGAATATTTAACGAAGATAATAATCCTACAAATATTGAATGAAGATAATATTCTTTATGAATATTGAACAAAAATGATATTCATACGAATACGAAAAATAATATCTCTTCAGAATATGAAATAAATAATACCACTTACCTCAGAAGAAGACTGGATACTGGAGTAGTGAAGTAGCAGACTACTCTTCTTCTATCTCTCTATAGCTTCTCTCTATATAGCTTCTCTCTCTGTAATTGTTCTTGTGAGTCTTAGTGAATTGGTGAGAATGAAGGAAGAATGAGCTTCTATTTATAGAAAAATATAGTTTCGATAATTGCATGTTTTGGGGTTTGAAATATTACAGTATAATACCTTTATCTTTTCTTTTATTTTTAATTTTGTCCTGCAAGTATTATCAAACTTGCACCACCTCCCCTAATAGTGTATCATGTGAATTAATAGTACAATCATGTGAATCAATAGTTCTATACATGTGAAAATAATAATTACAGTATAGTACCTTCATCTATACCTCTATTTTTAATTTAGTCATGCAAGTATTATCAATCTTGCATCACCTCCCCTAATAGTACATACATGTGAATCAATAGTACACACATGTGAACACATAATTATGCAGATGATACTGTGACAATAATTGAATCAATAATATGAGAGATATGATGCAGCATTTACTATAGCAATAATTGAGTATAACTGAGTAACTTTTCACGTAAGCATCAATAATCAATACCGTGTGTTACTATACAACCACGCGTATTACTGTACTTTTACTACCGGGTAGTTCAACAGTTTAACGGTAAAACTTTCGCCATTATTTTTATAAAAAGATAATATTGTCGTTTTCTAAATACGACAATACTTTCGTTGTGGGGTTTACCAATGATTGTGCCGTCGTACGAATATTTCCTGTTAAAACAAATATTTCTCGACCAATTGAATATTCCCCGACATAACGAATATTTTATATCAACTTGCTTACTTTGTAAAATTTTCAAATATCACCCTTAACTTTAACCTTTATCAATTTAACCATTTACTAAATAACATAATAATTATAAGAAAATTGAATACTTTTATTTTATAAAATTTGGGATCTTACAATCTCCCCTCATAAAATTTCGCCCTCGAAATTTACATACCTGGTAGTTCGAAGAGATGAGAATACCTTGCTTTCTTTTTGGGTTGTACCTTCCTCGTTATTTCCTCTGTATCACGATTTTTCTATTGCTCATCTCCTGTAATTCAGATGTCATTCTAGAATAAATCTTCAAAACAAAGGTTAATTGACATATCACAATTTATCAACTTATCAAGTAAACAATTTCAGCTTAGGTAAGTCACACACTAGCGAAGTATATTACTCGTTTCTCCCCTCCTAGTTCTAAACTCATATCTCCACCAACGACCATATCCCTAAGCTCTGATACCATTTGTGATGCCCCCAAAATAGGTCCACACGACCCATTCTGAGTCGCCACATATCACACTACAAAAATTAAATACAAACTTCATTTATACAACTGTTGAACTATCGTGTAGAGTACGACAACACATAAGCTGTGAATTTTAATACAAAAATATATAACTCTCATGGTGCCTCGAGCACAACACCTTACAATGGTACTTTACATAAAAGTACAGTTAATAACTGTTTTAGAAATTAAAATCTTTGGAAAATACTCAAGAAAATCTTCGTACATGGGAGGCCATGCATCTAAGTTATGATATATATCATATGACTCGAGAATTATCCTTGGTTGACCCAATAGACCCCAAAGAAAAATGAGAAGATTACTATCATGTTCGTTCCAATGGTGAGTCTTCTCTTGACATATACTTATCTCCATTGTCTCCAATTGAGAATTATAATTCAAATAAACTCCAAGATTATATAGGTAGTGCTCATAGATATAATCAGTAAGTGCATGTGCACAACCCTGTCTTATGATAACACGAAATCGTCTGTCATTAGACATCTTGTATGATAGTGGCAAAATACACTTCCAATGTTGGGTTCACCTCACCCTATTTGGTTTACCAAAATCAATGGTTAAAATAACGTATAAAATACGACACATTTATCTAAAATTCTCAATAAAATTATTTTCATACTGTTTTAGGGGAAACCTCAACAGCTATAGACCACCGTGTCATGTTTAGTATCGACCGACTATTCTCGATGGATGAAATTCAGTTGACCATATGTTAAACTTGACCGAATATTCTGTCGAGGTTAATTCAATCGAGGTTATATATCTTCAACTGAAATATCGACGGATTTAATTTCGACGAGCTTATATCCGATGGAATATTTTGACCAAATATTCTGTCGATATTAACATAACCTCGACGGATTATGCTTAATTCTGACGGAATATTTCGTTGGAAATAACCCTTTTTGTTGTAGTGGAAGTCAGAGGTGGAGGTGAGGAGGGAGGTGGTGGGATCTAGGTGGTTATGGAGGTGGCGGATATTTGAAAGCATAAAAAAGATTGATCCATTTTCTTGCTTCTCCTTCTATTCAGATTGGATTTTCTTCTTCGGTCTCAGTTGTTACTCCGAGACCTTTTCATTAAAGGAATAGGGGAGGGTGATGAATTGGGGGCCTACTTCACCAAGTGAGTCAACGACAATTGGGGGAGGAAGAGGGAGAAGAGGGATTTTGTAATATTGAAGAGGTTATTTATGTCCAAAAAATAGTTAATATGGTTTAGATCTGCTTCTGAATAGCATAGATATAATTTCATATCTTACCGATTAAGAGGTAATTTTTTTTTACCAAATAAGTTTTGCCTCTGACCGAATCAAAGGTATACCCATTAAAAGCTATTCAGATGTAAACAAACACACCATAAATATAGATTAATACTCTGAACTTTTAATTATTTTTTACTTTTGGGATTGTCTTCACAAATTTTCAATTAGGGGATTAAATTCTTAATTTTTTTTTCACTTTTGGATTGTCTTTTCGATAAATTTTTTCAATTAGAGATTAAACTTTGAATTATTTAGAGATATATTACGTGTAATTGATATATAGTACAACATTAGAAATTGATAACATGACAGCAACATGTGGCTAAAAAATACTTGTGTAATATTGAGCCTCATTTTAATATTTATTTCGTTAATTTTTTATGCCAAAAAGGATAAATATTAGATCATTATTAATGTTTTAAAGTATATATTTAAGTCATTACAAACTCAACTTAAACAAATCATCAATAATCGTTATAATGATAAATATTTTAAAATGTATAAATGTACTACTATTTAAAATCTTATTATTTCATAATCATCAATAAATAATATAATGACAATTTTTCCATTTCTAGTATAAAAAATTAAAGCCTAAATATAGATTTATACTCTGAACTTTAAATTTATTTCATAATCATCAATAATCAATATAATTAAATTTTTATACCAAAAAGATTAATTTTTTTATTAAATTTACTTTAAAAATTAATAATGGTCTTATATTTATATTTTTTTGTACAAAAAGTTAATTGAATAAATGTTAAAATAAGACTCAATATTGAACATAAGCATTTTTAGTTATATGTCGATCTCTGTCATGTCATCAATTTATTGACGTGACACTATCAATTAGACGTAATCAAAAAAAATTAAAATTTTAATCACCTAATTAATAATTTTGAGAAGACAATTCTCAAAGTGAAAAAAATTAATAGTTAAATCCCCTAATTAAAAATATTAAGAAGATAATCCCGAAAGTGAAAAAAATTAAAAGTTCAGGGTATTAATCCATATTTAGGCTTTTAACAAATAAGTAAATTTTCATAAAATGTAGAGTCAAAAATTAAATAAAAATTTTAAAATTATTTAGAAAATTTTTAAACATATTTTTTAATCTATATTTTATTAAACTTTACTCGCTTTTTAAATAATATAATAATTCCTAATTTTTTCTTGAAAATAATAATAATTTTTGAAACTTTCTAATTTTTTTTAAAAAAAATTGAATAAGTTTTTTTTAATTTCTATTTTTAGTTTTTTTTAAATTTTTTAATATTTAGAATACATATTATAATGTTAAAGACATATGTGCCCTTAATAAAATAGGTAGGGTCAAAATGGGTTGAGCCGAGTTAAAATTTGGCGAGTTTCAATGAAATTGAAAAAAAAAACGGAATAGACACAAAATATTATTTTAAGGACTTAATTGACAAAAAAATAAATTTTAAATACGAATTTAAAAATGAACAACAACATAAAAAGACAAAAGTGTTATTCAACCGGATTGGGGGAGGACCGGTACATATTGTACCGGTCATTAGTATAGTGCAGATTTTGGGCCATTAGATTTTTTAAAACAGATCTGATGGTCACAATTAAACCCCTTTATCTCACTCCAGTTGTAAGACCCCAACTTATTAATGAATAAAATCAAATTTTCTCTAAATATTATTGTGAATAATAAGCTGTTAATTTGATATAATGCTTTAGTTATGGGTGAAATGTGCAAATTTTGCAAAATAAGTAAGTGGTTATAAAATATTCATTTGTTGTCGGAGAATATTCGTTTGGTCGTGGAATATTCTTTCTGTCGGGAAATATTCGTACGACGGCGCAGCCTTGTCTGGGCCCCATAATGGAAAGCAATTGGATGAAGAAAACGACAAGTATAAGTTGTTTATAAATAACGACGTAGTTGTTACCGTTAATACTGTTGGAATACCCGGTGGTTAAAATACAGTAGCACACGGTATTGCACCAATTATTAATTCTTACGTAAGAAGGCACTACTCAATAATTGTTACAGTAGTTACTATTCAATATTTTATTTTATTGATTCAATAATTATTACGTTGATATTTTATATTATTGTTGTTTCAATAATTGTTGCTGCACAATATTTTCCATTATCAGATCAATAATTCATATTATTTGAATAATATTATTAGATAGCATTATTGGCAATGTATAGAAAGTTCTGTCTAAGGAGAGGTTTGGTCATCTAATTACGCGCCAGTAAGGAAAAATTCTTATTGGAAAGCCCCCTCTTTCCTTGGAACAGCCTGGTTGTCATAATTGTGATTCTGTAATATTATTTGTGAATAATTAATTATTGATTTATATATTAAGGAAATATTTATTTTATGTGGATATAATTGATGGATATACATATTTTATGTGAAGAAATTAATGTTGAAGTATTTTTGTCGGAATGGAGGTATTAAAAATTAAATCACTGTTCTTGAGATATATTGCGTGAGTTATAATTTTTAATCTGACCTTTGGATCGTTGTGATTTTTGGATATGTTATACATATATAAGTTGAGTATATGTCCACAAATTTTGAACCGTTAAAAATGAACGTATAATTTGTTATGAATTTTAAGAGGTGAATGATTCGAAAATTAGGTTTATAAATAATTTTAGTAGAAAATTCTAGAATTGAGTGGGCCCCACTTTTGGTTGGTGAGAAATGTGCTGGAATTTTTATTCAAATGTGGTGGGTGGGAATAGTAGCATTTAAAGCCATCAGGTTGCAGGTTAAGTCTGCTTCGGCGTGCTAACATTTTCCTATAAATAGAGGGCTAAGTTAGAATTGAAAATCACACCAGAATTCATAAGTTTTCTCTCTTTCTCTCTCTATATTATCGAGCGTATTTTGTATGTATTTAGATACTTTGAGAGTCTTTATTTATCAGTGCAAGTTTCCTTCAGCCTTATACCGATATTCCTAACAGAAGTACTGTTATCTTGAGGTAAGAGATGTTATTTTCTTCGTAAATGATATTATTTCTTTCAATATCATTATGCCGAAATATTGGTTTGAACTTTTTATCAAATTTGGAACTTTTTTTGTCGGGATTTCTATTCACGTATACGACACTATTCATCAAAAAATGAAATTTTTTTCTTTTTGTTCAAGATGTCTATTATGGTTACTATCTTTGATTGTATCCATGTTTTGATCATTATTTTTGAATTCTGCTTCAAAATTTGTTATTACGGAGTATTATTGAATTTGAATAAATTGTAATACGAATCCCTAATAATTGTTCTTTTATCTCACTGGATTCATTTTTATTTAAGATATTTTTCATCATCCTTAGTCCTAAATGATGATATTACTGAATATCTTTGGCCTGTAGTGCAAAGATGAATGATTACCTAATGAATATCTTTGGCCCGTAGTGCAAAGATGAACAGGTGTTGAGATGAACATGACCAACTGGTGATACAAATGAATTTCTTTGGCCTGTAGTGCAAAGATGAATATTTGATTAAAAATAGTTATTGATTGTTGTTATAGGGATAAAATATTGATGATGGACTTTTAAATCTTAGAAGATAGTAGAACTCATTATCTACTTGACTCTTCTAATGGTTTACTGTTTTCGCTGCAGTTGTTGATCTAAAACTTGTTGTCTATTATATTTTATCAGATTTTTTCCTGTTGAAGACTAATGATAAGTTGTTGTATATTATCTTAGTCATAATATTCTTTACTGGGCTAGTTGAGCTCACCCTTTTCTTTTTTGTTCCATTTTTCTCAAGAGGCAAGAATATAGCGGGAACTAGTCGGGATGTGGAGTGATGTTTCTAGTCAGTGGTATTAGCAGTCCTCACTATTTTATTAAATAATGTTTCAATAATTGTAATGAGGACTTATTTGAGTGTGGATATTGTCTAGAAGACAATATTTATATTTAAACTCGCAGTATTGTGTTGTCGTATTTTGCGCGACAAATGTTTTAATAAAGTTGTATTTGTTTCTGTACCATATGTTTGGTGACTCAGAATGGGTGATGTATACCTATTTTGGGGGCGTCACAGCTAGTATCAGAGCTATAAGTAAAGAGCCTCGAGCCACTCGCTGGTGACTTCCTTGTGTGAGATGCACCGAAGCCAGACTCTCCGTAGGGGACGCCGTTCTGCGGTGGCAAACTGATAGGTACCACTGTGAGGTGCTGTCCACGGTTGGGACATGAGTCACAGTTGGTATCAGAGCTTAGGAATATGGTCTTTGGCGGAGATCGGGGAATAGAACTAGGAGGGGAGAGACGAGTAAATCCTTCGCTAGTGTGTTCTACCTAAGCTTATTTGTTGGTTGGTCATAATACAGGGATATTATGTGATATATTAATTTGTTTAATTAACCCTTGTTTTATGGCAGTATTTGAGAATGGCAGCCGAGAATGTTAACAATAGAGTATATGAGACTGTGGAACAGCCTTTAGTCACAAACCAGGAGAACGTGCAACAGGAAGGCAATATTCCTCCTGTAAACAACGTTACCGAGCAAACGATGAATGATGGAATGTTTAGGAGCTTTTTACAGTTCATGCAAAATCAGACGAGGGAGACTCGTGTGCAGAATACGGGTGGAAATAATAACAACGTGCGGCTTGTCACGACCAAGCAGTTCAAAGAGTTGGGACCACCAAACTTTCAGGGAAAGCCGGATCCGATCAAGGCGGAAACGTGGGTCAAGCAAATTACCAAGTTATTCGATGTCTTAGGATGCACAGAGGAACATAAGGTTCCATTCGCCACCTTTATATTCCGCAGTGAGGTAGACTACTGGTGGGAGTCTGTGAAGCGTACCCAGCCTGACGCACTCAACATGTCCTGGGAAACATTTCAGAAACTGTTTAAAGACAAGTATTTTCCTGAAAGTATTCGTCATATGAAGGAGGTAGAGTTTATTAGACTGGAACAAAATAACATGACGGTGTCCCAGTATGAGGCAAAGTTTGCAGAGTTATCCAGGTTTGCACCTCATTTGGTCGAGCATGAGGAACGAATGACAAGGATGTTTCTGAAAGGTTAAAAACCCGAGATTTGACAATATCTTATCTCTCATAAATTTTCTTTATATTCAGATGTTGTAAATAGGGCTCAATTATTAGAGCGAGATAATAAGTATATTCAACCGAGGGAACACAACCAAGGTAATACAGGTGGCAGCGGTCATCGGACCAATGAAAACCAGCACGGAGAAAAACATTCAGACAAAAGCGGTAACCACTCTGGTGGAAATCGTGGCCGTGATAATAGAAGGAGCGAGTTGGGAGGAGATTTCAAGAAGAGAAGGTACAACAATGATAACGTGAAAACGTCAGCACAAACATCAACTGTTTCCAGGGGAGGAGAACGAGCACCGGTCGTTTGTTACAAATGCGGGAAAGAGGGACATATCAGCCGAAACTGCCCACAACAATCCAAGGTATGTTATAACTGTGAAAAGGAGAGTCATATAGCTCGAGAGTGTTCTATAGCAAAACCAAGTTCAGCGGGGATGATGACTCCAAAAGCTGTCCCGGATAAGTCGAAATTAGCGGTTCCTGGAAGAGCATTTGTCGTGACTGGCCATAACGTGAGAAACCAGAATGAGGTGATCACGGGTAAGCTAATCTTAAATTCTTGCGAAGTTTATACTTTACTAGATATCAGTTCTATCCATTCTTTTATCTCTCCTACTTGTGATCAACGTTTAAACTTGACTCTTGAGAAATTATACTTTGACCTATCTGTGGAGACTCCGTTAGAAGAAACTTTCATTACATCTACAGTTTATAAATCTTGCTTAATCCAAGTTGACACAATCACATTACCTGTTGACCTTATCTCTTTAAAAATACTTGCTTTTGATGTGATTTTAGGAATTGATTGGTTAACTACTCATCATGCCAAAATTGATTATTTTCGTAAGGTTGTTAGTTTTCATATTCCTAACCAACCTGTTATGCGAATTCAAGCAACCAAACCATTAAAATAAATCGTTGTCATATCAAGCCATAAAGCCATCCGTTTATTGAAAAATGGATGTCAAGCTTTCTTAGCCCATGTTATGGACTTGAACAAAAATACGTCAGATTTGAATAATATTTCTGTTGTTAGTGAATTTCCTGACGTATTTCCTGAAGAACTTCCTGTTCTACCCCCAGAACGTGAAGTTGAATTCTTTATTGACCTTGAACCCGGTACAAAGCCCATTTCTAAAACCCCATATCGAATGGCTCCTATTGAACTTCAGGAGTTAAAAGTCGAATTACAGGAATTGTTAGACATCGGTTTCATTCGTCCTAGTACGTCTCCTTGGGGTGCTCCTATTTTATTCGTAAAGAAGAAAGACGGGAGTATGCAACTTTATATTGACTATCGAGAATTGAACCACGTCACCATCAAGAATAGGTATCCGCTACCTCGTATTGATGACCTGTTCAACCAGTTGCAAGGAGCACAATTCTTTTCAAAGATCGATCTTCGTTCTGGATATCACCAGCTGAAGATTAAAACTAAGGATATTCTAAAGACTGCCTTCAGAACTCGGTACGGACATTATGAATTCTTAATCATGTCTTTTGGATTGACTAATGCTCCTACTGCCTTCATGGATATGATGAACCATGTATTCAAAGAATATTTAGATCAATTCATTGTTGTCTTTATTGATGACATCCTTATCTATTCCAAAAGCCGTGAAGATCATGAGCACCATTTGAAGCTGGTACTGCAAAGGCTTCGCGAAAATAAGCTATATGCCAAACTGAAGAAATGTGAGTTCTTGCTTAAGGAAGTAGCATTCCTTGGGCACGTGGTGTCAAAACATGGAGTATCTGTCGACCTGGCGAAAATTGAAGCCATACAAAGTTGGGAGCAACCGAAGTCGGTGACCGAAGTACGTAGCTTTCTGGGCTTAGCTGGTTATTATCGGAGATTTGTGGAAGGATTTTCTCGAATCGCTACTCCGTTAACTCAGCTGACTCGGAAGGATACAAAATTCGTATGGAGCGAAGATTGTGAGAAGAGTTTTCAAGAACTCAAGAGGAGGCTCATTTCGGCACCTATTCTGACAATAGCATCTGGTTCAGATGGATTTGTTATCTACAGCGATGCTTCAGGCAAAGGGTTAGGATGTGTTCTCATACAACATGGGAAAGTCATAGCCTATGCCTCGCGGCAACTCAAAGATTATGAGAGGAATTATCCTACTCATGATTTGGAGTCGGCAGCAGTCGTTTTCGCGTTGAAGATTTGGAGACACTACCTGTATGGGGAGAAAGTGGAGATCTATAGGAATCATAAAAGCCTTAAATATTTCTTCACCCAAAAGGAACTCAACATGCGGCAACAACGTTGGCTTGAGCTGTTGAAAGATTACGATCATACCATCCAATATCATCCTGGAAAAGCGAACGTAGTAGCTAACGCATTGAGTAGAAGATCATATGTGGGTACGAGTGCAATGTTGTTAACACAAAGGCCCATTTTGTATGATTTGCAAAGGATAGAGATAGAGATGAAGGCTCCAAGTACCCACATGATGATATCAAATATACGAGTAAAACCGACTTTAATCGATCAAGTTAAAGCTGCTCAAGCTACAGACATGGAGCTGATGCGTATGAAGAAGAAAGTGCAAGAAGGTGCTATTCCAGAAGCAAGAATCGATGAAGAAGGAATACTTCGAGTCAACTCCAGACTTTGTGTTCCTAACGATTCTGACTTGAAGCATAGAATCATGATGGAGGCACACAACACACCGTTTGCAATCTATCCTGGGAGTACCAAAATGTATCACGATCTTCAACATACATTTTGGTGGAGCAATATAAAAAGAGAGATCGCGGAGTTTATCTCGAGGTGTTTAACTTGTCAACGTGCAAAAGCAGAGCATCATGTACCAAAGGGTCCATTGCAACCACTTAAGATTCTAAAATAGAAGTGGGAACACATTACTATAGATTTTGTTACGGGTCTTCCCAAGGTTTCTTAAGGCATAGATGCGATTTGGGTCATTGTTGATAGATTAATCAAGTCTGCTCATTTCTTACCTATACGTGAGACTTATTCCCTTAAACGTCTTGCTAGTATGTACGTGAATGAGATTGTGAGATTTCATGGCATGCCAGTATCCATAGTTTCGGATCATGACCCAAGATTCACTTCATGATTTTGGGTTAGCTTGCAGAAAGCTATGGGCACAGATTTACGATTCAGTTCAGCATACCATCCTCAAACGGACGGGCAATCAGAGAGGACTATTCAAACCCTTAAAGATCTATTATGACTCTATGTTCTAGATTTCAAAGGAAGTTGGGATAAGTACTTGCCACTGGTGGAATTCTCCTACAACAACAGTTATCAGGCAAGTATAGGTATGGCTCTATTTGAAGCCTTGTATAGACGAAAGTGTCATTCTCCAGTATGCTGGGACAAGGTGGATGAAGCAACGTTGTTGGGACCAGAATTGGTACGCATAACAAAAGAGAAGATCCAAACTATTCGACAACGTATACAAATGGCACAGAATCGACAAAAGAGTTATGCGGATCTTCATCGAAAGGATGTAGAATTTAGTATTGGGGATCATGTATTGTTACGTGTTGCACCATGGAAAGGAGTTACAAGATTTGGGAAGAGAGGAAAGCTCAATCCACGATTTGTTGGTCCATTTGAAATTCTTGACCGAATAGGAAATGTGGCATATCGACTCGTATTACCTCTAAGCATGTCTCGTGTTCATAATGTTTTTCATGTATCTGTGCTTCGTAAATATGTGAAAGACCCGAACCACATAATTGAGTTAGAATCAAATGAGATAGCTGAAGATTTAACGTACGAGGAGGTACATGTTAAGATCTTAGATAGGAAATAGCATGTTCTACGCACGAAGGTTATACCACAAGTTAAGATTTTATGGAGAAACCATGCTATTGAAGAAATGACCTGGGAGTTGGAATCAGAAATAAAAGCGAGGTATCCTCACCTTTTCGAAACACCAGGTACGTACGTCAATTTCGAGGACGAAATTTCATAAGGAGGGGAGGTTGTAAGACCCCAACTTATTAATGAATAAAATCAAATTTTCTCTAAATATTATTGTGAATAATAAGGTGTTAATTTGATATAATGCTTTGGTTATGGGTGAAATGTGTAAATTTTACGAAATAAGCAAGTGGTTATAAAATATTTATTTGTTGTCGGGGAATATTCGTTTGGTCGTGGAATATTCTTTCTGTCGGGGAATATTCGTACGACGGCGCAGCCTTGTGTGGGCCCCATAATGGAAAGCAATTGGATGAAGAAAACGACAAGTATAAGTTATTTATAAATAACGACGTAGTTGTTACCGTTAATACTGTTGGAATACCCGGTGGTTAAAATACATTAGCACACGGTATTGCACCAATTATTAATTCTTACGTAAGAAGGCACTACTCAATAATTGTTACAGTAGTTACTGTTCAATATTTTATTTTATTGATTCAATAATTGTTGCATTGATATTTTATATTATTGTTGTTTCAATAATTGTTGCTGCACAGTATTTTCCATTATCAGATCAATAATTCATATTATTTGAATAATATTATTAGATAGCATTATTGGCAATGTCTAGAAAGTTCTGTCTAAGTTGAGTTTTTGTCATCTAATTGCGCGCCAGTAAGGAGAAATCCTTATTGGAAAGCCCCCTCTTTCCTGGGAACGGCCTGGTTGTCATAATTGTGAATCTGTAATATTATTTGTGAATAATTAATTATTAATTTATATGATAAGAAAATATTTATTTTATATGGATATAATTGATGGATATATTTATTTTATGTGAAGGAATTAATGTTGAGGTATTTTTGTTGGAATAGAGGTATTAAAAATTAAATCACTGTTCTTGAGATATATTTGCGTGAGTTATAATTTTTAATCTGACCGTTGGATCGTTGTGATTTTTGGATATGTTATACATATATAAGTTGAGTATATGTCCACAAATTTTGAACCGTTAAAAATGAACTTATAATTTGTTATGAATTTTAAGAGGTGAATGATTCGAAAATTAGGTTTATAAATGATTTTGATAGAAAATTCTAGAATTGAGTGGGCCCCACTTTTGGTTGGTAAGAAATGTGCTGGAATTTTTATTCAAATGTGATGGATGGAAATAGTAGCAGGTAAAGCCATCAGGTTGCAGGTCAAGTCTGCTTCGGCGTGCTAACATATTTCTATAAATAGTGGGCTAAGTTAGAATTGAAAATCACACCAGAATTCATAAGTTTTCTCTCTTTCTCTCTCTATATTATCGAGCGTATTTTGTGAGTATTTAGATACTTTGAGAGTCTTTATTTATCAGTGCAAGTTCCCTTCAGCCTTATACCGATATTTCGAACAGAAATACTGTTATCTTGAGGTAAAGGATGTTATTTTCTTCGTAAATGATATTATTTCTTTCAATATCATTATGTCAAAATATTGGTTTGAACTTTTTATCAAATTTGGAACTTTTTGTGTTGGGGTTACTATTCACGTATACGGCACTATTCACGTATACGACACTATTCACGAATACGGCACTATTCATCGAAAAATAAAATTTTCTTCTTTTTGTCCAAGATGTCTATTATGGTTACTATCTTTGATTGTATCCATGTTTTGATCATTATTTTTGAATTCTGCTTCAAAATTTGTTATTACGGAGTATTTTTGAACTTGGATAAACTATAATACGAATCCCTAATAATTGTTCTTTTATCTCACTGGATTCATTTTTCTTTAAGATATTTTTCATCATCCTCAGTTCTAAATGATGATATTACTGAATATCTTTGGCATGTAGTGCAAAGATGAATGATTACCTAATGAATATCTTTGGCCCGTAGTGCAAAGATGAACAGGTGTTGAGATGAACATGACCAACTGGTGATACAAATGAATATCTTTGGCCTATAGTGCAAAGATGAATATTTGATTAAAGATGGTTATTGATTGTTGTTACAGGGATAAAATATTGATGATGGACTTTTAAATCTTAGAAGATAGTAGAACTCATTCTCTACTTGACTCTTCTAATGGTTTGTTGTTTCCGCTGCAGTTGTTGATCTAAAACTTGTTGTCTATTATATTTTATAAGATTTTTTCCTGTTGAAGACTAATGATAAGTTGTTGTATAGTATCTTAGTCATAATATTCTTTACTGGGCTAGTTGAGCTCACCCTTTTCTTTTTTGTTCTATTTTTCTCAGGAGGCGAGAATATAGCAAGAACTAGTCGGGGCGTGGAGTGATATTTCTAGTCAGTGGTGTTAGCAGTTCTCACTATTTTATTAAATAATATTTCAATAATTGTAATGAGAACTTATTTGAGTATGGATATTGTCTAGAAGACAATATTTGTATTTAAACTCACAGTATTGTGTTGTCGTATTTTGCGCGACAAGTGTTTTAATAAAATTGTATTTATTTCGGTACCATATATTTGGCGACTCAGAATGGGTGATGTATACATATTTTAGGGGCGTCACAGTTGGTATCAGAGCTATAAGTAAAGAGACCCGAGCCTCTCGCTGGTGACTTCCTTGTGTGAGATGCACCGAAGCCAGACTCTCCGTAGGGAACGCCGTTCTGCGGTGGCAAACTGATAGGTACCACTGTGAGGTGCTGTCCGTGGTTGGGACATGAGTCACAATTGGTATCAGAGCTTAGGGATATGGTCTCTAGCGGAGATCAGGGAATAGAACTAGGAGGGGAGAGACGAGTAAATTCTTCGCTAGTGTGTCCTACCTAAGCTTATTTGTTGGTTGGTCATAATACAAGGATATTATGTGTAAGACCCCAGCTTATTAATGAATAAAATCAAATTTTCTCTAAATATTATTGTGAATAATAAGGGGTTGATTTGATATAATACTTTGGTTATGGGTGAAATGTGCAAATTTTTGCAAAATAAGCAAGTGGTTATAAAATATTCATTTTGTCGGGGAATATTCGTTTGGTCGTGGAATATTCTTGCTGTCGGGGAATATTCGTTTGGTTGTCATAAATGTGATTCTTATATTATTTGTGAATAATTAATTATTGATTCATATGACAAGGAAATATTTATTTTATGTGGATATAAATGAGGGATATATTTTTGTGGTTAAAAATGAAGGAGTTAATGTTGAGGTTTTTATCAGTATTTTTGTCGGAATGGAGGTATTAAAAATCAGGATTTTTGAGATATTTTGCGGGGGTTATAATTTTTAATCCGACCGTTGGATCGTGGTAATTTTTGGATATGTTATACATATATAAGTTGAGTATATGTCCACAAATTTTGAACCGTTAAAAATGAACGTATGATTTATTATGAATTTTACAAGATGACTGGTTCAGAAATTATTGAATTTTCAGAGTTTATCATTTTGATAGAAAATTCTAGAATTGGTGGGCCCGACTCTTGGTTGGTGAAGAAATATGCTGAGATTTTTATTCAAATGTGGTGGGTGGGAATAGTAGCAGGTAAAGCCATCAGGTTGCAGGTTAAGTCTGCTTCGGCGTGCTAACATTTTCCTATAAATAGAGGGCTAAGTTAGAATTGAAAATCACACCAGAAACAAGTTTTCTCTCTTTCTCTCTCTAGATTATTGAGTGTATTTTGCGAGTATTTAGATACTTTAAGAGTTTCTATTCATCAGAGCAAGTTTCTTTCAGCCTTATACCGGTATTCCAACCAGAAGTACTGATATTTTGAGGTAAGGGATATTATTTTCTTCTTAAATGATATTATTTTCTTCAATATCATTATGCTGAAATATCAACATGAGTTTTTATCAAATTTGGAACTTTTTGTGTCGGGGTTACTATTCACGTATACGTTACTATTCACGTATATGGCACTATTCACGAATACGGCACTATTCACCGAAAAATAAAATTTTCTCTTTTTGTCCAAGATGTCTATTATGGTTACTATCTTTGATTGTATCTATGTTTTGATCTTTATTTTTGAATTTTGCTTCACAATTGATTATTATGAAGTATTATTGATCTTGGATAAACTGTTATACGAATCCCTACTATTTGTCCTTCTGTCTCACTGGATTCGTTTTCTTTAAGATATTTTTCATCATCCTCAGTCCTAAATGATGATATTAATGAATATCTTTGGCCTGTAGTGCAAAGATGTATGATTACTTGAAGAATATCTTTGGCCTGTAGTGAAAAGATGAACAGGTGTTGAGATGAACATGACTGACAGGTGATACAAATGAATATCTTTGGCCTGTAGTGCAAAGATGAATATTTGGATAAAGATGATTATTAATTGATGTTACAGGGATAAAATATTAATGATGGACTTTTAAATCTTAGAAGATAGTAGAATTAATTCTCTACTTGACTCTTCTAATGGTTTGTTGTTTTCGCTGCAATTGTTGATCTAAAACTTGTTGTCGATTATATTCTATCAGATTTTTCCCTGTTGAATACTAATGATAATTTGTTGTATATTATCTTAGTCATAATATTCTTTACTGGGCTAGTTGAGCTCACCCTTTTCCTTTTTGTTCCATTTTTCTTCTCAGGAGGTGAGAACATAGTAGGATCTAGTCGGGGTATGGAGTGATGGTTCTAGAAAGATGTTTTAGCAGTCCTCACTATTTCTGTAAAATAGTGTTTGAATAATTATATTGAGGACTTATTTGAGTGTGGATATTGTCTAGAAGACAATATTTGTATTTAAACTCACAGTATGTGTTGTCGTATTTTGCACGACAATTGTATTATTGAAGTTGTAGTTTGCTTTCTGTACCATGTATTTGGCGACTCAGAATGGGTGTTGTATACCTATTTTGGGGGCGTCACAGTTGGTATCAGAGCTTAGGGATATGATCTCTAGCTGAGATGTGAGACAAGAACTAGGAGGGGAGAGACGGGGAATTCCTTCGCTAGTATGACCTGACTAAGTTTATTTGGTGTTTATTTGGTCGGTCAGAGTATAGGGATAATATATGACATGACTATTAACCCTTGTTTTATGGCAGTATTTAAGAATGGCAGCTGAGAACGTTAATAATGGAGTAAATCAGACAGTGGAGACACCTTTGATTACCACCCAGGGGAACGTGCAACAAGAAGGCAATATTCCTCCTGTAAACAACGTTACCGAGCAAACGATGAATGATGGAATGTTTAGGAGCTTTTTGCAGTTCATGCAAAATCAGACGAGGGAGACTCGTGTGAAGAATACGGGTGGAAATGATAACAACGCGCGGTTTGTCACAGCTAAGCAGTTCAAAGAATTGGGACCACCAGAATTTAAGGGAAAGCCGGATCCGATCATGGCGGAAACGTGGGTCAAGCAAATTATCAAGATATTCGATGTCTTGGGATGCACGGAGGAACAGAAGGTTTCATTCGCCACCTTTATGTTTCGCGGTGAGGCAGACTACTGGTGGGAGTCTGTGAAGCGTACCCAGCCTGACGCACTCAACATGTCCTGGGAAACATTTCAAAAACTGTTTAATGACAAGTACTTTCCTGAAAGTATTCGTCATATGAAGGCGGTGGAGTTTATTACACTGGAACAAAATAATATGACGGTGTCCCAGTATGAGGCAAAGTTTGCAGAGTTATCCAGGTTTGCACCTCATTTGGTCGAGAATGAGGAACGAATGACAAGGATGTTTCTGAGAGGTTTAAAACCCGAGATTCGGCAATATCTTATCTCTCATAAATTTTCTTTGTATTCAGATGTTGTAAACAGGGCTCAATTATTAGAGCGAGATAATGAGTATGTTCAACCGAGGGACCACAACCAGGGTCATACTGGTGACAGCAATCATCGGAGCGATGAGAACCAGCATGGAGGAAAATATTCTAACAAAAGCGGTAACCACTCTGGTGGTAATCGTGGTCGTGATAATAGAAGGAGCGAGTCGGGAGAAGATTTCAAGAAGAGAATGTACAACAATGATAACGTGAAGACGTCAGCACAAACATCAACTGTTTCTAGGGGAGGAGAACGACCACCGGTCGTATGTTACAAATGTGGGAAAGAGGGACATATCAGCCCAAACTGCCCACAACAATCCAAGGTATGTTATAACTGTGGAAAGGAGGGTCATATAGCTCGAGAGTGTTCTGTAGCAAAACCAAGTTCAGCGGGGATGGTGACTCCAAAAGCTGTCCCGGATAAGTCAAAATCAGCGGTTCCAAGAAGAGCGTTTGTCGTGACTGGCCAAAACGAGAGGAACCCGAACGAAGGTATAACGGGTTAGTTAATTATAAATTCTTGCGAAGTTTATACCTTACTAGATACCTGTTCTACCCATTCTTTTATCTCTCCTGCTTGTGCTCAACGTTTAAACTTGACTCCGGAGAAATTAGACTTTGACCTATCTGTGGAGACTCCGTTAGGAGAAACTTTTATTACATCTATAGTTTATAAATCTTGCTTAATCCAAGTTGGCACAATCACATTACCTGTTGACCTTATCTCTTTAAAGATACTTGCTTTTGATGTGATTTTAGGAATTGATTGGTTAACTACTCATCATGCCAAAATTGATTGTTTTCGTAAGGTTGTTAGTTTTCATATTTCTAACCAACCTGTTATGCGAATTCAAGCAACCAAACCACTAAAATCAATTGCTGTCATACCAAGCCATAAAGCCATTCGTTTATTGAAAAACGAATGCCAAGCTACTTTAGCCCATGTCATGGACTTGAACAAAAATACGTCAGATTTGAATGATATTTCTGTTGTTAGTGAATTTCCTGACGTATTTCCTAAAGAATTTCCTAGCCTAACCCAGAGCGTGATATTGAATTTTTGTATTGATCTTCAACCCGATACAAAATCTATTTCTAAAATCACATATTGAATAGCTCCTATTGAACTTCAGGAGTTAAAAACCCAACTATAGAAGTTGGTACCCGAGCCTCTATCTGGTGACTTCCTTTGTGGAATGCACCAAAGCCAGACTCTCCGTAAGGGACTCTATATGTGTGTGGTGGTAAAACAATAGGTGCCATTGTGACGTGCTATCCAAGATTGGGATATGAATCACAATTGAGAGCAACCGAAGTCGGTGACCAAAGTATGTAGCTTTTTGGTCTTAACTGGTTACTATCGGAGATTCATGGAAGGATTTTCTCGAATCGCTACTCCGTTAACTTAGTTGACTCAGAAAGATACAAAATTCGTATGGAGCATGGAATGCGAGAAGATTTTCCAATAGCTCAAGAGGCGACTTATTCGGAACCTGTTCTGACCATACCATCCTGGAAAAGCGAACGTGGTAGCTGACGCGTTGAGTAGAAGATTGTACGCGAGTACTCACAAAGACCTATTTTGTATAATTTATAAATGATAGAGATAGAGTTAATGACTCTAGGGACCCACGTGATGATATACAAGTAAAATCGACTTTAATCGATAAAGTTAAAGCTGCTCAAGCTACGGACATAGAGCTGATGCGTATGAAGAAGAAAGTGCAAGAAGGTGCTATTCTAGAAGCAAGAATCGATGAAGAAGGAATACTTCGAGTCAACTCCAGACTTTGTGTTCCTAACGATTTTGACTTGAAGCATAGAATAATGATGGAGGCACACAACACACCATTTGCAATCCATCCTAGGAGTACCAAAATGTATCACGATCTTCGACATACATTTTGGTGGAGCAATATGAAAAGAGAGATCGCGGAGTTTATCTCGAGATGTTTAACTTGTCAACGTGTAAAAGCGGAGCATCAAGTACCAAAGGGTCCATTGCAACCACTTGAGATTCCGAAATAGAAGTGAGAACACATTACTATGGATTTTGTTACAGGTCTTCCCAAGGTTTCTCAAGGCATAGATGCGATTTGGGTTATTATTGATAGATTAACCAAGTCCGCTCATTTCTTGCCGATACGTGAGACTTATTCCCTTGAACGTCTTGCTAGTATGTACGTGAACGAGATTGTGAGATTACATGGCATGCCAGTATCCATAGTTTCGGATCGTGACCCAAGATTCACTTCACAATTTTGGGTTAGCTTGCAGAAAGCTATGGGCACAAATTTATGATTCAGTTCGGCATACCATCCTCAAACGGACGGATAATCAGAGAGGACTATTCAAACTCTTGAAGATCTATTAAAACTTTGTGTCCTAGATCTCAAAGGGAGTTGGGATAAGTACCTACCATTGGTAGAATTCTCCTACAACAACAGTTTTCAGTGGAGCATAGGTGTGGCTCCATTCGAGGCGTTGTATGGAAGAAAATATCATTCTCCAGTATGCTGGGACGAGGTAGGTGAAGCAACATTGTTGGGACCAGAGTTGGTACGCATGACTACAGAAAAGATCCAAACGATTCGACAACGTATACAAACGGCACAGGATCGACAAAAGAGTTATGCGGATCTTCATCGGAAGGACGTGGAATTTAATATTAGGGATAATGTATTGTTACGTGTTGCACCATGGAAGGGAGTTACAAGATTTGGGAAGAGAGGAAAGCTCAATCCAAGATTTGTTGGTCCATTTGAGATTCTTGAGCGAATAGGAAATGTGGCATATAGACTCGCATTACCTCCAAGCATGTCTCGTGTTCATCATGTTTTTAACATATCAATGCTTCGTAAATATGTTAAAGACCCGAACCACATTATTGAGTTTGAACTAGACGAGATAGCTGAAGATTTAACGTACGAGGAGGTACCTGTTAAGATCTTGGATAGGAAAGAGCATGTCCTACGCACAAAGGTTATACCACAAGTTAAGGTTTTGTGGAGAAACCATGCTATTGAAGAAATGACCTAGGAGTTGGAATCAGAAATGAAAGCGAGGTATCCTCACCTTTTCAAAATATCAGGTACGTACGTCAATTTCGAGGACGAAATTTCATAAGGAGGGGAGGTTGTAAGACCCCAGCTTATTAATGAATAAAATCAAATTTTCTCTAAATATTATTGTGAATAATAAGGGGTTGATTTGATATAATACTTTCGTTATGGGTGAAATGTGCAAATTTTGCAAAATAAGCAAGTGGTTATAAAATATTCATTTTGTCGGGGAATATTCGTTTGGTCATGGAATATTCTTGCTGTCGGGGAATATTCGTACGCCGGCGCAGCCTTGTGTGGGCCCCATAACGAATAGCGATTGGATAAAGAAAACGACAAGTATAAGTTGTTTATAAATAACGGCGTAGTTGTTACCGTTAATACTGTTGGAATACCCAGTGGTTAAAATACAGTAGCACACGGTATTGCACCAATTATTGATTCTTACGTAAGAAGGCACTACTCGATAATTGTTACAATAGTTATTATTTAATATTCTATTTTATTGATTCAATAATTGCTGCGTTGATATTTTATATTATTATTGTTTCAATAATTGTTGCTGCACAGTATTTTTCTTTATCAGATCAATAATTCATATTATTTGAATAATATTATTAGATAACATTATTGGCAATATCTAGAAAGTTCTGTCTAAGGAGAGGTTTGGTCATCTAATTGCGCGCCAGTAAGGAGAAATCCTTATTGGAAAGCCCCCTCTTTCCTGGGAACGGCCTGGTTGCCATAAATGTGATTCTGTAATATTATTTGTGAATAATTAATTATTGATTCATATGATAAGGAAATATTTATTTTATGTGGATACAAATGAGGGATATATTTTTGTGGTTAAAAATGAAGGAGTTAATGATGAGGTTTTTATCAGTATTTTTGTCAGAATGGAGGTATTAAAAATCAGGGTTTTTGAGATATTTTGCGGGGGTTATAATTTTTAATCCGACCGTTGGATCGTGGTAATTTTTGGATATATTATACATATATAAGTTGAGTATATGTCCACAAATTTTGAACCGTTAAAAATGAACGTATGATTTATTATGAATTTTACAAGATGACTGGTTCAGAAATTGTTGAATTTTCAGATTTTCATTCTGATGGAAAATCTCTAGAATTGGTGGGCCCCACTCTTAGTTGGTGAAGAAATTTGAGATTTTTATTCAAATGTGGTGGGTGGGAATAGTAGCAGGTAAAGCCAATTGTAAGTTAAGTCTGCTTTGCTAAAATATTCCTATAAATAGAGGGCTAAGTTAGAATTAAAATCACACCAGAAACAAGTTTTCCCTCTTTCTCTCTCTAGATTATTGAGTGTATTTCTCTGTGAGTATTTATTTAGATACTTTGAGAGTTTCTATTCATCAGAGCAAGTTTCTTTCAGCCTTATACCGGTATTCCAACCAGAAGTACTGATATTTTGAGGTAAGGGATATTATTTTCTTCTTAAATGATATTATTTTCTTCAATATCATTATGCTGAAATATCAACATGAGTTTTTATCAAATTCGGAACTTTTTGTGTCGGGGTTACTATTCACGTATACGTTACTATTCACGTATACGGCACTATTCACCGAAAAATAAAATTTTCCCTTTTTGTCCAAGATTTCTATTATGGTTACTATCTTTGATTGTATCCATGTTTTGATCTTTATTTTTGAATTTTTCTTCACAATTGATTATTATGAAGTATTATTGATCTTGGATAAACTGTTATACGAATCCCTACTATTTGTCCTTCTGTCTCACTGGATTCGTTTTCTTTAAGATATTTTTCATCATCCTCAGTCCTAAATGATGATATTACTGAATATCTTTGGCCTGTAGTGCAAAGATTTATGATTACTTGATGAATATCTTTGGCCTGTAGTACAAAGATGAACAGGTGTTGAGATGATCATGACTGACAGGTGATACAAATGAATATCTTTGGCCTGTAGTGCAAAGATGAATATTTGGATAAAGATGATTATTAATTGGTGTTACAGGGATAAAATATTGATGATGGACTTTTAAATCTTAGAAGATAGTAAAATTCATTCTCTACTTGACTCTTCTAATGGTTTGTTGTCTCCGCTGCAGTTGTTGATCTAAAACTTGTTGTCAATTATATTCTATCAGATTTTTTCCTGTTCAATACTAATGATAATTTGTTGTATATTATCTTAGTCATAATATTCTTTACTGGGCTAGTTGAGCTCACCCTTTTCCTTTTTGTTCCATTTTTCTTCTCAGGAGGTGAGAACATAGCAAGATCTAGTCGGGGTATGGAGCGATGGTTCTAGAAAGATGTTTTAGCAGTCCTCACTATTTCTGTAAAATAGTGTTTAAATAATTGTATTGAGGACTTATTTGAGTGTGGATATTGTCTAGAAGACAATATTTGTATTTAAACTCGCAGTATGTGTTATCGTATTTTGCACGACACAATTGTATTATTGAAGTTGTAGTTTGCTTTCTGTACCATGTATTTGGCGACTCAGAATGGGTGTTGTATACCTATTTTGGGGGCGTCACATTATGTGATATGTTAATTTGTTTAATTAACCCTTATTTTATGGCAGTATTTGAGAATGGCAGCCGAGAACGTTAACAATGGAGTATATGAGACTGTGGAACAACCTTTAGTCACAAACCAGGAGAACATGCAACAGGAAGTCAATATTCCTCCTGTAAACAAGGTTACCAAGCAAACGATGAATGATGGAATGTTTAGGAGCTTTTTGTAGTTCATGCAAAATGAGACGAGGGAGACTCGTGTGCAGAATACGGGTGGAAATGATAACAACGTACGGTTTGTCACAGCCAAGCAGTTCAAAGAGTTGGGACCACCAGACTTTCAGGGAAAGCCATTTCCGATCAAGGCGGAAACGTGAGTCAAGTAAATTACCAAGATATTCGATGTCTTGGGATGAACGGAGGAACAGAAGGTTCCATTCGCCACCTTTATGTTTCGCGGTGAGGCAGACTACTGGTGGGAGTCTGTGAAGCGTACCCAGCCTGACGCACTCAACATGTCCTGGGAAATATTTCAGAAACTGTTTAATGACAAGTACTTTCCTGAAAGTATTCGTCATATGAAGGAGGTAGATTTTATTAGACTGGAACAAAATAACATGACGGTGTCCCAGTATGAGGCGAAGTTTGCAGAGTTATCCAGGTTTGCACCTCACTTGGTTGAGAATGAGGAACGAATGACAAGGATATTTCTGAAAGGTTTAAAACCCGAGATTCGGCAATATCTTATCTCTCATAAATTTTCTTTATATTCAGATGTTGTAAATAGGGCTCAATTATTAGAGCAAGATAATGAGTATATTCAACCGAGGGAACACAACGAAGGTAATACCGGTGGCAGCGGTCATCGGACCAATGAAAACCAGCAGGGAGGAAAATATTCGGACAAAAGCGGTAAACACTCTGGTGCAAATCGTGGCTGTGATAATAGAAAGAGCGAGTCGGGAGGAGATTTCAAGAAGAGAAGGTACAACAATGATAATGTGAAAACGTCAGCACAAACATCAACTGTTTCCAAGGGAGGAGAACGAGCACCGGTCGTTTGTTACAAATGCGGGAAAGAGGAACATATCAGCCCAAACTACCCACAACAATCCAAGGTATATTATAACTGTGAAAAGGAGGGTCATATAGCTCGAGAGTGTTCTATAGCAAAACCAAGTTCAGCGGGGATGGTGACTCCAAAAGCTGTCCCGGATAAGTCGAAATCAGCGGTTCCTGGAAGAGCGTTTGTCGTGACTAGCCAAAACGTGAGAAACCCGAACATGGTGATCACGGGTAAGCTAATCTTGAATTCTTGCAAAGTTTATACTTTACTAGATACCGGTTCTACCCATTCTTTTATCTCTCTTGCTTGTGCTCAACGTTTAAACTTGACTCCGGAGAAATTAGACTTTGACCTATCTGTGGAGACTCCGTTAGGAGAAACTTTCATTACATCTACAGTTTATAAATCTTACTTAATCCAAGTTGGCAAAATCACATTACCTGTTGACCTTATCTCTTTAAAAATACTTGCTTTTGATGTGATTTTAGGAATTAATTGGTTAACTACTCATCATGCCAAAATTGATTATTTTTGTAAGGTTGTTAGTTTTCATATTCCTAACCAACCTGTTATACGAATTCAAGCAACCAAACCATTAAAATCAATCGCTGTCATATCAAGCCATAAAGCCATTCGTTTATTGAAAAACGGATGTCAAGCTTTCTTAGCCCATGTTATGGACTTGAACAAAAACACGTCAGATTTGAATAATATTTCTGTTGTTAGTGAATTTCCTGACGTATTTCCTGAAGAACTTCCTGTTCTACCCCCATTACGTGAAGTTGAATTCTTTATTAACCTTGAACCCGGTACAAAGCCCATTTCTAAAATCCCATATCGAATGGCTCCTATTGAACTTCAGGAGTTAAAAGTCCAATTACAGGAATTGTTAGACATCGGTTTTATTCGTCCTAGTACGTCTCCTTGGGGTGCTCCTGTTTTATTTGTAAAGAAGAAAGACGGGAGTATGCGATTTTGAATTGACTATCGAGAATTGAACCATGTCACCGTCAAGAATAGGTATCTGCTACCTCGTATTGATGACCTATTCGACCAGTTGCAAGGAGCACAATTCTTTTCAAAGATCGATCTTCGTTCTGGATATCATCAGCTGAAGATTAAAACTGAAGATATTCCAAAGACTGCCTTCAGAACTCGGTACGGGCATTATGAATTCTTAGTCATGTCTTTTGGATTGACTAATGCTCCTGCTACCTTCATGGATATGATGAACCGTGTATTCAAAGAATATTTAGATCAATTCAATGTTGTCTTTATTGATGACATCCTCATTTATTCCAAAAGCCATGAAGATCATGAGCACCATTTGAAGCTGGTACTGCAAAGGCTTCGTGAAAATAAGTTATATGCCAAACTGAAGAAATGCGAGTCCTGGCTTGAGGAAGTAGTATTCCTTGGGCACGTAGTGTCAAAACATGGAGTATCTGTTGTGACGCCCCAAAAATTAGGTATACATCACCCATCTTGGGTCGTCAGATACAAAGTACAGAATACAAATACAACTTACTAATACAACTGTCGTGTACAATACGTCAAAACATAAACTGCGAGTTTGAATACAAATATTATCTTCTAGAGAGTAATCATATTCAAAAGGAGTCCTCATTACATTTATTAACACACTATTACATAGAATAGTGAGGACTACTAACTAATACTATCATTCGAACCATCACTCCGTTCCCTGACTTGCCCCAGCTACGTTCTCATTTCCTGAAGAGAACAGTGAAATAAAGGGTGAGCTCAACTAGCCCAGTAAGAAATATTATGACTAAGATAATGCAGAATAAATTATCATTAGCCTTCAACAATGTTAAACTGATAAAATATAATAGACATCAAGTTTAACTGCAGCGGAACAGGCAATCCATTAAAAGAGTCAAGTAGAAAATAAACTTTACTATCTTTTATGATTTAAAAGGTTTTTCAACACTGTTATCGCTGGGACTCAGCTTAATAAAATAATCCATATCATCGAATCACCCCTGCACTACGGCCAAGGATATTCGTGTATTCATTAATGGTCATGATCATGCCAACAACTGTCCATCAACGCACTACGGGCCAATGAGGACTTTTACCAAATCATTTGTAACATTACAGTCATGATTATACCGAATAATCCCTGGTCATAATCATACCAAGTCCATCTATGCACTACAAGCCACAGATGACTTTTAACATTTTATTAACATGAGGATGATGACAATGATATAAGAATTCAATAAAACAAGTTCAAGAATTAATTTATTCAAGAATTAACAACGTCCAAATTGTCAACATGATACTGCTTTGTGGAGTAAAATTCAAGAATGCTTAGAAGAATATTTTCATCAAAAGATACTGGATGAAACGCAATTATCAAGGACATTCCACAAATTTCATGGAGTATAGAAGTCAAAACTTAACCAACTGAGTACAATAAAGAATGGAATAACAAAAGAAATCACCATGCATGCGATAGACCACACAGACAGGTTATTCCAACAGAATAATAAATAATAGAACCAGGTCCGGCGTAAACGCACAGACAGGATTTTCTGGCAGAATAATAAATAATGGAACCAGGTCCGGTGTAAAACACACAGACAGGATGTTCCAACAGAATAATAACAAGACGGAACCAGGTCCGGTGTAAAACACACAGACAGGATGTTTCAACAGAATAATAATAAAAACGGAACCAGGTCCGGTGTAAAACACACAGACAGGATGTTCCAACAGAATAATAGAAGAATGTCACCAAGTATAGGGTAGACCGCGTATACAGGTTATTCCAACAGAATAATAAGAAATGGAATAACAACAGTTCTCTTCATGAATAAGAAAGAATAACACCTCTTACCGTTTTAAGAAGAGCTGAAATAAGGAAGTAGTTAAGTAGCAGAATACTCTCTTCTCTCTCTCTCTCTATAGTTTCTCTCTATAGTTTCTCTCTCTAGAGTTCAGTGAATTCGTAAGAAATAATGAAGGAATGAGCTGCTATTTATAGAAAAATAGAATGCATAGTAACTAATCCATGAACAGTCCGGATTGATTACTTTAATCTGACGGTCCATATTTAAAGAAAAATCATTTAAATAAAATATAATATATTCTATTTATAGAATAACTTTAATAAAGTATTCTATTTTATATAAAAAGATGTTTCTATTTTATTACGTTAATAATACGAATAAAACAAAACGTCATTATCGCTAAATAATTCATATTATTAACTGACAATAATTGAATCAAACTGAGTGACTTCTCACATAAGCATTAATAATCAATACCGTGTGCTACTATGCAACCACACGTATTACTGTACTTTTACTACCGAGTAGTTCAACAGTAACAATGGTAAAACTTCCGCCGTTATTTTTAATAAAATATTTTTGTCGTTTTCTCAATCCGACAATAATTTCGTTGTGGGGTCCACCAATGATTGTGTCGTTGTACGAATATTCCCTGTTAAAATGAATATTCCCCGACCAATCGAATATTATATAACAACTTGCGTACTTTGCAAAATTTATAAATATTACCCACAACTATAACATTATATCAAATTAACTCCATAATATTCAAAAATGATATTTATAGAAAATTCATCTTTATTTATAAAAGTTGGGGTCTTACAACCTCTCCTTCTTATGAAATTTCGCCCTCGAAATTAGGGTACGTACCTGGTATGTCGAAGAGGTAAGGATACCTTGATTTCATTTCAGATTCTAACTCCCAAGTCATTTCCTCAACAGCGTGGTTTCTCCACAAAACTTTGACTTGAGGTATAACCTTGGAGCGTAGAATATGTTCCTTTTTATCCAAGATTTGAATAGGAACTTCTTCATACGTCAAATCCTCCTCTTTTTCATCTGGTTCTAACTCAATAATATGGTTCGGGTCTTCCACATATTTGCGTAACATGGATATGTGAAAAACGTTATGAACACGAGACATACTTGGCGGCAAAGCGAGTCTCTAAGCCACAGTTCCTACTCGATCGAGGATTAAAAATGGACCAATGAATCGAGAATTGAGCTTTTCTCTCTTTCCAAATCTCGTAACTCCTTTCCATGGAGCAACACGTAAGAACACATGATCTCCTACATCAAATTCCACGTCCTTTCGATGAAGATCAGCATAACTCTTTTGTCGATCTTGTGAGGTTTTTATACGTTGTCGGATCATTTGAATCTTTTCTGTAGTCATACGTACCAACTCCGGTCCCAACAACATTGCTTCACCCACCTCATCCTAGCATACTGGAGAACGACATTTTCTTCCATACAATGCTTCGAATGGAGCCATGCCAATACTTGCTTGATAACTATTGTTGTAGGAAAACTCCACCAATGGTAAGAACTTGTCCCAACTTCCCTTGAAGTCAAAGACACAGAGTCTTAATAGATCTTCAAGAGTTTGAATAGTCCTCTCTGATTGTCCGTCCGTGTGACGCCCCCAAAATTAGGTATACATCACCCATCTTGGGTCGTCAGATACATAGTACAGAATACAAATACAACTTAATAATACAACTGTCGGGTACAATACGACAAAACATAAACTGTGAGTTTGAATACAAATATTATCTTCTAGAGAGTATTCATACTCAAAAAGAGTCCTCATTACATTTATTAACACACCATTACATAGAATAGTGAGGACTACTAACTAATACTATCATTCGGACCATCACTCCGTACCCCGACTTGTCCCAGCTACGTTCTCATTTCCTGAAGAGAACAGTGAAAGAAAGGGTGAGCTCAACTAGCCCAGTAAGAAATATTATGACTAAGATAATGCAGAATAAATTATCATTAGCCTTCAACAATGTTAAACTGATAAAATATAATAGACATCAAGTTTAACTGTAGCGGAATAAGCAATCCATTAAAAGAGTCAAGTAGAAAATAAACTCTACTATCTTTTATGATTTAAAAGATTTTTCAACACTTTGATCGCTGAGACTCAGCTTCATAAAATAATCCACATCATCGAATCACCCCTGCACTACGGCCAAGGATATTCGTATATTCATTAATGGTCATGATCATGCCAACAACTGTCCATCAATGCACTACGGGCCAATGAGGACTTTTACCACATCATTCGTAACATTACGGTCATGATTACACCGAATAATCCCTGGTCATAATCATACCAAGTCCATCTATGCACTACAGGCCACAGATGACTTTCAACAGAATATAAACATGAGGATGATGACAATGATATAAGAATTCAATAAAACAAGTTCAAGAATTAATTTATCCAAGAATTAACAACGTCCAAATTGTCAACATGATACTACTTTGTGGAGTAAAATTCAAGAATGATCAGGAGAATATTTTCATGAATAGATACTGGATGAAACGCAATTATCAAGGATATTTCACAAATTTCGTGGAGTATAGAAGTCAAAACTTAACCAACTGAGTACAATAAAGAATGGAATAACAAAAAAAATCACCATGCATGCGATAGACCGCACAAACAGGTTATTCCAACAGAATAATAAATAATGGAACCAGGTCCGGCATAAACGCACAGACAGGATATTCCGACAGAATAATAAATAATGGAACCAGGTCCGGCGTAAACGCACAGACAGGATATTCCGACAGAATAATAAAGAACAGTATAATAAATAATGGAACCAGGTCCGGTGTAAAACACACAGACAGGATATTCCGACAGAATAATAATAAAGACGGAACCAGGTCCGGTGTAAAACACACAGACAGGATGTTCCAACAGAATAATAATAAAAACGGAACCAGGTCCGGTGTAAAACACACAGACAGGATGTTCCAACAGAATAATAGAAGAATGTCACCAAGTATAGGGTAGACCGCATATACAGGTTATTCCAACAGAATAATAAGAAATGGAATAACAGTTCTCTTCATGAATAAGAAAGAATAACACCCCTTACCGTTTTAAAGAAGAGCTGAAGTAAGGAAGTAGTTAAGTAGCAGAATACTCTTCTTCTCTCTCTCTATAGTTTCTCTCTATAGTTTCTCTCTCTAGAGTTCAGTGAATTCGTAAGAAATAATGAAGGAATGAGCTGCTATTTATAGAAAAATAGAATGCATAGTAACTAATCCATGAACGGTCCAGATTGATTACTTTAATCTGACGGTCCATATTTAAAGAAAAATCTTTTAAATAAAATAAAATATATTCTATTTATAGAATAACTTTAATAAAGTATTTTGTTTTATATAAAAAGATGTTTCTGTTTTATTACGTTAATAATACGAATAAAACAAAACGTCATTATCGCTAAATAATTCATATTATTAACTGACAATAATAGAATCAAACTGAGTGACTTCTCACATAAGCATTAATAATCAATACCGTGTGCTACTATGCAACCACACGTATTACTGTACTTTTACTACCGAGTAGTTCAACAGTAACAATGGTAAAATTTCCGCCGTTATTTTTATAGAAAGATAATTCTGTCGTTTCTCCATCCGACAATAATTCCGTTGTGGGGTCCACCAATGATTGTGCCGTCGTACGAATATTCCCCGACAAAAAGAATATTCTCCGACCAAACGAATATTTTATAACAACTTGCTTACTTTGCAAAATTTATAAATACTACCCACAACTATAACATTATATCAAATTAACTCCATAATATTCAAAAATGATATTTATAGAAAATTCATCTTTATTTATAAAAGTTGGGGTCTTACAACCTCCCCTTCTTATGAAATTTCGCCCTCGAAATTAGGGTACGTACCTGGTATGTCGAAGAGGTAAGGATACCTTGATTTCATTTCTGATTCTAACTCCCAAGTCATTTCCTCAACATCGTGGTTTCTCCACAAAACTTTGACTTGAGGTATAACCTTGGAGCGTAGAATATGTTCCTTCTTATCCAAGATTTGAACAGGAACTTCTTCATACGTCAAATCCTCCGCTATTTCGTCCGGTTCTAACTCAATAATGTGGTTCGGGTCTTCCACATATTTGCGTAACATTGATATGTGAAAAACGTTATGAACACGAGACATACTTGGCGGTAAAGCGAGTCTATAAGCCACAGTTCCTACTCGATCGAGGATTAAAAATGGACCGATGAATCGAGGATTTAGCTTTCCTCTCTTTCCAAATCTTGTAACTCCTTTCCATGGAGCAACACGTAAGAACACATGATCTCCTACATCAAATTCCACGTCCTTTCGATGAAGATCAGCATAACTCTTTTGTCGATCTTGTGAGGTTTTTATACGTTGTCGGATCGTTTGAATCTTTTCTGTAGTCATACGTACCAACTCCGGTCCCAACAACGTTGCTTCGCCCACCTCATCCCAGCATACTGGAGAACGACATTTTCTTCCATACAATGCTTCGAATGGAGCCATGCCAATACTTGCTTGATAACTGTTGTTGTAGGAAAACTCCACCAATGGTAAGAACTTATCCCAACTTCCCTTGAAGTCAAAGACACAGAGTCTTAATAGATCTTCAAGAGTTTGAATAGTCCTCTCTGATTGTCCGTCCGTCTGAGGATGATATGCTGAACTAAATCGTAACTCCGTGCCCATAGCTTTTTGTAGACTAACCCAAAATCGTGAAGTGAATCTTGGGTCTCGATCAGAAATTATGGATACTGGCATACCATGCAGTCTTACAATCTCGTTTATGTACATACGAGCAAGACGTTCAAGTGTATAAGTTTCTCGTATCGGTAAGAAATGAGCAGACTTGGTCAATCTATCAACAATGACCCAAATCGCATCAATACCTTGAGAACTGGGAAGACCGGTAACGAAATCCATGGTAATGTGCTCCCACTTCCATTCTGGAATTTCAAGTGGTTGCAATGGACCTTTTGGTACTTGATGCTCCGCTTTGACTCGTTGACAAGTTAGACACCTTGAGATAAACAACGCTATCTCTCTCTTCATATTGCTCCACCAAAATGTATGACGAAGATCATGATACATTTTGGTACTTCCAGGATGGATTGCAAACGGTGTGTTGTGCGCCTCCATCATGATTTCATACTTTAAATCAGGGTTGTTAGGAACACAAAGTCTGGAGTTGACTCGAAGTATTCCTTCCTCATCGATTCTTGCTTCCGGCATAACACCTTCTTGCACTTTCTTCCTCATATGCATCAGCTCCAGGTCTGTAGCTTGAGCAGCTTTAACTTTATCGATTAAATTCGGTTCTACTCGTATATTCGCCATCATCACATGGGTCCCTGGAGTCTTCAACTCTATCTCCATCCTTTGCAAGTCACGCAAAATGGGTCTTTGCGTTGTTAATATTGCACTTGTACCCGCATATGATCTTCTACTCAATGCGTCAGCTACCACGTTCGCTTTTCCAGGATGGTATTGAATGGTATGATCATAATCTTTCAACAGTTCAAGCCAACGTCGTTGTCGCATGTTGAGTTCCTTTTGAGTGAAGAAATATTTGAGGCTTTTATGATCCGTAAAGATCTCCACTTTCTCCCCATACAAGTAATGCCTCCAAATTTTAAGTGCAAAGACAACAGCTGCCAACTCTAGATCATGAGTAGGATAATTCCTCTCATATTCCTTGAGTTGTCTTGATGCATAGGCTATGACTTTTCCATGTTGCATGAGAACACATCCCAACCCTTTGCTCGAAGCATCACTGTAGATGACAAATCCCTCCGAGCCAGATGGTATTGTTAGAACAGGTGCTGAAATGAGTCTCCTCTTGAGTTCTTGAAAACTCTGCTCACATTCTTCGCTCCAACCAAACTTTGTATCTTTCCGAGTCAGCTGAGTTAATGGAGTAGCGATTCGAGAAAATCCTTCCACGAATCTCCGATAATAACCAGCTAAACCAAGAAAGCTACGTACCTCGGTCACTGATTTAGGTTGCTCCCAGCTTTGTATAGCTTCAATCTTTGCCGGGTCAACTGATATTCCACGACTTGATACTACGTGCCCAAGGAATGCTACCTCCTCCAGCCAGAACTCGCATTTCTTCAACTTGGCATAAAGCTTGTATTCACGAAGCTTTTGGAGTACCAGCCTCAAGTGTTGCTCATGATCTTCACGGCTTTTGGAATAAATAAGGATGTCATCAATAAAGACGACCACAAAGTGATCCAAATATTCCTTGAATACCCGGTTCATCATATCCATGAAGGCAGCAGGAGCATTAGTCAATCCAAAGGACATGACTAGGAATTCATAATGCCCGTACCGAGTTCTAAAAGCCGTCTTTGGAATATCCTCAGTTCTAACCTTCAGCTGATGATATCCAGAACGAAGATCGATCTTTGAAAAGAATTGTGCTCCTTGCAACTGGTCAAACAGGTCATCAATACGTGGCAATGGGTACCTGTTTTTGATGGTGACATGATTCAACTCCCGATAATCAATACAAAGTCGCATACTTCCATCTTTCTTCTTCACGAACAGAACAGGAGCACCCCAAGGAGAAGTACTAGGACGAATAAAACCAATGTCTAACAATTCCTGCAGTTGGGTCTTTAACTCCTGAAGTTCAATAGGAGCCATTCGATATGGAGCTTTGGAAATGGGTTTTGTACCGGGTTCAAGGTCGATACAAAATTCAATTTCACGCTCTGGAGGTAGGCCAGGAAGTTCTTCAGGGAATACGTCAGGGAATTTATTAACAATAGAAATATCATTCAAAACTGACGTATTTTTGTTTAGATCTGTGACATGAGCTAAGAAAGCTTGACATCCGTTTTTCAATAAACGAATAGCTTTGTGGCTTGAGATGACAGCGATTGATTTTAATGGTTTGGTTGCTTGAATTCGCATAATAGGTCGATTAGGAATATGAAAGCTAACAACCTTACGAAAACAATCAATTTTTGCATGATGAGTAGTTAACCAATCAATCCCTAGAATCACGTCAAATGCAAGTATTTTTAATGAAATAAGATCGACAGGTAATGTGTGGGTACCAACTTGAACCAAACAAGACTTATAAACCGTGGATGTAATGAAGGTTTCTCCCAATGGAGTTTCAACTGCTAAGTCAAAGTCTAATTTCTCCGGAATCAAATTTAATCGATGAGCGCAAGTAGGAGAAATAAAAGAATGGGTTGAACCGGTATCAAATAAAGTATAGACTTCGTTAGAGTTTATGATAAGCTTACCCGTGATGACCTCATTCGGGTTCCTTGCGTTCTGGGAGGTCACAACAAACGCTCTCCCTTGCACAACCGGTTTTGACTTTTCTGGGACGGCCTTTGGTGCCTCCATCCTAGCTGAATTTGTCTTCGGTAAACGACAAAATCGGGCTAAATGACCTTCTCTTCCACAATTATAACATGCTTTGGACGGCATCGCGCAGTTTGGACTGATGTGCCCCTCCCTCCGCATTTGAAACATATGATAGGTGGTCGTTCTCCTTCCTTAACGACAGGTGCTGGTGCTGACATCTTTCCATCACTGTTGAATCTCCTCTTCTTAAAATGTCCATTCTTATTGTTTTGGCCCTGATTACCACCGAAGTGGTTACCATTTCTGGCATGTTGATTCCCTCCACGCTTGTTGTCACCGCTTCGATGACTGCTCTCACTGGTATTATCATTTTGCCGGCTGCTCTCTTTTGGTTGCGTTATCTCGTTATCGCGCTCCACCAACTGAGCCCTATTTACAACATCTGAATACAAACACAGTTTATGAGAAACAAGATGTTGACGTATCTCCGGCTTCAAACCTCTTAAAAACATCCGCGTCATTCTTTCTTCATTATCCACCAGGTGGGACGCAAACCGGGATAACTCCGCAAATTTTGCCTCGTACTGCGACACGGTCATATTATTCTGCTCCAATTTGATGAACTCCACCTCCTTCATGTGACGAATACTCTCGGGAAAGTATTTGTCGTTAAACAGATCTTGAAACTTCTCCCAAGACATCTTCAGTGCGGCAGGTTGAGTACGCTTTATCGATTCCCACCAGTAATCTGCCTCTCCTCGCAACATAAAGGCGGCAAAGGGAACCTTTTGCTCCTCGGAGCAACCCAAGACATCAAATATCTTGGTGATCTGCTTTATCCATGTTTCAGCTACAAGTGGTTTGGGTTCTCCCTTAAACTCCGGTGGTCCCAGCTCCTTAAACTGTTTAGCGGTGACCGCCTGAGAGTTTCCAGTATTTCCACCTACGTTGTGGACAGGAGCCGCTTTCACCTGTTGTTGCATGAATTGCATAAAGCCTCTGAACATTTGATCATTCATCATTTGGTCAGTGTTGTTGTTTGCATGAGGATTGTCACCTTCCTGATGCACATTATCCTGATTAGTGATATGTGGTGAATCATCAGTCGTCTGTGCTCCATTGCTATTCTCAACATTCTCAGATGCCATTTTCAGATACTGCCACAAAATAAAAATTAATTGATATGTCATATATTATCCTTATATTATGACCGACCAATTAAATACCATGCAAATAAACTTAGGTATGTCATACTAGCGAAGGAATTCCCCGTCTCTCCCCTCCTAGTTCTATTCTCACATCTTAGCCAGGGATCATATCCCTAAGCTCTGATACCAACTGTGACGCCCCCAAAATTAGGTATACATCACCCATCTTGGGTCGTCAGATACATAGTACAGAATACAAATACAACTTAATAATACAACTGTCGGGTACAATACGACAAAACATAAACTGTGAGTTTGAATACAAATATTATCTTCTAGAGAGTATTCATACTCAAAAGAGTCCTCATTACATTTATTAACACACCATTACATAGAATAGTGAGGACTACTAACTAATACTATCATTCGGACCATCACTCCGTTCCCCGACTTGTCCCAGCTACGTTCTCATTTCCTGAAGAGAACAGTGAAAGAAAGGGTGAGCTCAACTAGCCCAGTAAGAAATATTATGACTAAGATAATGCAGAATAAATTATCATTAGCCTTCAACAATGTTAAACTGATAAAATATAATAGACATCAAGTTTAACTGTAGCGGAATAAGCAATCCATTAAAAGAGTCAAGTAGAAAATAAACTCTACTATCTTTTATGATTTAAAAGATTTTCCAACACTTTGATCGCTGAGACTCAGCTTCATAAAATAATCCACATCATCGAATCACCCCTGCACTACGGCCAAGGATATTCGTATATTCATTAATGGTCATGATCATGCCAACAACTGTCCATCAATGCACTACGGGCCAATGAGGACTTTTACCACATCATTCGTAACATTACGGTCATGATTACACCGAATAATCCCTGGTCATAATCATACCAAGTCCATCTATGCACTACAGGCCACAGATGACTTTCAACAGAATATAAACATGAGGATGATGACAATGATATAAGAATTCAATAAAACAAGTTCAAGAATTAATTTATCCAAGAATTAACAACGTCCAAATTGTCAACATGATACTACTTTGTGGAGTAAAATTCAAGAATGATCAGGAGAATATTTTCATGAATAGATACTGGATGAAACGCAATTATCAAGGATATTTCACAAATTTCGTGGAGTATAGAAGTCAAAACTTAACCAACTGAGTACAATAAAGAATGGAATAACAAAAAAATCACCATGCATGCGATAGACCGCACAAACAGGTTATTCCAACAGAATAATAAATAATGGAACCAGGTCCGGCATAAACGCACAGACAGGATATTCCGACAGAATAATAAATAATGGAACCAGGTCCGGCGTAAACGCACAGACAGGATATTCCGACAGAATAATAAAGAACAGTATAATAAATAATGGAACCAGGTCCGGTGTAAAACACACAGACAGGATATTCCGACAGAATAATAATAAAGACGGAACCAGGTCCGGTGTAAAACACACAGACAGGATGTTCCAACAGAATAATAATAAAAACGGAACCAGGTCCGGTGTAAAACACACAGACAGGATGTTCCAACAGAATAATAGAAGAATGTCACCAAGTATAGGGTAGACCGCATATACAGGTTATTCCAACAGAATAATAAGAAATGGAATAACAGTTCTCTTCATGAATAAGAAAGAATAACACCCCTTACCGTTTTAAAGAAGAGCTGAAGTAAGGAAGTAGTTAAGTAGCAGAATACTCTTCTTCTCTCTCTCTATAGTTTCTCTCTATAGTTTCTCTCTCTAGAGTTCAGTGAATTCGTAAGAAATAATGAAGGAATGAGCTGCTATTTATAGAAAAATAGAATGCATAGTAACTAATCCATGAACGGTCCAGATTGATTACTTTAATCTGACGGTCCATATTTAAAGAAAAATCTTTTAAATAAAATAAAATATATTCTATTTATAGAATAACTTTAATAAAGTATTTTGTTTTATATAAAAAGATGTTTCTGTTTTATTACGTTAATAATACGAATAAAACAAAACGTCATTATCGCTAAATAATTCATATTATTAACTGACAATAATAGAATCAAACTGAGTGACTTCTCACATAAGCATTAATAATCAATACCGTGTGCTACTATGCAACCACACGTATTACTGTACTTTTACTACCGAGTAGTTCAACAGTAACAATGGTAAAATTTCCGCCGTTATTTTTATAGAAAGATAATTCTGTCGTTTTCTCCATCCGACAATAATTCCGTTGTGGGGTCCACCAATGATTGTGCCGTCGTACGAATATTCCCCGACAAAAAGAATATTCTCCGACCAAACGAATATTTTATAACAACTTGCTTACTTTGCAAAATTTATAAATACTACCCACAACTATAACATTATATCAAATTAACTCCATAATATTCAAAAATGATATTTATAGAAAATTCATCTTTATTTATAAAAGTTGGGGTCTTACAGTCCGTCTGAGGATGATATGCTGAACTAAATAGTAAATCCGTGCCCATAGCTTTTTGTAAACTAACCCAAAATCGTGAAGTGAATCTTGGGTCTCGGTCAGAAACTATGGATACTGGCATACCATGTAGTCTTACAATCTCATTTATGTACATACGAGCAAGACATTCAAGTGTATAAGTTTCTCGTATCGGTAAGAAATGAGCAGACTTGGTCAATCTATCAACAATGACCCAAATCGCATCAATACCTTGTGAAGCCCTAGGAAGACCGGTAACGAAATCCATGGTAATGTGCTCCCACTTCCATTCTGGAATTTCAAGTGGTTGCAATGGACCTTTTGGTACTTTATACTCCACTTTGACTCGTTGACAAGTTAGACACCTTGAGATAAACAACGCTATCTCTCTCTTCATATTGCTCCACCAAAATGTATGACGAAGATCATGATACATTTTGGTACTTCCAGGATGGATTGCAAACGGTGTGTTGTGCGCCTCCATCATAATTTCATACTTTAAATCAGGGTTGTTAGGAACACAAAGTCTGGAGTTGACTCGAAGTATTCCTTCTTCATCGATTCTTGCTTCCGGCATAGCACCTTCTTGCACTTTCTTCCTCATACGCATCAGCTCCAGGTCTGTAGCTTGAGCAGCTTTAACTTTATCGATTAAAGTCGGTTCTACTCGTATATTTGCCATCATCACATGGGTCCCTGGAGTCTTTAACTCTATCTTCATCCTTTGCAAATCACACAAAATGGCCCTTTGTGTTGACAATATCGCACTCGTACTTGCATATGATCTTCTACTCAATGCGTCAGTTACCACGTTCGCTTTTCCAGGATGGTATTGAATGGTATGATCATAATCTTTCAACAGTTCAAGCCAACGTCGTTGTCGCATGTTGAGTTCCTTTTGAGTGAAGAAATATTTAAGGCTTTTATGATCCGTAAAGATCTCCACCTTCTCCCCATACAAGTAATGCCTTCAAATTTTAAGTGCAAAGACAACAGCTGCCAACTCTAGATCATGAGTAGAATAATTTCTCTCATATTCCTTGAGTTGTCTTGATGCATAGGCTATGACTTTTCCATGTTGCATGAGAACGCATCCCAACCCTTTGCTCTTGATGCATAGGCTATGACTTTTCCATGTTGCATGAGAACGCATCCCAACCCTTTGCTCGAAGCATCACTGTAGATGACAAATCCCTCCGAGCCAGATGGTATTGTTTAAATAGGTGCTGAAATGAGTCTCCTCTTAAGTTTTTGAAAACTCTTCTCACATTCTTTGCTCCAACCGAACTTTGTATCTTTCCGAGTCAGCTGAGTTAATGGAGTAGCGATTCGAGAAAATCCTTCCACGAATCTCCGATAATAACCAGCTAAACCAAGAAAGCTACGTACTTCGGTCACTGATTTAGGTTGCTCCCAGCTTTGAATAGCTTCAATCTTTGTCGGGTCAACCGATATTCCACGACTTGATACTACGTGCCCAAGAAATGTTACCTCCTCCAGCCAGAACTCGCATTTCTTTAACTTGGCATAAAGCTTGTATTCACGAAGCTTTTGGAGTACCAGCCTCAAGTGTTGCTCATGATCTTCACGACTTTTGAAATAAATAAGGATGTCATCAATAAAGACGACCACAAAGTGATCTAAATATTCCTTGAATACCCGGTTCATCATATCCATGAAGGCAGCAGGAGCATAAGTCAATCCAAATGACATGACTAGGAATTCATAATGCCCGTACCGAGTTCTAAAAGCCGTCTTTGGAATATCCTCAGTTCTAACCTTTAGCTGATGATATCCAGAACGAAGATCGATCTTTGAAAAGAATTGTGCTCCTTGCAACTGGTCAAACAGGTCATCAATACGTGGCAATGGGTACCTGTTTTTGATGGTGACATGATTCAACTCTCGATAATCAATACAAAGTCGCATACTTCCATCTTTCTTCTTCACGAATAGAACAGGAGCACTCCAAGGAGAAGTACTAGGATGAATAAAGCCAATGTCTAACAATTCCTGCAGTTGGATCTTTAACTCCTGAAGTTCAATAAGAGCCATTCGATATGGGGCTTTGGAAATGGGTTTTGTACCGGGTTCAAGGTTGATACAAAATTTAATTTCACGCTCTGGGGGTAGGCCAGGAAGTTCTTCAGAGAATACGTCAGGGAATTTATTAACAATAGAAATATCATTCTAAACTGACGTATTTTTATTTATATCCGTGACATGAGCTAAGAAAGCTTGACATCCGTTTTTCAATAAACGAATAGCTTTATGGCTTGAGATGACAGCGATTGATTTTAATGGTTTGGTTGCTTGAATTCGCATAATAGGTCGATTAGGAATATGAAAGCTAACAACCTTACGAAAATAATCAATTTTTGCATGATGAGTAGTTAACCAATCAATCCCTAGAATCACGTCAAATGCAAGTATTTTTAATGAAATAAGATCGACAGGTAATGTGTGGGTACCAACTTGAACCAAACAAGACTTATAAACCGTAGATGTAATGAAGGTTTCTCCCAATGGAGTTTCAACAGATAAGTCAAAGTCTAATTTCTCCAGAATCAAATTTAATCGATGAGAGCAAGTAGGAGAAATAAAAGAATGGGTAGAACCGGTATCAAATAAAGTATAGACTTCGTTAGAGTTTATGATAAGCTTACCCGTGATGACCACATTCGGGTTTCTTGCTTTCTGGGAGGTCACAACAAACGCTCTCCCTTGCACTACCAGTTTTGACTTTTCTGGGACAGCCTTTGGTGTCTCCATCTTGGCTGAACTTGTTTTTGGTAAACGACAAAATCGAGCTAAATGACCTTCTCTTCCACAATTATAACATGCTTTAGACGGCATCGCACAGTTTGGACTGATGTGCCCCTCCCCTCCGCATTTGAAACATATGATAGGTGGTCGTTCTCCTTCCTTAACAACGGGTGCTGGTGCTGACGTCTTTCCATCATTGTTGAATCTCCTCTTCTTGAAATGACCATTCTTATTGTTTTAGCCCTGATTACCACCGAAGTGGTTATCATTTCTGGCCTGTTGATTCCCTCCACGCTTGTTGTCACCGCTTCGATGACTGCTCTCACTGGTATTATCATTTTGTCGACCGCTCTCTTTTGGTTGCGTTGACTCGTTATCGCGCTCCACTAACTGGGCCCTATTCACAACATCTGAATACAAACACAGTTTATGAGAAATAAGATGTTGACGTATCTCAGGTTTCAAACCTCGCAAAAACATTCGCGTCATTCGCTCTTCATTATCCACCAAGTGGAACACAAACCGGGACAACTCAGCAAATTTAGCCTCATACTACGATACGGTCATATTATTCTGCTCCAATTTGATGAACTCCACCTCCTTCATGTGATGAACACTTTCGGGAAAGTATTTGTCATTGAATAGCTCTTGGAACTTCTCCCAAGACATCTTCAGTGCGGCAGGTTGAGTACGCTTAATCGATTCCCACCAGTAATCTGCCTCTCCTCGCAACATAAAGGCGGCAAAGGGAACCTTTTGCTCCTCGGAGCATCCCAAGACATCAAATATCTTGGTAATCTGCTTTATCCATATTTCCGCTATAAGTGGTTTTGGCTCTCCCTTAAACTCTGGTGGTCCCAGGTCCTTGAACTGTTTAGCGGTGACCGTCCGAGAGTTTTCAGTGTTTCCACCTATATTTTGGACAAGAGCCGCTCGGCTGTTGTTGCATGAACTGCATAAAGTTTCTGAACATTCCATCATTCATCATCTGGTCAGTGTTGTTGTTTGCATGAGGATTGTCACCTTCCTGATGCACATTATCCTGATTATTGATATGTGGTGAATCAACAGTCGCCTGTGCTCCATTGCTATTCTCAACAGTCTCAGATGCCATTTTCAGATACTGCCACAAAATAAAAGTTAATTGATATGTCATATATTATCCTTATATTATGACCAACCAATTAAATACCATGCAAATAAACTTAGGTAGGTCATACTAGCGAAGGAATTCCCCGTCTCTCCCCTCCTAGTTCTATTCTCACATCTTAGCCAGGGATCATATCCCTAAGCTCTGATACCAACTGTGACGCCCCCAAAATTAGGTATAAATCACCTATCTTGGGTCGTCAGATACAAAGTACAGAATATAAATACAACTTACTAATACAACTGTCGTGTACAATACGACAAAACATAAACTGCGAGTTTGAATACAAATATTATCTTCTAGAGAGTATTCATACTCAAAAGGAGTCCTCATTACATTTATTAACACACTATTACATAGAATAGTGAGGACTACTAACTAATACTATCATTCGAACCATCACTCCGTTCCCCGACTTGCCCCAGCTACGTTCTCATTTCCTGAAGAGAACAGTGAAATAAAGGGTGAGCTCAACTAGCCCAGTAAGAAATATTATGACTAAGATAAAGCAGAATAAATTATCATTAGCCTTTAACAATGTTAAACTGATAAAATATAATAGACATCAAGTTTAACTGCAGCGGAACAGGCAATCCATTAAAAGAGTCAAGTAGAAAATAAACTCTACTATCTTTTATGATTTAAAAGGTTTTTCAACACTGTTATCGCTGGGACTCAGCTTAATAAAATAATCCACATCATCAAATCACCCCTGCACTACGGCCAAGGATATTCGTGTATTCATTAATGGTCATGATCATGCCAACAACTGTCCATCAACGCACTACGGGCCAATAAGGAATTTTACCACATCATTTGTAACATTACGGTCATGATTATACCGAATAATCCCTGGTCATAATCATACCAAGTCCATCTATGCACTACAGGCCACAGATGACTTTTAACATTTTATAAACATGAGGATGATGACAATGATATAAGAATTCAATAAAACAAGTTCAAGAATTAATTTATCCAAGAATTAACAACGTCCAAATTGTCAACATGATACTGCTTTGTGAAGTAAAATTCAAGAATGCTTAGAAGAATATTTTCATGAAAAGATACTGGATGAAACGCAATTATCAAGGATATTCCACAAATTTCATGGAGTATAGAAGTCAAAACTTAACCAACTAAGTACAATAAAGAATGGAATAACAAAAGAAATCACCATGCATGCGATAGACCGCACAGACAGGTTATTCCAACAGAATAATAAATAATGGAACCAGGTTCGGCGTAAACGCACAGACAGGATATTCCGACAGAATAATAAATAATGGAATCAGGTCCGGCGTAAACGCACAGACAGGATATTCCGACAGAATAATAAATAATGGAACCAGTTCCGGGGTAAAACACACAGACAGGATGTTCCAACAGAATAATAACAAGACGGAACCAGGTCCGGTGTAAAACACACAGACAGGATGTTCCAACAGAATAATAATAAAAACGGAACCAGATCCGGTGTAAAACACACAGACAGGATGTTCCAACAGAATAATAGAAGAATGTCACCAAGTATAGGGTAGACCGCGTATACAGGTTATTCCAACAGAATAATAAGAAATAGAATAACAATAGTTCTCTTCATGAATAAAAAGAATAACACCCCTTACCGTTTTAAAGAAGAGCTGAAATAAGGAAGTAATTAAGTAGCAGAATACTCTTTTTCTCTCTCTCTCTCTATAGTTTCTCTCTATAGTTTCTCTCTCTAGAGTTCAGTGAATTCGTAAGAAATAATGAAGGAATGAGCTCCTATTTATAGAAAAATAGAATGCATAGTAACTAATCCATGAACGGTCCAGATTGATTACTTTAATCTGACGGTCCATATTTAAAGAAAAATCTTTTAAATAAAAAATAATATATTCTATTTATAGAATAACTTTAATAAAGTATTCTGTTTTATATAAAAAGATGTTTCTATTTTATTACGTTAATAATACGAATAAAACAAAACGTCATTATCGCTAAATAATTCATATTATTAACTGACAATAATTGAATCAAACTGAGTGACTTCTCACATAAGCATTAATAATCAATATCGTGTGCTACTATGCAACCACACGTATTACTGTACTTTTACTACCGAGTAGTTCAACAGTAACAATGGTAAAACTTCCGCCGTTATTTTTAATAAAATATTTTTCTCGTTTTCTCAATCCGACAATAATTTCGTTGTGGGGTCCACCAATGATTGTGTCGTTGTACGAATATTCCCTGTTAAAACGAATATTCCCCGACCAATCGAATATTATATAACAACTTGCGTACTTTGCAAAATTTATAAATATTACCCACAACTATAACATTATATCAAATTAACTCCATAATATTCAAAAATGATATTTATAGAAAATTCATCTTTATTTATAAAAATTAGGGTCTTACATCTGTCGACCCGACGAAGATTGAAGCCATACAAAGTTGGGAGCAACCGAAGTCGGTGACCGAAGTACGTAGCTTTCTTGGCTTAGCTGGTTATTATCGGAGATTTGTGGAAGGATTTTCTCAAATCGCTACTCCGTTAACTCAGCTGACTTGGAAGGATACAAAATTCGTATGGAGCGAAGATTATGAGAAGAATTTTTAAGAACTCAAGAGGAGACTCATTTCGGCACCTGTTCTGACAATACCATCTGGTTCAGATGGATTTGTTATCTACAGCGATGCTTCAGGCAAAGGGTTAGGATGTGTTCTCATACAACATGGGAAAGTCATAGCCTATGCCTCGCGACAACTCAAAGAATATGAGAGGAATTATCCTACTCATGATTGGAGTTGGCATCAGTCTTTTTCGCGTTGAAGATTTGGAGACATTACCTGTATGGGGAGAAAGTGGAGATCTATACGAATCATAAAAGTCTCAAATATTTCTTCACCCAAAAGGAACTCAACATACGGCAACGACGTTGGCTTGAGCTATTGAAAGATTACGATCATACCATCCAATATCATCCTGGAAAAGCAAACGTAGTAGCTGACGCATTGAGTAGAAGATCATATGCGGGTACGAGTGCAATGTTGTTAACACAAAGGCCCAATTTGTATGATTTGCAAAGGATAGAGATAGAGATGAAGGCTCCAAGTACCCACATGATGATATCAAATATACGAGTAGAACCGACTTTAATCGATCAAGTTAAAGCTGCTCAAGCTACGGATATGGGGCTGATGCGTATGAAGAAGAAAGTGCAAGAAGGTGCTATTCCAGAAGCAAGAATCGATGAAGAAGGAATACTTCGAGTCAACTCCAGACTTTGTGTTCCTAACAATTCTGACTTGAAGCATAGAATCATGATGGAGGCACACAACACACCGTTTGCAATCCATCCTGGGAGTACCAAAATGTATCACGATCTTCGACATATATTTTGGTGGAGAAATATAAAAAGAGAGATCGCGGAGTTTATCTCGAGGTGTTTAACTTGTCAATGTGTAAAAGCAGAGCATCAAGTATCAAAGGGTCCATTGCAACCACTTGAGATTCTGAAATGGAAGTGGAAACACATTACTATGGATTTTGTTACGGGTCTTCCCAAGGTTTCTCAAGGCATAGATGCGATTTGAGTCATTATTGATAGATTAACCAAGTCTGCTCATTTCTTACCTATACGTGAGACTTATTCTCTTGAACGACGTGCTAGTATGTACGTGAATGAGATTGTGAGATTGCATGGCATGCCAGTATCCATAGTTTCGGATCGTGACCCAAGATTCACTTCACGATTTTGGGTTAGCTTGCAGAAAGCTATGGGCACGGATTTACGATTCAGTTCAGCATACCATCCTCAAACGGATGGGAAGTTGGGATAAGTACTTGTCACTGGTGAAATTCACCTATAACAACAGTTATCAGGCATGTATAGGTATGGCTCTATTTGATGCCTTGTATGGACGAAGGTGTCGTTCTCCAGTATACTGGGACGAGGTGGGTGAAGCAACGTTGTTGGGACCAGAATTGGTACGCATAACTAAAGAGAAGATCCAAATGATTCGACAACATCTACAAACGGCACAGGATCGACAAAAGGGTTATGCGGATCTTCATCGAAAGGATGTAGAATTTAGTGTTGGGGATCATGTATTGTTACGTGTTGTACCATGCAAAGGAGTTACAAGATTTGGGAAGAGAGGAAAGCTCAATCCACGATTTGTTGGTCCATTTGAAATTCTTAACCGAATAGAAAATGTGGCATATCGACTCGCATTACATCCAAGCATGTCTCGTGTTCATAATGTTTTTCACGTATCTGTGCTTCGTAAATATGTGAAAGACCCGAACCACATAATTGAGTTAGAACTAGACGAGATAGCCGAAGATTTAACGTACGAGGAGGTACATGTTAAGATCTTGGATAGGAAAGAGCATGTTCTACGCACGAAGGATATACCACAAGTTAAGGTTTTGTGGAGAAACCATGCTATTGAAGAAATGACCTGGGAGTTGGAATCAGAAATGAAAGCGAGGTATCCTCAGCTTTTCGAAACACCAGGTACGTACGTCAATTTCGAGGACGAAATTTCATAAGGAGAGGAGGTTGTAAGACCCCAACTTATTAATGAATAAAATCAAATTTTTTCTAAATATTATTGTGAATAATAAGGTGTTAATTTGATATAATGCTTTGGTTATGGGTGAAATGTGCAAATTTTACAAAATAAGCAAGTGATTATAAAATATTCATTTGTTATCGGAGAATATTCATTTGGTCGTGGAATATTCTTTCTATCGGGGAATATTCGTACGACGGCGCAGCCTTGTGTGGGCCCCATAATGGAAACCAATTGGATGAAGAAAACGACAAGTATAAGTTGTTTATAAATAACGGCGTAGTTGTTACCGTTAATACTGTTGGAATACCCGGTGGTTAAAATACAGTAGCACACGGTATTGCACCAATTATTGATTCTTACGTATGAAGGCACTACTCAATAATTGTTACAGTAGTTATTGTTCAATATTTTATTTTATTGATTCAATAATTGCTGCGTTAATATTTTATATTATTGTTGTTTCAATAATTATTGCTGCATAGTATTTTCCATTATCAGATCAATAATTCATATTATTTGAATAATATTATTAGATAGCATTATTGGAAATGTCTAGAAAGTTCTGTCTAAGGAGAGGTTTGGTCATCTAATTGCGCGCCAGTAAGAAGAAATCCTTATTGGAAAGCCCCCTCTTTCCTGGGAACGGCCTGGTTGTCATAATTATGATTTTGTAATATTATTTGTGAATAATTAATTATTGATTTATATGATAAGGAAATATTTATTTTATGTGGATATAATTGATGGATATATTTATTTTATGTGAAGGAATTAATGTTGAGGTATTTTTGTCGGAATGGAGGTATTAAAAATTAAATCACTGTTCTTGAAATATATTGCGTGAGTTATAATTTTTAATCTGACCGTTGGATCGTTGTGATTTTTGGATACGTTATATATATATAAGTTGAGTATATGTCCACAAATTTTGAACCGTTAAAAATAAACGTATAAATGATTCGAAAATTAGGTTTATAAATAATTTTGGTGGAAAATTCTTGAATTGAGTGGGCCCCACTTTTGGTTGGTAAGAAATGTGCTGGAATTTTTATTCAAATATGGTGGGTGAGAATAGTAGCAGGTAAAGCCATCAGGTTGCAGGTCAAGTCTGCTTCGGCGTGCTAGCATTTTCCTATAAATAGAGGGCTAAGTTAGAATTGAAAATCACACCAGAATTCATAAGTTTTTTCTCTTTCTCTCTCTATATTATCGAGTGTATTTTGTGAGTATGTAGATACTTTGAGAGTCTTTATTTATCAGTGCAAGTTTCCTTCAGCCTTATACCGATATTCCGAACAGAAGTAATGTTATCTTGAGGTAAGGGATGTTATTTTATTCGTAAATGATATTATTTCTTTCAATATCATTATGCCGAAATATTGGTTTAAACTTTTTATCAAATTTGGAACTTTTTGTGTCGGGGTTACTATTCACGTATACGACACTATTCACGAATACGACACTACTCATCGAAAAATAAAATTTTCTTCTTTTTGTCCAAGATGTCTATTATGATTACTATCTTTGATTTTATCCATGTTTTGATCATTATTTTTGAATTCTGCTTCAGAATTTGTTATTACGGAGTATTATTGAACTTGGATAAACTGTAATACGAATCCCTAATAATTATTCTTTTATCTCATTGGATTCATTTTTTTTAAGATATTTTTCATCATCATCAGTCCTAAATGATGATATTACTGAATATCTTTGGCATGTAGTGCAAAGATGAATGATTACCTAATGAATATCTTTGGCCCGTAGTGCAAAGATGAACAGGTGTTGAGATGAACATGACCGACTAGTGATACAATTGAATATCTTTGGCCTATAGTGCAAAGATAAATATTTGATTAAAGATGGTTATTGATTGTTGTTACAGGGATAAAATATTGATGATAGACTTTTAAATCTTAGAAGATAGTAGAACTCATTCTCTACTTGACACTTCTAATGGTTTGATGTTTCCGCTACAGTTGTTGATCTAAAACTTGTTGTCTATTATATTTTATCAGATTTTTCCCTGTTGAAGACTAATGATAAGTTGTTGTATATTATCTTAGTCATAATATTCTTTACTAGGCTAGTTGAGCTCACCCTTTTCCTTTTTGTTCCATTTTTCTCAGTAGGCGAAAATATAGCGGGAACTAGTCGGGGTGTGGAGTGATGTTTCTAGTCAGTGGTGTTAGCAGTTCTCACTATTTTATTAAATAATATTTCAATAATTGTAATGAGGACTTATTTGAGTATGGATATTATCTAGAAGATAATATTTGTATTTAAACTCACAGTATTGTGTTGTCGTATTTTGCGCGACAAGTGTTTTAATAAAGTTGTATTTGTTTCTGTACCATATGTTTGGCGACTCAGAATTGGTGATGTGTATCTATTTTGGGGGCGTCACACCAGTCCCCACTATTTTAAACCCTCACTGTTCCGCGTTTCTTTAATCATATATAAGTAAAATAATAATAATGTCAAATATTTTTTTCTTTCTTTATAATTAATATTTTATTTTGTAAATTATTTTAAATGCGGTACTAGATATTCTACTAATGACCACAAAAAAAAAGAGTAATCAATGTTTTAGTAGATTTTAAAAATGAATTATTATTCTTAAATATTACTATATATCTATAATTTGTTGCTCTTTCTTTTTTTAGTATAAAATTATCTTTAAAACGTAATATTATTGAAATTTTATAATTAATTAGATAAAATATTAATTTATTTTTTTTGACTACTTAAAATATGAACGAACAAAGGATAAAAGACAAAATTGCATATCTGAATTCTTATTAATCAGTCAAATTTCATTCATTTTTTAAGGTGTCAATGTCCTATCCGTCTCCACTGTTTAGCTTGTTTCCCGTGATACTTCTTTTGTTCACTTATATATTTTGACTTTTAAACAATTTATCAAATTTTAAATTTGATACTACTGACCTATTTAATATAAATAAATATATATTAACTAAAACCAGAAAAAAAAATCAATTTTAAAATTTTGTAAGTTGTAATAAAAAAATATATATTAAATTTTATACAAATGTAATGTAATTAATACATATTAGATGAAAAAATGGTAGGTGGAAGTTGAATAATTATTCCTAAATGGCTTTATGGGATGTACTGTACTAATTACCGGTACAATATGTACCGGTCCTCCCCCCTCCCCTCCAATCCCATTCAACCATTGACAAATATATGCATATCACCAATGGACTCCCATCACACTTACATTGGAACTACAGCCTTAAAAATAAAAGCATCTGTACAATCCTATTAATTGTGAACAGTTGCATGTCATTCGTATAATGATATAATAGGTACTACCTCCGTTCCTAAATGATTATCGTTTAAGATTTTTGCACATGGATTAAGAAAGTACCATTTACCAAGTAAAATTTGTTTGAAATTCCATCACTACCCCTTTATGGAGAGTTGAAAACTATTAATATAAGGGAGAGAATTTCTTGGAACAATGAGAGAATGTAGGAGTAATATAAGAAAGTAAATAATTTATTCTCCTCGAAAGTTGTAAACGACAAATTTTTTAGAACAAATTTTACCTTCTAAAACGACAATCTTTTAAGAACGGGGGGAGTAATTAGTAATAAAAAATAGGAAATTAATATTTTTACAATATTTTTTGATATTTTCATAACAAAAATATTGTTATAGATGTATAACGATTGTGAAAACCTTCGTTATTTGATATATAACGATTGTTTACTTGTGAAAATATCATTTTCTAATGTGGATTTATCAGTTTCCCAAAAAATTACTTCATTCGTTCTAAATGATATGTGAATTTGAAATATTTTTAAAATTAAAATTAACATGATTTATTTAAATTTTAAAAATAATAAACTTTATAGGTAGTAGTACTTAATTTTGAGCTAATTTATGATATTTAAAATTATATTAACATAAACAAAATGAATTCATGTCGATTATAAAATTGAAAATATTAAAATTTGACTTTCAAAAAGTCAATATTGAGTTCATAACATGGAATGGAGGCCAGGTACTAGTATTTTTAAGTACGTCTAATATTTTGTCTCTAAATTTTATATATAAACAATTTATTGAATGTGCATTGAATAAAAATTTAAAGTGTAATGGAGGGAGATCGTGACTACTATTCCTCAATTAAATAGTTCAATCCTTCGAAAGAAACTTAGACAATTTTTTTAGGAATGAATGTATTAACTTTATAAATACTATAAGTTACTAATTAAAAGCTTGGAGATCAAAGTTAATAACCAAAATAATTTATCACAACAAGTTTTAAATATTAAACACAATCTCTCAGCCATTCTAAGTGAGAGTTGTGGAGTTTTTTAAGTTCTTGACGTTATGTCTAACTATTATGACAATATTGTATCTATTATGAGGTCAGATGTTAAATATTCTTATGATGTTTGCACTCCAAATTATTGCGTTCGAATGGAGCATGATCCAACTATATTATGTTGATCAAAATGTTGTCAGGGATATATGGGGCCTTACCCTCCTCCTTCTCTGCCTCCTCCACCCACTAAGAAAGGAAAAATAATATATGGTGGAGGAGAAAAAATATAGAAATTAAAATTAATCTCAATTATTATGTATAATTGAGACACGAGTTAATAAATGACTTGAAACATATTTTATTTACTTTATTTGCAAATACTAATTTTTTCCCCATTTTGTTTTCTATTTCCATTGATCTCATTATTTGAATTTACATCACACAAATTTTACACAAAAAATGTGCACAAACAGTATAAAAAAGAGAGAAAACAGGAAATGTAACCTACGATTAGATGTTTTACACATTTTTATTCGTAAACAATATATGAATCTTAATATTTGTACACAATTTTTTTATGTACAGTTTATGCACATAGTATTATATATTTTTATGATAAATAATTGTAGTAGTATACATAATAAAATATTCTCAACCCATCCTATAATATGTTCTCTTTGTAATTGAATAGCTAAATCAACAAGTAAAATAAGTACTCCCTCCGTTCCTTAATATAGGTCGTTTTAAAAAAATATTTTTGTTCCTTAATATAAGTCGTTTTAGAATTTCAAGTAAGCATTAATTGCTTAGTTTCCAATATTACCCTAAATATTAAATGTAACTTTAGTTCTCTCACTATTTTCTATCCAATAAATAACAATCTCTTATTTCAATACAAGGGTAATATAGACAATTGATATTATAGTTAATGTTATACAATTATTACCTTAATGCTTGTGCATAACCTTAAAACGACTTATATTAAGGAACGGATGGAGTATAATTAATAATAACAAACACAATAAACAAGGCCAAGGCCGTTTGGTTTATCAACAATAACTTCACCGACAAGAATCAAATTAGTATTACTGTTTGTTTCTTAATTATAGAATTTCTTCCAATACATGATTTAGTTATGGAAAATTATTGTCACTAATTTTTTGAAAATTATAATTATGGCAGGCGGCAATTGACCCACTGATTTTTCAAGGGTCAAAAATAAAAGAGTAAATTTTAGGGTGTTTATTAAATTTTTTAAAGTTAAGATTGAAAATTAGTATATCTAGTTCAAAATTAGAGATACATTTTGACTTTTTAAAGTCAATTTACGAAATCCTAAAATTTAAAATTGATATAAAGTTATTTAGTTTTAATACAATAAATATAGCAATTGTAAACTAACTATAAAACACTATTAATTATTATATTTGTTATTTTCAAAACTTAAACGAACTTATATCATTTTGAGTTTTAGGATTTCGCAAATTGACTTTAAAAAGTCAAAATGTATATCTAATTTTTGAATAGAGTTAGTATTAAATTATTCAAAGTTCATATCCTATATATACTACCTTGATCAGTACAATACTCTTTGTTCCTTCGTTTTTTGTCCAGCGACCTCACCTAATTCGATATGTTGTATTTTTTTTATTTATAATTTTCAAAACCTGGCTATTGCTTTGAGATTTTTGCTAATTACTTGTAGTTTTTTTTTTTGATTTGCTTGTTGATTTTTGTAACTAATAAAAATGAGACTATCATGCAACAATTTTATGTAATAAAATCTCGAAAAATATTACTATAAATAATATTTGTGCATTATTTAGTTTTGTAATTTATTTTATTTTATTTTTATTTTTTGCAAAAATTTGTTTCTTTCAAATTTGAGCCCACTAACCTAAGAGGTTGGATCCGCTCTTGATCATATCAGAACTATTAAACTTAACAATTGTTAGAATTTGAGCCTAATTTAATATGAGTATCATTAATTATTTTTAATGATTCCATATATTAATGTGTTCTACTCCATGAGTAGATTAAATTAAGTATTTGGAATCTCAAATCTATGGTGTAATGAATAAGATATTAACTCCCAAAGATCACACTTGTAAATGATAAAAGATAATAAATACATGTGGAAAAACCAAGTCCACATAGGTTAGGAGTTAAATATTTTATATGTTTATATACAAGGAAAGTGCTCCTGAGTTTGGGCCCCAAGGTGCACCCCACTTTTGTGGAAGGGAGAGGACCTAGCCAAGGCTAGGTTCAAACCCACACGCGCTCGCCGCCGCAGCCGACCGGCCTTTTTTGGTTCTGGCTCGTGGGTCTGGGTCCTGTATATAAATTTCTAGACAAAATTTATTTAAATTTTTAATTAAAAATACATTTAATTCTATTATCAAAACTGTGTCGTTTTGATAAACAGTATTTATTATTATCAAAATTGTGTCGTTTTGAGAAGCGGTATCTGCTGAGGGTATAAGTTTTAAACGGACGGCCCAAAACTACGTCGTTTTGTCGCGCCTTTTCTACTAAGGCTAAAACTAATTAGTTTTGGTTCTGCTAATACTAAAACTACGTCGTTTTATAGGTCCGAATACACAAGCCCGTACTGCATATGATCAAAACTACGTCGTTTTGACCAAACGATACCATATATGCCTTTTTAGTGGCATCACATGCCTTTTCAAAGGCCAAGTGCCCATCCGAAGGGGCACTAACCCCTCTTATAAATAGATATGAGGGGACATTCTTCATATTCACTTAAAATTTATTTAATTCTATTATAAAAAATGTGTCATTTTAATAAACGGTATTTATTATTATCAAAATTGTGTCGTTTTGAGAAGCAGTATCTGCTGAGGGTATAAGTTTTAAATGGACGGCCCAAAACTATGTCGTTTTGTCGCACCTTTTCTACTAAGGCTAAAACTACGTAGTTTTTGTAACGACCCCAAAATTTATACAATTCAACTATCGACTTCGGTAGTTAACAATACATTCAACCTCTAATTTTATATCATTAAACGATAATACAACCATTAAAATTTGCGGAATAATTAAAATTTTCTATTACAAACTATTCTCGTTCCCAAAACCTTCAACCTTTACATCAAAATATCTCAGAATCAATTTAATACTACAATAGTTTACATCGCGAAACGATATTACAATTCAACATTTATACATCATTCAGAACCTTAAACATGGCTCAAATAATACAAACACAACCAAAGTGTATAAATCTTCAAGTATCACATCTGATTCATGTCTTTCAAGTAACATATAACTTTACCTCGAAATCCTGACCTGCAAAAATGGTTATTTGCAAGGTTGAGCTCGACAGCCCAGCAAAATCTAATAATTTTCATGCATCACGTAGCACATAATAACATGCTCAACATATATCTCATAAGGATTGGACTAACATAGCATACATGCTACAGTTCATATAACAAGTATAAAGATTGAGTTCCTTACTCAATCAGCATATTTTACTCAATCGACATAGTCATAAGTTGACTTTAACGTTTCATACTTTCAACATATATACAAAACATCATGCTCTTTGCAACAAAGATTTAAAACAGTTAATCATCAAGTTCACATAGTAAATAGGAACTGAAAGACTTGCCTTGATCGTTGTTTACCAACAATAGTTTAACAACTTACAGCTATCTGCACTTCATGTGCCCTACATAATTATTTAATCATGCACATCAACTATTAGTCACAAAGCAATGCATAGTAGTTGTAATGTAAACTTTACTCTATATCTGATAACCCTTCTTATTAATCAATACACAATGTTCAATTGGATTATGTTAACTTTTGACTTATATCTCACTATATTTCATACTCGAAGTTCATTCAAGTGTTAAAGAATTGCTAGGAATCATTATTAGTTTTATATTAAACCCATTTTGTATCTTATAATATTCATTTCATTTGACTTAAACCACTTTTTACATTCATTAACACTTAGCATGGCGTTTCGACGTTCATTCGTCACACGCCCGATTTGTCTCTCTTGTGTACGCTTAGTATGCTTATACAACTTATCTAATACATCATTTATTAATGTTAAACATCATTATATTTACTAACATTCATGTTTTATAACTCAGAACAACATCTTTTATTGTCAAGAGCACTACACTTGCATGCGTGCATGCCCGACGCTCTCCGATTGCCTCTAAAAACATAATAGTTCTAAAAATGACTATTTTAACCCTTCCTAAAGACCTCAAATTAAAATACTTAAAGAACAAAAGTTGTAGGTTTATTCTTCCTCGTTCCGGATCATCTTGAATCACCTCAATCGGAGTTCGTATGAAAAAGTTATGGCCGTTTTACCAAACTAGGTCAAAGTAGTCAAAGTTAGCACACATGGGGCGCGGCTGCTCCCCTTTTCCGCGCGCCCGCACCATCTAGCAGCGTTGGGCAGTGCTCCCGCTCTCCTGGGCAGCGCGCCCATGTTGGGCTTCGCCCAGATTACAGTATTTTGCGATTTTTGACCATTTTCTCCTACTAATCTTTATAACTTGAGTTATACACATCCAAATTAGTCCGTTTTCGATTCTATGGATTCGTAATTCATAGAACTACAACATACTAGAATTCTAACAATTTATAAAAACATTAACCAACCTAAAATTTGACCCAAAACACATGTTCATACTCTATTTTTATATTTTAACACATTTAGCGAATTCGATCGCCACGACTTCGTTTCTTAACCAATTAACACGATTCCAACTACGCCGCTTTCGTTTCTTAACATACTAATATAATTCATCACCAATTCGCAGATTACAACAAGTATTGACCAAGAAATTTTGTAATTTCTAAGCCATATTCTATAACATAAACACTATTATTGGAAATCTTTTATTACAACCCAATTCTCACGAATTTAATTATCAAATAGCCCTCACAAACGATAATTAACAGATTATAACACCATATATGCATATATATATATATATATATATATATATATATATATATATATATATATATATATATATATATATATATATATATATATATATATATATCAATTCAACATGATTTAACCATTTACAGAGAATGGTCATAGAAACTCAAACATCACATTAGAAGTAAAATATACCTTTAAAACCCTAGTTGTAGGCTAGCGAGAGATGGTGACCCTCCCTCAAAATCACCATGATTCTTCCTTCTCAAAAATCTATGTGTTTCTTCTTCTCTCCAAGCCCTCTCTGTACTTGGTTTAAAAATAAAAGACGCTTAGAAATAAACTGAAGACTCCCCACGTTCATCAGTTATGTTAGGCCAAAAGTCATAAGGCTGTGTTTGGCTACATAAAATTCCCTCATACTAAATTATTTTAATTGCATTATATTATATGACTTCATGTGTCACACCTTTAGTTAATTCAAATAACTTATAATAATAATAATAATCTTATTATAATTATATTTATAATTAATAAATAATTACATATATCTAATTTAATTAATAAATTAGATTTAAACATTACTTTATTTAATTTATTTATTCCCTTTAATATTAAACAATTCATTTAATTTAATTAATTCATTAAATTAAATCTTCAAAGAATAAAATTTACCTTTGCTTTAATTTAATTGTCATACATACGTAACTAAATTATTATACCACATATTATACCACAATTTCATAAATTATTTATTTTTCTCAATAAATAAATTATTTAAAATATTTATTTAATTCAATAAATATTTAAAATTAATTACCAAATCCATTTAATTTTACCAAATAGTTAACTTAACTATTGAACCTCACTTTCCCAATATATGAATATATATTTCTCTTCATATCAGATCACATATTTCAAAATATATAGCACGCATATATACATATTCAAACTCAAAACATCTCATAATAAGAATTTTAATTATTAAATTCTTATTTTAATAACTTATAAAAATTCGGGTTGTCACAGTTTTGGTTCTGCTAATACTAAAACTACGTCATTTTATAGGTCCGAATACACACGCCCATACTACATATGATCAAAACTACGTCGTTTTGACCAAATGATACCATATATGCCTTTTCAGTGGTATCCCGTGCCTTTTCAAGGGCTATGTGCCCATCCGAAGGGGCACTAACCTCTCCTATAAATAGATAGGAGGGGGCAACCTTCATATTCACTCAAATTCACAAGCATTATTTCTATTAGTTTCATAGTTATTTAAAGAGAGAGTTAGAGCATTTATTTTTGGTTCGTAGAGTATACTTTTTGTAGTGCTGCAAAAGTATACAATGTTATTGTATCTTGGGAGACAAGTGGTATCAACTCTAAGCACCATACGGAGGGCATAATTATCTTAAGGACATAGTAACAAGTTGCCGACAATGACAAATCAGTTACCGCAAGATGAGTTAATATATATATATATATATATATATATATATATATATATATATATATATATATATATATATATATAGTCTGCTTTAAGGTTACCAACACTCTTAAGATAATTAATTTTTTTATCTATATATATATTTACAAGAAATATGGATACCAATTCTGCTATTATAATTGGTTCTTCTTCTACATCTTCTATACAAAATGTTCCTGTGAACCATGGTGAAAAACCAGAAAAGTTCAATGGAACATAATTTAAAAGATGGCAACAAAAGATGTTGTTTTATCTTACAACTTTGAACTTGGCGAGGTTTCTTCACGAAGATCCCCCTGTGCTCAAAGAAGATGAAACAGATAGACAAGTTGTTGCCGCAATAGATGCATGGAAACATGCAGATTTTTTGTGCATAAATTATATCCTTAATGGATTGGACAACACATTATACAATGTGTATAGTTCTATCAAAATAGCAAAAGAATTATGGGATTCCTTGGATAAAAAATATAAAACAGAAGATGTCGGCACGAAGAAATTTGTAGTTGGCAGATTTTTGGACTATAAGATGATTGATTCCAAGGCAGTCATCAACCAAGTACAAGAATTACAAATAATCCTGCATGAAATACATGCAGAATGTATGTCCTTAAGTGAATCTTTTCAAGTTGTTGCTATTATTGAAAAACTACCACCTATGTGGAAAGATTTTAAAAATTATCTTAGCATAAACGCAAAGAGATGAAACTTGAAGACTTAATCGTAAGATTAAGGATAGAATAGGATAATCGTGCCTTTGAGAAGAAAACTGGAAGGACATTTGTGGAGTATAAAGCCAATGTGGTGGAACAAGGTCCGAAGTCCAAAAAGAGGAAATTCTTTGGTAATGGGCCTCAACAAGGAACAAATAAGAAGTTCCAAGGCAAATGCTACATTTGTGACAAGCCCGGACATAGGGCAAAGGATTGTCAAAAACGCAAAGACCAGAACAAGAAGTTCGCACAAGCCAATGTAACAGAAGTGGATGGTCTTCTTCAAGATGTTTCTGAAATGAACCTTTCAGCGGTTGTTTCAGAAATAAATATGGTTGAGAATACAAGAGAATGGTGGGTAGATACTAGAGCAACTCGCCATGTGTGTTCTGACAGGAAAATGTTCTCCACATATCAAGAAATTGAGAATGGAGAACATTTATACATGGGAAATTCTTCTCCATCCAAGATTGCTGGACAAGGAAATGTGATTCTGAAGATGACATTTGGCAAGGAACTCACCCTCAACAACGTGTTCCATGGGCCTGATATTAGGAAAAATTTAGTGTCAGGATCCCTTCTTAGTCAAAAGAAATTTAAATTAGTTTTTGTATCAGACAAATTTGTATTAACTAAAAATGGGATGTATGTGGGGAAGGGTTATATGAGCAATGGGCTCTTCAAAATGAATGTAATAACTATTGTACCTTCCAATATTAATAAAATTACATCTTTTGCTTATATGATTGAGTCATCTAATTTATGGCATGGTAGATTAGTACATGTTAATTATAATACTATACGTAAATTAATTAATATGGAATGTTTGCTAAAATGTGATATTAAATGTAATCATAAATGTGAAATTTGCGTTAAGGCAAAACTTCAAAAATCTTCTTTTAAATCAATTGAAAGGAGTACAAAACCTCTTAAATTAATACACACTGATATTTGTGATTTAAAGTATATACAGACAAGAGGAGGTAAGAAATATTTTATCATTTTTATAGATGATTGTACAAGATATTATTATGTTTACTTATTGAGAAGTAAAGATGAGACTTTGGGAATGTTTAAACATTACAAAAATGAGGTTAAGAATCAACTTGATAAAAAGATCAAGATAGTTAGAAGTGATAGAGCTGGGGAATATGAATTTCTATTTGTTGATAGTTGTTCACAATATGGTATAATACACCAAACAACTGCACCTTATTCACCACAACAAAATGGTGTTGTAGAAAGAAAGAATAGAACTTTAAAAGAAATGATGAATGCATTGTTATTAAGTTCTGGGCTACTTCAGAATTTGTAGGGGGGAGCAATTCTTTCAACAAATTATATTCTCAACCGAACACCTCAAAAGAAGTCTAATGTTACACCCTATGAATTATTGAAAGGACGTAAGCCGTCTTATAAACACTTAAAAATGTGGGGGTGTTTAGCAAAAGTAATGGTTCCTCCACCCAAAAAGGTGAAAATAGGACCGAAAATAATAGATTTTATATTCATCTATTTTTGGTTAATAAATCAAAAATAGAGAAAATACATGAAAATATGATTATTAAGTCAAAAGATGCTGAATTCTTTGAAACAGTATTTCTTAATAAAAAGGAACAAGAGCCAAGTTCTAACGAACAAGAAACAAATTTAAATAAAAGAACTTATGATGTTGTCAATAACAATAATCATAATTTAGAAGATATTGATGAACCTAGACGTAGTAAACGTGCTAGAACATCAAAATCTTATGGTCCATATTTTCTAACCTATTTGTTAGAAAATGAGCCTCAAGCCTATAAAGAAGCAATATCGAGTCCTGAAGCTCCATATTGGAAAGATGCTATAAATAGTGAAGTAGAATTCATTTTGCATAATCATACGTAGGAATTAGTAGATCTCCAACCAGGCTCTAACCCTCTTGAATATAAGTGGATATTCAAGAAGAAAATGAAAGCAGATGGATCTATAGACAAATATAAAGCAAGACTTGTAATCAAAGGATACAGACAAAAGGAGGGTTTAGATTATTTTGATATTTATTCTCCCGTGACAAGAATATCCTCGATTAGGATGTTAATAGCCATTGCAGCTATATACAATTTAGAAATGCATCAAATGGATGTAAAAACATCTTTCTTGAATGGAGATTTAGAAGAAGAAATCTACATGGAACAATCAGAAGGATTTATTATTCCAGGACAAGAAAAGAAAGTTTGTCGGCTTGTAAACTATCTTTATGGATTAAAACAAGCACCTAAACAATGGCATGAAAAATTTGATAATACAATGTTATCAAATGGTTTCAAAATCAATGAGTGTGACAATTGTGTGTATGTCAAGGACACTAAGAATGGGTATGTTATTATTTGTCTTTATGTAGATGATATGCTCATTATGGGTAGTAATAATGAAATTATTAAAACTACTAAAAGAATGTTAAATAATATGTTTGACATGAAAGACATGGGTGCTGCCGATGTAATATTAGGAATTAAAATTTCTAAAACATCTGATGGATTAGTGTTATCACAATCTCACTATATTGAGAAAATACTCAAGAAATTCAATCAATATGATTGTAATCCAGTGGGAACACCGGTAGATATAAATCTACACTTGTCTAAAAATAAAAGAGAGAGCATATCACAACCTGAGTACGCACAAATAATTGGAAGCCTTATGTACTTAATGAATTGCACACGTCCTGACTTAGCACAACCTGTCAATAAATTGAGTAGATTTACAAGTAATCCAAGACAAGATCACTGGAAAGCAATTATAAGAGTTTTAAGGTATTTAAAATATACTCAAAATTTTGGATTGCACTACTCAAGATATCCAACAGTACTTGAAGGATATTGTGATGCGAATTGGATATCGGATACGAAAGACTCTAAATTCAGAAGTGGTTTTGTGTTTACACTAGGTGGAGGAGAAATATCATGAAAATCTTCTAAACAAGCATACATTGCTCGATTAACGATAGAATCTGAGTTTATTGCATTAGATAAGGCTGGAGAAGAAGCTGAATGGCTTCGTATTTTTTTGGAAGATATTCCTATGTGGCCTAAACATGTGTCGCCTATTTGTATCCATTGTGATAGTCAATCATCAATTGGAAGGGCACAGAGTCACATGTATAATGGTAAGTCTAGACATATTCGTCGCAAACATAATACCATAAAACAATTGCTCTCTAACGACACTATGTCTATTGAGTACATAAAGTTAAAAGAAAATATAGCGGATCCGTTGACTAAAGGTTTGACTAGAGAGCAAGTAAAAATAACTTCGAGGGGCATGGGTTTAAAGCCTATAAACAAGGATCGTCATGATGGAAACCCAACCTATTTGATTGGAGATCCCAAGATCTAGGTTCAAAGGGACAACTAAATTGTGAACGATTCAATTAAATCATTATGAAGAAATTAATTTCTTCTGCTCATTCCTATGATACAAGATAGTGATACCTGCAGCGGTTACATGATAAGCTATGATTTTAATGATTCTTAAATCTTGAAAAACATGTGGAGTATGGCAGGATACTCTTATTAAGAATCACCTATGTGAGTATGAACTGGGTCAATTCTATGAGAAGGATAAGGCTATACTTCTCTAAAGCACACATAAATCCGGGATTGTTCGAGGCAAAAATGAACAAAATTATGAGAACCAAATAATGTCTAGAAAGATTCTATGTGAATTACTATTGTCTCAATTTACACAAATGATTGGACAGTTCAAGACATCACGTTCACTAGACAATCAGTAAACCCGATAGTCTTTCACAATAGAAGGTTCAAAACCAAAAGCTACCACTCTCGATACAGATAATTTCTAATTATGTCTCTCTCTCTCTCTCTCAGAGTTTGCATAATATTTGCATAAGGCTGGCAGTCAATATCATTCACGTGGGGGATTGTTAGAATTTAAGCCTAATTTAATATGGGTATCATTAATTATTTTTAATGATTCTATATATTAATGTGTTCTACTCAATGAGTAAATTAAATTAAGTATTTGGAAGCTCAAATCCATGGAGTAATGAATGAGATATTAACTCCCAAAGATCACATTTGGAAATGATAAAAGATAATAAATACACGTGGGAAAAATCAAGTCCCACATAAGTTAGAAATTAAATATTTTATATGTTTATATACAAGGAAAGTGCTCTTGGGTTTGGGTCCCAAAGGGCATCCCACTTTTGTGGAAGGGAGATGACCTAGCCAATGCTAGGTTCGAAACCACACACGCGCGTCGCCGCCGCCGCCGCCGCCGACCGGCCAGCCTGGCCTGGCTCTAGCTTGGGCTCGTGGGTCTATGTGATGCCCCCAAAATAGGTATACATCACCCATTCTGAGTCCCCAAATACATGGTACAGAGTCAGGTAGAGCATGATATCTATTATCTTCTATGATTTAAAATTTTTCATCAATTTTATAGCGGGTTAAATGCAAAGTCGACCACTAAACTTTTTTGATATTTGGGTATTGAGTCCCTTTCTTCCGGTCAACGCAAAGTAAGCCCCTTCCTATTTAAAAATTTAGACTTTGAACCCCCAGGCGCCACATGTGTGTTGACCTGCTAACATGGCACACGTGGAAGGTCTGACGTGGTATTTAATATTATAATTTGACACGTGAGCATTACTGACGTGGCTTCTTTTGATTTTTTCCAAAAAACTACTTTTGCAAGGATTTGAACTCACAACCAAACATTTGAAACTTTGGTCATATGACCACCGGAGCAACACAAGCTAACTATTAATATTTTGCAAGAATTAATCTTTATATCAAAACATAAGATTTCCCCATCTTGCCTAACATTAGCAGTTGTAGTACTAATAACAATAATAATAACAACAACAACAACAACAACAACAACAACAATAATAATAATAATAATAATAATAATAATAATAATAATAATATTAATATTAATAATCACATTATTTTGGAAGAAGAAGCGACATGACTTAACAATCACATTATTTTGGAATGAAAATGAAACACAAATATAGATGGGTGATATTGTCAAAACAAATATATATTGCCCGAACAAACAAATGAACAGTTTTTAAATATTTTTATAATTATTATAATGGCATTGAAAGTATTTCAGTAACACTTATTATTCTAAAAATAATATTTTTACTCACCAATATTAGCCGTCTAAATACATTCTTAAAATTTACAAATGAGACCCTTTTTTGTGAAAAAGATAGTATAAATGAAAAGGATAACTAATCAAACAAGTTTGTTATTTTGAATGTGATTAGTACTTAGAACCGACAATTTTATTTAAAACGGAGTTATTAATTATATATAACTTACGACTTAAAATCTTGGGGACCGTTCTTAATTCTGCACAAACGTCGCAATCATAATTCAACTGAAAACTTTTAAGTACTAGTGAAAATTTTGGCAATATGTAACCTGACTCTAATCCAAATAATCTATGACAACAAGGTTTTAAATTTTGAACTCAATCTCTCACTAATTATAGACGTTACGCCAATTAGATCGAAATATTGAATTGGTTTTGCAAAGTAGAGGAATTGTCCTAGCTAAACTACCTAGGTATATACATATTTCAATTACAAATATACATTTAAAATAGGGAAGTGATATTTACACAAAGAAAAGAGATAATTCTAGAAGATCACCCTCACATAAATAATAAATAGGTAGCATATTTATGTGAGAGGAACATGTAAAGATATTAAATTTTATTTATAAAAATATTAATTCTCTTAAAATATACAATAATTATTTGTGGAGAAAACGATACACATGATTTATTGATTTAGTACTCGATGGCATTAATTTTCTTTAACTTGAATATAAAATAAAAATATTGAGCTGGATTATAGGTAAATTTGCATACAAGTTAAAGTATAGATTTATAAAAGATAGCGGCCAACCCCTTAAACAACAATAAAGTACTTTATTGTTTAGGGGTTGGTCGCGCTATATTTCTTTTATAAATTTGTAGTTTAATTTATATTCAAATTTAGTTATAATCCGGCCTAATATTTTTATTCTATATTTAAGTTAAAGAAAATTAGGATGGTTGAGAGATGGATGGTAGACACTGGTGTTATAGTAAAAAGTTTGAAGTTTGTTTGAACCATGTATTGGAACTACAAGCCTTAAAAATAGGGAATTGATATTTTCACAACTGAAAATAATAGTTCAAAAGTTACTCCTTCATATGAGGGTGGACCCTATTTACTATTCATATGAGGAAGTGGTGCAATTATCAAATTTACTTGTGAAAATATAAATTCCTTAAAAATAAATGCGTCCGAACAATCATATTCTTAGTGGTATAACCAAATTATATAAACAAAAACCTATAATAATTAATTTTATCGTTATATATCAATACCTATCTATCTAAGTATATATAAAAAGACGTAATTCGATCCACCAACGGAGTAGACTCTTAATTAATTAAAATTAATTAAGAGTTAACTCGTGATAACTCGCTCATATTCGCTTGAGTCGATGTTTTTATATATTCACTTTCTCTTCCTCTTTGATTTTTCATTTCTCTGTCATTATATATTCACTTTGTTGCCGAATCTTCTCCACTTTTTTTTAATTTCGTCTTTCCCTTTGCTCCGTCTCTCCATCGATCCAGTCTCCTCACTTTAATGTAAATACGCATCGTCATCGCAATCTCTTCATCTCCTCCTCTATGAATCCCATCTCTAATCTATAGCTTTAATATCTCCTCCTCTTATTTTGTAAATCCCCTCCAATCCTCGCTGAATCCTATTCCAATTTTAGCGATTTATCTCTTGGTCTTCCTCTCTGATTCCTCCCTCTCCATCATAAAAACATCAATTCCAGCATCCAATCGTAATTTTCAATTACATACTCAAAACCCCAATTCAACCCATCAATTTCTCAGTCTACCCTTCAACTCACCCCAATTCGAGAATCAAAATATATGAGTCTCCAAGAAATTTGATTTTATTTCATTTATTTAAGTAATTAATGCCGAATACTGATGATCATAGCTAGAAAGCAAATCCACACAAATGCTGATGATAATATTTTATTTCATTTGAAGTTTGGAGCTGATCAGAATGACCCATTAAATTTGTAGTTAGAAAGCAACTTCAAGATCATTAATTTTCTTTTAACTTTTTACTAACATGCAAATTTACTTAAAATTCCGGCCATTTTTTTTCTTTCTCAAACAACAAATTTATAAAAGATAATATTACCTCAATTTCATAATAATAGTCATTTTTAACTTTATGCATATGAACTAAAAAAGCTATTTAACACTATCATTTTTAATAATTAAAATTTGTATGAAATTTCATCACTATCCTTTATGAAAAGTTGAAAACTATTAATAAAAGGAAGAAAATTTCTCCAGACAATGAGAGAAGCTAGAGTGATATAAGAAAGTAAACAATTTAATTATTGTCCTAAAAAGTCACGATAAATAAATTAAAATAAATTTTTTCTTTTAAAAAGTCAATTATTATGGAATGGAGATAGTAGCAACCAATCCCTTAAAAAATACAGAAGTCAAGAAAGTATATATCAGAAACATATAACATGTATCTTAATTTTGAACCACAGTTTCAAACAAACCAATTATATATACTTGCACGATTCATTTGCCTAAAGAAAGAAAATAATTTTAATGTCAATTTCCAAATTGTAGCCATTCGACCAAAAAAAGTGAAGTTTTATGAGGGTGGGGATGGCTAATTATGGATATTGGTAGTCTGCATGCATAGCTTAATTTGTGATAGAAATAATATATAACCAATCTGTATGCATGGCTTAATTTGTGATAGAACTAATGCCAAAACTGTCTCCGGTGTATGGCTCGGAGGATCTTAAATGCCAAACGTCACAACCTTGGAACCATAAGCCTTGAAACGACAAACGTACTAGTACCTACGTACTACTAGTACTAGTACTATTCCTATTAATTGTGGGGAATACGCAGTTAGCTACCAAACGGCATAGCAGTGTTGTTTCGTAGTGCCTAGTTTGTGAATTGTGCGTATAACTATACCCTTATATAATTGTGTATGCCTACATTCACGTATGAGAACTTTCATGTATTGGTGACATCCTATTTGTATGCATGAATTGGGAGAATTAAACTACAGTCCACATACACGCTTAATTAAATACTCTTTCTAGCCCTTAATATAAGTTGTTTTAGAGTTGTGCACAAGTATTAAGTACTCCTTCTATTACTAAAAGATTGTCGTTTAAGGTTTTTACACATAGATTAAGAAAGTCATTTAATACTACCATTTACTATTAATGCAAAGTAGATAATTTGTTTAAAATTTCATCACTACCCCTTCATGGGAAATTGAAAACTATTAATGAAAAGTAGATAATTTGTTGGGACAATGAGAGAAGGTAGGGGTAATATAGGAAAATAAATAATTTATTCTCCTAGAAAGTTGTAAACGACAAACATTTTAGAACAAAATTTTTCTTCTAAAATGACAATCTTTTAAGAACGAAGAGAGTAAATAATACATAGCATTAAATATAATATCAATTGCCTATATTGTCCTTGTATTGGAAAAAATAAATTTATTTATTGTGCAAACAATAGTGAGAGAACCAAAGTTGTATTTAATACTTAGAGCATCTCCAACAGCCTCTTCAACCACTTTGGGATACTCAAATAGGTGAGCTACATCAGAAAAATCTTGGATCAATTATATATTCTATTATATTTTTTAAAATAATTACAACAATAGTGTACTCATAAAATATTTACACAATTAATACACTTTTCATATTTATTTACAATATTAGTACAATTAGGATTCCTTAATTTAGGGGATTAGTATTAATTTACTTATTAAATTAAGTATTTAATAAGTAAACCATATAGCACATCCACCACCTAAGCCTCCACCCCCACCTACACCTCATCAACACTTCCACTAAATCCTCCACCTTTCCCACCTCCAAGTCTGCTGCCACCCCATAAGCCTCCACCCTCCTCATCCACGCTCCGGCAAGGGCAAGAAGGGTTCCACTAATTAACTGGATGGAGGGCGACAATAGCTAGGACATGGGTTTCTAGGGCAAGATTTCTACAGAAAGAAAAAATGGATTGCGATTTGAGGAGTGAGAAACGATCATGAGAGGACGGAGAGAGAAAGAGTTAATGAATAAGGGTTAGAGAAATGGATTTTAGGGAGACACGTGGGCTACATGTGACGTGTTGGTTATAGTAACGGTCGTTTTCGAAACAGTAGGTTAGAAATATGATCCTTCCAAGAGCAAGTACCAACGTAGAAATATGATCTATCGTCGCTCTGTTTCTGGAGTTTTTTCATAGTGCAGTTAGTAGCCAAACCTTCATACCAAGGTAACCAATTCTGTTTTACTAAGTTAATTACCAATTGATTTTGAATGTAATACAGTTGGAAGCCAAACCTTCATGCAGTTGGTTGCCAAACTTTCATACAAAGGTAACCAATTCATAATGCAGGTGTGGAGGTAGATTGGTTACCTTGATATAAAGGTTTGGTTACCTTTGTATAAAAGTTTGGTTACATTGGTAAGAAGGTTTGGTTATCAACATTACATTACACATCACTCTCTTATCTCTCTCTTTTCTATGCAGTGTTCTTATTTTTTTTTCGACATAAAATTGGGTCTCACTGGCGAAGGGAAATAGGAAGATGACCGGCAAAGGGGAGAAGAAAGATGACGTTGCCAAATTTAAAATATTTGAATTAATATTTTTTAATTTGAATTTATTTTTGTTTTTAGATCCAAGATATATGAATTTGAATTATTAATTATGACAGTTATTTCTCTTTGAGTTTAGGTTTCCTTATTATTATGAATTGAATCCTATACTAATTTTCTAAATTAAGGAGTCCTAATTGCACTAATATTGTAAATAAATATAGAAAGTATTAATTGTGTAAATATTTTATGAGTGCACTATTGTTGTAATTAATTACTAAATATTATATATTATTGTAAAGGACCCAAAAATCTTTCCCAACGTATTTATCATTTTGAAGAAATTAATTTCTCCTGCTCATTCCTATGATATGAGATAGTGATATCTGCAGCGGTTACATGATAAGCTATGCTTTTAATGATTCATAAATCTTGAAAAATATGTGGAGTATGGCAGGATACTCTTATTAAGAATCACCTATGTGAGTGTGAACTGGGCCAATTCTATAAGAAGGATAAGGCTATACTTCTCTAAAGCACTCATAAATTCGGGATTGTTCGCAGCAAAAATGAACAAAATTATGAGAACCAAATAATGTCTAGAAAGATTCTATGTGAATTACTATTGTCTCAATTTACATAAATAATTGGATAGTTCAAGACATCACGTTCACTAGACAATCAGTAAACCCGATAGTCTTTCATAAGGGAAGGTTCAAAACCAAAAGCTACCTCTCTCGATACAGATAATTTCTAATTCTCTCTCTCTCTCTCTCTCTCTCTCTCTCTCTCTCTCGGAGTTTGCATAATATTTGTATAAGGCTGGCAGTCAATATCATTCATGTGGGGGATTGTTAGAATTTAAGCCTAATTTAATATAGGTATCTTTAATTGTTTTTAATAATTCCATATATTAATGTGTACTACTCCATGAGTAAATTAAATTAAGTATTTGGAAGCACAAATTCATGGAGTAATGAATGAGATATTAACTCTCAAAGATCACATTTAGAAATGATAAAAGATAATAAATACATGTAGAAAATACCAAGTCCCACATATGTTATGAATTAAATATTTTATATGTGTATATACAAGGAAAGTGCTCTTGGGTTTGGGCCCCAAAGGGCATCCCACTTTTGTGGAAGGGAGATGACCTAGCCAAGGCTAGGTTCGAACCCACACGCGCGCCGCCGTTGACCGTCCAGCCTGACCTAGCTCTAGCTCCCCAAATACATGGTACAGATATCTTCTATGATTTAAAATTTTTCATCAATTTTATAACGGGTCAAATGCAAAGTCGACCACTGAACTTTTATGATATTTGGGTATTGAGTCCCTTTCTTCCGGTCAACGCAAAGTAAGCATCTTCCAATTCAAAAATTTGGACTTTGAACCCCCATGCGCCACATGTGCGTTGACCCGCTAGCTAACGTGACACACGTGGCGTCTACGTGACAGGTCTGACGTGGTATTTAATATTATAATTTGACACGTGAGAATTGCTGGCGTGGCTTCTTTTGATTTTTTTCTAAAAATTTACTTTTGCAAGAATTTGAACTCACAATCAAACATTTGGAACTTCGGCTATATGACCAGTGGAGCAACACAAGCTAACTATTAATATTTTGCAAGAATTAATCTTTATATTAAAACATAAGATTTCTCCATCTTGCCTAACATTAGCAGTTGTAGTACTAATAATAGTAATAACAATAATAATAATAATAATAATAATAATAATAATAATAATAATAATAATCACATTATTTTGGAAGAAGAAGCGGCCTGACTTAACAATCACATTATTTTGGAATGAAAATGAAACACAAATATAGATGGGTGATATTGTCAAAAACAAATATATATTGCCCGAACAAACAAATGTACATTTTTTAAATATTTTTATAATTATTATAATGACATTGAAAGTGTTTCAGTAACACTTATTACTCTAAAAATAATATTTTTACTCACCAATATTAGCCGTCTAAATACATTCTTAAAATTTACAAATGAGACCGTTTTTTGTGAAAAAGATAGTTATAAATGAAAAGGATAACTAATCAAACAAGTTTGTTATTTTGAATGTGATTAGTACTTAGAACCGACAATTTTATTTAGAACGGAGTTATTAATTACTCCCTCCATCCCATAATAACTGTCGCTTTAGCTTGATGCACATGGATTAAGAAAGTCATTTAGTGCTATCATGTATTAATTAAAATTGGTGTGAAATTTCATCACTACCCCTTTATGGGAAGTTGAAAACTATTAATACAAGAGAAAAATTTCTTGGGACAATGAGAGAAGGTAGGGGTGATATAGGAAAGTAAATAATTTATTCTCCTAGAAAGTTGTAAACGACAAATAAATTGGGAAAAAAATTTCCTTCTAAAACGACAGTTATTATGGGATGGAGGTAGTATATATAACTTACGATTTAAAATCTTGGGGACCGTTTTTAATTCTACACAAACGTCGCAATCATAATTCAACTGAAAACTTTTAATTACCAGTAAAAATTTTTGCAATATGTAACCTGACTCTAATCCAAATAATCTATGACAACAAGGTTTTAAATTTTGAACTCAATCTCTCACTCATTATAGATGTTACGCCAAGATCGAAAGATTGAATTGGTTTTGCAAAGTAGAGGAATTGTCCTAGCTAAACTACCTAGGTATATACATATTTCAAATACAAATATACATTTAAATCAGGGAAGTGATATTTACACAAAGAAAAGAGATAATTCTAGAAGATCACCCTTACATAAATAATAAATAGGTAGCATATTTATGTGAGAGGAACATGTAAAGATATTAAATTTTATTTATAAAAATATTAATTCTCTTAAAATATACAATAATTATTTGTGGAGAAAACGATACACATGATCTATTGATTTAGTACTCGATGGCATTAATTTTCTTTAACTTATATATAAAATAAAAATATTAGGTTGGATTATAGGTAAATTTGCATACAAGTTAAAGTATAGATTTATAAAAGATAGCGGCCAACCCCTTAAACAACAATAAAGTACTTTATTGTTTAGGGGTTGGCCGCGCTATATTTCTTTAATAAATTTGTAGTTTAATTTATATTCAAATTTAGTTATAATCCGGTCTAATATTTTTATTCTATATATAAGTTAAAGAAAATTAGGATGGTTGAGAGATGGATGGTAGGTACTTGTGTTATAGTAAAAAGTTTGAAGTTTGTTTGAACCATGTATTGGAACTACAAGCCTTAAAAATAGGGAATTGATATTTTCACAACCGAAAATGATAGTTCAAAAGTTACTTCTTTATATGAGGGTGGACCCTATTTACTATTCATATGAGGAGAAAGCGGTGCAATTATCAAATTTACTTGTGAAAATATCAATTCCTTAAAAATAAATGCGTCCGAATAATCATATTCTTAGTGGTCTCACGAAAATATATAAACAAAAACCTATAATAATTAATTTTATCGTTATATATCAATATCTATCTATCTAAGTATATATAAAAAGACGTAATTCGATCCACCAACAAAGTAGACTCTTAATTAATTAAAATTAATTAAGAGTTAACTCGGTGATAACTCACTCATATTCGCTTGAGTCGATGTTTTTATATATTTTCTTTCTCTTCCTCTTCGACTTTTATTTTCTCTGTAATTATATATTTGCTTTGTTGCCGAATCTTTTCCACTTTTTTCTAATTTCTTCTTTCCCTTTGCTCTGTCTATCCATCGATCCAGTCTCCTCACTTTAATGTAAATACGCATTGTCATCGCAATCTCTTCATCTTCTCCTCTATGAATCCCATCTCTAATCAGTCGCTTTAATATCTCGTCCTCTTATTTTGTAAATCCCCTCCAATCCTCGCTGAATCCTCTTCCAATTTTAGCGATTTATCTCTTGGTCTTCTTCCCTGCTTCCTCCTTCTCCATCACAAAAACACCAATTCCGGCATCCAATCGTAATTTTCAATTACATACTCAAAACCCCAATTCAACCCATCAATTTCTCAGTCTACCCTTCAACTCACCCCAATTCGAGAATCAAAATATATGGGTCTCCAAGAAATTTGATTTTATTTCATTTATTTAAGTAATTAATGTCGAATACTGATGATCATAGCTAGAAAGTAAATCCACACAAATACCGATGATAATATTTTATTTCATTTGAAGTTTGGAGCTGATCAGAATGACCCATTAAATTTGTAGTTAGAAAGCAACTTCATGATCATTAATTTTCTTTTAACTTTTTACTAACATTCAAATTTAATTAAAATTCCGGCCATTTTTTTTCTTTCTCAAACAACAAATTTATAAAAGATAATATTACCTCAATTTCATAATAATAGTCATTTTTAACTTTATGCATATGAACTAAAAAAGTTATTTAACACTACTCCCTCCGTCCCTATTTAAATGACGTTTTAGAGTTTTTCATTTATCTCTAATTATTTGACGTTTGTTCAAATTTAGGAGAAATAATGACAATTTTTCTAAAATTACCCCTCGTTATTCCTCCTACTTTTTTGATACTTTAAACTATTTCTCTCTTTCTCTTTCCTTATCCTAACAAAACTATTCTTATCCCAACAAAACTCTCCTTATCCCAACAAAAGATTTAAGGGTATTATAGACAATTGAGTATTATATTTAATGCTTTCCAGTCATTATCTTAATGTTTGTGCCCACCTCTAAAACGTCATTTAAATAGGGACGGAAGGAGTATCATTTTTAATAATTAAAATTTGTATGAAATTTCATCACTACCCTTTATGAAAAGTTGAAAACTATTTATAAAAGGGAGAAAATTTCTCCAAACAATGAGAGAAGTTAGAGTGATATAAGAAAGTAAATAATTTAATTATTGTCCTAAAAAGTCGTAAACGATAAATAAATTAAAATAAATTTTTTCTTTTAAAAAGTCAATTATTATGGAACGGAGATAGTAGCAACCAATCCCTTAAACAATAGAGAAGTCAAGAAAGTATATATCATAAACATATAACATGTATCTTAATTTTGAACCACAGTTTCAAACAAACCAATTATATATACCTGCACGATTCATTTACCTCAAGAAAGAAAATAATTTTAATGTCAATTTCCAAATTGTAGCCATTCGACCAAAAAAAGTGAAGTTTTATGAGCGTGGGGATGGCTGATTATGGATATTGGTAGTCTGCATGCATGGCTTAATTTGTGATAGAAATAATATATAACCAGTCTATATGCATGGCTTAATTTGTGATAGAATTAATGCCAAAACTGTCTCTGGTGTATGGCTCGGAGTAAGGCTGTAAATGAGTCGAATCGATCCGGATTCTAGGCTGCTCAGATTTGATTCGAGACAAAAATGTCTTGCTCGTATTCGAAATAAAATGTAAATAATGTACTCGTATTCGACTAGATGCAAAAAATGATACTCGAAGTTCGATTCGACTCGACTAGAAATTATATTCGAACTACTTGTTTTAAATCGAACTCGAGTAAAAACAAGCTTCTATCATATTATTTATTCCAAATTTACAATTTACAATTTACAATATACAACAGGAAGGAAACTATACCCTCAAAGCTTGGTTATAGTATATAAGTATATGACAGAAACAAATGACAGCTTCATTCTTTTGCTAATCATTCTCACCCTAACTACTAGGATAAACCATTTTTTGTACCAGCTTTCTGCAAAATCATCATAAAACAAAGATCCATGATGGAAGAGCATATGACCATGAAGGATAAAAGAGAAGGTCCCTCTGCTTGTAAAAGACAGGAAGCTTTGCAATTGTCATGGCAAGCTCTACCAACCCATTAAACATGAGCATAACCACAGCGAAAAATAGAGCACCCATGTATAACCCTCCTTCGGTAGTCGAACTTTGGTCCAACTCAGTTCTCAGGAACAGTGTCATTGTAATCACTGCCATAGTGGTAAGCTAAAACAGATAAAAGAATTATCATTAATTCAAATACTGACATAAAATAGGCCAACATTTGATATAACTCAGTGTACATTATATAGAAAACTTACTTGGAACAATTTGAATATGTAAACAAATGAGTTTCTCTTCATAAGCAAAACTTCTCTTGCAATCAGAGCTTTCAAGAGCTCCTTCTTGTTAACACCATACTTCTCTGTTGTCAAAGCAGCTGGGTGGCTTTTGCTATTGTCAAATGGGATTGCAAGATCATCTACCATTTTGAGTCCAACATGAAATGACTAGTAAGCCTCAGCAAATTCTCTAGCTGTAATAAATCTGTAAGGCTCATCTTTGTGTAGCCAGTACTGTTTCTAATCTTTCTTTGATGTTACCTGCACCAAATTTTTATTCCACCAGAATGGTACTTAGATTTGAACAAGACATAATTTTATTTACTCAGAAAATGAACATAGATCACTTACTTCTTGCAAGAAATCAGCAACACCTTTTCTCTCTGGACATTTGAAACCCATAGATTCGAAAAACTCAAGCACATGTTCACAGGGACCCTGATACACTATGTGGCCATCAGATAGAAGAATAATGTTATCAAACAGATCTTAAGTTTCAGGGGCTGGTTGCAAGAGAGAGATGAGAGCAGTTCCTTGGAGAATGTGGACACTGTGCTTCAGTGAATTCACAATTTGAAAAGTTGTCGAACTGTCCAAACCAGTAGATATCTCGTCCATAAAAAGTGCCCTCGACAGTCCAACCAACATCTCACCTGTAATTAACCAAAGAATTAATTATTATCCTATATAAATTAGACATAAACATGTACTTGTTTGATGGTAATAAATAGAGTTTCTTTAACCTGTTGTAACACACTTTTTCGGTCCTCCAGATATACCCCTGATCATTTAATCACCTACCATTGTATCTGCACAGATATGATGTCCCAAAATCTGCAATGAAGTGGGAAGGATTAATTTATACATTGTTACGTTACCTTGTCAAAATGTGATCAAAAAGGCTATATGGTAAATTCTAATACCTTTAGAACATAATCTGTGACCACGCTAGCCTCTTGACCTGCTGTTGCGGCAGCCTGAATTATAGGAACAACATTGAAACTTATATAATGAAGAAATAGAGTACCACCAGGTCATTCTTATACAAAAATTACAATAAGACCTTTAGCTATCAATAAAATAACCAAAGATCTGTTTGTATCCTATTCAAAGTGTAGATGGAGAATCATGCTTCAAAGAATCTCTCTTCTATTCTGTTTGCATCCCATTCTCTCTTCTTGCCAGCTCTGCCAACATTTCTGTAAAAGAATGGCAAGTATTATAGTTTGAAGCACTTAACCTTTAAAGCAAATCAATAGTCCACATCCTAAACTTATTGCAAAAGAATGATGAAACAGAAGGAAGTACAGTATTATAAGTAATTTGAAGAAGTAATCAATATTATAAGTAAACAGATCAATCAGAATATGAAGTACATAGTACCAGAAACTAGTCTTCAGGCCTTCAACCTTCAAGGCATCAAATTCAAATCTGCTTTATACTTCAATTCTTGAAATAAAACAAGAAACAGTAGTCAATATCAGAACTTTAAAAATATAGGAGAATAAACATTTGGATTCTTAGTTCCTTACCTCAGGTCTTCAATATTAAGTAATCATCTAATAATTATTAAAAGAAATAATAAGTTAAGCAATTTATAATCTAATAACAAAATTCAAACACAACCAATTCAAACAAAACCCAAATAACAGTTCCAATTTTGCAGTTCAACACAAACAGTTCTGCAGTCCAACACAGCCAATTTTGCATTTCAACAAAACTCAAATAACAGTACCAATAACAATTCAAGTTTAACAAAAGATTACAACCCATAAAATAAGTTTAAATCCTTACTTCCAGTCAATTTCATTAAGGAAAAAAATAGAAAAACAGCAGCACTGCAGAAAGCAGCAATCCAGTAGCAACACAACTGCAATTCACTCCAAATTAATGTCATTAACACCATCTTCATCAACAAGTGTAAAGTGTTAAACCAATTTGTTACATACATAAACAATAACAATAAAAAAGTAAACTAAAAGTTGATAAGAAATAAATCATACCATAGCAACACTCATTTTATTTAGCCTATAATCACACCTTAGCCAATCAGAAGTACATATAAGAGCTTGAACAGTTTCAGGCTTGAGAGAGCTCCTATATTGATCTAGTACCCTTCCACCAGCACTAAAAGTACTCTCTGATGCCACAGTGCTAACAGAAATTGATAGTATATCCCTTGCCATTTTTGAAATAATTCTAAACTTTAAGGTGTTTGCTTTCCACCAAAGTAAAGCATCAAAGGACTCATCATCATTACATATATACCCACCCTCTTCAAGATATGCATCCATATCAGATTTAATAGGAGTCACAATGTCCATACCTTGAGCCCAAGAATCAAACTCAGCTTTGCTCTTTGTTTTATTTTTCTCTAAGCAACTACCACTAACATTGGCAGAACTTCCTTCCATACTAGGCACATTAATAGGTATTAAACAGTGAACACCAACATAGTACTCATAGAGCTCATAAAGTGCTCTTTTCACAAGGCCAATGTTTCTATCAGCTTCAAACTCAGTTGTAAAAAATTTTGGAAAATAAAAGATGACCAATTGCATCTTATACCTTGAGTCAAGGATAGATGCAATTGCCATCAGACTGTTACACTCTCCCCAATACTTATCAAAATTTTCTTTCATTTTGAAAGCCATGTCTCTCAATAAGTGAAAATCATCATTTGATGTCTTAAGCAACAACTCTTTAATTTTCCATATTTTAGGAAGAAATAGATTTGCTGTAGGATATTCAAAGCCTGAGAAAACATGTGTGGCTTCATTGAACACCTCTAGAAACTCCATTACCTTTCCAGCTTTCTCCCAATCCTCAAAAGATGGACAAGACTGATAATGTGGATCCCTTTCTTGATACCTAGGGAACACCTCCCTAAACTGCATAGCAAACTCAAGCATGGCATAAGTGGAGTTCCAACGAGTTGGAACATCTAAAACAAGTTTTTTAGTTGTGTATAACTGTAATTGCTTTGCAATCTCGGAAAACTTATGAAGTCTAGAAGGGGATCCCTTAAAGTATTTCACACTATCACGAACCTTCACAATAAAATTTTGAATCACAGCTAAACCATCTTGTACCATAATATTGAGAATATGTGCACAACATCTCACATGAAATAGTTTTCCACCAAAAAACAAATTACCTTTTAACACAAAACTATCTTTAAGATTCCTAACTGCAGAATCATTAGAAGATGCATTGTCTAAAGTGATTGTGGTTATCTTATTTTCAATGCCCCATTCACTAAGACAAGAAAAAATGGCATCACTAATCATGATGCCAGTGTGAGGAGGTGGCAAATGACAGAAATTCAAAATTCTTTTTTAAAGCCTCCAATCAGATTCTAAGAAATGTGCAGTGAGACACATGTACCCAATTATTTGATTAGATGTCCACAAGTTAGAAGTTAAACTCACTCTATCGATGCCAAACAACAAAGCTTTCACATTTTTCTTTTCTAAAGCATAAATTTTCATGCAGTCATTTTTCAGAGTAACACGAGAAATAAGATCAAATTTAGGGTTCAAAGATTTCAAGAGAAGAATGAAAAATTCATGCTCAACCATTCTAAAGGGATATTCATGCACCATAATCATTTTTGCCATAATATCTCTGGTCCTCTCTTTGTCAAACCTAAAATTTATCAAATTACTCATTTGACCATCAGCTTCAATAGTAGGGTAAGCCAACACACTCTGTTTTGTTCCAGCAATTTTAGATAAATGAACCGTGCAAGTTAACATGTGTCTATTTAAATGGCTAGTTGAACCAGTGCTTTGATGTGCAAGTTTAGCAAAACAGTAATTGCACTGGATTTTTTGGTACCAACTTGTAATTTAATAATGTTAAATTTAGACCAAACCTTTGAAGTTTTTCTCTTCTTTTTTCCTTCTCCATTTTTTCAGTACCTTTCTCTTCTCCCTTAGGATCGTCAATTTCAATGATAGCATTATTGGTGGCAGAAGTATTGCCATTATCAGAGGCTTGTGAAAGATTAACTACTGGTGTTGACTGATTGAACTCACGATCTGAAAAAAAAAGAGACAGACAATGAGACAAATAATGAAAAGCTAATAACTCTGAATGTAAATAAAAATTAAACTATGACCCAAATTGAAAATTAATCAAAATTGATAACTATTACCATTATCGTTAGCACTGGTTAGTTGAGTACCAGTAACAGACTCAGAGTTTAACATTTGGACAAAATTTAGGTTGAGAGTTTAGAAGAAACTAAAACTAGGGTTTTGATTTTTGAATGATTTGGGAAAAATAAAATTGGGGTTGTATAAATGAATCTGGGGACTGAATCGACTGATAACTTACCAAGTTAAGCTTTTAAATTCTCCCGAATCATAGCCATACATCTGCAGATCTTGAGTTTTTCAACTACAACATAACATAAATGATGAAAAATTAGTATTTCCTAGACAAAAAATAAAAGTTAATTGTCTCTTACTCTTCTCAAACACAGATCAAGGAATAAGAAGACTGAAGACCGTAGCATGTAGGAGGAAGGAAGTAAGGATTTTTGGCCCAAGTCTCAACTGGGGAACAGCCGAACAGGGGAAGAGAAATCGTTACTCTGAGTCTCTGACCCAAGTCCCAACTGGTATGGGGAAAAGAAATCGTTAGACAGTGAGTCAAAAAATAAAACTATATATATACATATATAATTATACTCGCGAACCATAGTCAAACATATTCGAACGAATTCATGACGAATGATTCAAAATTAATCGAACTACTCATGGAGAAAACGAGCAGAGTATGGCTTCTCTCAGATCCGGATCGTCTGAGGAGTCGAATAATGAAAGTTGCCCAAAATCGACTTGGTTAATATACGAATTCGGGTCCCGTTCGAATTTTTTTCGAATCGACTCCGATCCGACCTGACCCATTCGACCCATTTTTAGCCTTAGCTCAGAGGTTCTTAAATGCCAAACGTCACAACCTTGGAACCATAAGCCTTGAAACGACAAACATACTAGTACCTACGTACTACTAGTACTAGTACTATTCCTATTAATTGTGGGGAATACGCAGTTAGCTACCAAACGACATAGCAGTGTTGTTTCGTAGTGCCTAGTTTGTGAATTGTGCGTATAACTATACCCTTATATAATTGTGTATGCCTACATTCACGTATGAGAACTTTCATGTATTGGTGACATCCTATTTATATGCATGAATTGGGAGCATTAAACTACAGTTCACATACACGCTTAATTAAATACTCTTTCTAGCCCTTAATATAAGTTGTTTTAGAGTTGTGCACAAGTATTAAGTACTCCTTCTATTACTAAAAGATTATCGTTTAAGGTTTTTACACATAGATTAAGAAAGTCATTTAATACTACCATTTACTATTAATGCAAAGTAGATAATTTGTTTAAAATTTCATCACTATCCCTTCATGGGAAATTGAAAACTATTAATGAAAAGTAGATAATTTCTTGGGACAATGAGAGAAGGTAGGGGTAATATAGGAAAATAAATAATTTATTCTCTTAGAAAGTTGTAAACGACAAACATTTTAGAACAAATTTTTTCTTCTAAAACGACAATATTTTAAGAACGGAGAGAGTAAATAATAACATAGCATTAAATATAATATCAATTGCCTATATTGCCTTTGTATTGAAAAAAAAATTTATTTATTGTGCAAACAATAGTGAGAGAATCAAAGTTGTATTTAATACTTAGAGCATATCCAACAGCCTCTTCAACCACTTTGGGATACTCAAATAGGTGAGCTACATCAGAAAAATCTTGGATCAATTACATATTCTATTATATTTTTTAAAATAATTACAACAATAGTGTACTCATAAAATATTTACATAATTAATACACTTTTCATATTTATTTACAATATTAGTGCAATTAGGATTCCTTAATTTAGGGGATTAGTATTAATTTACTTATTAAATTAAGTATTTAATAAGTAAATCATATAGCACCTCCACCACCTAAGCCTCCACCCCCACCTACACCTCATCAACACTTGCACTAAATCCTCCACCTTTCCCACCTCCAAGTCTGCCGCCACCGCATAAGCTTCCAACCCTCCTCATCCACGCTCCGGCAAGGGCGAGAAGGGTTCCGCTAACTGGAAGGAGGGCGACAATAGCTAGGACATGGGTTTCTAGGGCGAGATTTCTACAGAAAGGAAAAATGGATTGGGATTTGAGGAGAGAGAAACGACCATGGGAGGACGGAGAGAGAAAGAGTTAATGAATAAGGGTTAGAAAAATGGATTTTAGGGAGACACGTGGGCTACATGTGACGTGTTGGTCATAGTAACGGTCGTTTTCGAAACAGTAGGTTACAAATATGATCCTTCCGAGAGCAAGTACCAACGTAGAAATATGATCTATCGTCGCTCTGTTTCTGGAGTTTTTTCATAGTGCAGTTGGTAGCCAAACCTTCATACCAAGGTAATCAATTCTGTTTTACTAAGTTAATTACCAATTGATTTTGAATGTAATACAGTTGTTAGCCAAACCTTCATGTAGTTAGTTGTCAAACTTTCATACAAAAGTAACCAATTCATACTGCAGGTGTGGAGGTAGATTGGTTATCTTGATATAAAAGGTTGGTTACCTTTGTATAAAAGTTTGGTTACCTTGGTAAGAAGGTTTGGTTATCAACATTACATTACACATCACTCTCTTATCTCTCTCTTTCCTATGCATTGTTCTTATTTTTTTTCGACATGAAATTGGGTCTCACCGACGAAGGGAAAGAGGAAGATGACCGACGAATGGGAGAAGAAAGATGACGTTGCCAAACTTTAAATATTTAAATTTGAATTACTATTTTTTTAATTTGAATTTATTTTTGTTTTTAGATCTAAGATATTTGAATTTGAATTATTAATTATGACAGTTATTTCTCCTTGATTTTAGGTTTCCTTATTATTATGAATTGAATCCTATACTAATTTCTTAAATTAAGGAATCCTAATTGCACTAATATTGTAAATAAATATGAAAAGTATTAATTGTGTAAATATTTTATGAGTGCACTATTGTTGTAATTACTTACTAAATGTTGTATATTATTGTAAAGGACCCAAAAATCTTTCCCAACGTATTTATCATTATGAAGAAATTAATTTCTTCTGCTCATTCCTATGATATGAGATAGTGATACCTGCAGCGGTTACATGATAAGCTATGCTTTTAATGATTCTTAAATCTTGAAAAATATGTGGAGTATGGCAGGATACTCTTATTAAGAATCACCTATGTGAGTGTGAACTGGGTCAATTCTATGAGAAGGATAAGGCTATACTTCTCTAAAGCACTCATAAATCCGGGATTGTTCGGGACAAAAATGAACAAAATCATGATAACCAAATAATGTCTAGAAATATTCTATGTGAATTACTATTGTCTCGATTTACACAAATGATTGGACAGTTCAAGACATCACGTTCACTAGACAATCAGTAAACTCGATAGTCTTTCACAAGGGAATGTTCAAAACCAAAAGTTACCTCTCTCGATACAGATAATTTCTAATTCTCTCTCTCACTCTCTCACTCTCTCTCTTGGAGTTTGCATAACATTTACATAAGGCTGGCAGTCAATATCATTCATGTGGGGGATTGTTAGAATTTAAGCCTAATTTAATATAGGTATCATTAATTATTTTTAATAATTTCATATATTAATGTGTACTACTCCATGAGTAAATTAAATTAAGTATTTGAAAGCTCAAATCCATGGAGTAATGAATGAGATATTAACTCTCAAAGATCACATTTGAAAATGATAAAAGATAATAAATACTTGTGGGAAAAACCAAGTCTCACATAGGTTATGAATTAAATATTTTATATGTTTATATACAAGGAAAGTGCTCTTGGGTTTGGGCCCCAAAGGGCATCCCACTTTTGTGGAAGGGAGATGACCTAGCCAAGGCTAAGTTCGAACCCACATGCGCGCCGCCGCCGACCGGCCAGCCTGGTCTGGCTCTAGCTCCCCAAATACATGGTACAGATATCTTCTATGATTTAAAATTTTTCATCAATTTTATAACGGGTTAAATGCAAAGTCGACCACTGAACTTTTTTGATATTTGGGTATTGAGTCCCTTTCTTCCGGTCAATGCAAAGTAAGCCACTTCCTATTCAAAAATTTAGACTTTGAACCCCCAGGCGCCACATGTGTGTTGACCTCACGTGGCAGGTCTGACGTGGGATTTAATATTATAATTTAACACGTGAGCATTGCTGACGTGGCTTCTTTTGATTTTTTTCCAAAAATTTGGTTTTGCAAGCATTTGAACTCACAGCCAAACATTTGGAACTTTGGCCAAATGACCACTAGAGCAACACAAACTAACTATTAATATTTTGCAAGAATTAATCTTTATATCAAAACATAAGATTTCCCCATCTTGCCTAACACTAGCGGTTGTAGTACTAATAATGTTAATAATCACATTATTTTGGAAGAAGAAGCGACATGACTTAACAATCACATTATTTTGGAATGAAAATGAAACACAAATATAGATGGGTGATATTGCCAAAACAAATATATATTGCCCGAACAAACAAATGTACATTTTTTAAATATTTTTATAATTATTATAATGACATTGAAAGTGTTTCAGTAACACTTATTATTCTAAAAATAATATTTTTACTCACCAATATTAGCCGTCTAAATACATTCTTAAAATTTACAAATGAGACCGTTTTTTGTGAAAAAGATAGTATAAATGAAAAGGATAACTAATCAAACAAGTTTGTTCTTTTGAATGTGATTAGTACTTAGAACCGACAATTTTATTTAGAACAGAGTTATTAATTATATATAACTTACGACTTAAAATCTTGGGGACCGTTCTTAATTCTGCACAAACGTCGCAATCATAATTCAACTGAAAACTTTTAATTACCAGTAAAAATTTTCGCAATATGTAACCTGACTCTAATCCAAATAATCTATGACAACAAGGTTTTAAATTTTGAACTCAATCTCTCACTCATTATAGACGTTACGCCAATTAGATCGAAAGATTGAATTGGTTTTGCAAAGTAGAGGAATTGTCCTAGCTAAACTACCTAGGTATATACATATTTCAATTACAAATATACATTTAAAATAGGGAAGTGATATTTACACAAAGAAAAGAGATAATTCTAGAAGATCACCCTCACATAAATAATAAATAGGTAGCCTATTTATGTGAGAGGAACATGTAAAGATATTAAATTTTATTTATAAAAATATTAATTCTCTTAAAATATACAATAATTATTTGTGGAGAAAACGATACACATGATTTATTGATTTAGTACTCGATGGCATTAATTTTCTTTAACTTATATATAAAATAAAAATATTAGGCTGGATTATAGGTAAATTTGCATACAAGTTAAAGTATAGATTTATAAAAGATAGCCGCCAACCCCTTAAACAACAATAAAGTACTGTATTGTTTAGGGGTTGGCCGCGCTATATTTCTTTTATAAATTTGTAGTTTATTTTATATTCAAATTTAGTTGTAATCCGGCCTAATATTTTTATTCTATATATAAGTTAAAGAAAATTAGGATGGTTGAGAGATGGATGGTAGGTACTGGTGTTATAGTAAAAGTTTGAAGTTTGTTTGAACCATGTATTGGAACTTCAAGCCTTAAAAATAGGGAATTGTTATTTTCACAACTGAAAATGATAGTTTAAAAGTTACTCCTTCATATGAGGGTGGACCCTATTTACTATTCATATGAGGAGGAAGTGGTGCAATTATCAAATTTACTTGTGAAAATATGAAATTCCTTAAAAATAAATGCGTCCGAACAATCATATTCTTAGTGGTATCACGAAATTATATAAACAAAAACCTATAATAATTAATTTTATCGTTATATATCAATACATATCTATCTAAGTATATAAAAAAAGACGTAATTCGATCCACCAACGGAGTAGACTCTTAATTAATTAAAATTAATTAAGAGTTAACTCGGTGATAACTCACTCATATTCGCTTGAGTCGATGTTTTTATATATTCACTTTCTCTTCCTCTTCGACTTTTAATTTATCTGTCATTATATATTCGCTTTGTTGCCGAATCTTCTCCACTTTTTTCTAATTTCTTCTTTCCCTTTGCTCCGTCTCTCCATCGATCCAGTCTCCTCACTTTAATGTAAATACGCATCGTCATCGCAATCTCTTCATCTTCTCCTCTATGAATCCCATCTCTAATCAGTCGCTTTAATATCTCCTCCTCTTATTTTGTAAATCCCCTCCAATCCTCGCTGAAACCTCTTCCAATTTTAGCGATTTATCTCTTGGTCTTCCTCTCTGCTTCCTCCCTCTCCATCACAAAAACACCAATTCCAGCATCGAATCGTAATTTTCAATTACATACTCAAAACCCCAATTCAACCCAACAATTTCTTAGTCTACCCTTCAACTCACCCCAATTCGAGAATCAAAATATATGAGTCTCCAAGAAATTTGATTTTATTTCATTTGTTTAAGTAATTAATGCCGAATACTGATGATCATAGCTAGAAAGCAAATCCACACAAATACTGATGATAATATTTTAATTCATTTGAAGTTTGGAGCTGATCAGAATGACCCATTAAATTTGTAGCTAGAAAGCAACTTCATGATCATTAATTTTCTTTAACTCTTTACTAACATGCAAATTTACTTAAAATTCCGGCCATTTTTTTTCTTTCTCAAACAACAAATTTATAAAAGATAATATTATCTCAATTTCATAATAATAGTCATTTCTAACTTTATGCATATGAACTAAAAAAGCTATTTAACACTATCATTTTTAATAATTAAAATTTGTATCATCACTACCCTTTATAGAAAATTGAAAACTATTAATAAAAGGGAGAAAATTTCTCCAGACAATAAAAGAAGTTAGAGTGATATAAGAAAGCAAATAATTTAATTATTGTCCTAAAAAGTCGTAAACGATAAATAAATTAAAATAAATTTTTTCTTTTAAAAAGTCAATTATTATGGAATGGAGATAGTAGCAACCAATCACTTAAACAACACAGAAGTCAAGAAAGTATATATCAGAAACATATAACATGTATCTTAATTTTGAACCACAGTTTCAAACAAACCAATTATATATACTTGCATGATTCATTTGCCTCAAGAAAGAAAATAATTTTAATGTCAATTTCCAAATTGTAGTCATTCGACCAAAAAAGTGAAGTTTTATGACGGTGGGGATGGCTGATTATGGATATTGGTAGTCTGCATGCATGGCTTAATTTGTGATAGAAATAATATATAACCAGTCTGTATGCATGGCTTAATTTGTGATAGAATGGCTCGGAGGATCTTAAATGCCAAACGTCACAACCTTAGAACCATAAGCCTTGAAACGACAAACGTACTTGTACCTACGTACTACTAGTACTAGTACTAGTACTATTCCTATTAATTGTGGGGAATACCCAATTAGCTACCAAACGGCATAGCAGTGTTGTTTCGTAGTGCCTAGTTTGTGAATTGTGCGTATAACTATACCCTTATATAATTGTGTATGCCTACATTCACGTATGAGAACTTTCATGTATTGGTGACATCCTATTTGTATGCATGAATTGGAGCATTAAACTACCGTCCACGTACACGCTTAATTAAATACTCCCTCTATCCCATAATAACTATCGCTTTAGCTTGATGCACATGGATTAAGAAAGTCATTTAGTGCTATCATTTATTAATTAAAATTGGTATAAAATTTCATCACTACCCCTTTATGGGAAGTTGAAAACTATTAATACAAGGAAAAAATTTCTTGGGACAATGAGAGAAGGTAGGGGTGATATAGAAAAGTAAATAATTTATTCTCCTAGAAAGTTATAAACGACAAATAAATTGGGAAAAAAATTTCCTTCTAAAACGACAGTTATTATGGGATGGAGGTAGTACTCTTTATAGCCCTTAATATAAGTTGTTTTAGAGTTGTGCACAAGTATTAAGTACTCATTCTGTTCCTAAAAGATTGTCGTTTAAGGTTTTTGCACATAGATTAGTCATTTAATACTACCATTTACTACATCCGTTCCTAAAAAATTGTCGTTTAAGGTTTTGGCACATAAATTAAGAAAGTATCATTTACCAATTAAAATTTGTTTGAAATTTCATCACTACCCCTTTATGGGAAGTTGAAAACTATTAATACAAGTGAGATAATTTCTTGGGACAATGAGAGAAGGTAGGCATAATATTGAAAAATAAATAATTTATTCTCCTTGAAAGTTGTAAACGATAAACTTTTTGGAATAAATTTTTTCTTCTAAAACGATAATCTTTTAAGATCGAAGGGAGTAACAATTAAAATTTGTTTAAAATTTTATCACTACCTCTTCATAGGAAATTGAAAATTATTAATGCAAAGTAGATAATTTCTTGAGACAATGAGAGAAGGTAGGGGTAATATAGGAAAGTAAATAATTTATTTTCCTAGAAAGTTGTAAACGACAAACATTTTAGAGTAAATTTTTTCTTCTAAAACGATAATCTTTTAGGAACGGAGAGAGTAAATAATAACATAACATTAAATATAATATCAATTGTTTTTATTGTCCTTGTATTAGAAAAAAAAAGTTTTATTTATTGAACAAACAATAGTGAGAAAACCAAAGTTGTATTTAATACTTAGAGCATCTCCAACAGCCTCTTCAACCACTTTGGGATACTCAAATAGGTGAGCTACATCAGAAAAATCTTGGATCAATTACATATTCTATTACATTTTTTAAAATAATTACAACAATAGTGTACTCATAAAATATTTACACAATTAATACACTTTTCATATTTATTTAGGATAAAATACAAAGTAGACCACTGAACTTTAGGAGTTTTTGGGTATTGATCTCTTTTCATTTGGTCAACGCAAATTGAGCCCCTTTTTATTAAAAAATTTGGACTTTGAGCCCCAGACGCCACATGTGCGTTGACCTGCCTACGTGACAGATCTGAACCTCTAATTCGGAACATTGGTCCAATGACCAACTGAGCAACATGGGTCTTATTGTTATTATTTTGTAAAGATTAATATTTATAACAATTAAATCCCCAAATTAAAAGACAACATATCCCAAGCAGTTCCCATAGCAAACATTAAAGATATATTTACCGGAAAAAACATATTTTAATTAAATATATTACCTAAAATTACATAATTTCCGGTAAATATTATTATTATTATTATTATTATTAGTATTGTTATTATTAGTACTATTATTATTAGTATTGTTGTTATTATTATTATTATTATTATTATTATTATTATTATTATTATTATTATTATTATTAGTATTGTTGTTATTATTATTATTATTACTATTAAAAAAAATATTTACCAGAAATTATGTAATATTTTAGGTAATATATTTAATTAAAATATGTTTTTCCCGGTAAATATATCCTTCAGGTTTGCTATGGGAACTGCTTGGGATATGTTGTCTTTTAATTTGGGGATTTAATTGTTTAGTTATAAATATTAATCTTTGTAAAATAATAACAATAAGACCCATGTTGCTTAGTTGGTCATTGGACCAATGTTCCAAATTAGAGGTTCCATGTTTGACTCTGTGCATCAACATAGTCAGATCTGCCACGTAGGCAGGTCAACGCATATGTGGCGCCTGGGGCTCAAAGTCTAAATTTTTTAATAAAAAGGGACATGTGGTGCATGGGGCTAAAAGTCCAAATTTTTTAATAAAAAGGGGCTCAATTTGCGTTGACCAAAAGAAAAGGGCTCAATACCCAAAAACTCCTAAAGTTTAGTGGTCTACTTTGTATTTTACCCTATTTATTTACAATATTAGTGCAATTAGGATTCCTTAATTTAGGGAATTAGTATGCAATTAGGATTTCTTAATTTAGGGGATTAATATTAATTTACTTATTAAATTAAGTATTTAATAAGTAAATCATATAGTACCTCCACCACCTAAGCCTCCACCTCCACCTACACCTCATCTAGCACTTCCACTAAATCCTCCACCTTTCCCACCTCCAAGTTTGCCGCCACCCCATAAGCCTCCACCCTCCTCATCCACGCTCCGGTAAGGGCGAGAAGGGTTCCGCCAACTAGAAGGAGGGCGACAATAGCTATGACATGGGTTTCTAGGGCGAGATTTCTGCAGAAAGGGAAAATGGATTGGGATTTGAAGAGAGAGAAACGACCATGGGAGGACGGAGAGAGAAAGAGTTAATGAATAAAGGTTAGAGAAATGGATTTTAGGGAGACACGTGGGCTACATGTGACGTGTTGGTCATAGTAACGGTCGTTTTTGAAACAGTAGATTAGAAATATGATCCTTCCGAGAGCAAGTACCAACGTAGAAATATGATCTATCATCGCTCTGTTTCTGGAGTTTTTTCATAGTGCAGTTGGTAGCCAAACCTTCATACCAAGGTAACCAATTCTGTTTTACTAAGTTAATTACCAATTGATTTTGAATGTAATACAGTTGGTAGTCAAACCTTCATGCAGTTGGTTGCCAAACTTTAATACAAAGGTAACCAATTCATACTGCATGTGTGGAGGTAGATTGGTTACCTTGATATAAAGGTTTGGTTACCTTTGTATAAAAGTTTGGTTACCTTAGTAAGAATGTTTGGTTATCAACATTATATTATACATCACTCTCTTATCTCTCTCTTTCCTATGCAGTATTCTTATTTTTTTTTTGACATGAAATTAGGTCTCACCAGCGAAAGGGAAGAGGAACATGACCGGCGAAGGGGAGAAGAAAGATGATGTTGCCAAACTTTAAATATTTGAATTTGAATTATTATTTTTGAATTTGAATTTGTTTTTGTTGTTAAATCCAAGATATTTAAATTTGAATTATTAATTATGACAGTTATTTCTCCTTGATTTTAGGCTTCCTTATTATTATGAATTGAATCCTATACTAATTTTCTAAATTAAGGAATCCTAATTGCATTAATATTATAAATAAATTTGAAAAGTATTAATTGTCTAAATATTT